>CM028384.1:22839681-22887619 GCA_013146195.2 Codonopsis lanceolata | reverse complement strand
TACTTCGCCCATGGCACTAATCATATATTATGATGCTCATTGCCACGTATGGGCCGGGAATGAGGACCATGGCGTAATGGGCCGTGCCAACCCCTATGATGAAACTGCTCGCCCTTTTCATGCGTTGGTCCCTTATACCAAGGATGAGCTCGCAACCATGGCGCAGGGCGATATTGATGCTGGCCGAGCACCCTGGGTCCCTCCGCCCGCGAAGGTAAATGTCTGCCGCCGATTGCCGAGTTGGAGTCCGAGGACGAAACTTTGAAGCGCACTCGAGCAGATTGAAGCCGAGTCTCGTGCCAAGGCGGCCGAGGATGAAGCTCGCCAGAAAGAGCTTAACTTTCAAGATCAAATGCACATCGTGCCAAGTGCCAAAGAGCTTCCACCTCCTCCACCGAACAAACTTAGATTTTATCCTGCCCGCGCGCCAATATCCTTTTGATTTCTTTTGTAACTTCAAACTCATTCAGCTTATAATGGAATCCTCATATCGTTGACAAGTGTTTATATGCCTTCCTTATATGCTTTTGATTTAACTGCTTGTTTGCTTGATAATTGTTTTCTTTATTTGCACATTTTTCCTGCCATTTGTTAATACAAGTGCCTATGCTCCCTTTAAAATATATCGAGCAAAAATGTATGAATAAATTTAACTAAGGATGATTATTAAAATAACAAGACTAACAAAACAATCTTATTATTTAAATTGAGATGTTACCCGAACGTATACCGGCGTAAATGCTTGATCTCGCCAAGGCTTAAAGCGAGTGAGCTTCCGTAAGATCGCCGAGCGGCATGGCCCAACCCTTCCATCAAGAACCAACAACCGGCATGGCCGTGCTCGATGTGGGTAGTTCAAGCGGTTGTTGGTATATCTTCCTGTATTGAGATATACGGTTAACAAATGTGGCTCTGGCCACCGTAGGAACCCAAGGTAGTTAATCGCTATCTTGCAAGAATGGACTCGCCGCCTGGGCGAGCCTCCTAGTACGTGAACCCTGGCATGGCCGCACCTCTCCCACGCAGGATGAATTCACGATACTAGGATTTTAGAATTGTTGACCAAGATGGCCTCGCTCGCTTCCGGGCGAGCGTAATCTAGTCAAACAAGTACGAACAATTGCAGTATAACAGTTCACTGATAACTTTGAAAATTCCGAACTGGTAAATATGACAACAACTTGCCTTTTATTGATAAATGATTAATGATCCTCAACAGGACTGAGGTCTTGCCCGTTTGTTTCCTTAACTTAAGGGTAATATTTCTTGAGGTGATCTCGCATGCCAAGGGTGCTTCAAGCCGTTTCCTTCAGCGCTTGAGCGTAAGTGCCTCTCTTACGATCCCAAGAACTCGGAAAGGACCTTCCCAATTAGAGATAGCTTCCCCATTCTCGCCCGATGACTCGTTGCCTCAATCTTCCTAAGTACCAAGTCTCTGATAGAAGGCTCGCCTCGAACTCTCTTGTCATGATGAGCTTTTGCCTTCTGTTTATAGTTGACCATTCTCACTGCATCCAACCTCCTCTCTTCGAGCAAGTCTAGGTCAATAGCCCGAGCAAGCTGATTATTTTGCTCGCTGTAATGTGAAACACGGTAGCTAGGCAAGGCCATTTCCACCGGAATCATGGCTTCTGACCCATAGGTGAGCGCAAACGGTGTTTCCCTGCTGGTCCTCGAACGGGTTCTCGACCGCACCTTCCCGCCCACTTCCCTCGCCGCCCTTCTAAGTTCTAAGCTTTTGCTGCAAAACTTGTTTGTTAGCGCCGCCTCGGCCGCTTCCTCGAGGGTAAGCAACGGACGACCGCCAATGTTTCACACCCAAGCGAGCACATTCTGCTGTGAACTTATCTGAAAATTGAGTACCATGGTCAGATATCATCGCCCAAGAAAGACCGAATCTGCACCACACCTGGTCGTGTACAAACTTGATGACGTTTGCCTCTGAAATTTTTGCCAAGGGCTTTGCCTCGATCCATTTCGTGAAGTAGTCTATTGTGACTACATCGTATTTGTATTTGTATTGCGCCAGCGGGAATGGGCCGATCAGATCGATTCCCCACATGTCGAAGGGCCAGGCCGCTACGACCCGGGTTTGCATTGTGGATGGAAGCCGTGGTATGTCCGCGTATCTCTAGCACTTGTCACATTCACGAACATATTTTTTTGCGTCCTTTCTTAGGGTGATCCAGTAATATCCTACTCGCATGACCCTTTCTGCTAGAGCTCTTGTGTCTGCCCGGGTGGCCGCCACATTCCCTTCATGCACCTCATACAAAAACGCCTCTGCTAGTTCTGGGGTATACAAATAAGCATAGGTCTCGACCTTAGATCGCTTGTACAAGATTCCCCGACTACCGAGTAACGACATTGGCTGACTGCTGCTTTGACCTTGTTCCAGGCGTAACTCCCTCGCCGATGTACTCCTTGTAGTCATCAATCCAGCTTCTGGCTGCTGGCTCGATGTCCATAATGACTGGTCTATCAATGGCAGGGGTTTCCATGTGCTCGATCATTACTGAAGGATTTAGCAAAGCCAGATTTTCCTCAGCGATCTTGGATAAGTAATCTGCTCGCATATTATCTGCTCGGTCAATCCTAATCATTTCCCAATACTTGAAATTTTTCAAGATTTCCTTGACTAGCTCGCAATACTTAACCAGGGTAGGGTGATGTACCATATATTCCCCCGACTTGGTTCACGACTAGCCGTGAATCCGAGTACACGGACCGCCTCTACACCCATATCCGCTATGCGAGCTCGAGCCCAAGCAATCATTGCTTCATATTCAACAACATTGTTGAGGCGTGAAATTTGAACCGAGAGCTAGCTCAAACTCGTGACTTCATCGGAGCTACGAGAAGGATGCCGCCCGCCTCCCGACTTTGCTCGCCGCCCCATCCATTACATAAAGATCCCAACAAGAGGGTCGGGGTTGTGGCAATTGTTTTTGCTCTGCTCGCCGGCCGCTTGGTCTCTGGATCCTCGTGGCTGGTGAAGCTTGTTTCGACCAAGAAATCGGCCAATGCTTGTGCTATGATTGCTCGCCTCGGGCAGTGTAGTCATGTGGAACTCCTAAGTGAGTTCGACGACGGCTGGAGCTACCGCCTGATGTGTCGTTTGTGTAGGACTTGCGTTAGTTAAAGGTGCGTCTGTATACTATGATTATATGTGTAGTAAAAATAAGCCCTTAATTTTCTAGCCTATGACAAGCGAGTAGGCTAATTTTTCAACATTAAAATAACGACCCTCAACAGACCGAGTGGCCTTAGATACATAGTACACAAGTTTTTGGATATCTAGTTCCTCCCTAACTCAACAGACCGAGGGCCTTAGATACATAGTCCGTGGGTCGCTAGATACACAAATAAAGGCTCACCGGCACGGCCGCCGAGGAGGTGGTTTGCCAAGATATTCCCTGAGCCGCCGAGGGCCTTGGCACGCCTCGTGTTCCACTCAAAACCCTTGTTGCCGCCAGTAACCTCAAGAAAGGGAGGCATTTTTCACCGATCGCGAGATGAAGCGCCTTAAGGCAATGACTCGCTGCTTAACCGCCGGATGTGCTTGATGCGCAAGGTCGCTCCATGTCGAGTGGCTTGTATTTTCTCCGGTTAGCCTCTATACCTCGCCGGGTTGACCATGAATCCTGTGGAAACTTCCTCGCCGACCTCGGCGCATTTACTCTGTTCACCATGTTGTGCTTAAGCAGTTGGCAAATGTCTCTACGCCAAGTCAAGAGTATGGTCGCTTCTTTGTTTTGATGACCATGTCATCTATGTAAGCCTCCATATTTCGCCGATTTGAGAGCCAAAACCTTGTTGACCATGCTACCGGGTAAGTGGCTCCTACATTTTTCACTCGAAGGGCATCATTTTGTAGCAATAGAGGCCGCCACGCCTCTAAGGTCGTTTTCGCCTTTATCTTGCTCGCTCATCTTGACCTGGTGGTAACCCGAGTACGCTGCCCAGAAACTCGAGCATCTCGAACCCCGTCTATAGAGTCGACAAGCACATCGATGCGGGTGGATAACGCCTTCGGGCAAGCTTTGTTTAGGCCGGTGAAGTCCACGCACATTCGCCATTTATCCTTTGCCTTTCTTGACCATCACCACATTAGCTAGCGTGCCTGCACCGAATCTCCTCGATGATGTTTGCCTTTAGGAGCTTCGACCTCGCTTTGATCGCCACATTCTTCTCGTAGTACCGCTTGGTCGCCGCTGGACGGGCCGAAAGTAGGGTCAACATTGAGGTCGTGGGCGGCAATGCTCTCACCGATGCCCTCATGTCTTCAATCGCCCAGCGAACACGCCCAGTCGCTTCAGCAGCTCAATCAATCCCGCCCGAAGCTTGAGGCATGGCCTTCCCGATTTTGATTTTTTGCTCTGGTAGGCCGGATTGATTATGACTCTTCCACCGCCTGTTGAATATCGGGCTCGCCTCGACTTGCAAGGTGTCCATCTCAATATCTTATGACTTGGGACGCTTTTCCTCATGCCTAGAAGAGCCCGGGGCCGAGCTTGTTCGGATGGCTCTACCGGAGCTTGCTCGGGGACTCTATCTCCATGGGCTCACCCGCCTATGTGTCTCCCCGAGATCGATATTGTTGATGGAAGTGGATCCTGGGTAGGCTCGGAAACCGCTGCAGCCCGACGGGAAGGTCCACACCTGCTTAGGGACGACTGATCTGCCTGATCGGGAATGTCCACAATCGCTGTTTTTCCTCCGAGTTTCCGGACATACTCCCACATTGCTCGGGTTTGTTGTTGAGGATACCCACCCCGCTTTTCTCAGATAAAACTTGGCTTTTCGTGGGGAAATGGAGGTGACCATCCGAATTTGGCCACGCCGAGCACCTAAAATGCAGCTTGTATGTCGATTTTAGGTCGATCACCAAGAATGTGATCATCTCAATCCGTGTTTGGGCCCCATCACCCATGAATACCTCCAAATGATCGTGCCTTTAACCCCCACGGTGATTGGTAAAGCCTTCGAAGCTTTCCCAAATACGGCTTGAGCATGGTGTCTGAAACTCCAATCCCTCAAGCAGAATAGTACATGATGTCCCCCGCATGCTCCTCAGATCTAGCAAAACTCGTGAACTTGCCGCTTGTTGACGAGGCAGAAATAACCGTGAGGCCGCTCTGATGCCAATGGAGTGGTCGCCAACTGGCCGCGAGAAAACATATGCTTGCTCCCCGCCTCATCAGATTACGGAGCGTTGATCGCCTCTAGATAATGAGTATATATGTTTCCCGAGTGTGTTGACGGAGCTCCTCCCGAATCATGTTTATCACCCCTGATTCGAGGGCCCGCCACCTCTTCCTCTTGGGGCCTTCCTTGATCATTGTTGCGTTGTTTCCTTCGCTTGTCTTTTTTGAAGCGGTCTAACTTGCCCGCATTGATCGCTTGATTTCCCTCTTCAACACCTTACGCTCGCGGTATGGCCAGCCCGTGGTGGTATTCACAAGATTTTCAGGTTGTCCCGAGCATAATCGAGCTCTGGGTCAAGAGGATAGGGGATAGGCGTGAGCATCTCCTACCCGAGCATGATCTCTTCCTCCAGTAGTGTTTAATGGGGTAAACCGAGCTTCTCTAAACCTCTCTCGCCTGGATTGAGGTTTTCCTCCTATCTCTCGCCGAGCGGTTATTGCTCTCCGGCTCGTCACCGGGCGTGGCCGAGCCGCCTTGAGCCTTGTCTTTGTTCTGGGTTTATCACCTTGATGCTCTCGGCCGAGCAAAAGAGATGTGAGTTTGCTAGCAGCCTCCGCCTTGAAGCCCCCGGTTCATCGCTAGCATAGTCTTCACGCCCTCGCCTTCATGTTGTCGGAGATAGCAAAAGGTGATTTCGTGGTCGCTGTTGCGTCACCTGCCGAGCATCTCTCGAATCTTTTCGTGTAATCGCTATACGATTCATTATCCCCCCGCTTGATCTTAGCAAGGTCGAAGCTTGGGCCTGGGGTTGGGCCTCGTGATTGCCGAATTCTTTCCAAGAATTTCTCCCTGAGCACCGCCCAACTCCCAATGGATCCCCCGGGAATTCTCGCCAACCAAGCTTGTGTTTTCCCTCGAGGGCTCCTACCGAACGCCCGTGATTTTCAAGGCTTCAATATTCGTAACTATCCGAATTTGTGCTTCGAATGATCGGGCCAATCGCTTGCCCGCTCTTTCCGAAATATTTGTCGAATCCGGAAGATAACCTGCGGTGGCGATTCTCGATCTCTCGAGGAAAGTGGCCGCCTCTCCAGGCTTAGTGGCACCATAACCGGCTTAAGCTTGGCCACGCTAGGCTCGCCATTTGTTTTGCCATGTCCCTTTCATGGCCTCCATCTTCTGGACGTACCGCTTCTCCACGCCTTCTGTCACTTGAAGAATGGGCGGGTCCGAGGGGTCGCCACGCACATGCGCGGCAGGGCGCCAGAGAGACCCGACCTCCCGGGTGATGCGGGCTTTGTACTTTGCCGGCGCTCGCTTCTACACAATCCCGGCCTCTACGGCGCTATGACTCTCCTCTCGGCATAGTGCTCATGGTGATGGTGGCGGCGCCGATGGAATGATGCCGACGGCCAGATTCGCCACTGGTCATCGGCCTCGCTTTATCGCTTCCACCCTTTCGCATGATGTGCACGATAGAGGGCATGCTCGCTAGGCGCTGGCAACATTGGGTGGCAGGCTATCTCCAACAGATGCGGATTGCAAGCGCAGGACAATCGCTCGCAATCGCACCGGGCATGGCCCAAGGCGAAAGCAGCTTGTTGATTGAGAGCATACATCTTACTATAATACTCGGCTCGAACTTGCAGAGCAGCCGCTTGTTGATCGGGATGTTGTCCCAGCATTAATATGGCTACCTTGACTGTTCTCCCGTTGGCGATTGAGCTGCATCCTGAGATCTTGTGAGCGAGCATCACGTCTCTCATTAATGACCAGCCTGACATCGCGTTGGCTCGCGCGGCTCTGGCTGGCATGTTGGGAGATTTGTCCCTCCACAAACGGCACCTCATTGTTGTGGGTGGCCTGACCAGCAGCCACTTTCTGATTTCGAGTTTGCACCCCATGTGGTGCCCTTGGTGGAGGGTTGTTCACAACTTGGTGGCTGCCGGCTTGTTGGTTGCTAACTGTGGCATGGTGTTTGCTACCTTTTCCAGCCATTGCAATAGAGAGAAGTTGAAATTTTTTACCGGAAAAATTTAGAAGGAAGTGATAAAACTTCGATTCCCGGCAACGGAACCAAACTGATGTGGCAAAATGCACAGCTTGGGCTGTCCTTGAGATGGGTAGGATATCTGGGCTTGTAAACGTCCTCCTTGAGCCTGTTAAGATCACAAGAACACCTGAGTTGAAGTGCAAGGCAAGGCCTCGACCCCTCCGGCGTGAGAGTAAGTATCGAGTGATTGTCAAAAGATGAATTGACAGAGTAACGAGGCTCAAGAAAGTGTGTGTGTACCTTGTTAATGATTATGGAGAGGTATTTATAAGCCCCCAAGGTGATTGAATCCGTCTAGGATTCAGTTTCCATAACTACCGAGATAATCAAGGAGGAAATCCCTTGATTCTAGGCGAAACAGGTTGACCGCTGCCTTTATAGGAGTTGATCAGGCAGTATCTCGCCTAAACATGGAAACCTTTGACTTGCCCCTCGAAAGCAAGCTACCGACGCCTCATGCTTGATGTGTGCTCTAAGCGAGCAAGGCTCGTCCGACTATTCGCTTGCATTGACCCCGAACTCATTGGTCTGAAGATCGGCCCTCGGTCGGCAAGGCCTCTGCTCGACCTGTGTTTAGGTAAAGTAAGTCCGATTCCTTTGCTAGGCATATATGATTCCCAGCCTGCCTTGGGCCTGACAAAAGGCCTTTGCCCGCCTGTGTTTGAGTGAGGGTTATGCTTCGCTTGCTCAGCTTCTCTATCTTGCTGGCTGGTCGCTCTATCTTGCTCTGGCCGTGGGCCCCAGAGGTACTATGCCCATGACTGGCACGTGATACTAACTCGTGCCTTGCTCGTGACCCGGTTTGGACCGGGTATATCAGTAATACATGATCAAAGATAATGAAATGAAATTTGTTCTTGAGATAAAAATACATGAAATTGTATACGCCGTCACCATAAACAACAAGTTTCGATAGAGTTCACTTGATATAGCCTCCATCGTAGCCGGGGTTCAAACCTCCATTGGAAGGTTTTGTATCTATCGATCCTCCGGTTTGATCGACCCGCCTTCCTCCAATAAGAGAGTTAATAGATTCTTCAAAAATCCACTGCTGTGGCCACCCCTGTTTGTGTGGCGCCATCGGAGTGGCCGAGGATTCCCTTAAGTTCCAAAACACAATTTCAGCACTTTCTCATATCCCTTTGCCCGAATTTCTTCTTCAGATACTTGGTAATCCGTCTCCTGGGGTAAAATACGCCGATCGAATTCCATGTCGCTAAAAACAAACACCCTCTTCAACATTTCCTCTTCTCTAAGCTTCCCATTAACCGCAACCTCCAAAATCCGATCAAAAACCCTTTGAAAATCCGTGTTTAAACCCGCGGTCATCTCCTTTATAAACTCTCGCTTTCGATCCGAGATCACTCCCTTTAATGGAATGAAACTCGGGGTCTTCGCTAAAAGTGATTACATGAACCTTCCATGGCTCTTCACTAAGTTCAAAAACCAATAAACCAAGTGCAACAAACTTCCATGGGTGTCCCATCCATGCTCCCTAAACATCACAAACAACTATGCAATTTGTCAATTTACCCTTCCTTAACAAATCATTCACCATTCTTTCCATTGAAGCTCACCACAATGGCCGCACTCACTACCACGCCTATAACGACTTAATAATGCCTCGAGGAAGCAAAGCTCCAAAGAGCAATCTTGCCCCCAACTTTCACCTTCTCGAGATATTCCCTAAACCTCTCTTTGTCATGTGCCAAGAAAATGTCTGTAGTTTCTCATTGCCACCGAGGCAACTCTTCCATAGGGAACCGATTTCCATTCCTTGGCACTCATATACACCTCTGGCAATTTCAACGCTTTGTGAAGTGGAACAATCATTTCTTTCCTTAGCCGATCTCTGACCCTTCTAATGTAAAGAGCCTCCTCAAGCCCTTCTAAGTTGGAATCGGGTGGAAAAGCTTTTCTAGCAATGGATTCACATATCAAAGTGGCTTTATCATAAGAAGAATCAACGATCAACAAGTAGGACACCATTTCCCAGCTAAACTGATCTTGGAGTCGCCAGAGTTTAATGACTGAATATCGGATTTCAAGAGATCAGCGAAAAGGGATGAGACCTGCGTAGAAACTAACAAAGTTTAGGAATAATGACATAGCCTTTCCATTGAATGAATCACCTATTTATAGGGAGATTTACAATTAGAGTTACACAAGGATTACACTTGGAGTAGGATACAAGTAACCTATACAAGGAAGGTAACAAATTAGGAAAGAAATCTACAAGGAAATTACTACTAATTACTAATTATAAATCAACAAGAATAATTAAAAGATATTATTCTCTAACATGCCCCCGCAAGATGGACGTCCAAGAGGAGAGACCAATCTTGTGTAGTAATTGATGAAATCGTTGGCGAGCAAGAGGCTTGGTCAAGGCATCAGCCAGTTGATCGGCCGAGGAGACATGGTAAACTCGCATAAGCCCATCCTGAACTTGTTGCCGAATGAAATGAAAGTCCAGAGCCACATGCTTCATGCGAGTATGAAAAACCGGGTTAGAGCAGAGACTCATAGCGCCCACATTGTCACAGTAAATGACTAGTTGAGTCGAGGAGGCGAGACCGAGTTCGCTAAGAAGAGATACAATCCACCTAACAGCGGCGCACGCCCGGATTCGGATGAGGAGCGAGCTACTGTGTTGTTTCTTGAGCTCAAGAGATCGGGTTTCTTTGCCAAGATAGACAATATAGCAGCGGTGGATGTGTAGTCATCCTTGTTGCCGCCAGCATCGATAAAGGCATGAGAGAGCGGAGGAGATCTGGCGATGAAGGAGGATGCCCGCATCAATTGTGCCGAGATATCAGAAGAACTCGTTTGACCGCAATCCGGTGCTCGATGGTCGGCCTATGCATAGGCTGGGAGAGTTTGTTGGCAGCGAAGGCAACATCGGGAGAGTGAGGGATGATATGAAGATTGTCGACCATTGCTCGAAATCATGGGATCACGAGAGAGCAGGCCGGTGTGAAGAGTTAAGGTCGGTGAGGTAGCAAGAGGCGTAGCTATTGGGCGAGCATCGGTCATGCCTGCGAGCAAGAAGATCGGCCTATATACCCACGTTGGGAGCTGGGAGAGTAGATGACCACTTGGGCTTAACCTTCAACCCCAAGAAAGTAGTGAAGATCACCAAGGTCCTTGAGAGAAAAACGATTGGCGCAGAGAGATGAAAGTCGATCGCTGCTGCGGTGGTTTCAGTGACAATGATGTCATCCACATACACAAGGAGATAGATGATGGTGCCCGATGCGAAGGATGAGCAACGAGGTGTCGGCCAGAGTTTTGAAGCCGGAGGCATGAAGAAGCTGCGGCTTATTATACCATGCTCGGGGAGCACTGCTGAGACCATAAATAGCCTTGCGGCCAGACACACATGGTGAGGTTTGTCTTTATCTGTGAACCCGAGGCGGTGAGCCATGAATACCTCCTCGGACGGGTTGCCTTGAAGAAGGCATTGTTCACATCCGGTTAGCGAAGATCCCATCCTTGACAAGCGGCCGGTGAGAGAACAAGGCGAGCGATTGGACGGTTTAACCACCATTTGAAAGTCTCGTGGTAGTCGACCACAGTCATTGGTGAAATCCCTTGGCCCTAGGCGAGCCTTGTAGCGATCAACGATACGGTACCATCGGCATGTCTCTTGATTCGGTAGATCACTTTACGACCAACAATATTGCGAGCATCTCACGAAGGGACGAGATCCCGAGGTCCATTGCGAGCAAGGGCATCAAACTCTTGGGACATGGCTGGCCCGCCAGGCTTCACGTCCTTGAGGCAGTGACATGTGGGTTCACTATCTTGCCGGTGGCCAGAAAGACTCATTTTGATCTTCGGTTTGAAGATGTTGTTCTTGGAGCGGTAACTATGGAGGAGGTGCCGGCCCGAGGCGGTAAAGGCACAATAGGCGGGCATGGGAACCAATGTAGCGGGCACAAAACTTGCGAGCCTTGCGTGTGATACTAGTGATCTTGGTTGCCGGAGGAGGTGATGAAGCAACAGAATCTGATAAATCCTCGGCGAGGAGGCTGGTGGCCGGAGGAGGGTGGGCGGCAGGCACGGAGGACAAGGTCTTGCGTAGTGGTATCCTCGGTCGATGGCGAGGGGTAGGAGTTTGGGTTGTGGGCGTGAGATCAACCAGTTGATTAGTGTCGGGAGCCACGGACGAGAGGAATGCTGGAGGCGGCGGCGACCAACGGTGTGTATGAGGGCCAAGCGAGTTCATGAGGAGGTAGCCAAGACACACTATCATAGGACTAGCGGCAGTGGCCGAGGTGGGACATGGGAAGGTGGACTCAACAAAGCGAACATAGCGATATATGCAGCTTGGTAGTGCTCGGATCATAGCGAGATAGGCACTGAGTGAGCGAGTAACCAAGGAAGACACAGTGGAAGCGGCAGCGAGTTTGTGGGCGGAGAGGCGAGCCGAGGATAGCGAGAGACAACCAAAAGCACGAAGCTTGGCGTAGTTCGGTGAGAGCCAAAAAGTTTATGGTAGGGAGGCAGGCGAGCAAGGGTGGGTGTAGGTAGTCGATTGATGAGATAGGTCGCGGTTTGGAAGGCAAAGCGACCAAAAGGAGCGGCAGAAGAAGCACGAAAGAGAAGGGAGAGCCGGTCTCAACAATGTGGCGATGGCGGCGTTCGAGAACCCATTGTGTTCAGGGGTATGAGAGCGAGGTAAGGTGAGAGATGTCATGGGCGGGACGGATAGGCGGCCAAGCGAGTCGGGCAAGCCCCATATACTCGCCATTGTCAGAGTAAAGGGTGACTATGGTTGTTTTAAAGTAATTTTCCACTAAGGCTTTGAATTTGGGAAAGATGGTGGCAACCTCAGATTTGAGTACGGCGGGTAAAGCCAAATGTAATGGGTATAGTGATCAACAAAGATCACATAGTATTTGAACCCATCAATAGAGGGAAGGGGAGGTCAAACATCGGTATAAATAGTTTGAAGAGGAGAGTAGACACAATAGTATTTTGATGAAAAGGAATTTTATGACTTTTATTAGAAAGGCAATCATTACAATGAATAGGAGTGCGGCGGTGTCTAATGCTAGACCTAGGCTAGATAATATCTGACTTTGGATGGGGCCAGACAGATGGCCAAGACGATGATGCCAGTCCGGATGAGAGACTTTGGAGCTGACACAAGCAGAGGGTTGGGGCGGGGAGGCTGTGGTCGGCCATTCATACACAGATCCTTAAAGCGTCCAGGTCAACAGTATTCTCTGTCGGCCAGATCCTTCACATGAAAAGAAGTTGGTAAGAACTCAATAGAGGTTTTATTAGAGATGCAAAATTGAGATATGGATATAAGATTCTTTTTCATGTCGGAACAAATAGAACATTATGAAGGGAAAAAGTGTGTGAGGGTGTATGAAGGGAGGAGAAACCGGTTTTGGAGATAGTTAACCCGGTACCATCACCAATGACCATGTCATCCATGCAGGTGTAGTTGGAGTGTAGCGAGAGATTGCCAAGGTCGCTAGTGACATGATGAGAGGCACCACTATCGGCAGCCGACTCGGTGTCCCCGTGTGCGCTATGGTTGCAAGGTGAGCCCGTGGTTGCCACTTGGAGCCACTTGCCGAGTTGGGAGTAGCGAGGGGAGATGTGGTGGCGATCGGTTGAAAGTTTGGGCGTGAGTATGAGTGGCCTGTTGGCGACATGCTTGACACTTAATCGGAGGGAGGGTTGGGAAGGTGGCCGAGATTGCGAGGCGGGCGATACCGAGCTGCGAGGAGGATTGTCGAGTGTCGAGCTATGTGCTCCTTGGTGCGGCGGGGTTGGCCGAAGTGGGGTGCGAGAAAGCGAGGCGAGGCGCTTCAAAGAAGCTCGCGATTGATGAGTTTTTCATGAAGCTCATCAAGCGATATGGGAGTATCCGCCCTTCAACCACATCACGATGTGGCGGTAGTCATCATCCGGACCACCAGGGATGGTCTCAATGAGATCCTCGTGGTCGAGAGGTTTGCCAGGCGGCCGAGTTCATCGGTCAGGACTTTTGACATGCATGTAGTCGGTGATCGGGAGTTCCACATGGTTGCTCGCTTGAGGTAGTCTTTGATCTTTTTGATGTGACCGCGAGTTGGGTGAGCATAGGTATGAGCCAGGATGTCCCAGGCTTCTCGAGCGATGGCGGCTTTGTTGGATCGGAAGGAACCGAGGTGAGCAGGCAGGGAAGCCAACAAGAGCCCCAAAGAGGAGTTTGTCTTGGCGAATCCAAAGGGGTAGTGAGGGTTTGGAGTGGGAGCGTCCTTGGATGTTTGGGCATCCTTGGTGAGGGACAGGTGGGAGGCGGGCATGGGTGTGAACCGTCTGAGCTTGTAGAGGTCATAGCCAATGAGGGTGGCCTCAACTTGAAGTTTCAAGCTATGTAATTGGTAGAAGTGAGTTTGGTGATGTTGTGGTGGGAGATATTGATGAGGTCAAAGGTTTGAGTGGGATCAAGAGGGTTTTTGACGGTGAGAGAGTGATTTCCGTTAGCCATTGTAGGAGGTGTTAAGGACGGCGGCTAGGGGAAGAGGAGGAAGGTTTTAGGAGCAGAGCTCTGATACCATGTAGAAACTAACAAAGTTTAGGAATAATGGCATAGCCTTTCCATTGAATGAATCACCTATTTATAGGGAGATTTACAATTAGAGTTACACAAGGATTACACTTGGAGTAGGATACAAGTAACCTATACAAGGAAGGTAACAAATTAGGAAAGAACTCTACAAGGAAATTACTACTAATTACTAATTACAAATCAACAAAAATAATTAAAAGATATTATTCTCTAACAACTTTGATCATGCAAGAACTTGTAATTATGATCGCTCTTGTATTTCCTCTTGGCCTTTTCTGCCATAGCATCTTCTTTGTCCTTCTGTAAAGCCCTTGCTCTTGCTTTCGCTTCCTTCATTTCAGCCATATTGTCCTCAATCCTCTGTTCTCTAGGCACTAGAGCCCTCAATCTCATCCTATTTTCCTTTTCTCGAGTTTTTTCTTCTTTGTTTTTCATCTTTCTATCAAGAAAATACCTCCTCCTACGCTTGCCTTTCCCTTTCACACATTTTCTTAATTGATGTTCATCTCTAGCATTTGCTCGAACTTCAATGCCTTCAAGGAGTCGGTAAAGTATCTCAGGCAAGTCCTTGTAGTACCCAAATTCATAAAGGGTGAGATTCAAGGCAAGGGTTTTGGGGTGGTGCGAGATGGAGCCACAGGCGCAGGTGTAGAAGCTTTCCTTATCAGATTTCCGGTGCCACGGGCGCCTCTCAAGTTGCCAATGAGCTTGAGCGTAGTGAGAGGTCGTGGGCCCCAAGATAGCGTAGGCGCAACCTCAAATCCTCGTGGTGTGTCGGGGACAACGTGGAAGAAAAAGTCTAGGCAAGGATTGCCACTAGACATGTAGGTGGCGGAGTCGTTTCAGTCAATCCCATTGGTTGGCGGCGGGAGGAAGCCGGGTGAGATTACGGGTATGGGCGATTAGCACGTCCATGGGGGTCGGTGAGGTGATGATGGGCGTGGGGTTGGTCGGTGACCACCGGTGGATCATGGCCGTCGGTTCTGTGATCGATTAAGCATTATGTTGCATATTGTCATTTTAAGGTAGCTTTTCATGAGTCTAGCTAGCTTTATTTGTGGAAAGACATGGGACACCAAGAGTATATTAATAGGGATGGATGGAATCGATCACCTACCTCCTGTTCCAACTTCCATCTTAGATTACTTGGTGACCACGGTCCACGGTGGCGGTTCACGACCGATCGGGTTCGATTGACATTTTCTTCCACGAGATCCGACCATGCTTTCTTTAATTATGGTGCATGTGACTTGTGAACAATCTTTTTTTTACCATGTTTTCGTTAATTATCTTTATCTCTGTCCCTAAGATTGTTTCTTAAAAATTAATAAAGTGATATAATCAACCTTATATTTAATAAACAAAAATAATTAAATTAAGGTTAAATAAGTAAATTTGTTATAAATAGAAAACAAACTATTCACCATTAGTAAAGGATAAACAAGTATATTTGCACGAGATATTCAATTCCATTAACAATGAAATAATAATTTAGTCCCTTGACTTATACTTAACTTTAAATTAGGTCTTACCTTTTTTAATTCTATTCATTTTCTTTTATTTGTTTGTTAGCTTCTCCACTCTTGTCATTACTATTACAAATGTTATTCAATATGTTTGTTATCCCTGCTAAGTTTGAGGACCAAAAATTTATTTAAATTTAAAAAATAATATGGTTTTACCTTTATTTTAGAACTGACAAAAAAGTTATTTAGGAACGGAGGGATATGTTTTTAAGTTTTCAAATTTAATAAATCACTCACCAGTAATTAAGGCTAAACAAGTAAATTTGTCATAGGCTAATCAATTTCATAAATAATTAAATAATAATTTGATCCCTCGACATGTGCCTATTTTAATGGTACGTCCTACATTTTGGAATTTATTCACTTCGTCTCATATGTCGATTTTTGTATCAAATTCACCCTCCTACCATTATCGTTACAAATGTCATCCAATATTTTTCATTATGACGAAATACCCTTAATAAGTCGAAAGACTAAAACTTTATTTGAATCTAAAACATAATATGGCTTTACTTTTTCAAATATGTTTGGGAAAGACATTTTAGACGTTTATGAAAAAATGTAACTATAATAATGAATTTGTTGGTACGTATCGAGATACTAAGCATATATGTAGCATGTTTAGTAATACTTGTGAATAAGCTCAGTGAAATGGGTTAAGAAATGTGCTATAATATCAAGAAGATGAAGGAAAAAAGAAAACCTAGTTGGTAAATCTGTGCGTTTTCTAAGAGAAGTGTAAGGGCAAAATAGGCATGACCTATTTTGGCTTGTTTCACCTTTCTTGGTCAAAATAGGATTTTTGATAAGTTTGTGTTAATTTAGGACTTAGTATATTTTATTAGATTTAGTTTAGTTATTTTTGGTAGCATAATCTTTTTGTAGATTTCAAGTGCACATATTTGGTAACAAAATCTTAGCAAAAATCCTAGTCCAACCATGATTCTTGACCACTTTCATATTTGGTAATAAAATCTCATTGAATTGGTAAGTAGATTTTATTCCTTTCTACTAATCCTTGTCCTTGTTGGAGTTGGATTCCTTTATGTGTGTAGGAGATTTTCACATCACTATATAAGGAGGTGCTGGGACACGGCGTTTGGATAGAATTCTGGGAGAGCAGATCAAAAAGAGTGCAGCAAATTCAGATTTCCAGAATTCAGAATTTCAAATTCTGTGCAGAATTTGATTGTGATTCCGAATGTGTTACCCAATGCAGCAACATTGGCAGTAATATCAGAAGTGCTGAAACTGTTTTGTCTTCCTGTTTTGTTTAAAGGAAGCTGATTTTGTTTCTTCCCACTTTTTGTTTAACCTTTTTATGTGGGTGTTTTGCTCTCCAAGACTTGTTGTCTTGTGAGAGTGTTTTGTTTTGTGATTTCACATAGTTTTTGTAAACCGATTCATCCTTTTTAGTGAAATCTTTTTGGCCATGAGGCTAGATCTACAAGTATAGACTTGTAGATTGTTTGGTAAACTTTTGTGATTAATTTCGTGCTTTAGTATTAAGTCTTCCGCTGTTTTTGTTATTTTTCTGTCTATTATGACTTCCATTGTAGCAGTTTCACAAGCTATATTGGAAACTGCATTAGGCAGTTTGGAGAATCCTATCTACTCACGTTCTTTCAATTGGTATCAGAGCCTTCTCTTGACATCACTAAGAGTTGATTCTGGTAGTAGCCGTGATGGATTCTCAGTATGAGAATGTCGTTCGTCCTCCTATTTTGACTACTGCAAATTATTCTATTTGGAAAGTCAAGATGCGTATCTTCATCAAATCAATTGATGAGAGAGCGTGGCTTGCTGTTCTAAATGGTTGGACTCCTCCCAAAACTACTGATGATGATGGTGATGTAAAAATCACCAAAGAAGCAGATTGGTCTAATAATGATAGAAACATTGCCTCTTTTAATTCTAAAGCATTGTCTGCCATATACAAAGCTCTTGATGCTAACACCTTTAGGGTTATAGCCAACTATGAGTCTGCTAAAGATGTATGGGAGGCCCTTCAAACCTTGTGTGAAGGACCTTCCAGTGTCCGTGCTTCTAAGTTAAGATTTCTTACCACTCAATTTGAAAACACAAGGATGAATGAAGATGAAGATATTATGTCTTACTATGCTAGATTGCTTGATATGTCTAACTCTGCTCTTGCTTTGGGTGATCCTATCACCAATGATTGTCTTGTTAGCAAGATGATGCAGACTTTGCCTGAAAGGTTTAATGTGAAAATTTGTGCTATTGAGGAAGCTCATGACATTGAAAAAATTGGTTTTGAAAGACTTGCTGGCATTCTACAAAATTTTGAGTTAAACCTCAATGAGCAAATTAAGAACAAAGGCAAAGGCGCATCATCTTCTACTCCTTCTGATAATAGTATTGCTTTTCCTTCTGTTGTTGATATCTCTTCTGAATTTCTTGAATTGCATAAGGAAATTAAGGAATCTGATTTTGGTGAAGAGTCAATGGATTTTTTTAACAACAAAGTTTAAAAATATTTTGAAAGCAAAGGGGCAAAACAGATCTCCATCTTCTATCACCAAAACAGTTTTCAAAACTGAGCCTAGCAAATTTCCTCCCAAAGAAAGTTCTTTTCAAACTCCTGAAAAATCTTTTACCAATCCTTTTGCTAAGCAGCCTACATCTAGAAGTAAAAATATTGATTATATTCAATGTAGGGCTTGTCAAGGGTTTGGGAATTATGCTAATCAATGTGCTAATACTTTGAGAAAGAAGGGTTTGAATTTTTCTGCTACTTTGAGTGATAGTGATGATGAAGATCCAGGTGATCTCATCACTCTCACTGCTGTACACAACTCTCCATCTGATTTTGCAGGATTTTCGGCCAATGTGACTCCCAATGTTGCAACATCTAAGTCACATCGAAGAAGCAATGGACGTAAAACAGTGATGATCTTTGCCGCTTTTTTAACTCCTCTGTCACAGAAGACGATGGAGAACCTGAATCAGACCTGCTAGAAGGTTACAAAGAGTTGTACAAAGATTGGGAAAAGAGAGCTCATCAAGTTATAGTGCTTGGAAAGGCAAACGAACTGCTAAAGAAAAGCTCATCATAGCCAATGAAACCATGGCTAAATGGAACTCAAGCCAACAAAAAATGGATGAGATTTTGAATTCTGATAATTCTGGTAAGTCTGGTATTGGATTCAGGCCCAAGATGTTTGTGAAAGAAGGTGAAGGTATGTCTACTGAACCAAAACATCCCACACAAAATTTTCAAAATCTAAACTTCTTTGAAAAACCCAAAACAAGAAAGAAGAATTTTGTGTGTCATTTTTGTCACAAGCCTGGTCATATACAGCCATTCTACTTTCTTAAAAAGGCTGTATATGAAGAAGAAGTAAGGCAGACCTTTTTGGTTAAAATGAAGCATCGAATGCAATAACCAATGCAGCAACATTGGAAGTCACATTCGAAGCAGCATCAAAACTCACGTTCACAGAAACAGCAATCAAAGGTTTTTAAACAGATGTGGGTTCCTAAGGGTAGTAATGACAAAGGAAAGTCCAAATATTGTGAACCCTTTGATATATGTCCTGATGCTAATCGGTTCTATGATGAATCTCCTCCAAAATCTTCAGAACCAGCATCTGAAACCAATAAATCTGCACATGATCGAGCAGAACACGCATATTCGAAAGTTCACCAATGTGATTCCCGATGTGTCACCCAATGTTGCTACATCGGCGAGACATTGGACGTAAACTTGGCGGTCGAGAACAGTCTGAACATTCGAAATCGAGTCTGAACATTCAGAGATTCAGTCCAATTTGAATGATTGCAGCCATGACATATACACAAGGAGAAGAGGTAAGGTTGATTCTCAAAAATCTGCATGCTTATCAAAATATTTTTGAGAGAAGCCTTAAATCTTTTATGGATGCTCAAAATGATCAAAGATTATGTGCTACACATTGATGTGTTAACCTTGTGTTAACCTTGTCTTTTGATTTGACCAGAAAGGTTCAACAAAGGGGAGATTGTAAGGGCAAAATAAGCATGACCTATTTTGGTCTTGTTTCACCTTTCTTGGTCAAAATAGGATTTTTGATAAGTTTGTGTTAATTTAGGACTTAGTATATTTTATTAGATTTAGTTTAGTTATTTTTGGTAGCATAATCTTTTTGTAGATTTCAAGTGCACATATTTGGTAACAAAATCTTAGCATAAATCCTAGTCTAACCATGATTCTTGACCACTTTCATATTTGGTAATAAAATCTCATTGAATTGGTAAGTAGATTTTATTCCTTTCTACTAATCCTTGTCCTTGTTGGAGTTGGATTCCTTTATGTGTGTAGGAGATTTTCACATCACTATATAAGGAGGTGCTGGGACACGACGTTTGGATAGAATTCTGGGAGAGCAGATCAAAAAGAGTGCAGCAAATTCAGATTTCCAGAATTCAGAATTTCAGATTCTGTGCAGAATTTGATTGTAATTCTGAATGTGTTACCCAATGCAGCAACATTGGCAGTAACATCAGAAGTGCTGAAACTGTTTTGTCTTCCTGTTTTGTTTAAAGGAAGCTAATTTTGTTTCTTCCCACGTTTTGTTTAACCTTTTTATGTGGGTGTTTTGCTCTCCAAGACTTGTTGTCTTGTGAGAGTGTTTTGTTTTGTGATTTCACATAGTTTTTGTAAACCGATTCATCCTTTTTAGTGAAATCTTTTTGGCCATGAGGCTAGATCTACAAGTATAGACTTGTAGATTGTTTGGTAAACTTTTGTGATTAATTTCGTGTTTTAGTATTAAGTCTTCCGTTGTTTTTGTTATTTTTCTGTCTATTGTGACTTTCATTTTAGCAGTTTCACAAGCTATATTGGAAACTGCATTAGGCAGTTTGGAGAATCCTAGTTACTCATGTTCTTTCAAGAAGAAAACTAAAATCTACAGTTTACTCCTTTGAATTTTCGAAAGCAGCCTTAAAAACTACTCCCTCTATCCTTGATAAATGTTCCCCATTGACAAAGTACAAAGATTAAGAAACACAATTAATGATGAGCTATAAAATGTGTTGAGACGATAATACTCATTTCTTTAAAATAATTTTTGGTCTTTGTATAAAAGTGGTTAGTTTTAGCATTGATTGAGTATCACTATTCTAAATAAGTGGGTTTCCAAGGTATATCATTTTGATATTAAGTTAAGCTTTAAGGGTATATTAGGAAGAATGGTAGAGAATTTATACTATCAAAAATAATTTAGGAACATTAGTTGGGACATCCCAAAATATAAGGAAAACCATTTTTTTATGCAAAGTACAATTTGGGGAAAACAAATTTAACCTCGTACTTTTAATATTTCAAATATTATCAATTTACTAATGTTAGGGGCAAAATGTTAATAGTGTACAAATAATTTGAACAAAATGTCACCAATTCCATTAAGTCCCATCCAAATTTGTTAACATACAACCAATTTCGTTGACGAAACGATGACATGAACTTATTTTGAAGGGTATTTTTGTCCATGAACGGTGACATGAACTTTTTATTTGTTGCTGAGATAACTTGTAAATGTAAAATCAAAATTGAATTTAAGAATATTTTGTATTGTTTGATAACAAGGAATGAATTTGAAAACCCAACTTAGCATAGTAGTTCAGTAGATGGGTGAGGAAAGAAAAAATCAATTCAGTAATGGACAAAAATACCCTTTTGAAAAGTCTCAGTAATCGTTATGTTAACGAGATTGGATGGAGACTTAACGGAATTGGTGACATTTTGTCCAAAATATTTGTACACTGCTAACATTTTAACCCTAACATTAGTAGATTGGTAACATTTGGAATATTGAAAGTGCGAGGTTAAATTGGTTCCCTCTAAATTGTACGTTACATAAAAAAAATAGTTTTCCCCAAAATATAAAGTAAGAAAATTTATTCATGGAGTATCATATTAGTCTCTAAGTTATAGGTTTTACAAACAAAATTGTTGTCACTAACTACAAATAACTGGGTTTCATACCCTAAACCCATTAGAATATTTTACTCTTTTTCATAAATGGATTCCAAACCCCTTACCTCTTTTGGCATTCACTTGCTTACTCCTTTCCATATATAGGACTTAAGGTGGTTACATGTGAGAATCTCTATTCCCCTCCCTTGGCGATCAAATTTCTTTTATTCTACCATAACTCTCATTTAATTGAAAGAAACTGTCACGTTTCAAGTAGTCTCATCCTAAAATCAGATTTTCTCCTTGCTTTGTGATCTGACACCGAAAGAGGATAGCTAACAGCTAAGATGCGATAGCCGTTTGAGAAAAAATGTTTGACTAAACCAAAGCTAAAAAGATTATATTTCTCCATTTAAGCAAGACGAGGTGAACATGCTTCTTAATGGTGGTAATGGCGGTGGCAGCAACTACAATGATTGTGGTGGTGGTTAGGGGCGGTGGCAGCGGCGATTGTAGGGATGACAGTGGTAACAATTGTAGGGATGACAATGGTGATTTAGGTGAAATACGGTATTGTTAGATTTCCAAATCATCAAATTCATTTAAGTTTCAGTTTCAATTTGAAAATTTGAAAATTTGAAAATTTGAAAATTTAAAACAATGAACTTGAGTTTGTACATAGTGAAATTTAATGTGGATAGGGTGGGTCTATAAATGATGAGTTTTACAAATGGGTTACTTTGAAGGAATGAGTAAGAAATTAGAGAATAAAATAAAATCAAAAATTAATTTTTAGGTTAACGGTGAAATTTGAGGTAATAGTGGTGGTGATGGTAATGGTGGTGGGTATATGAATGATGGGGTAGATATAAGAAAGTGAAAGATAGAAAAAAAAATTAAATAAATTTTAAATTTCATTTTTCGAGTAATGCATTTTACAAACTTTAAATTTAATATGAGCCAAAGTATAATTATTTTTTAATTATTGAAACAATTATTTATTGTTTTTAATTAAAAACATGTTTTAAATACCAAATGGTAAATTAAATGATGAAAGTATAACCAATCCCACTTTGCACCCCAAGTAAAATGACCAAAATAATTTTTATGTGACATGCACATGTTATTTTTCATTACTATTTTTAACGCTCATGGGAGAAGGCAAAGTGAGACAAATAGCAAAATCATGTGTGAAAGACATTATTAGATGTATATGAGAAATTGTAACTATAATAATAGATTTGTTGGTGAATATCGACATATTAAGCAAGTGTGTAGCGTACTTAGCAATTATTTGTGAATAAATAAGCTAAGATAAATTGGTTAAGGGAAGGTACTATAATGTCGGGAAGATGAAGAAAAATGAAGAACTTAGTTGACGAATATGTGCGTTTTGTTAGAGAATAAAGCTAAAATCTACAGTTTAATTACTCCCTTGAATTTTTGGACTACTACAAATAACCTTAAAGACTATAATATTGATCCCTAAGTTATACATTTTACAAACAAAACCACTGCATTAACCACAAATAACTGAGTTCCAAACCCTAAATCGATCAAAATATTTTACTCATTTTCTTAATTGGGTTCCAAACCCCTAACCTCTTTTGGGTTTCACTTGCTTACACCTTTCGATGGGACATGGGGAAGTTAGATGAGAGAATATCTCTATTCACCTCCTCTTGCTATCGACTTTTTTTCTTCTACCGCAACCCTCCTTTAATTGAATGAGACAATTAAATTCTCACATTGCTCAGTGATCTAGCACCAAATGAGGAAAGCGATTAAGAAGAGAGGGATGTTCAAAGAAAGAAGTTGAACAGATATTAAAGAGATTTTATTTCTTCGTTTGAGCAAGGCGATGTGAATATGTTTCTTGGCGCGCGGTAGTGATGGTGATGGTGATGGCAGTGGCGACGATTGCAGGGATGGTAATGGTGGTAGTTAGGTGTGGTGGTCGCGACGGTTGTAAGGATGACAGTGGTGGTTAATGTGGAATACTACATTGCTAGATTTCCATATCATCAAATTTTTAATTCTTCATATGAGTTTTGGTTTCAATCTACAGATTTGAAAATTCAAAAAATTAAATTTGAGTGTGTAAATAGTAAAATTTAAGGTTGTAGTTGTAGTGAGTCTATAAATGATGGATTTTACAAAATGAGTTCGTTTGAAGTAAGGAGTAAGGAATTAGAAAAAATAATAATAATAAATAATTTTTTTTTTTGGTTAATGATGAAATTTGGGGTGGTAGTGGTAGTGATTGTGGTGGTAATGGTGGTGGGTCTATGAATGATGGGGTTGATGGAAGAACATGAAGGGTAAAAAAATAAATTTAAAAAATTATAAATTTTATTTTTGGGAGTAATGCATTTTTTTAATTTAAATTTAAATATTATAAAAATTATACTCCCTCCGTTTTCAAATAATTTTCCTCCTTTCTTTTTTTGTCGGTTCTAAAATAATTGTCTTCTTTTAAAACTTTCATTTTTTAAAAACATTTTTACCACTTTACCCTTACCGTTTCTACATACTTTAATTATGACTACATGCACAAGTGTATTAAAGGAAACCACACATTACACTAATACTTACAATACAGTCAATTACTTTTTCTTAAACGGTGTGTCGGGTCAAAAATGACAATAATTTTAAAACGGAGGGAGTAATTGTTTTTGGATTATTGAAACAATATTTATTATTTTTAATTAACATATATTTTAAATATCAAATTGTTAACTAAATAATGAAATTATAACTAATCTCACTTAAGTATCCACCAAATCCATTTTGCTCATCAACATAATTTTGTATCATTTCCATATTCAATGTTACATATTTTTCCCTAATTTCCCCTAGTCACGACGGACGTTAGAAAGATAACGAAATTGACTCAATTTCAAATTTGGTGAGGCTATGTCAAATTTGGTAATAGTGCAAGTCAGGTAATTGCAATGATAGATATGGTGGCGAAAATTCCAATTGGGAAAATTCTCCATAATAATCTCTTTTATGATTAAACAGTGGTGCCGCTAGTTGAATCGAAGAAGGTGCGCTTGCAAACACAGTGGATGTTATGGGAAAAAGCAATCGCTGAGACGTTGACGAGTATTATGTGAAGCTTGTGGTATTCGACTAAATTTATGGTATAGAAACTACAATAGTTCCTGTTTTTGCTTTATTAGTTTCTAACTTGTCTTGGGTGCTTGTTGGATAGAGCTTTAATTAGTTTATTTTTCTCCAATCTTCTTTACATGTGTCTTAGCTTAATTCCTTCTCTTTTGGTTAATTCAAGGAAGAAGAAAAAATAAAAAAAATTAACAAAAGTGATTGGACAAGTCACCATATTTTTGGATTTTTTGAGATTTATTCCAGTTCTTTTTCAATGTGTCGTGGGAGAGGCCTGCCCAATCACTTGAAAGTGATTAGCAAACTCCGTCATCTTATATGTAGTAACAAATTTCTTTGCCATTGATGTGGGATAGTATGTATAATGTCCATCTTTCTAGCACTATTATATAGTTTCTAAATCGAAAAGCTAATTATGATAATAATGCCATCTATTGATTGCTCTAATCAATTTTCAAGCAAAAAGCATGTTTTGCAGTAATTAATTTTGGATTATAAGTTCTGAGTTTTTACTAGGGTGTCTCAAAGTTTAGTTGTGGCATCATTCATTTGAACAAGAGACTTCAACTTCAATGCATATTTGGTATGAGATTTTGTAGGTTATAAACTATAAGGGGTTGTTATGGGAACCAATTTTCTCCTGAACACTTAGTAGCAAATAATAATGCCTCAAACAAGTACCATTTTCTCCTGAATAGTTAGTACTAAATAATAATGCCTCCCTAGAGGTTAAGCAGCCGCTTCGCTGATTCCCAACATTTTTCTTTTGTGCTTCTCACTTTGTGGAAACTCATTTAGCTTCATTATATAAACGTGTCGGGATTGTTCCTTAATTTTGCTTTTAGTGCTCCTCATTTATTTTTTTACCTTCTATATGACATTCTTTAATAGGTTTAGTTACTGATATTAATCCCCTTTTTTATTCAATTTGTTTGTTCAAGTTCTCGACGGATATAGTTTTTGCATTCTTATATATCTGAATAAGTTGGCCTCTTATAGACTCTGGAACCTCTAAGCTCATTAGAATCTAGACATAATTTTCCACTTGGCCGTCCTGTCCATAGCGCACTCATCCATTGCAAACGAAGAGGAAGAAAGTCATAGGTGCTCACTTGCTATCCCCTTGGAGCATAATGCTTTTTTATTCATTTTGTTTGTTCACTGTTCTTTTACATTGGGATTAGTGACACGTGGTTGGCAAAATAACATAAACAAGTTCACCAAATTCTGGTAGATTATTCTCTTAATCTTACTTTGCCTGGGATGTTTGATTGGATCTTAGTACATATGGCATTGAATTTTACCTAGTTTTTCCTTATCTTGTACCTCTTCAACGTTAACATTTTCAAGGTTGACGAGCCTCTCCCCACCCCCTGGCTCTTGAAAAGCCAAAAAGAAAATAAGAAGAAAAAACAAAATGAAAAGTCAATTTGGCAAGTAGTCGTTTTTTGGGCCTTTTGTGTTTTTTTTTCCTGGCAGTTGTATGGGACACTTGCCCAATCACCTAGCCTATGCACACAGAATCCGACCTTTCGAAATATAGTAGGACTGCTACATTGTCAATGTGGGACGTAAGTGCTGTATGGTCCATTTTCCAACATAATTACGACTTCCACACATGAAACCATTCAAGAGATTCCTCAGGAGTTCTTCGTATTGTAAAAGGCAACTATTTGTTTGCAGCTAGAATAGGTAAAATACTGTGGGATCTTAGAGATTTTGTTTGGCTTCTTAGTAACTAGTATAACTTTATAAACGGAGAAAATTACTCATTATGGTTTGATAATTGATGCTTGATTACATACAAATGTCATTTTATTCGAGGGTAACTTGGTACATTGAAGCACAGGGTCCACTTTAAGTCCTCATATGGTAGGACATTATGATTTGAAATCTGATGAACATGGATAAAGGCTTGTATATATGATATTCTCCATGTAGGAATAGTTTCTTTTGCCTTGCGTTTACCACACACAGGTTTTTGTTTGTTCTTTATTGTTTTTCATTTTCTTTAGGGGGGGAGCGTTGGAAAACTTGGAATAAAACATGGTCCTTGAATTCCAATTGGGAAAATTATCCATAATAATCTCTTTTATGATTGAACAGTGGTGCCGCTAGCAGAAATAGTCAGCTTTGCTGCATTTTTCCCGAAGAAGGTGAGCTTGCAAACACAGTGGATGTTATGGGAAAAGCAATCACTGAGACACTGACAAATATTATGTGAAGCTCGTGGTATTCGACTAAATTTGTGGTAATGAAACTACAATAGTTCCTGTTTTTGCATTATATAGTAGTTTAGTTTCTAACTTGTCTTGGGTGCTTGTTGGATGGAGCTTTAAGTAGTTTCTTTTTCTCCAATCTTCTTTACATGTGTCTTAGTTTAATTCCTTCTCTTTCGGTTAATTTAAGGAAGAAGCAAAAATAAATAAATTAACAAAAGTGACTGGACAAGTCGCCATATTTTTGGATTTTTTTGGTTTATTCCAGTTCTTTTTCAACTTGTCGTGGGAAACACCTGCCCAATCACTCGAAAGTGATTGCCAAACTCCGTTGTTTTATATGTAGTAACAAATTTCTTTGTCATCCATGTGGGATAGTATGTTTACTGTCCATCTTTCAAGCACTATTGTAGTTTCTAAATCGAAAAGCTAATTATGATATTAATATCATCTATTGATTGCTCTAATCAATTTTCAAGCAGAAAGCATGTTCTGTAGTACTTAATTTTGTATAATAAGTTCTGAGTTTTTACTAGGGTGTCACAAAGTTTAGTTGTGGCATCATTCATTTGAACAAGAGACTACAATTTCAATGCATATTTGGTATGAGATTTTGTAGGTTATAAACTATAAAGGGTTGTTATAGGAACCAATTTTCCCGTGAACTGGTAGTACTGAATAATAATACCTCAAACAAGTACCATTTTCTCCTGAACATTTAGTACCAAATAATAGTGACTCCCTAGAGGTTAAGCTGCAGCTTAACTGATTCCCATCAATTTGCTTTTGTGCTTCTCACTTTGTGGAAACTCCTTTAGTTTCATAATATAAACTTGTCACGATTGTTCCTTAATTTTCCTTTTAGTGCTCCTCATTTATTTATTTATCTTCTATATGGCATTCTTAAATAGGTTTAGTTACTGATATTAATTCCCATTTTTATTCAATTTGTTTGTTCAAGTTCTCAACTAATTGTGTTTTTGAATTGTTGTATATCTGAATAAGCTGGCCTCTTAAAGACTCTGGAACCTCTAGGCTCACTAGAGTCTAGACATAATTTTCCACTTGGCCATCCTGTCCATAGCGCACTCATCCATCATCTATTGCAACGCTAAGGAGGAAGAAAGTCATAAGTACTCATGTGCTATCCCCTTGGAGCATAATACTTTTTTATTCAATTTGTTTGTTCATTTTTTCTTTAAGTGACTCATGTTTCGCAAAATAACATAAACAAGTTCATCAAATTCTGGTAGATTATTCTCTTAATCTTATTTTTCTTGGGATGTTTGATCATTATTATTGGATCTTAATACATAGGGCATTGTATTTTCCTAGTTTTTCCTTGTATTTCTTCAACGTCAACATTTTCAAGGTTGATGAGGCTCTCCCCCACCCCTTGGCTCTTGAAAAACAAAAAAGAAAATAAGAAGAAAAAAAGAAAATGAAAAGTCAATTTGGCAAGTAGTCGTTTTTGTGCATTTTAAGTTTTTATTTTCTTTGGCAGTTGTAGCGGACACTTACCCAATCACCAGGCCTAGGCACATAGAGTTCAACCTTTTAAACTATGTTACAACTACTACATTGTCAATGTGGGACGTAAGTGTTGTATGATCCATTTTCCAACATAATTACGGCTTCCACATATGAAACCATTCAAGAGATTCATCAGGAGCTCTTCATGTTGTAAAAGGCAATTATCTGTTTGCAACTAGAATATGTAAAATATCCTGGGATCTTAGAGATCTTGTTCGGCCTCTTAGCAACCAGTATAACATTGTAAACAAAGAAAATAACTCGTTATGGTTTGATAATTGATGCTTGATTACATATAAACATCATTTGATTCGAGCGAAACTCTATGCATTGAAGCACAGGGCTCACTTTAAGTCCTTTGTATGGAAGGAGATTATGAGTAGAAATATGATGAACATGGATATAGGCTTATATATAGGGAATAATTTCTTACTTTCCAATTATCGCCTTGCGTTGCCACACAGGTTTTGTTTGTTATGCATTTGTTTTTCATTTTTTTTAGTGGAGGAGAGGAATAAAACATGGCCTTTTAATCCCAATTGTAAAAATTCTCCTTAATTGTCTCTTTTATGATTGAACAATGGTGCTACTAGCTGAAATATTATGCTTTACTTTCTTGGAAGAAGGTGAGCAAGCAAACACAGCGGATGTTATGGGAAAAGCAATCGTTGTCATTATGAGAAGCTTGTGGTATTCGACAAAGTTTGTGGTAAAGAAACTACATATGTTCATGCTTTTGCTTTATAAAATAGTTTGGTTTCTTATAATTTCCTTGACAGTGTGATTTAAGTATAGAATGTTGGAAATTGGTTGCAAAAATTGGAGACGACCAATCTTTCACCAATTGTTAACCTAAGTTCCATTTATTGGAATTAAAATCAAGTTGCAAATTATTAATCTACGTTTCGAGTAGATACGAATAATGTATTTATTTTCTCAAAACCAATTTCGGGTGAATGAGAAATTAATGCACAAAGTGAGAAACTTGGCTTTATAGTTGAAGAGCAAATGGGTTATGGAATGTCATATCCCACATTATAAAAATAAAGTTTAAGAGAGCACTTTATGGGAATACAATCATGTGTTCCAAGGTGCATCATTGTAATGTCACATGTGTGCGAGCCACTTTATCCCACATTATTCCTCTGTGTGAGAATGGTGCGAAGCACCATCCGAGCTCGCAGCGGGCGCTTTAGAGGCGCACATGCGCATTGTCACTAGGTGCTGTGGAGCCTCAAAGTTTTGATTAGATCAACCAGACCGATGGCTCTGCTTGAGGTTCAACTCGGTTCAGTTGGCGCATCGTTGTAGTGTCAAATGTGTGTGAGCCACTTTATTCCACATTATTCATCTGGTCTGCTTGAGGTTCAACTCGGTTCAGTTGGTGCATCATTGTAGTGTCACATGTGTGTGAACCATTTTATCCCACATTATTCCTCTGTGCGAGAATGGTGCGAAGCACCATCCGAGCTCGTAGTGGGCGCTTTAGAGGCACACATGCGCATTGTCGCTAGGAGCTGTGGAGCCTTAAAGTTTTGACCAGGTCAACCAGACCGATGGCTCTGCTTGAGGTTCAACTCGGTTCAGTTGGTGCGGCTCAGGAGTGGCGCGTGTGAGTGAGTCAAGTGGGTTCGGTCCAACCCGCCTCCACCGAGCTGGTGCAACTGGTCGGGTACGGATCCAGTGCGGCGAGCTTATGGAGCAACCGGTGGTTGGAGTGGTTATGGCTTGGAGCGATCCTGTGCATCACGCCTATCACGCCCGTGCCAGGAGTCATCATTCGACGGTTGAGATCTGTCAGCCTAGTTTATGCCCCTTCACCAAAAGGCACCCGTAGCTCTACTACAACTATTACTAGGAGTAGGACCCCATTCCATCCATTTTATTTCACTCCTACAATGACATTCAATTATTCATTGTAGTTTCTCTCTCTCTCTCTCTCTCTCTCTCTCTCTCTCTCTCTCTCTTTCTCTCTTTCTCTATCTCTCTCTCATTTCTTGTCAAAGAGAGTCTCGGTTATCAAATTAGTTTGCCGAAAGCTTTTTAATCATTGTGCTACAATTATAAGTTAGAAAGTCGTTGAATCTTGGGAACGTAGACCACGTAGACCGTAAACACTAAATACAGGATAATTTCGTCTTGCGAAGAAAGTGTCTAACTCTTGCCTTGACTTATATGTAATTTAGTTACGTAATTAATTTATATATTATTTTTTGTATTTTGTTTTATTCCATTTTTAGATTACACCGAAATGTACTCCAACATAAAAGTACTGTCCACTTCTAATTCACAACTTGCGGTCAACTTCTTGAATATTGATTTCTACAATATTTAATCAGGTTAATGCGTCATGTTCTCTTTATATTTCCTTAGAAGCCAATTTTATTTGTTTACAGAAAAACGTCCAATCCACTTGAATTTGCAATATACTACTTTTAGTCTTGCAACGAGTTCTATGAATCCATTTACTACATACTAAATTTACATTATAATTTAGTTGCTTCCCTTCCTTTTCTTTCACTTCAACTGTGTGTTTTATGTCCAATCTGCAATTATTTTGGAGTATAATCGGCTTGAACTCCTTATGCATAATTTTCTCCGTATTATAACGTTGACCAGTTTGTTTGGGTTATGTATATCAGTGCTAAACACGATTTGAGTTACTGATGGTTTTGTGTTGCTTCTTGCTAATTAACCCATAGGGTGAAGAAGTTGGAAAACAATATAGCGAAAGTGATTCAAGTACTGATTGAACAATCGACAGGCACCTGAGTTATGCCATTCTTGACGTGTAGTTGATAAATCCGACTAAAGTGGGAAATCATCCTTTTCCTCCTGTGTTGCCTCTCAAGTGTTTTCCTCAAGAATAAATCAAATCCGAGTTGATACCCGAAGGATTCTTACTTGTCTTGGGTGATTATTGGAGGGAACTTTATTTAGTTTCCTTTTTCTCCGATCTCGTTTACATAGGTCTTAGTTCCTTCTCTTTTACTTAATTCAAGGAAGAAGAAAAAAATAAATAAATTAACAAAAGTGATTGGACAAGTCAGTCATATTTTTTTTATTTTTTTGATATTTATTCCAATTCTTTTTCAACGTGTCGTGGTTGACACCTGCCCAATCACTCGAAAGTGATTGCTAATCTCCGCCCTTTTAAATGTAGTAACAAATTTCTATGCCATCGATGTGGGATAGTATGAATAGTGTCCATCTCTCTAGCACTATTATAGTTTCTAAATCGAAAAGCTAAATATGATCATAATATCCATCTATTGATTGAACTAATCAGTTTTCAAGCAAAAAGCATGTTTTATAGTACTTAATGTCAATGCATTTGAACAAGAGACTTCAATTTCAATGCATATTTGGTTTGAAATTCAGTAGGCTATTAACTATAAAGGGTTGTTATGGGAACCAATTAGGGTTGCCTCAAATAAGTACCATTTTCTCTTAACATAATATGGGTTTAATTACTTTTTTATCTACCAAACTTTGCTTAAGGATCCACAAAATGTATCAATTTACATACTTCTATTTATCTCTCTTACTATAAAAGGGAAGCATGTTTCTTATAATTTAATTGATAGACAAAAGTGACCTTACATCTGACACAAATGCCCATAAACCTAATAAAGCATATATAATTAATATAATTAATATAAGGTTAAACAAGTCAATTTTACACATTTTATTAAGGCCAAATAAGTAAATCCATCTTATCCTTTTGACAAAAAACCCCTCCATGCTATGAACTGCTAACATCAAATTAAGGCTAAATTTGTAATTCAGCACCAAATCAAGGCGACCGTGTACTTACCCGTCGTTCGTTGTTGGCATACATAATATCACGACATCAGATTGCCGGTTCCAATGGAGTCTTCCGTTTTCCATTCTTCATAGAATCAAACTCAATCTCCTTCCCTTCCTTTTCATTTTCAAGATTTATGTCCTTAGAAATGGTGTAGCAGCATCCAAGTTGCGAGGTAACCCATCGTTTTGGCATACAGAATATCATGACATCAGATTGTCGGTTACAATGGAGTCTTCCGTTTTCCATTCTTCATAGAATCAAACTCAATCTCCTTCCCTTCTTCTTCATTTTCAAGATTTATGTCCTCAGAAATGGTGTAGCAGCGTCCAAGTTGCGAGGTAAGCATTGCTTGATTTTAATTGAGGCAGTCCTCTCACCTGCTCTGTTTGTGAGCACAGATGTTTGGTAAAATGCCTCAATGACTCGACTCTACATACTTAGAACCTGAATATGTGATTTTATTTTAACTCCCGATTGTATATCTCTCGAATTGCTTGATTTTAATTGAGGCAGTCCTCTCACCTGCTCTGTTTATGAGCACAGATGTTTGGTAAAATGCCTCAATGACTCGACTCTCCATACTTAGAACCTGAATATGTGAATTTATTTTAACTCCCGATTGTATATCCTATGTTAGAACCTGTTTTTGTAAATTTATTTTAATACGTAACTAGCTTTCTCTACCCGTGTCAATCGATCTGTTTATAATCAATTATGTAGCATTCTGATTATGCGAATTGATTTCTACATAACATTGTAATAGCGCCATGGTATTGAGAGTGCACTTGGGTTTGCAAGAATGGTTAAATTTTCATGCTTCTGATTATGCGATTGTATATCCTATGTTAGAACCTGTTTTTGTGAATTGAGTACATTACGTATTTAGCTTTCTCTACCCGTGTCAATCGATCTGTTTATAATCAATTAGTTTGCCCTGATGTTTAATTGGTTCTGTTGTCATTCTGGTTTTCTCTATAAAATGAGAGAATATTGATTTCTACAAAACATTGTAACAGCTCCATTGTTATTTTGCATAAACTTCAATTAGTTTGCCCTGATGTTTAATTGGTTCTGTTGTCATTCTGGTTTTCTCTATAAAATGAGAGAATATTGATTTCTACAAAACATTGTAACAGCTCCATGTTATTGAGAGTGCACTTAGGGTTGAAATCATGGTTGAAACTTCATGGTTTTGTGGTCTTGCATAAACTTCGATTAGTTTGTCCTGGTGTTTAATTTGTTCTGTTGTCAAACACACATTTTATTCCAAGTGATTGCAAATGGCCGTTATGGTCTGTACACTTGTATAGTTCTTGCATTTGTTGGGTTTGTTTTCCAGCATCAGATTGGATCAGTGTTCTGTTATTTATGGGCTCTAAATATGTATAGACTATGATGCTACTGTTCTGTTCTTGAATATGATGATGTTATTTGATGTTATAACACAAGTGACCCTATTATTTGATTCTAGATTTATCTTTTCACTTTCATCTAAAGCTCACACCCTACGGGCTGCCCAGTTATGTCCATTGCTTCATTACGATGGTAACTGTCGTCCATTCCTTTTTAAGTTGACATCTTTTACTTTTGTTATTTTTCAGATATTTGATGAAGAAGCCATTGAAACAATAAAGCTTCTTACACTGAGAGAAGGTTTACTGGTATGTTCAGAGTTGTTATTTCGATATTGTAGTTGTAATTTCCATATTGCCTGTTGTAGTGTTGTTCCCCTTGAATTAATCTTTTGGAGTTCGCCAATTGAAGTAGTTTCTCTGTCAACCTGCATATATTCAATACACCCAATGAAGAAGCTGTTTTGAGTGTATCACCAAAGGTAGACATCTGGAAGCATATGACAATTTTATCTATTTTAGCATGTGATAATTGAAAATTTCAGAAACCAATTATTATGGCACATTTAATTGGTTGGCTGTTGTGAATTTTATGAAACTAATTGCAAGCTAAATAGGCAGATTAAGCAACTAGCACATTACAGATTTGAAGAAATCAGATTCCCCATTTATCTCCATTTATGCCAGGTCTGTTACCACTACTCATTCCCTTTTTTATTTTGATATGTTTGTGTGTGTTTTGTAAATGTCCTGTTATTTACTGCAACTTGAAATTTAGAATCAACGCAGACCCGATGAAAGTGAGGCATTGCTTAAAGGAATTGTTGTCAGAACTTCAGACTTGCAAATGCATCCACTTTGGGGACCTACAAAGAAACGGGTGCGCCTACATACAATTATCAAGCATTATTCACACATTTTACTCTGAATGGAACCATAGACTCAAATCAGATACTACATAATCATGTACATTATTTCTGATCTTCTATCTTTTCCAGAAGAACCCAAGATCACCAATGAACTTGTAACAGCTTTGAGTTACCTTGCTTCACAGAAATATGACCCCGAAACTCAGCCATTTCAAACTTCACGTTCGTCACCTTCCACTCCTCCAAGATCAAGAAGAAATGGCGACAAGAGACTGAATGGCTGTGGTAGCGATATGATAGAGAACAAACCAGAAGGTTTTAACTATCAAGGGTGCTAACACTTGTTTGTTTCTTGGGATTAGTTCTTATGCTAAGGTATCATTTCCCCCCATGCTTCACTGAGCACTTTCTCTATTCGTAGGAACTTTTTTTGCTTTAAAATTGATTTCCTTATTTATTTTTCAATAGATAAGTAAACAGGCCTCCAGTAGAGTGGTTACATGTTTAAGCCACTTCCAAAACACAGATAAAAGAAAAAAAAAGGAATACAACAAAAAGGTCATTTTCAAAATAAATTAGTGGCCTCATATCTTATTCAGTCAAGGTCAGTATCCTGCAAGGGGCCTGAACCAACCCCTTGCTTTTGCACCAATATGCGTTCAGGAGCAGCCCAACATGCGTCCTGTAATAGCTGATGTTGTAACAGCTTTGAGTTAACTTGCTTGACAGAAATATGACCCCGAAACACAGCCAGTTCAAAGTTCACATTGGTCACATTCCTCTCCAAAATAAAAAAGAGATGGCGACAAGAGAATGAATGGTTGTGGTAGCGAATCTAATAGAGACCGAACCAGAAGGTTTAACTATCAAGGGTGCCAACACTTTGGTCGTTTGTTTCTTGGGATTCGTTTCTTGCATTATGTATCAATAAGCCCTGTCTCTATGCATTTGCTTTTCCCTATCTCTAGGCATTTGGTTTTCACTTGGTACTGTACCATTTACTGATTTTGTCTCAGTAGTTTTAGTCTAACTTGGTGCTGCAGCATTAACTGTTTTTCCATTGGTAGTTTTAATCTCACTTGGTGCTACAGCATTAACTGCTTTTTACCACAAGGAAATATAGCAGACAATTTATTAGAAGAAATTTCCAACACCTGTAAGTTGGAAAGCAGTCCAAGTTTGAGAGGAATAGTAGCATAAAGATTGTTTTTGGACAGGCTGGGTATACGAAGAGAGGAGAGGTTCCCTAACGATGGAGGTATGTTTCCAGTGAAATTGTTTCTGGAAAGACTCATGACATGGAGCTTAGAAAAAGTGCTAAACTGAACACGAATGTTTCCTTGAAGTTGGTTTCCCCTTAAATCGAGGATTTGAAGGCCTGCACATTGAGTCAGATTTACAGGAAGGTTACCTTGAAAGGAGTTATTAGCCAAACGAAGGTATTAAAGGCGCTGCATGATCTGCAAGTTTCCAACTTATTGTTCGCAATCCCCCACTCTTTCGCATTTGACTGAATTTTCCCACTCTTTCGCATTTATACTGCAATTCCTTACTTTGCTAACTGATATGCAAGCTTCCAACTTATTGTTCGTAATCTCCCCCCCCCTTTGTCAGATTTGACTGAATTTTCCCACTTTCTCGAAGGCAAGTATAAATTCATTATGGTGATATACTTTGTGCTCTTTATTCTAACAAAATGAAATCTTGCTAGAACAAATCAAACCATTCAACTGATCTAAGCTTTTATACTTGAACATATGCCCGGGAAAGTTACTTAAACCCTAAAAGTAACATTACTAGCCTTCTTGATACGAGTATTTCAGATGAATATACTTACGGATTACTCTGACAACAACAGTGTTAATTCATCTGTTAACATGTATTTCCATTAGCTCTTAGTATTGTTTTTATATGTGGCACTGTCAGGTGCCTTTGCCTATCAAGACCCAAAAATCACTGCTTTCGGGCTTCTTCCAAGGGCAATTCTGCTCTCTACAGCTTTCTTTATTGCAAGTGCTTTTGTTGTTGTTGATTATAAAGCGGTATATCTCTTTACAAGTATTCTGAGTTCAAAAGTCTTTAGGTTGATCAAATTGTAACATATATTGATTTGATGCAGAGGTTTCCAGGACAGCCAACAGTTAATGCTCTTCAGATCAAAGAATCTAATACATGCCAGGTCTGTTACCACTACTCATTCCCTTTTTTATTTTGATATGTTTGTGTGTGTTTTGTAAATGTCCTGTTATTTACTGCAACTTGAAATTTAGAATCAACGCAGACCCGATGGAAGTGAGGCATTGCCTAAAGGAATTGTTGTCAGAACTTCAGACTTGCAAATGCATCCACTTTGGGGACCTACAAAGCACGGTGCGCCTAAACGTGAATGAAATAGTTCAGAAGGTGACAAACTGACAGGCCAACAAAACCATCACCAAAGCCTTGAAGAAACTGCCCTAAAAGGACAAAAAAGCAGGTAGGTAGCGTAGGTAGCTGTTGGCCAAAATCCATCAAAATGAGAAACTAACACTTTATTTCTCATCTACATCCTTTTTTGTAGTGTTTTTGAGAGTTTTTGCATTTATTCGTTGGCAGTTTTGAAAAAAACGATTCTTGATAGACCAGAAAATTCTTTTTTTCAGCCAACATAACTTATGAATCCAGTTGTATCCCTAACTATGGCAACCTCATAAATTATGAGTTCAACCAGAAATCAAAATCATGGAATTTGATAACATCTTTTCTGGTGGGAAACTTATTTACTAATTCTTTTTTCCTTCATACTTTGCAATCTCAGTGTATGTCTTATAAGATTATGACTGATGAGTGTACAAATGCTTCCATGGGAGAATCTACCAGTATTAAGAAGTCAGGAGGTCTACAGCATGCCTTCTGTTGGTAGCATCTCTTCCACACTTGACAGATGCTGCCAAAGTCAAGAAAGAAACAAGGATTCTTTGGCCTTTCCTCTGATAGACCCACTTGATGCCTACTATTTGTTGAATCCCCGGTGATCTTAGCAGCGGAGGCTGAATTTGGAAAATGGTTTAGAGATCAAAATTTGGAGGTAATTTTGTTTTTATTATTGACCTGAGTATAAAATAGAGCAAAAAAAAAAAGGACCGGACCTTGAGTTAAATTTATTGTTCTATGTGGTAATGCATATTCAAGCAAACCATGTATATTACTTGTGTACTTGAGTTCGCTTAAGCAATTGGTAAAGATGAACAAGATATAATGTTGTCAAAGCGGTCACATGGTGATATGTACAGCACAAGAACAGTTTGATTTTCCATCAACTTCCATCAAGTCAGACACCGGTCATATGTTTACATCTATGTTGTTATAAATTTGCACCGAGAGGGTGTCGAGACAATTTTTTTTATGAGTTGGGGCCATTTTAGGCTGACTGTATTTTTGATACTCCAAATCTCAATTACTGATTTTGAGCTTACCATTTTCTTTTTAATTTACTAGAAGTGACTATAATCTAATAAACCCTTTTGCTTTTGCTTGAATAGGGCGGAACATAACTCCTATACTCCTACTATCCCAAAATGAGTGTCCTTTTTAGTTTTATCTCAAAAGCAAGGAAGTTGACTTTTTAAACAATTTTACTACCATATATACGTGATTACCCTTAGTGACATCATATCATTGGAAGTGCACATTGGAACATGATAGTTGGCAAATGCAGTGGCGAAGTCAGCTTTTTATTTATAAGGGTTCAAGATTATTTTAGGGGTTAAAAATTATATTGTAATATATGAACTTGGCTCTAATGAGGGTCAAATTTATAAAATAGTACATTTTTTCTTAAAAGAAAGGGGTCATAATTGATAAAATTATCATTTACAGTAGTAAAATATAAAATTTTCTTTAAAGTTGGAAGCAGTAAAGTGAGTTCAAATCCAACGGGGGGGTCAGGGACCTTTGGGTTCAGTGTGGCTTCATTACTCTGGGCAAATGTGGATTTAGTACCAAACAGACTGACTTTTCATATACATGTAAATTTGATGGCTTGAATCCATGGTATCTGCAAATGTATTTTTTTTTAAATACTGTCATGTATATGAACATAAGTCTGTACATGATTTTTTCATTTAAAATTTTTTTGTTGAAGGATAAAAAACATTGATGCCATGGAAATTAGAATTAAGTGGTTTCATGAAGGATTTGACTCTGCATGTAGGCCTCTTTCTTATGTAATTTTCCCATGCATCAATCCGTTCCTTGTTTGCATCTGTTATGAATACCGGAAGGTATATTTGCATTGAACTAGATAATGTTATCTAGAAGTGGGTGATGCTTTAAACTGCTATGCAGGGGAAAAGCTGGAACCCCTGCCACCGTTGAAGAATTGACTGCTGCCTTGAGTAGTCATGACCTCTTTATTTCCAAGGTATTGTATTTTCTTTTGGTCTTCCCAGCCCTGTTACCAATTTTCTCTTCCTATTTTATTCTTGCTGTAAAATTTGAAGCTTTATCTACCCATTCTCATTTAGTCCCACAGTTAATTTGTGGCATTTTGGTATCCTTAATGTTGAAGTAAGATTATGTATATCATGTCCGACCAAGTTAACAAAATAATCATTAACAGGAGAAAGTGTTAATTAGTGTTCCCAGTACCATAGTGTACTGCTCCATAAGTTTGACGTATCATCTAACCATGTTTTGTGATAATATGTACTTTTGATTCAACTGAACAATTAAATTTGAAAACCTAAGTATGGACGGTTGCAGCTTATGGTATCTAAGCTAGCACTATTTGGTATCGATTCCAACAAAATAATCATTAACAGGAGAAAGTGTTAATTAGTGTTTCCAGTATCATAGTGTACTGCTCCATAGGTTGGACGATGGTTGCAGCTTATGTATAATTTGAACTGCTTGAACCATGCTAACTTATCAGAGTTCTATGAACCAGTGAATACCTGGTACTAGAGATGGAGAGTTAACACAAAAGCTAAGGTCACTAGGTGAGGGTCAAGAAGAGTCAAACACAAGTACCACATATACTTTGCCTTTGAAGTTTATGAAGGATAGCTTGTTCAAAACCTTTACATTTTGGTAAAGATTGTTTACCCGGTTCATCCAGTGGTTGAACCATCAAAACCGTGGACTACCATTAGATTTTAACCATTAAACGTGAACTGCCTCTCCGTGGTTTGGCTGATTTTGATACTATGGATCAAAGGTATGATATTGAGTTTCCAGGACAGAACTGATCAATGCTTTAACCTCAAATATATAAAGATGAGATCTCTTCAAAAACCAATATCAAACAGAGGAATATGTACAGAGGGAACAAAATTGCTTCTCATATACAAGGAGTCTGTACAGTCTTCATCGTGAATTGCAGAAAAATCATCGTAAAGTGCACTGTGGATATTGGTCAAGGATTACTGTTTTACTAGGCAAACCATTAAGAGAACAGATAGAAAGACCACAATTTATCTGAGACTTCCAACACTAAAATCAGGCTCAGCTGGTTTCTGAAGCAGCAATGTTGGAACTTTATGAGCCAATATGGGACTAGGTGAATGATTACATTTCAAGGCCTCATTGACAGCAAACCTCGATGTAGATGATGGCGCCAAGGCTCGTGGGGTTCCACTTTCTTGTGCCAATGCAGCCTGCAGTTTGTCTTCTTCCTTTCGCAAAGCCTTCTTGAGTTTTTTTCTACAGAGAGTTCGCCATGCTGCCTGTATAAAACAAGCTCCCCATGACCTCCACCGCTGTTAGAGAACCTGAAATCGTGGACCTCCAATTCTTGTGTTTTCCATTTGTTTGAAGGGAAAATGATATTTGTAAAGTGTTTCTTAGATTTTCTCCTTGTTTTCTTTCAATGAAAATGACTTTGATAACATATCTACTTCAAGTCAATTGTTCTTGTAGTAACCAAAACATAGGAAAAAGGAATATATTTACATGAAAATTATCTTCAAAAATCACTTTTATTTAAGCTATTTTCCTTGAAATGAAACAAACTCTTATATGAGATACTTGCCTGAAAGTATGCTGGATCTACTTGCTGTGAAGACGCCTGAACTGGGTGGCCACAAACTTGAGGTCATCAGCCTTTAGCACAAAAGCTTGCTTTCACATCGGTTAGGCTTGTACCGCTCTGGTTGAGGAGGAAGAGTTGATGAGAAGGTTGGATCGAGAGCCCATGTGAGAAGGCTCTTCGCCACAGAAGTCGCCATCCTTAAGGTAAAGAGAGTTGAAGAAGCCGGTTCTTCAAATTATTTTCCCATTCTCATTCTCATTTCCTTCTCTGTAACTGCTGTTCCCCATTTCCATTTCCAGGCTGCTCTAATCTTCAGGAAACTCTGTTCTTCAAAGTATTTAAGTTATTTTCTCATTCTCATTCTCATCTCCTTCTCTGTAACAGCTGTTCCCCATTTCCATTTCCAGTCTGCTCTAATCTTCAGGAAACTCAATCTCCATTTTCTCCATTCTGTGCGTAGCTGTTTAGCCGATCATAGATATCCTTCCGAGGTATTGTATTTTCTTCTGTTCTTCCAAGCACTGTTACCAATTTCTTCCTATTTTATTTTTGCTGTAAAATTTGAAGCTTATTCTGCTCATTTTCATTTACTTCCAAATTGGTTTAATATATAATTTGGTCCCACAATTAGGTTGTGGCATTTTGGTATCCTTAATGTTGAAGTAAGATTTGGGGAAAAATCACAAAATCCTTCCAAGGTATTTCTTCCTTTTTTATTTTTGCTGTAAAATTTGAAGGTTATTTTCCCATTCTCATTTACTTAAAATTGGTTTAATATATAATTTGGTCCCACAATTAGGTTTTGGCATTTTGGTATCCTTAATGTTGAAGTAAGATTATATATCATTTTGGTATCCTTAATGTTGAAGTAAGATTATGTATATCATGTCAGGAATTCCTTAACAAAATAATCATTAACAAAATAATGGCTACGCATGCTTTGTACTTGGTGGTTAATGTACCAAGAGGCAAAATGTATATTGTAATACATGTACATGAACAATGAATCTAGGTTCTTGGGGTGGTCCATTCTCAAATTTAGAAAGTTGTCAAAGGGATGGGTAAGAATAGGCCGAAGATATGCGGCCGAGAGTCAAGTGAGGTTGGAAATAGGGGAAGTCCGCTACAAGGCTAGGATGCTTGGATGAGGCCAAAGAGGCTCAGATGGTTGTCAAAGTCAAGTTAGGTGGAGAGAGCAATAGAGGGGTAAGAGTATATAATTTCACCAAGTTATTTGAGTGGGTGTTCAAAGGGCTTATCGTGGTGGGTAAGGCCGTAAGGGACTCTCTGTATAAACACGAGTGAACTTTGTTCAATGTTTTTCTATCATTTAGTGAAATTGATCGCACTCCGTGGATATAGGCTGGTTTTTTCAAACCACAAAAATATTGTGTTCTCTCGTCATTATTTTTTTGGCTTTGTTTATTTTTTCCGGTACCATACTATTGTTGTGGTGATGGAAATCTTAAACAAATTCAGTTTCAATTTTTCCACTTAAGCCACTTTCCCCAATACTTTGTACGTGTGTTGGCACCATGCCCTGTCTCTCCTCCTTCCCTAAGTACAAAAAGACCAGCACATACCCTTAGCATGTCCAAATAATTGCTTGTAGTATAGAGCCTTAACCTTTTTTTCATGGCAGGATGAGCTCTTGCCGATGGTGCAATCTCAGAACTTAACGCTTTCCTTTTCCTCAGAAAGTTCTGTTGAGGAAGAACTGAAAAAGACAGTACTGCAGATGCTATAACAATTTTGATCAGGATCATGAACTTCTCTGTTCTCTCTCTCTCTCTCTCTCCCTCTCTGATGAAAAACAAGCAGTCATTGTTTTCTTGTATATCCACTTAAAAAATTTATTACCAGAAGATTTTGTATTTTTTTGTGCTTACCCAACTGCTTGTTAATTTTGATCTGTTATCTGACACTCTCCCAGATAAGCTATCTTGTGAATTTAGTATAGTTTCACCAATTATTTGCCATAAAAATTTCCTTTCCTATGCCCTCCCCGCAACATTAAAATAATTTTCTGATGTTTACATGGTAATATAAGTATGCTTGTCTGAATCCTGAAATGTTGTCTGAAGACAGCATCTTTGAGTGTGGTTAGTTAGTGACAAGTCATCCTTCATTCTTGATTCTCTTTTGGACGCTCCAGAACTGTTATTCCTAAGTAAAATTTTGATGACAAAATTACTTTGAATGGATCAGATTAGATTGTATGGCAGTTGTTTCTCTGTTGACTTTTTATCCAACTATCTCCTTTAACCATTTTTTGTGATGGTTGATTTTGATACATGTTATTTAGGGGCACAATATATTCCAGGTCATGAGATTCAGAAGCTTGAAAGCTGTGCTGCTACCTTCCTGATGGGGTGTAGTAGTGAATCCATATCTTTGAACGGGTCTTACACCCCACATGGTGCTCCATTATACTATCTAATAGCAGGTTCGCCTGTTATTGTTGCTAATTTATGGGAAGTTACTGACAAGGATATTGATCGATTTGGCAAGGCAATGCTTGATGCCCGGTTAAGAGAAAGATCAAATGCCTCAACGTTGTGTGCTCAGTGCAGCGAAATCACAGGCAAAATTAAGGCCATGAATATAAATGGGACCAAAAGAAATGCAAAAAGGAAAGCATTGAGAAAGAAATTACCTGAAACTTGTGAACACAGACCAAAGATTGGATCATTCATGTGTCAGGCTCGAGAAGCATGCACTCTTCCATTTCTAATAGGAGCATCGCCAGTTTGTTATGGTGTCCCAACAGGTATAAGGAAGAAAGATTCGTGACATTTGTATATTTCTTTGTTTGATCCCTCAAGCTCTTGGTCTTGTGACTAATAAGAGGCACCAGGATTCATTGTATGTCAGTAGTCTGTAGTCATAGAACAAAAAGTGTGTATAGAAATCATTTGTATGTAATCAAAACTTGTAGTGGCATACGGTCAACCAGTTGTACAATTGAATATTGTAGCCTAAGCTCAAAAAGAACTACAGAATCAGATTCCAGAGAAGAGTATTTATGATTGTATATTGATGTTTGTATCCAAGTATTTTTTGATTTGGTTCAAATTGACTGGCCGTTATTTTCTGTATCATCTTTTATCACAGATGTTATCCACCATCAATACAATTTGCTTAATTGAATGAAACCATTTTATAGAAGATCGTTAGTATCTTCTTTATAAAGCAAAAAGCAAATTGCTTTCACTTGTTGAATAAACCACGTTGCTACTGCTTTGCTTTCTTAGTTCCTTGGGGAGGGATACTCTATTCAGCATACAGTTGGTTAGATTGAAATTGAAAGACGGCCAAAACAAAATGCGATTGGTAAACTTGGACTGCATTAACAAATTAACAAATTGACGACATCTGTAGAGAGCCAAAAGAAGAACGCAATAAAGGATAACTTGCCGAACCCTGTATAGGTGATATATTTACAGTCTTGCTGATTCAGAACCTCAAAATGCATACATACATAATACATAAATAAATAAAAAAAAACATCACACAGCATTGATAAGCAGAGTGGGAATTAACATTTCAACACAAGTTGTCAAGTACAATAGAAGATCAATAAGTGTTAATTTAAAATACATCTTTACATGGGTGTGATTCAAAGATAATGAATGTTCACAATTATGATTTCAGGAACGGCAAAAGGATTTGGGGAATCAGGTAAATTACATACTGAAAATTACAATGAAAACAACTTTGTTTCCAACAATAGTTGGACTACGCTACCAGCATGAAGCAATAGTGAGAAATAAAATGTGCATGCAGAGGTTATCAAGGAATTAGAATCAAACCATTTTCTCCTCTTTATCCCCCTAAGCTAACTGACCTAAGATTTTATCATTTCTCCTAATTCCCCTCTTTCCAAACCTTTCTTCATTTGTATCTACCTCCTCACTCAGTTGCTTCTTCTCTCGTTGCCTCTCCTCCCTAACCGCCCCAATAAAACCCTACCCTCACGGCGGAGGCGATTAACCAATGACATTCCCTCATTGCCCCCATCATCATCATTATCATCATCATCGTCGTCATCGCTATCATCATCATCATCATCATCATCATCATCAATGCGTCTTCAAGAACCGAATGATCCATACGAGGTCATTAAATATATTTGTTTTCTGGTTTACCCCTTTTAGTTATGTTCTACAATATTTATTTATTTAATTGTTGTTAGTTTTTTTATCAGATATGTAATTTGAACACTTGAACTTGATGCATACAGGTCACTCCTGATCCAATACAAAAAGAAGTACAGAAATCAGAACCCGCACCCTCTAATGTTGAATGGGGAACAAAGGATAGTAAAGTTACTTTGGTTGAATGATCGGAAGCCAAGGTTGATTATGCCACCGACCTTTTCAATTTGCTCTCGATGGATAACTCTAGAGAGAATGCTTCCAAAGCATCTTCTCCGGTGATAATTCATGGGCAGGACTCCAATGTAAAGTTCCTTTTCACGCTTGTTTCATCGAGTAATTTGTTCACATTATTCTCCATGACCCAACATGACTCTGTAATAGGCGATGTTGTAACAGCTTTGAGTTAACTTGCTTGATAGAAATATGACCAAAACAGCCAGTTCAAAGTTCACATTGGTCACACATTGCCTAAAGGAATTTGTTCATTTTAAAAAAATGAAAGATTATGTACATATACACACATCACCCACCCAATAAACATTACACAATGTAATACACTTGTGTTTTAACAAGACAACACGTGCGCACGTGCCTTTTAGTACTAGTAAAAGACACGTGCGTTACGCGTTGTCTTGATTACAAGTCTATTGCATTTGTTGTTAAATATTTTTGATTAAGTTAAGGATAAAGCGCTAACTTATAGTTATTCAAATCCAAAGAAAGTAAACATATTAAATTAAAAAAAAAAAGATTGTCCAATGATCAAATGCATACAAATCTAAGGTACGAATAGTTATTCAAATCCAGAGAAAGTAAACATATTAAATAAAAAAAATATTGTCTAATATTTCAGAATTTTTTTAATTTTATTTTAAATATATATTTGTGTAAATTCGCATGTTTGTGCCTTTTGGTGCTATCTATAGAATTGATGTAGTATTGTTTGCAATTGTATTTCACCTGCAAGATTAATAATAATAATTTACCAAATGATATCCGATAGACATTCACCTAGATATTTCATTGTTGTCACCCTTGTGATGGCAATGATTGATATTAAGTAACGATTTCTTACAATTCGTTGCCTTCATTTGCCGCTAAATCTTCCTAATTAAAGACTGATAATTATTGGTTAGTACTTGCATAGTTTACTCTACGATAACCAAGTAATGATATAAAATATATATATTTTTTAATTATTATAAGTTAAACCAATTATATGATCTCTTTGTTGAATGAGTTTCATACTTGCTTCACGTTTTTTTTATAAAACAACAATTCATCAATTTTGGAAAAGAACATAAAAAGAAGATCATAAGTGTTTTATTGGTCTTACTCATTGTTTATTATTGTTATTTCCCTTAAAGCTTTTCACGCTCCTCTTGAGGTCTCAATGGTTCGACAATCTTTCACTTTGGTGACAATACCACAAAAATCTGCACTTATAAAACAACAATGAGATATTGTTGGAAAACATGTCTATAAGTCGATAGTTGTTATGGGGAACTCAATTTAATTACCTATGTCATCATGCCAATGAGATTGATCTTGAATGTTTTTGATGTCCTTGAAATTATATCTAATGTTGTCGCCGATCGGGATGTACATTCGGGATGCCATCACATTCTAAAAATAGAGCTAATTTTGGATTAAAAGTTCTCTTACTATTAGCTACTCAATAATTTGAAATTTGAGTATATCTCATTCCCTCATTACATGTGCATACGCATGTCTTTTTGCTCGTTTTTTTCTTTTTATTGTTGAAGTTATATGAAAACTTCAATCAACATATGTGGTGTTAAGCCGGTGACAACTAACATGGATTACCTAAAACAACACGTTTGCACATTGCGACACATACACATTCATAAACTCAAAATAAAATATAACGTTGGCTTCGAAGTAGTGGTTTAAAAACAACAATGAGGGTAAATCATGGCTGTATCTTTGAGTTTTCTTATCGAAACTTCTCTTTGTTGGATAACCACAAAACAAATTGAGTGGAAGTCTATAGGTTGAATGGAGGAGAGTAAGAAAAGTTGTTTATAAGAGATAAAATTGGTATACATACCTTGGAGGGAAGAAATAAGAATCACGCAAGTATTTACGCAAAATGAAACAAAGAGGAAATTATCAAGGAGGTTGTAGTTCACTTTATTCGAAATATGTTAGTGAGTCAAAGTAATAGCCAATAGCACATGACAAGTTATATAATTACATTTAACATTCTTTGGGTTTGTAAGATTTAAGCGGGGATAGAACAATTGAAAAGTGTGTGAAAATGACTTGGAGAAGCTGACATTAAAAATAGTATTTTTATAATACATTTTCAAAGATTTGAGTGGAGGATTGAACTTGAAGTTCAAGTTATTAACAAGAATATGAGCGACACGGATAAGGTTCGATTCAAACAAAAGGTTATATTGTTTTATTAACAATAACTTATTTCATTCCTAGCAATAAAATTGGTTCTTATTTGGATTGAAAAAGTATAGCCTCTCAATGCGTGGCTTATCTGAGAACTCCACATCGAGGACTCAAGTAAAAGGGAAAGGGGACATAGGTCATATGTTTCATTCAAAAAAAATTTGGTTAAGTTTACCTTGGAACTCCAATGCTTTGCCTGCCTCGCCATGTTGCCTCGACTCCGCCGTGTAGCAAAATATAGAAACAATCAAGCGATCCCATCAATTTTGCACCTCTTTTATAGTTCCACAATTTGCAGTTATTTTGTCGTTTCTCCCACGGTATTGTCCATGGTTAATAGTATGAAAGCATCGCCACCACTACTCCCTTTTGATTTTGTTCATTAATTATGAGAGAAGGTAGTAATCATAACAATGAGCCATAATAAACAATAATAAAACCACTAAGTTATGAAGGCCCTTTTTTTATGTATATAGTTATAGATAAAGAAGAGAGGAGAGAACCATTAATTTTCCATTATTCACATTGCAATAAGACTTTTGTCAAAGAAGATAAAGATTCCAATAAATGTGAATCACATGCCAACGCTTGATCAATCCAACCTAGACTGGGTTCATATGTTTCGTAAATGAAATACGAGAAAAGAGTTGGTAAAAGAATGAGCTAGTAGTAACAACGAAGGAATAACAAAGTTTAGTTTAATAACCAACAATTTTAAGCTCTTTATTCTACATAATGTAAGTAAATATCTTAGATGAGGGTCTTTATTGCCATGAGTTGACTCTTGAAGCAACATGAGTTGACCACATGATGGGAAGAGAAGCTGGTTTGTGTAGTCGAGAAATTACGGTTAGATAAACCCTTACAAAAAGGCCAATCGGGTTCTCTCAATGAGTTGTGTTTCCATTTCAAAGCTAACCAATCTAAATTACTAACATCATAACATAACTTTTAAAAATGCATCTTTCAAAGAATTCGAGATCATCGGGACTGACAATTCTTGAGAACCAATGTCTTGAAATGAATCGGTGTGGGTGGTATTGTGAAAATCTACTCATTTGCCACTCTTTCCATCAGTGTTTGGTAGCGTAGAAAGTGCCCACGTGGATGATGAATATAGAAGTTGGATGGGGAACCACTTGTAGTGGTTTGGGTTCTCAAACAATATAGGGAAAAGACGAAGGATCACCATAGTTTCATAAGT
>CM028384.1:22796781-22839581 GCA_013146195.2 Codonopsis lanceolata | reverse complement strand
TTAGTTTTAGATTGTATAACATAATTAGGTTTTGTAATTTCAAGTATTGAAGATCAAATCATGTCTTCCATCATCTCCATGTGTTGTTCATCGTCTATGATGAACTAAATCATCCCTAATCTAGGAGGAGGTAACTTGTATCGAATTTATGTTTTGATTCTTATATATATGTCTATTCAATGCTTGTTGATTGTGTTGTTTATCAATCCCCTATTATTTCGCTTTGAACAAATGAATGTAATCGCAAATAATAAAGGCTTAGAGGTGCGGATAACCGCATGACCAAGTGCATATGTCGCATTAATCGGCTCACCAACACAATAAATTGGACCTATCGAAGCACGAGAGTGATAAGTTAGGACCAGTTCTTACATGATCTAGGTGACAGATAGATCATAAATCTAGGTGACGACTAGATTACGCCTCTGTGCTTAGGATATGGAATGGGTGAATTTTGGGGATGGAGGTGAACCAATTGTTCAACGTAACCATATCTATTTTAGTGAACGAACCCAAGACATTGAATGACATTATTATGAATTGAACATAAAGGAGATATAAGTGAAACCCGTAATCCTAGATTTCCACTCACCATAAGATCTTCATATCCGTTATTACTGCCTAATTAGTTAACATCTATAACTAGTAATTTAGAGTAGAATTAAACATAAAAACCCCCTTAGGTTAATAATTTGCTATCTATAACCGCACTGCTCGTGATCACTTGTCTTGGGTTCGACCCTTGCTTCCGAAGTCTATTCTATAATAGTCTTGTACACTTGCAAGGAAATAGATAAATAAAACATCGATCAAGTTTTTGGCGCTGTCGGGAAGCTAGTTCAATGAAGTTAGTTTGTAGGTAGCGTAGTTTTTAATTTAATTTAGTTTTTAGTTTAATTTTCTGTTTTTATAAAAATAAAAAATACAAAAAGATTTTATTTTATTTTGCCTTAATAGTTAGTTGTTTTTAAATTGCTTTTAATTAATTTTTATGCAAGGTCGTAGATCTTTAAATCCCGAATTGGTAGACTTAGATCAAGAGATAAATATTGTTAAAAGATACCAAAGATTTTGAAAATCTAGTTTTGAGCCCGATAATCAAGATAACTGATCAAGAGGATCCTCCGTTGATCCTACAATGGAAGATAATAACAATAATCGTAATCCCGAAACCTAGTTGACCCAGCTAATAGGAATCAAAGACAAGAAGAGCTCAAGAAGAAATATGGAAGTAGTGGTAAATCAAAGAACTATTAATGATTTTAGTAGACCTTCATTAAATGTGGTAACATCATGTTTAGTCTTGCCGATCTTAGTTAGGAATTTTGAACTAAAAGGACATTATTTTAATGCCATACCATCTTTTCATGGGATGCCCCATGAAGATCCTGTCGCTTTCTTAAGAGAATATGAATACATGATGAGTACTTTTCCTTTAGGAGGGTTAACGAAGATCAAATAAAATGAAATACTTTCCCAGTGCATTAAAAGAATTGGCAAAGAGATGGTTTATGAACCTAACACCAAATAGTGTTTTTACTTGGGCACAATTATATGATTTGTTTATGAGCAAATTTTACAAACATGCATCTCTTACAGTATAGAAAACAAATCATGTCATTCCAAAATGAACTAAGTGAAACATTCCATGAGTCATGGGATAGATTTAAAAATCGCTTATTATGTGTCCTCATCATAATTTGGCTCAACATGTGTTAGTGCTTCAATTTTATCATGGTCTTTCGCCAGTTTACAAACTATGGTTGATAGTGTGCCTGGTGGTTCTATTAATAGAATGACACCGAAGCATTAGAAGAATTATTTGAGATGCTAAGTATTAATTCCCAAAGAAAAGTGCTAGAGGTAAAAATAGAGCCTATATCAATTGCAAGATAATTCAAATACACAAGCTCAATTTGAAAATTGGCAAATTCAAGAAGCATGTGCTCTATGTGGATTATATTCTCATGCTACTAATTTTGTCCGTCAAGTGCTATGTATTCCGAACAAGCTAATGCTATGAATATGTACCCTCAAAGGCCAAGGAATGATCCATATTCCAATACATATAATCCCTGTTGGAGGAATCATCCTAACTTTTCTTGGGGAGGAAATAAGCCTTTGCAACCTCAACAATTCCAACCTCAACCACCACAACCTCCACGCTTGCAAAATCAAATCAAAATCGGTTGAGAATTGAAGAAGTTCCCAAGCAAGAAGTAGTAGTAAAGGTCAAGCCTTTGATGAAGTACATGCTTGAAGAAATTGAAAATCAAGAAACATATTGAAAATTCAGAAGCAAATAAAAGAGAAGAAGGGAAGTTCCTAGTCAAACGAGCAAGCTAAGTCAATCACCGTCTTGCGAAGTGGTAAGGTGATAGGTGAAGAGGTAAGTGATTCTCGATCCTCTTCTAATATGCATGCTTCAAAGAGAAAATTCCGAAAAAGTAATAGAAAAAGAAATTGAAAAGAGATAGTGTTAGTGATAAAGTGATTGATGATTAAGTAATCAAGAAAGAAAGAAAAGAAGTAGAGTTAGAAGTTCCAAATAAGGAACAAGAAAAAGAGAAAGAAATTCAAAATAAAGACAATACAATTGAAGTAGATAAAGAATTAGATCAAGAAGAAGAGGAACCTTATGTGCTCCACCACCTTATGTTCCTCCAATTCCGCTTCCAAGAAGACTTATGAAAACCGAATGGACAAACAATTCACGGAAATTTATAATATGTTATCCAAAGTAAATGTTAATTTACCTTTGCTTAATGTTATTAAAAATATTCCAAAGCATATGCAAAGTTTTTCAAAGATCTTCACTCTAAGAAACACAAGTTTGAAAACAACGAAAAGATTGTTGTTTCGAAAACGTCGCCTGCTTTTACAACCCGAATTACCACCTAAGTTGAAGACCCATGCAGCCTTTAATATTCAAGTTTCCTTGGGAGACTCTAAAAGATGAAAGCAATGCTAGATTTAGGAGCAAGTATTAACTTGATGCCTTTCTGCCTATAAACAATTAGGTCTAGGAGAACTAAAACCCACTAATATGCAATTACAATTAGCCGATCGCTCGTTAAATATCCTTGGGTATAGTGGAAGATATCCTAGTTCAGTTGATAAATTAATCATACCAAGAGACTTTGTGGTTCTTGAGATGGAAAGGAAGATATGCACTAATAATGAAGTCCCAATATTGTTAGCGCACCATTTATGGCAACCTGCTAATACAATGATAAATGTGAAAAATGGTAAACTCACAATGTCGACCCTAGGTGAAACAGTTGAAATTTCTCGTGTTTGATGCTATGAATAGACCTAGTGACATGAGTGCTTGTTTTTCAATTGATGAGATTGAGAAATTATCAACCGAAACTTTTGAAAAGAGCAAGATTATGAGAGAGATAGATTTATTGTCTATGATGATAGCCCTATTCCTCCCATAAAAATTGAAAGAGAAATAGAGGAAGAAGAAAGATTAGAAAAAGAAAAGCTAGAAGCTAGTAAAAAGAAAGATGAAAAGAAATAAAAGTAGAATCGTAAAATACTGATGAGTCAAAGAAAGTAGTAGAAAGTTATGAAATCAAAGAAGATGAAGTAGAGATTCTAAAATCTCTCTTTGAAGAAATTGAGATTGAAGATATTAAGGAAGAAAAACAAGAAGAGAATAATGAGGCTAAAATAAAAGAAACAATTTAAAGTAAAAATTTCGAATTTATGCCTTCCATTAATTCTCCCAAAGTCGAAGAATTAAAGCCATTACCATCCCACTTAAAATATGCATTTTAGGGAAGGTAACACTTTGCATGTTATTATAGCAATTTACTTATCGTGAAAAACAAGAAGAAAGTTTGTTAAAGTTTTATGGACACATAGAGAAGCTTTAGGATGGTCTTTAGTCGACTTAAAAGGAATTAGTCCCTCTATGTATGCATAAAATTCATTTAGAGGAAGGTAGTAAACCTTCTAGAGAAAGACAAAGAAGACTTAACCCACACATGGAAGAAGTCGTTAGGAAAGAAGTTCTTAAGCTTTTAGATGCGGTATAATTTACCCTATATCGATAGTAAATGGGTTAGTCCTCATCCAAGTAGTTCCTAAAAAATCGTGAATTACCGTTGTTAAAAATGATAAAGATGAATTAGTCCCTACAAGGACTATTAATGGGTTATAGAATGTGTATCGATTTGCGTAAATTAAATGCGGCAAGGAAAGACCACTTTCCTTTGCCATTTATTGACCAAATTCTTGAAAGATTAGCCAGCCATGAATATTATTGTTTTCTTGATGGTTTTTCTCGGTATAATCGATCCCTGTTGCACCGAAGACCAAGAGAAAACAACATTTACATGTCCCTTTGGTACTTTTGCTTTTAGGAGAATGCCTTTTGGGTTGTGTAATGCACCGCCTACTTTTCAAAGATGCATGATTTCTATATTTTCGACTTAGTTGAAAGATGCGTAGAAGTTTTCATGGACGATTTTTCGCTGGAAATTCTTTTGATCATCGCTTAGAAAACCTTACATCCGTCTCCCGAAAGATGCCGCAAACTAATTTAACTTTAAGTTGGGAGAAAAGTCACTTCATGGTAAAACATGGAATTGTCTAGGGCATGTTGTTTCAAATAAAGGAATTGAAGTTGACAAAGCTAAAATTGAAGTTATTTCGCAACTACCCCTCCCACTTCGCTTAAAGGAGTTCAAGTTTTCGGTCATGCCGTTTTTATCGTAGATTTATAAAAGATTTTCCAAAATCAGAACCTCTATGTAATTTGTTAGCAAAAGACAGAGTTTATTTTGATAAAGAATGTTTGGAAGCTTTTAATCTATTAAAAGAAAAGTTGACTATCGCCCTAATTTTATCCGTGATTGGTCACTTCCGCTCGAAATCATGTGTGATGCACGATTTTGCAATTGGAGCCGTGTTAGGACAAAGGGTAGATAGAAAGCCTCATGTGATCCATTATGCTAGTAGAACTCTAAATGATGCTCAATTGAATTATACCACTACCGAAAAGGAATTTTTAGCAAGAGTATATGCTTTAGAAAAATTTAGATCATATTTGCTAGGATCAAAGGTGATAATCTTTTCTCGATCATTCTCACGATTAAAATATCTCTTAAGTAAGAAGGATGCTAAACCAAGATTAATTAGATGGATGTTATTGTTACAAGAATTTGACATAACTATCAAGGATAAAAGAGGAACCGAGAATGTGTGGCCGACCACTTGTCTAGGTTAGAATTTTCACCCTTGGAACGTCAATTTCTTGATGATCCTGTCCCCATTAATGATAATTTTCCCCGATGAACAACTCTAGCCATTAAAGATTTCGACCCTTGGTATGCCGACTTTGTCAACTACTATGTGTCTCGATATAATTAATCCGGATTTTGATCATTACGAAAAGAAGAAATTTTTGGCGAGGAAACGAAAATTATTTTTGGGGAAGCTCCTCATTTATACAAGATTTGCTCGATTCTTTAATAAGAAGATGTATACTCAAAAAGACCAACAAGGTATCATGGAATTTTGCCATGGATATTCGTGGTGGTCATTTTAGTGGTAATAAAACCGCCGAAAAATTTTGCAATCGTGTCTCAGATTGGCCTACTGCTTTTAGAGATTGTGAACCGTTTTACGTAACATGCGACAAATGTCAAAGAACAGGTGGTATAGGAAAGAGAAACGAGATGCCCTTACATGTTAATTTAGTAGTTGAAATCTTTGATGTTTGGGGTATTGATTTTATGGGTCCCTTTCCTGTGTCCAATAATTGTGAATATATTTTGGTAGCAGTTGATTATGTCTCTAAATGGATAGAAAGAGCAACTAAAACTAATGATGGTAAAACAGTAGTCAAGTTTGTTGAAGATTTATTTGCTAGATATGGAGTCCCTAAGGCCATAATAAGTGACCAGGGAACTCATTTTACCAATAAGTTGTTAAATAGTGTTCTTAGAAAGCATGGTGTAACTCACAAGTTAGCTACACCTTATCATCCACAGACATCTGGACAAGTAGAAGTAAGCAATAGGCAGATAAAAGCAGTGTTAGAAAAGACTGTTAGGCCTAATCGTAAAGATTGGGAATCTAAACTCAAGGATGCTTTATGGGCATACCGAACCGCTTTTAAGACACCCATAGGAATGAGTCCATATAGGATGGTATATGGTAAAGCTTGCCATTTACCAGTTGAAATTGAGCACAAAGCCTATTGGGCAATTAAAGAATTGAATTTAGATTTAACATTAGCGGAGAAGAAAGATTGTTCGCTTAAATGAATTAGAAGAACATAGACTCAATTGCATTGAGAATGCAAAAACTTATAAAGAAAAGACCAAAAGTATCATGACATGGGATTAGCCAACAAAATGCTTCATCCGTATGAAAGTATTATTGTTTAACTCTAGGTTAAGGTTATTCCCATGAAAGTTAAAATCCAAATGGTCTGGTCCTTTTAGAATAGTACGAATTTATCCTCATAGGGCTGTTGATATACAAAACCCCAAAAATAATGAAGTGTTTAAAGTAAATGGACCGACTCAAGCCATATTTTGAGCCAATGTCGCTTGAACGAACAATTGAATTAATCCGTTGTGACAATGAACCACCAAGAGACTAGGCTTGTAGTTTGGTCGAGCCAAAGACGTTAAACAAAGGCGCTAAGTGGGAGGCAACCCACTAATTTGAAAGTTATTTGTTAACTAGTTAATTTAGATATGTTTTTCTCCGTTAAATTCTATTCTTGGACATTTAATTTTTAATTAAATATGCCAAAATTTAAGTTTGGGGGAGAAAAACATTTTAGTGTTGTATTTATATGTTGCTAATAATTTTTAGTTTAGAATTTTTGTTTAGATTTTTCATACAGAATTATCAATGACATAACTAAGTTAACGAAAGGGCTAAACCGCAAATTGTTGAAATTTGGAAAGAAAAACAAAGTGGAAGCTGGTTTACGTCACCTGCGACGCATGCGGACGTAGGTGTGTAGGAACATGCGCAAGGTCCCCAAGAATGCGAATCTCGAGCGGCAATGTGTCGACATGGGGAATGAATGAAGGAATTCCAACCGCTGATCGACCACCTTATGCGGGCGTAAGGTGGGCGCACCTGCGACCGCAAGGTCCCCTTATTTAAGGCCACCGGGTTTTTTCAAGCCGAAATCACACGTAAACACTCTCATCTCTCTCCAGCATTAGCAAGATAAGCAGCCCAAATCCTTCAAGAATCCTCCGGCGAGATCTTCAAAATTCCAAAGATAAACTTCAAGATACTCTCTCTCTCTCCCTCAAACCCTTCATCTCCCTCACCCATCTCCCATTACACTCCATTCCAAGTTGAAGCTTTTGAAGGAAAAAGAAGAGAATCACCATTGCTGTCAAAGATCATCTCCACTCCGGCTGCATTCACTCAGATCAGGCTGCAAACTAGTACTTCTAACACCCTCTTTAATTTTGTACGTAAAATATTTGCATGCTAGGGTGCTAGTTAATTTTAACGTAGATATATTTTTGCATGCTTTAGATTAAATTTTAGTTTTAAAATTTTTAAATCGAATTTTAATTGTTATATTTTTAGTTTTTAAAATTTTATCAAACAAAATGTTTAAGCGTAGAAATACCGGTTCTTCATCCTCCGGCCCAGCCTCAGAGGAAGAACATAATTTGACATCACCCGCCTGTGTCCTACTGAAGCATCGAGAGGTACACCAACAAACTCTCCAAGTCCTTGGTGCCCGAAAGGGGATTTAAGGCTGAAGATTTTGGTATACGTCCCGCTCTGATGGCTCGTAGGTGGGGGCTTCTGTTAGATTCTCCGCCTAGGGACGCCATAGTCCCTATTGTCCGAGAATTCTACGCCAATGGCAACATTGGCATGGATGGCGGTGTGCTAGACACTGTTAATGTTAGGAATAAGGTAGTTAATTTTTCATCCGAAAGCATTAACATGTACTTCGGCACCTCCAACTTTGCGGTTGGTGCCGATGATTATAGCACACACCTCAACCCCGTATCCCTGCCGAGGTGGTGAATCTTTGCCGCCATTGCTCTCCCCCGGTGTGGAGTGGTCCTATAACCGTAACCCACCCTATGGACCTCGCACCATGAGAGAGTCCTTCTCCAAGACACGGCCAAGCCCCGTGTATAAATTTGTTTGTGGTCGCCTCATGCCCTCAAGTCACCAAACACACGTGAATTGGGAGAGGGTCGCCCCGACCTACACCATCATGACTAATGGGTCTATTGATGTTGGCCGTTTGATCAACGGCCAAATCAAGACCCTAATTAGAGGTAGGACGAATGCGGGGTTCGCGTTCCCGCATTTGATTACTGACTTGTGTAGGGGGCAAACGTGAGAATGCCCAAACACGCCGAGAGAATTTGTCAAGGCCGGGTCCGGCCATTACTAGGGCCATTTTGTTTGAGCATCACCCGCAGCCGAGAGTGAGGGTTCCTCAAGAGGAGGAACCCGAAGAGGAAGACGAGGATCCGCTCGTTGGGATCTCAAAAGGTTGGAGGCAAATTCCTCCAAACCGATATAGGTGAGTCAATGCCAGCTTGGCCAGATGCGTGCACGTCGATCACCAAATTTTTGGTTGGGCCAACGACGGGACGAATATCGTCCAACTATTATGGCCGCCACCGAGCACGATCCCGAGTTTCGCCCTCATTCGTTATCTCCTTAGCCCGACTCACCTTGAGTCGAGGCCCAAGATCCGTCCTCGTTCGTTAGGTGGACCCGCTATGTCCTTTTGATATTTGTCCTACCCCATCAATCCTCTCATATGTTCCTCTATTTTGAGGACAAAATAGAACTTAAGTTTGGGGGGGGGGATTGAAAATTTTAGGTCTTAGCAGGTCCCAGCCTAACGAAGAATGGAGTTGGGCTATGTCGTTAGGGTGAAAGAGAATTTCTTTCATAGATGACCATTTAACTCTTCACCCTATTTATCTGCTTTTTATTTTTTTCGATTTTCTGGAGGTGTTGCTTTGACCAGAATACACTTATTCTGGATACTCGTGGGTTCCTCTTATGGGGACCCATCATCAATTGTGTCATCGTCATCACCTCCAATTTTCGCAATTTCTTAAAAAAATTTATAAAAAAAAAAAAAAAAAATTTGTTGCAAAATATTCATCCTCGAGTTTAGGTGTGGTAATGCTAGTCGTAGTCCATGAGGAGATTAGTGCAATGAACCGCATAGTTAGTCCGTAGATCCCCCTGGAATTTACTTAATTTTGCGAAACTTTTACTTTTCTCCAAATTCTTCATGCACTCACACCGGTCATAACTTTGGATTGATTAGAATAGTTTTATAAAGTTTATAACACCGATTTATCTTCAACAAGATATGCATGCGAATATGATGCATAGCCATTCGAACATAATTGTTGCATTAAATTGTAACTTAGGGTCAATTGCATGTTAGATAGATCTCTTGGATTTTTCTCATTTATATATCTCAAGCACACTTTCGAACCGTGTTTGCATGTTAGTCTCAATTGTCCCTACCATCTGTCTTAGCGAATGCTTATGTGAAATCCAGTGATGCTAAACACTCAACCCAATTCCCATAGTTGATATGATATTTTGTGTTATCTTACTTGCTTTAAATATTATGTGAGCATTTGGCATTAAGAAATGATTTAGGCCATCTTTGGATCATTAGAGCCTAAATATTCCCTGACCTATACTAAATATATCCCTAGTGTCCCCTTTGAGCCTAATGAAAAAGAATGGAGTGTCTAAGCACACTATTTAAACCCCCATTCGCCATCGTTTCTTCACCCACATTAACTTAACACTAAAAGCCTATACACTTTTAGCCTACCCTTTGAGAGAGTAGGATTGGGTGGGAAATTGATTCTAGGAGGACCACTTCTTTTCAGTTAGGCTATTTTTCAGAAGGCTTCTTCTTTCCGTCGTCGAAAAAAAAAAAAAAAAAAAATCATGTCGACGAAAAATGAAACGGAAGAAGAAGAGTGTAAACAAAGATTCAAATGAAAGCATAGCTTTCAAGAGAAAATATGTTAGAAAAATTCTGCTGATTAGAATGATGATATTTTTAGAAGAATTTCATTGCCCAAAACAAGTTTGGGGGGGATAAAGAAGAAAAGTGAAAAGTAACACAAAGCACCCCTCCACTTGTGGTCTTTGCAGGTCCTAGCCTAAATAGGGAAAACTTCCTTTTGCTTGGAAGTATGAGGGATAAAGGGTAGTCTTACTCTCTCACTTTGAATTCCAATACCTTTCCTTCATATCCCCCAACACCTTGGCCTTACATTACAAGCTTAAAAAGTCCTAATGATCTTCTTGCCAATGCTTATGTTGTTTTTATTGTCAGGTGAGTATCATAAAATTGATCACACACTTCACAATTACTATTATTCACCCTAAAGCTCACTGTGTTAGCATAATCTTAGCTATTACAAGTCATTGGGATAGGAGAGCATTGTATACATACATAGAAGTGCATGGGATGGATGTGTAAATCTTTTGAATCCTTGGGACCTTTTTGTCTGTAACTGACCAGGTTTGGATGGTAGATCTCATACTTCTTAATGCATGATTTTCTATTAAACTGTGATTTTCATATGAATGTGGTGTTTAGCTCAATAAAAGCTGTTTTAGTCAAGATATTCTTTAAGGCGGTGATCACACACACGGAGAAATTAAAAGTAGTAGCGATTATTAAGAAAAGACTAGTTGGTTTTATATGACTAAGCTTTGCATATATGTGGTGAGCACCAAGCGAGATTACATGCATGCCATATGCTTATAACTTGAGGATGAAACCAAAAGATTTTATGAGTTATGTTTGTAGTTGTATTTTAGTTTATATTTATATGTTTTTGTATTTATCTGCATAGTCGAGTCACTCGAAAGAGTCTCCTTGAGTTTGTGGGTTTATAGAGGAGTGTAAATAGTGTCACCCTCACAAAAAGATTTTAATTTTTGTTATTTATATGTTTTTGTATTTATAAGTTTATTTGTTTACTCGTGGACGAGCAAAGTTCAAGTTTGGGGGTATTTGATCGATGTATTTTATACGTCGATTTGATATACTTCTGTGACTTGAATTAGGCTATTTCATGAGTCTTTTGAGTACTAATATATGTTTTGGTGAGTTTTGTAAGTTTCGGGATTGTTCGTGAAAATACGCGAAACTCCGGGTTTTAAGTGCAAATTACAAAGAAAGAAGAATTGAAGAAAATGAAAGCTGTCATTCTGGACACCTTGCGGACGCAAGGTGCCTCAGACCTTGCGACCGCAAGGTAGGCAGTATCGGTCCCTGAAGCCAGCAATCGAAGAGCCAAGAAGCACACACACTGGAGACCTTGCGGACGCAAGTATTGTATCCACACCTGCGACATGAGGTAGGCGAGAATGCTCAATTTTCGGGTTTTCACACGTCATTCGATTCAATCACAACTCCCAAGTATATATAGAAGTCGGATCCGAGCCTAAGCATGAGAGGGCGGTGGAAGCTCTCTTTACATAGATTTTAGGTAGTTTTAGATTGTATAACATAATTAGGTTTTGTAATTTCAAGTATTGAAGATCAAATCATGTCTTCCATCATCTTCATGTGCTGTTCATCGTCTATGATGAACTAAATCATCCCTAATCTAGGAGGTGGGAGGTAACTTGTATCGAATTTATGTTTTGATTCTTATATATTTATGTCTATTAATGCTTGTTGATTGTGTTGTTTATCAACCCCTCTATTATTTCGCTTTGAACAAATGAATGTAATCGCAAATAATAAAGGCTTAGAGGTGCGGATAACTGCATGACCAAGTGCATATGTCGTACACTGGCTCACCAACACAATAAATTGGACCTATCGAAGCACGAGAGTGATAAGTTAGGACCGGGTTCTTACATGATCTAGGTGACAGATAGATCATAAATCTAGGTGACTAGATTAGTTCAGTTCTGTGCTTAGGATATGGAATGGGTGAATTTTGCGGGGATGGAGGCTGAACCAATTGTTCAACAGACCATATCTATTTTTAGTGAACGAACCCAAGACATTGAATGACATTATTATGAATTGAACATAAAGGAGATATAAGTGAAACCCAGAATCCTAGATTTCCACTCACCATAAGATCTTCATAACTGTTATTAATGTCTAATTAGTTAACATCTATAACTAGTAATTTAGAGTAGAATTAAACATAAAAACCCCCCTTAGGTTAATAATTTGCTATCTATAACCACATTGTTCGTGATCACTTGTCTCGTGGGTTCGACCCTTGCTTCCGAGTCTATTCTATAATAGTCTTGTACACTTGCAAGGAAATAGATAAATAAAACAATCGATCAACTCACATAAACATACATACACATATTGGCAAATATTCCCAAATACAACTTGACCACATATTTAATCCAGATGTCCAAACATTAGGGTACACAATAATCCCCAAATCACAAACATATATACTTAGACTATTAATTAGTCTAATTCACATTCACATAATGAGACTACATATCTAGTCTATCAACAATAACAAATTGGGGTCCTCCAAGATCCTCAACCAACAACAAGTAAAGACTACTCAATTAATCTATATACATTTATAACATTAGGCCATATACTTAGCCTTTAACCAAAACCATATCGGGGCTATCTATCTAGTCCAACAATCAATTCTTAAGGTCCTTAAGGATCCCCAACTCGTAAACAAAGTGTAGGCTACTTCGTTAGTCATGACCACCCATACCATAAGGTTACATACTTAGCCATTAACATAACCACTTCTTTAGTTTATAACTATAGTGTGTTAATCATTACACTTAAGTCACGCTCAAAGCGGAAACAAGACTATCTCATAGTCACACACACGTGAGTACCCATAAGTGCGCTAAATCTTACTCGTATGGAATGGTAGTCCTTCCATCATCTCAATCACGTAACCTCGTTTGATTCTATATAAAGATCTCTAATATTATCATGCCCTAACGTGCACGCCCATAGTCAACTCTCTTGAGTTACTAGACTAAGTCGACATTTCCCAAACTCTAAGTATCACGGTCATACGGCTTACTAAGTTAGTTAAGCGTCAACCTATCATCATAATAATAACCCTTAAGGTTTAGGTGTCACATTGGACACTCACAAAGAATTCATTCGGGTCTTCACAAGCAAGACCATACATGTCTCTAAAGTTGTAGGATTCCAACACCACTTTAATTATTGTACTATCAATCTCTATTCGACTCCATTGAGTCTTGACTTTATAATTCATCTTTTAGGTCATTATTGACTTAAACCAAAAAATCCATCAAATTATAACTTAATTGATATTCTTTTATCAATCACAACAAACCCAAGTATTCCAAGTATATCATTCTTACTATTGTAATCACAATCCAAGACTATCTCTTTAGTTTCCAATCATAGAGTGCCCAAGGGTACACTCATAACCACCATTCACGGATTAGTCATCTAATCATAATCCTAATTCACTATTCATCACACAAAAATCACATCTTAGATTCTATAACAAGTTGGCGCATCATTGTGCACTAAAGAAGACTTCCAAAGATCCAACGCTCTCATTAGTTTGCATTTTAATCATCATAAAGTTTGGTATAAGGTTATTAGACTTTACTAATACATTCATGGGGACTTATAATCAAGTCTTAAATCATCAAATATCACAACAACCCAAAATCTCTCCAAAGTCATAATCTCGAGATTTCACTATTTAGATTCAACAATCTCCAAACATCGTAGGATTTCATTCTAGGACTCACATAAACTTGCTAAAAATCTATTTGACTCTGTTAAGTCGAATTACTAACTTTCAAAAGTTAGGTCACAAACTCATTTCATGATTTAGCCAACATTCGGGTTCCTAAACCCATTAAAAATGTTCTTCACAACATAAACACCCAATGGGAGTCCAACAGTGGTCTCAGTTCGCAAATCCGGTGGTTGAATCAATGTGAATCTTCAAAACACACACAAATACCAAGAACACACATTGAGGGTTTCTCTCTCTCTAAAATTTGGTAGGTGGATGAGAAATGAAGATGGAATGAATGGAGGTGGGTTTTGGGGGCTCAAATACTCCCAATGGGATTCCATAAAGTGCAAAGGGCCAGACCATTAAGGGTACAAGGGTAAATTTGTAAAGAAGAAACAAACTTGCAGCTGCTGAATGCATCCTGGAGCGCTGCTCCAACTTCTTCCGTGTAATTTTTCAACTTCCCGATGTGCAAACGACGTGATTTTTTCTCCTGGCACTCCATTAGGGTCTAAACTAAAAGCCTAAAAAGCCTAAAACTAAACTAAAACCATCTTGGGTGATATCTCAAACAAAACGGTTTTATAGCATACCGAAATCGATTTAAAGTAATTCTTTGTCAACGGACGAAACTACGAGACAACCCAATGATCGAAACAACGAACGAACAAGCATACATTCTTGTTTTAAAACATGTTTGAATCCTAATTAAGTGTCCCAAACGCATACCCAAGGTCAAACCAAAATTAAGTACGACCAAAGTACCAAAGGCAATACGTTAACGATACGCGAATCGCGAAATCAAACTTATGGCGCACTATACTTTGAACATCGTGACTACATGTAATGTGGCACCCTAGCCATTCATTGCTTGCATTCATGCATTCATATTGCTTGTGATCATGTTTACTTAGTCTATATAAGTTTTAGAATCATTTATAAGTCATTCATAATGCTCTTAACATGTTTAGAATCGTGTTTGCATGCTTGTTTAATCGCCAGTTGAATCGCTTGTTTAGTTCTCCTTCTTTCCCTCCTTCGTTCGGATTTGTTCGGGTGTTGTTTGAGGGTGCTTGTGATGAGTTTTGGACTCATTTTTGTTGGGGTTTGAAACCCCATAGATTTGGCTAAGTGTTTGGGGGTCTTTTAGGTTGCATTTTGAGCCATTTTTTTGCTTAGGCTTCTTGGTCGCAAGGTGGAATGACCTTGCCCCCAAGGTAACCAGAAACTTGAAGGTTGTGTATCCGGAAGCATGCGGTTGCATGCTATGGGACCATGCGACCGCAAGGTCCCTCGAATCTGGATTGCCCTATTTTGCTGCTTTGTGATTTTTACACCTAAACCCCTTTCCAAAACCCTTTCTAAACCCCACCTAAACCTCCCTAACCCTCATTACTTATACCCTAACATTAGTAACATGTTTTAAGAGTGGATTAGAGAGTTCTTTAGTGATCAAATCAAACCCCAAAATCAGATTTTAAGCAACCACATCATGTTGACACTTGTCCCACTAAGTTTTAAACCTTCTATACACCACCATCCGAAAGTTTGACCCTCATTTCTCTCCTCACTCTCCAAAAACGGGATTTATATCCCTCAAGGTTCTCCCATGGCTTCTTGAAGCTTTCTTCTTGGTCCTTCTTGACTCCTTCTCCCATTGCTCAAGCCACCTCCATAGAAGTGAAGAGCTTGAAGAATAGATCATTTCCAACCGATTAATCTTTTCATTTGCTTTCTTGGGTGTAGAATACAAGTAAGTTGCTCTTCTTCATCTTTGATTTAGTTCTCATTGACCCTAAGGAAAACAAAGCTTATGATGTATGAGGTCAATGAGGACACAAATAAGCTTCTTATGTCTTCATCTTGTGTTTTGAAAATATGGACTTGCTAGAAGCATGTATAGGATGATTTTATGGTTATGAAAGATTGTTATACTCTTTCATCTTGTTTATTTCAGGTTATGAACATGTTAGAAACATTTATTATATGTGTTGCTTGAAGTGGTGCTATATGAGATTGCCCTAATTAAAGCCTACATGATATGTTGGTATGTTGGTATGTGTTCTATCCTCTAAATTGGACTCAATGATGAATATGAAATATATGGCAATGCCTTGGTGAATTTATAACCTAGTTGAACTTAGTAATGGCCTAGGTTGGGTTATGAAGAACATAGCTTCAATTACCCCAAATTTGGAATCTATAGTAAAGACTCAACGAGTCGACTCTGGGAAGATTTGAACATGTTGAACACTAATTTCAATCCCTACGAAGTTTGGACACCGTTTGGTCGGGTTTACTCAAGTCTAAGTTGAGTTTAATTATGTGCAGTTGAACCCGTTGTGATTATTTGGTTATGAGCAATTCATTGCCTTGACATGATTTATGGTAGAGATTAATACCCTACTTGGTCGGTCGAGTTCGCTCTTGTCGAATTCGATCCTTATTTGGTCTTGACGAGTAAATATCTACTTGTGCATTGCATTAAGTCCAGCTGGCACTATTTGGTTTGATTTTTATGTCAGGGTAGGACGATGCACGCCTTCACGAATTGAGAGATTCGTGCTCGCTATGGATCGCCGCACTGACCTCACACACACCTCCACCGTAGGCGCCGCAGTGGGAAATAGCCCTTTGCCGATCAATACGTGTGTCATAGGTCGCTATTAGCCGGCGGAGTTCGGATATCGATGCGAAGTCACGAGCATCGTAGTCACGATATTGGGTTAACAAACTTTATTGCAGAGCTACGTAGCACGGCCGTGCCTATATCATATCCTACTTGTATGATTTATTTTATGCACTTATGTGAATAATGTGCTAAGTGATATATGATGAACATAATTGTGTTAAATGTGCCATAATTGTGTTATTTGTTTGTTTTGTTTTCCTTAATGCCATGCTATGACCGCTTGGTTGCATGAACTTTTGGGATTTTATGCATTTTAGTAATTTTGGCAAGGAGTAACTTAGTCTTTATTTGTTTGTTTTGTTTTACCCTATTTGTTTGTTTTGTTTTTAGATAGATCCGAGCCAAGGAGACTTACCGCTTGGTTGCTTTCTGTGAGCTGCCGAGGTTGCTCTTCGCCATGATTTTTGATAAACTTTTATTGGTGGCAAGGACGATGGGAAGCACGTCCACTTAACACTTTTGGGATTTTATAGATAAACTTTTATGATATGGCAAGGACGATGGGAAGCATTGTTGTTGTTGTCTCCTGGACTTAAGACTTATAATCTTTGGGTATTGTTGTTGTAGTACTTGAATACTTAAGACTTATAATCTTTTGTTCATATATTATTGCCGTCCACTATGTCGTTTCTTCCACTTAACAGCTTGTTCTTTTATGATATTATTGTTGTTGTTTATTTTAAGTCCACTTCCACTTAACACTCCGCCTTTATGATATTATTGTTGTTGTTGTCCCGGCATGTGTGGCCGTTGAGGTTATTATATGCATGTGTTATTATTGTAGGAGTAGTTGTTGGGTTTCGGCTGTAACGTCCGTCTTGTGTATATTTGGGCTTGTTTATTTTAAGTCCGACTTGTTTATTTTAAGTTATTTTCCGCCAAGTAGCCGAAGTTGTTATTTTGTTATTTTATGCGATGTTGCGCCATGTAAACGTGAATTTTATAAATCTTACGGCGCATGCTTACTTGCGCATACTTGTCCGATGGGCGGTCCGAGGTTTCGCAGGTGCCGTTTGGTAGAAATCCGGGGTTAAAGGCCACATGTAAACTTTATAAACATGACTTTAATAAGCCGAGTGCCGTTGAGGTGCCGTTTGGTAGCCGGTTAAAGGCGATAGGATTAATAAGCCGAAGTTGCTCGATGTTTGGTACGCAATAGTGGTCGGGACTAATAACACGAGTTATCCGGATTAAGTCATTATTGTCTCATTATTAATACCAAGGAGGAGAGTGGTATTATTAGCGCCTCACTAAAAAAATTAGGATTAACATTTGTAATCTCAAAATTACCCCGATATACAAGTGAGGATTAATAGCGAGGGCACTAATAGTATCTGTGAGTAATATCGCTTTTATTATTGTCGACTACCAAACAAGCCCTAAATGTATATGAGCAAGTACACGAAGACATAGGATATCTCAAAGGCCATAAATAATTATTAAGGAAGATAACGCTCTACCGAGTCGTGTTTCCAACAACGCAAGTTACTCATTGTAACTCCAACAACTCTAGGGAATTGGCTATGATCCAACCAACCCAAAGACAAGAAAACTCATACAAGAAGTCAACCATACAAGAAAGTCAAACTTGCAATGTTTCGTGGTCTTACAAGTAATTTGGTCAATTTGAAAGAAAAGGTTGCACGAACAAAAATACCCTTTAAAATGCATCACATGATATGCACGAGGTTGGACTTAACGGTAGAAAATTAACGTAAATGGACGTAATGACCAATCCAAATAAAAATTAGTACATGGAACAAAAATTCAAAAAAATTAGTTCAAATACCAAAATCAAGAAATCCAAATAGAATAATTATGGACCGGTACCATTTTCTAGAATTGTAACCACTCAAGTACCCTATTTTTAAAAACCGCATAAGTCCATTTTTGTAAAATTCTTCCTTAAATGTCTCTCCTCCTTCTACCAAAACCCGAGCCAACACTTTGTGAACATAAAAGACGCCTTGGAAAATGAAAAGGTAGAACAGCACCTTGGAAATGTGAAAACTTCATTGATGAAATAGAACTAGCTTTTCATTGTTTTTTTCTTTTTAACAATTGGTCCTTCGATTCAATCCCTCCCGCCTTCCTCTTGGATCAAAGACGTAATATACTCTACCGCAACACCTCTTATTTAGGGACAACCCCTAGTGAGTGTGACTCCATTATTCCAAAGTGGAGATCCGTGTTCTTCTTCAAAGTTTTGTTGATAGATTCGTCATGAATTGGACCTCGATTTGTTAGCGATGCAGCATTGGAGGTTTCGATGCGAGCATCGCAACCTCTGGTACATACTCAAGGTGGGTGAGGGTTCTGCTGCACAATGCATTAGTGGCTTCACTGCAATGGATATTCCTCCACACCGTGTTTGATTTTGATGAGAGTTCGATTTGCAGAGGCAACCTAATTGCAGCTACTATGAGGCCATGCTCGAAAATTGCAAAAGCAGGAGATGCCCAGCTTTTCCATCGCGATGCCCAACTTTTCCGTTGTGATGCCCAGCTTTTCCATTGCGATGCCTAATTTTGGGCGGGGCTTTGTGTGCGCGTCTTTTGTTCATTAAGGGTATGTTCACCACAGGGGACCGACCCAAATTTCACCCAATCCAAATTATGCATCGACCATTTGTGTTGTTTGTCCAAAATACAAAGACAAACTAACTAACTAACTAAGTGTTAAAAACATGAATAATTACTTTACACTTTTGTGAAATTGTAACCACTCCACTCCCTTATTTTTTTATTCAACCGGTAAAATACTTTTTCAAAATTTTGTTCCAAAAATGCCCTGAGTTTGTTTCGTCCTATCTCCTTTCTCTTTCCCTCTCTTCTCTGACTTTCTCTCTCTTCCTTGTCCTAAACCAGGCAGAATATAACCATAAGTACCTGACATTTTCTTATATTGAGTGGTTTTCCTTTGTTTAAGTGATTGATAAACAAAAACCAAGTACTGGAATCAACAAAAGAAATCAACTAATACAAAATGATACGGAGGGGAGGATATGAACAACGACACCAATGTTAATGATGAGAGCACCTTACATGGGAATTACAGATTTGAAGAAGAAGAAGAGCACCTTCCATGACAATTGGTAGACTTCAATCATCCATTCCAATGCAATACATAAAACTTTTGCCTTACGTAAGTTGAATCCAAACTTTCCACACATGATGTGGCGCCGCTGCCGCTTATGATGGGCGCCGTTGCCTTTGATGTGGGCGCCGTTGCCTATGGTATGGGTGTCGCTTTGGGTAGTGGCCAATGTTTTTCCTGAGCTATGATGCTTAGTTTCTTTATGATGTGGGCGTCGCTTAGGCAATTGCCTATAATACTTAGTTTATAGACCCGCCTCGACGCCCAATTTTCTCGCATCGCACCTTTCTTGGAGTTACGATGTTTGCTTCATAGGCTTCAATGCTTTGCGCCGTAGGCTACGATGTTTGTCTCGTAGGCTTCAATGCTTGTGTATTTAACTCAGAATCGTAAGTAAGGAAGCTTACAAATGATTGACGATAAATTTTTGCCATGAAGATTTATACAACATACATCCATCCAGCTTGCAAGGAACTGAATGAAATGAATTTCAACTAATGAGATTGTTATTAGGGGAGGAAATGGATTTCTTGAACTCCAAAAATATGTTTTGGATTTAGAGTGTATGTTTCCTATCAAATGAGATATCTGTTTATATCCATTTGATTATCTTATGTGATTTTGAAAAAAAGAAAAAAGAAAAGAGATCGATATATATGGCTTAGTTGGTTCCTCATGGATCTGTTACTCCTCATTCGATTTTCTATTTTCTGAAAATGAACAACGAATTCAAATCCAAAATGAACGATGCCCAATGCTTGGGCAATGCCCAAATTTGGGCAAGTGGCTTTTGCATTACGACACCAAAATTTTGAGCGATGCCCAAATTTGGGTTGTGGCTTTGTCCGTCTTTCCTTCATTAAGGGTATCTTCATCGTTTCCTTCAAAGTGCACTTTAGCGGTTTAAAACAAATAAATATAGTGGACTTTGTGGTTATATTTTGGGAGAAATTCGGATCGGTCCCATGTGATGAAATTATAAACTTAAAAATCATCTATATTTGTTTTAAATCGCTAAAGTGCATTTTTTGAGGGAAAATAACAAAGATACCATTAATGAAGGAAAGTCATAAGGACAAAGTCACTGCTCAAATTTGGGCATCGCAATGAAAACATTTGACATCGCTCAATTTTTTGGGCATTGTAATGCAAAAGTCACTGCCCAAATTTGGGCATCGCTTAAAATTTATCTATCCATTAATATTTAATACTCTACCCTTCCACTCCCCTCCGTCACCCCCCACTTTCAATCCCCAAAAAATGTTCCCTCTCTCACTTAGAAATATTACCTCTCTCTCTCTCTCTCTTTCTCTCTCTATCAACATTTCCATTTCTTCCAGTGACGAAGCCTAAGATCTACGACTGAAACGTTTTCATTTTAGACAGGTAGAGTCTCCTTTCTTCACTCCCTATCCCGGTTGGCCTTATGAAAGAGGATGTTGATTGAGCACATTGGAACTCGACACTGTCTTCCTCCTTAATCCCACTCTCTCATTTTCTATCACTAAAATTCCAATTGTTGTTGTTTGTGTGTAAGGAAGTCACTAAAATTCCAACTATTACTGGGCATCGTTGGTTTTGATTCAGGCATCATTGGTTTCGATGTGGCATCGTTGGTTTCAATTCAGGCATCATTGGCTTTGATGTGGCATCATTGGTTTCGATTCGGGTATTGTTGGTTTCAATTCAGGCATTGATGGTTTTGATATTGTACTGTCAAAGTGTTTTTGATATGTTTGGAGAGATTTGATAAATCATGGAGTAATACAGTACATTGGCATTAATTGTGATAAAAACCTTGTGAAAGTTTATATATATGTTTAATGAATTGAAACTCATATATCAAGGTTTCATTTTGTTTTTATCTGCCATTATTATTTGTTAGCATTAAAGATAGGCAAGAGGAGAAGTCATCGGTACAACAACGTCTCCGTGAGATTGTTGGATACTTGTGTTTTCGAGTGATGTGCGTATTTTTGCAAGCAACAAACTTTCTTAACTTTAATAAAGTCGGTGGCCTTGAATTTGAAATTGTAGACACTGTCAGCTGCGATGAAGAAGACAAGAAAGAGAGAGAGAAGTTGGAGCCGGATCTAAAGAACAAGAAGACGGGCCAATATTGGGAAAAAAAATTAAAAGTGGACTTATATGCAGTTGAAAAAAATGGAGAAATTCGGGCCGGTCTCTTTTGCAAAGTTTCTAACCCCTCCAATACTTCGTTCTTTTTTTCAACCGCAAAAGACCACTTTTCGAAATATTGTTCAAAAAATGTCATCGTCTTCTTCAGCAGCTCCGACAACACACTTTGGATTCGAAAATCACGATTGTGCGCAACGAAACGAGAATAAGATAATATTTTTACAACGCGGTTCATAAATTTCATTGTATTAATTTTTGCAACGTGGTTCAAAGTTTAATTTCCTAGTCTATTTTTGAACCACAGTTCCTAAATTTCATTGCATTAATTTTTGTACCGCAGTTCAAAGTTTAATTTCCTAGTCTATTTTTGAACCGCAGTTCATAGATGTCACTGCATTAATTTTTGCACCGCGATTCAATAGTTTAATTTCATAGTCTAATTGCATCGTACTTCATAAATGTAATCCGATATTTTTGAACTGGGATACAAAAACGTAGCGTGCCTAAGGCTCATTAAGAGTATCGCACCATTTCGCTTCAAAAGTGTTTTTTTGGTTGAAGAAAAAAAAAACACTGGACTAGAGGGGTTATAAACTTTAAAAAGTGGATCGACCCGTATTTTTATCAACAAAAAAACGATAGTAGAGTGGTTACAATTTCAAGAAAGGAGACCGATCCACAATTATTCCTTATATTAATTCACGGGAGACCGACCCGATTTTCACCCTTAAAAATAGACATCAAAAGCGATTCTCACTCAAAGGTGGGCTCATCTAAGAATTTTAGCTCAACATTAGAACAAAGAGAGTAGCATTGAGAATCATTCTTGAATGGAAAATTCGGTGCCCAAAAAGAAAAAGTACTTTTATTTCTAAAAATAAAGTATAAACAATCTTTAAAAATTTGAGACAAGAAAAACCTTTTTATTCATAATGAACTAATTGATTCTAGAGAAGATAATTCCATGTCCTCATTCCTCAACTCTAGAATGAAAATTCCACTGCTATACCCCCAAATCCCAATACGAATCAAAATCAACTAAAACTTGCGGGATTCCCAGTTTCCACAAGTTTTATTTAACAGAATCTCCAGAAACTTGTAGGATTCCCAGTTCCCAGTTTCCTTTTTAAGTGATCTTTACTTGAGATGATTAACAACTACTCTAATACATTATAACACAAAGAAAGAGCAAATGATCGTCAACCATAAACTAAGTAGTTGTTAAGATCTTTGACAGATATTCAAGTTTGCAGCTATAGTAAACTCCGAAGAACAAAACCCGCCTCATTTAAAAACTCAAAAAGGAAGATACACGAAAAAAAACTATGCATCAATCGTACACAACAAGTTTCTGATACAGTTCACTCGATATAGCAGCCTCCATTGTAGCTTCTGGATTCAAACCCCCATCAGAAGCCTTGTTATCCGTATCCAAACAAGTGGCATCGGGGAGGTTGATCACCCCATCTTCCAAGAAGAGAGTTAGTAGATTCTTAGAGAACCCGCTAAGCAGTGCCACCCCTGTTTCTGTAGCAGTCACGGGAGTGGCCGAGGAGTCCCTCAGGTTCCAAAAGACAATTTCAGGTACTTTCTCGTATCCGCTTGCCCTGAATTTCCTCTGTATCGCTTGGTAATCTGTCTCCCACACATTGTCAGATGCCTCATCAAATTCCATATCGCTAAAAACAAACACCCTTTTCACCATTTGCTCTTCACTCAGCCTCCCATTAACCGCAACCTCCAAAATTCGATCAAAAACCTTCTGAAAGTTCGTGTTCATACCCCACTGCATTGTCCTAATGAACTCAGTTTTTGACTTCAAATCATCCCCTTCAATAAGGTGAAGCTGGGGCTCCTCGCTAAACGTGATTATATGACCCTTCCACGGCTCTTCACTGAGTTCAGACACCAATAAACCAAGCGCAACAGAAACCTCCAAGGGCGTCCCAAGCATGCTCCCAGAAACATCACAAACAGCTACGCAATTTGTCAATTTACCATTCCTTAACAAATCATTCATCATTCTTTTCCATTGAAGCTCAGCTACAATGGCCGCACCACTACCACGCCTTAACGACTTTATAATGTTGTGAGGAAGCAAAGCTCCAGCAGCAATCTTTGCGTTCCCAAACTTCACCTTCTCAAGATACTCCTTAAACCTCTCATGGTCATGTTGAAAGAAAATTTCTGTGTAGTTCCTCATCGCCACAGAGGCCACTCTTTCGTAGGAAAGAGACTTCCACTGTTTGGCACTCATATACACCTCTGGCAATTTCAATGCCTCGTGAAGTGGAACTAGTATTTCTTTCCGTAGTCGATCCCTGGCCCTTCTAACATAAAGAGCCTCCTCAATTCCTTTAAATTCTTCACAAGATTCCTGAGGAAATATTTTCCTAGCAATGGATTCACATATCAATGTGGCCTTATCATAAGAAGAATCAATAGTAGGACACCATTTTGCTGCTAAACTGATCTCCTTGCAATCGCCAGAACTTAGCAACTGAATATCCGATTTCAGGAGATCTGAGAAAAGGGTTGAAATCTCTTTGTGCAAGAATTTGTAATCAGCATCATTATTGAACTTCTCCTTGGCCTTTTGGGCCAGTGCTGCCTCCCTCTCCTTCCTTAAAGCCCTTGCTCTAGCTTTTTCTTCCTTCATTTCGGCTTTATTGGTCTCAACCTTCTGTTCTCTAGGCACTCTAGCCCTCAGCCTGGCCCTATTCTCCAATGCTTGGATTCTCTCTCCTTCGTCCATCCACATTTCAGGGAGAAATTCCATCTTTCGCTTGCGTCTGCCTTTTCCTATCGAACATCTTCTAGATCGACGTTCGTCCCTCTCATTTGCTCGGACTTCAAGGCCTTTAAGAAGGCGGTAAAGGATCTCCAGCAAGTCCTTGTAGTACCCAAATTTTGCCAAAATGGCAATATTTAACGCAAGGGTTTTGGGGTGGTGTTGGTGAAGCCATAGCGCAGCTGTGTAGAAGCTTTCCTTATCAGATTTTCCAGTGCCACGCACGCCCCTCAAGTTGCCAATGAGCTTGAGCGTTGTGAGAGGGTCGTGAGCCCAAGATGACTTTAGCCTTGCCACCAGATTATCCCTCGGCGTGTCAGGGATGACATGAAAGAAAAAGTCTAGGCAAGGATTGCCACTAGACAAGTAGGTGGCAGAGTTGTTTTCCGTCAATCCCATTGGTGGGTAGGGGGAAGCCAGCTGGAGGTTACTGGTTTCATTGATTAGCGGGTCCATGGGGATGGCTGAGGTGGTGGTGGTGGAGGTGTTGTTGGTGAGGATGGATGGATCTTAGCTGTCTGCAGCAGCCGATCAGTTACACATTATAAGTTGTCTCAAAATAAATATTCATTTTTGTTCAACAATTACTTGGGGACTACGATCAGTTTACTTTTCTCCTCGAGATTCAAAGTTGTTTACTTGTTTTCTTGTATTAGTGAGCAATCTTCATCTAATTTTCTTGACCTAATGTAAATATAATTATTTCAATTAAATTAGAATAATATTAATCTGTCTGACTTAGCTCTGATGTGATCAAAAAATATGTTAAAAGAAAGGTGAACTAATAAATTTAACCATTTGTCAGACTAAAATATAATCACTGACATGTGAAATGATTTTTATAGTATGAATTTATTGTTTGACTCAATATAGTATATACCACTTTCTGGCTGGCATTGGCAGTTTGGGTGGCTCTCTTGGTGGTGGAATGGAAAAAGAAAAGAAAAATATATACAGATCTTTGAGGCAGTAGTAGTTCAAGTTAGCAACAATGAAATGAAAAGAAAATATCAATCATTGAGTTCAGATGAAGAAAGTAATACATGATCAAAGATAATGAAATGAAATTCGTTCTTGAGATAAAAATACATGAAATTGTATACGTCGTCACTTGAAATTGTACTCGTCAGTCATAAACAACAAGTTTCTGATAGAGTTCACTTGATATAGCAGCCTCCATCGTAGCTTCGGGGTTCAAACCTCCATTGGAAGGTTTTGTATCTGTCAGATCCTCTGGTTTGATCGACCCGCCTTCCTCCAAGAAGAGAGTTAATAGATTCTTCGAAAATCCACTAAGCAGGGCCACCCCTGTTTCTGTGGCAGTCACTGGAGTGGCCGAGGAATCCCTTAAGTTCCAAAACACAATTTCAGGCACTTTCTCATATCCCTTTGCCCTGAATTTCTTCTGTATTACTTGGTAATCCGTCTCCCAAGGGGTAAAAGACGCTTGATCGAATTCCATGTCGCTAAAACAAACACCCTCTTCAACATTTCCTCTTCTCTAAGCTTCCCATTAACCGCAACCTCCAAAATCCGATCAAAAACCCTTTGAAAATCCGTGTTTAAACCCGCGGTCATCTCCTTTATAAACTCTGTTTTCGATCTGAGATCACTCCCTTTAATGGAATGAAACTCGGGGTCTTCGCTAAAAGTGATTACATGACCCTTCCATGGCTCTTCACTAAGTTCAGAAACCAATAAACCAAGTGCAACAGAAACCTCCATGGGTGTCCCATCCATGCTCCCAGAAACATCACAAACAGCTATGCAATTTGTCAATTTACCCTTCCTTAACAAATCATTCACCATTCTTTTCCATTGAAGCTCAGCTACAATGGCCGCACCACTACCACGCCTTAACGACTTAATAATGCCGTGAGGAAGCAAAGCTCCAGCAGCAATCTTCGCGTCCCCAACTTTCACCTTCTCGAGATATTCCCTAAACCTCTCTTTGTCATGTGCCAAGAAAATGTCGGTGTAGTTTCTCATTGCCACTGAGGCAACTCTTCCATAGGGAACCGATTTCCATTCCTTGGCACTCATATACACCTCTGGCAATTTCAACGCTTTGTGAAGTGGAACAAGCATTTCTTTCCTTAGCCGATCTCTGGCCCTTCTAACGTAAAGAGCCTCCTCAAGCCCTTCTAAGTTGGAATCGGGTGGAAAAACTTTTCTAGCAATGGATTCACATATCAAAGTGGCTTTATCATAAGAAGAATCAACAGTAGGACACCATTTCCCAGCTAAACTGATCTTGGAGTCGCCAGAGTTTAATGACTGAATATCGGATTTCAAGAGATTGGCGAAAAGGGATGAGACCTGATCATGCAAGAACTTGTAATTATGATCGCTACTGTATTTCCTCTTGGCCTTTTCTGCCATAGCAGCTTCCTTGTCCTTCCGTAAAGCCCTTGCTCTTGCTTTCGCTTCCTTCATTTCAGCCATATTGTCCTCAATCCTCTGTTCTCTAGGCACTAGAGCCCTCAATCTCATCCTATTTTCCTTTTCTCGAGTTTTTTCTTCTTTGTTTTTCATCTTTCTATCAAGAAAATACCTCCTCCTACGCTTGCCTTTCCCTTTCACACATTTTCTTAATTGATGTTCATCTCTAGCATTTGCTCGAACTTCAATGCCTTCAAGGAGTCGGTAAAGTATCTCCGGCAAGTCCTTGTAGTACCCAAATTCCGCAAAAAGGGCGAGATTCAAGGCAAGTGTTTTGGGGTGGTGCAGATGGAGCCACAGCGCAGCCGTGTAGAAGCTTTCCTTATCAGATTTCCCGGTGCCACGGACGCCTCTCAAGTTGCCAATGAGCTTGAGCGTAGTGAGAGGGTCGTGGGCCCAAGATAACTGTAGGCGCAACCTCAGATCCTCCCGTGGTGTGTCGGGGACAACGTGGAAGAAAAAGTCTAGGCAAGGATTGCCACTAGACATGTAGGTGGCGGAGTCGTTTTCCGTCAATCCCATTGGTTGGCAGCGGGAGGAAGCCAGAGGGAGGTTACGGGTATGGCTGATTAGCCTGTCCATGGGGCTGGGTCGCTGAGGTGATGATGGACGTGGGGTTGGTCGGTGACCACCGGTGGATCGCGGCCGTCGGTTGCAGCTGATCAGTTAAGCATTATGTTGCATATTGTCATTTTAAGGTAGCTTTTCATGAGTCTAGCTAGCTTTATTTGTGGAAAGACATGGGACACCAAGAGTATATTAATATTAGGGGTGGATGGAATCGATCACCTACCTCCTGTTCCAACTTCCATCTTAGATTACTTGGTGACCACGGTCCACGATGGCGGTTCACCCAGTCGGGGTCAGTTGACATTTTCTTTAATTTTCTTTATCTCCGTCCGTAAAAGTTAAGATTGTTTTTTAAAAATTAATAGATTGATAAAATCAACCTTATACTTAATAAATAAAAATAATTAAATTAAGGTTAACTAAGTAAATTTGTTATAAATAGAATTTAAACTATTCACCATTAGTAAAGGATAAACAAGTATATTTGCACGAGATATTCAATTCCATTAACAATGAAATAATAATTTAGTCCCTCGACTTATACCTAACTTTAAATTAGGTCCTACCTTTTTTAATTCTATTCATTTTCTTTCATTTGTTTGTTAGTTTCTCCCCTCTTGTCATTACTATTACAAATGTCATCCAATATTTTTGTTATCCCTGCTAAGTTTGAGGACCAAAAATTTATTTAAATATAAAAAATAATATGGTTTTACCTTTATTTTGGAACTGACAAAAAAGTTATTTAGGAACGGAGGGATATGTTTTTAAGTTTTCAAATTTAAAAAATCACTCACCAGTAATTAAGGCTAAACAAGTAAATTTGTCATAGGCTAATCAATTCCATGAATAATTAAATAATAATTTGATCCCTCGACTTGTACCTATTTTAATGGTACGTCCTACATTTTGGAATTTATTCACTTCGTCTCATATGTCGATTTTTGTATCAAATTCGCCCACCTACCATTATCGTTACAAATGTCATCTAATATGTTTCATTATGACGAAATACCCTTAATAAGTTGAAAGACTAAAACTTTATTTGAATCTAAAATATAATATGTCTTTACTTTTTCAAATATGTTTGGGAAAGACATTTTAGACGTTTATGGAAAGACATTTTAGACTATGAATAAAAAATGTAACTATAATAATGAAAGAGAAGAAAACTAAAATCTACAGTTTACTCCTTTGAATTTTATTTTAAAACTACTCTCCGTCCTTGATAAATGTTCTTCATTGACAAAGTACAGAGATTAAGAAACACAATTAATGACGTGCTATAAAATGTGTTGAGACGATAATACTCATTTCTTTATCATAATTTTTGGTATTTGTATAAAAGTGGTTAGTATTAGCATTAATTGAGTATCACTATTCTAAATAAGTGGGTTTCCAAGGTATATCATTTTGATATTAAGTTAAGCTTTAAGGATGTATTAGTAAGAATGGTAGAGCATTTATACTATCATTTATGGGACACTATCAAAAAGCATTTTAGGGAAAACAATTTAACTCGTACTTTTAATATTTCAAATATTATCAATGTACTAATGTTAGGGGCAAAATGTTAATTGAACAAATAATTTGAACAAAATGACATTAAGTCTCATCCAAATTTGTTAACATACATCCAATTTGGTTGACGAAACGATGACATTAACTTATTTTGAAGGGTATTTTTGTCCATGAATGGTGACATGAACTTTTTATTTGCTGTTGAGATAACTTGTAAATGTAAAATCAAAATTGAATTTAAGAATATTTTGTATTGTTTGATAACAAGGAATGGATTTGAAAACCCAACTTAGCATAGTAGTTCAGCAGATGGGTGAGGGAAGAAAATGAAATCAATTCAGTAATGGACAAAAATACCCTTTTGAAAAGTCTCTGTAATGGATGTTTGTTAACGAATTTGGATGGAGACTTAACGGAATTGGTGACATTTTGTCCAAAATATTTGTACACTGCTAACATTTTGACCCCAACATTTGGAATATTGAAAGTGCGAGGTTAAAGTGGTTCCCTCCAAATTGTACGTTACATAAAAAAATAGTTTTCCCCAAAATATAAAGTAAGAAAATTTATTCATGGAGTATCATATTAGTTCCTAAATTATAGGTTTTACAAACAAAACTGTTGTCACTAACTACAAATAACTGGGTTTCATACCTTAAACCCATTAGAATATTTTACTCTTTTTTCATAAATGGGTTCCAAACCCCTTACCTCTTTTGGCATTCACTTGCTTACTCCTTTCCATATATATGACTTAAGGTGGTTACATGTGAGAATCTCTATTCTCCTCCCTTGGCGATCAAATTTCTTTTCTTCTACCATAACTCTTATTTAATTGAAAGAAACTGTCACGTTTCAAGTAGTCTCGTCCTAAAATCAGATTTTCTCCTTGTTTTGTGAACTGACACGGAAAGAGGATAACTAACCTTGTTTCGAGAAAAATGTTTACATTGGGACTCCGATGGATTTTCATTTTCATGCATCTATTTATTGATCTTATTCTCTTTTCTCGTGTCACGCTTATCATAACTAATGGGGAAGGAAGGATTTTTTCCCACTCCGCCAAGGTTTGAGCTCAACCAAAGGCTTTTCGATAAAGGAAAATAGCTAAGAAGGGCTTTTGGCGTGGTAGTCGAAGGCACGCCTCGATCTATAAAAGTTGTTAGTCCTTTTAATACGGTCTCATTTCCTTTTGATAAGGTGAGAGACTAAACCGAAGCTAAAAAGATTATATTTCTCCAATTAAGCAATGCGAGGTGAACATGCTTCTTAGTGGTGGTAATGGCAGTGGCGGCAACTGCAATGATGGTGGTGGTGGTTAGGGGTGGTGGCAGCGGCGATTGTAGGGATGACAATGGCGACAATTGTAGGGATAACAATGGTGATTTAGGTGAAATACGGTATTGTTAGATTTCCAAATCATCAAATTTTCATATAAGTTTCAGTTTCAATTTTCATATTTGAAAATTCAAAATAATGAATTTGAGTTTGTAAATAGTGAAATTTAATGTGGATGGGGTGGGTCTATAAATGATGGGTTTTACAAATTGGTTACTTTGAAGGAATGAGTAAGAAATTAGAAAATAAAATAAAATAAAATAATTAATTTTTAGGTTAACGGTGAAATTTGAGATGATAGTGGTGGTGATGGTAATGATTGTGGGTACATGAATGATGGGGTAGATATAAGAAAGTGAAAGATAGAAAAAAAAATTTAAATAAATTTTAAATTTCATTTTTGGAGTAATGCATTTTACAAACTTTAAATTTAATATGAGCCAAAGTATAATTATTTTTGGATTATTGAAACAATTATTTATTGTTTTTAATTAAAAACATATTTTAAATACCAAATGGTAAATTAAATGATGAAAGTATAACCAAATCCCACTTTGCATCCCAAGTAAAATGACCAAAATAATTTTTATGTGACATGCACATGCTATTTTTCATTACTATTTTTAACGCACATGGGAGAAGGCAAAGTGAGACAAATAGCAAAATCATGTATGAAAGACACTTCATATGAAAGACATTATTAGAGGTATATGAGAAATTGTAACTATAATAATATATTTGTTGGTGAGTATCGACATATTAAGCAAGTGTGTAGCGTTACTTAGTAATTATTTGTGAATAAATAAACTAAGATAAATAGGTTAAGGGAAGGCACTATAATGTCGAGAAGATGAAGAAAAATGGAGAACTTAGTTGACAAATATATGTGTTTTGTTAGAGAATAAAGCTAAAATCTACAGTTTACTCCCTTGAATTTTTGGACTACTACAAACAACCTTAAAGACTATAATATTGGTCCCTAAGTTATACATTTTACAAACAAAACCACTGCACTAACCACAAATAACTGAGGTCCATACCCTAAACCGATCAAAATATTTTACTCCTTTTCTTAATTGGGTTCCAAACCCCTAACCTCTTTTGGTTTTCACTTGCTTACTCCTTTCGATGGGACATGGGGATGTTAGATGAGAGAATATCTCTATTCGCCTCCTCTAGCTATCGACTTTTTTTCTTCTACCGCAACTCTCTTTTAATTGAATGAGACAATCAAATTCTCTCATTACTCAGTGATCTAGCTAGCACCAAATGAGGAAAGCGATTAAGAAGAGAGAGATGGTTCAAAGAAAGAAGTTGAATAGATATTAAAGAGATTTTATTTCTTCGTTTGAGCAAGGCGATGTGAATATGTTTCTAGGCGCGCGGTAGTGATGGTGATGGCAGTGGTGATGATTGCAGGGATGGTGATGGTGGTAGTTAGGTGTGGTGGTCGCGACGGTTGTAAGGATGGCAGTGGTGGTTAAGGTGGAATACGACATTGCTAGATTTCCATATCATCAAATATTTAATTCTTCATATGGGTTTTGCTTTCAATATACAGATTTGAAAATTTAAAAAATTAAATTTGAGTGTGTAAATAGTGAAATTTAATGTTGTAGTGGTAGTGAGTCTATAAATGATGGGTTTTACAAATGAGTTGATTTGAAGGAAGGAGTAAGGAATTAGAAAAATAAAAGAAAAGAAAATTTTATTTTTTTGGTTAATGATGAAATTTAAGGTGGTAGTGGTAGTGATTGTGGTGGTAATGGTGGTGGCTCTATGAATGATGAGGTTGATGGAAGAACGTTAAGGATAAAAAATAAATTTTAAAAATTATAAATTTTATTTTTGGGAGTAATACTTTTTTTTTACTTTAAATTTAAATACTATAAAAATTATACTCCCTCCATTTTCAAATAATTGTCCTCCTTTCTTTTTTTGTCGGTTCTAAAATAATTGTCTTCTTTCAAAACCTTCATTTTTTTGAAAACATTTTTACTACTTTACCCTTACTTTTTCTACCTATTTTAATTATAACTACATGCACAAGTGCATTAAATGAAACCACACATTACACTAATATTTATAATACAGTCAATTACTTTTTCTTAAACGGTGTGTCGGGTAAAAAATAACAATAATTTAGAAACTGAGGGAGTAATTGTTTTTGGATTATTGAAACAATATTTATTATTTTTAATTAACATATATTTAAATATCAAATTGTTAACTAAATAATGAAATTATAACTAAATCTCACTTTGCAGCCAAACAAGATGACCAAAATAATCCTCATGTGCTTGTCACATGCCATTTTCCATTACTCTTTCTAATACCGATAAACATGAGGAGGCAAAGTGGGACAAATAGCAAAATCATGTATGAAAATGAGACACTTCGTAGGTTAGGGTAGGTTAGGGTGCAATGTGAGGTTTGATGGGTAATATTGGGAGCTATTTGTATTTTGGCCTCATCGAAATTAAGCCAAAATACAAATTTCCCTCCAAAGTATCCACCAAATCCATTTTGCTCATCAACATAATTTTGTATCATTTCCTTATTCAATGTTACATATTTTTCCCTAATTACCCCTAGCCACGACGGACGTTAGAAAGATAACGAAATTGACCCAATTTCAAATTTGGTGAGGCTATGTCAAATTTGGTAATAGTGCAAGTCAGGTAATTGCAATGGTAGATATGGTGGCGAAAATGTTTAAGATCGACAATTTGATACAATCAAACCACCAACGATATCAACGGTGCCGACGAGAAATATGTTAGAGTTGAAGCTAAGGATGATGAAGACGTATTGAACCATGGTGTGGCTCATCAATCATTGTCGTATACATCTTCGATGGATTCAAATCTGGGTTTTGATTTTTAATCGAAATTTACTTTTTGATTTGATATTGAATTTTGAAGGTGAAATTCATGGTATATGCATGTGTATTGTGTTGTACGAGAGAGAAAGACATAATTGGATTGTGGAGTTTGGTCATTCAGCATGACGATTTTAATTTTTGGTGGGTTCTTATCTGAGGCGGCCTTGGTAGCCTTAGTGTGATTCTGTGATCTTGAGTTATATCTATCTTGATTTTAATATGATTCCCCATCTATTTTTATTGGGTTTTCTATATAAAAATTGAATAAACCATTATATACTCTTGAGTTTTATCTTTTTTTAAATTTACATAATAGGTCATTGCTGGAGATGAAGCAGAGAAAGCGTTGTCGGAGAGGAAGAAAAGGAAGTTTCACTTTGGGTAACAAAAGCAGAGAAAGCGTTGCCGAAAAATGATCGAAATGCCTTGTGCACGTGAAATACCATGTGTAGCTTAACATCAAATTGGCAACATTCGTCGTAGCTAGGGGGAAAATTGAAAAGAAAAAAAATTAAAATGTAATATGAAAATAACACAAAACTTAGGTTGGCAAAGTGAGATTTTATAGATATTTTGGGAGAAATTTTGTAGTTTTTTAGTGTAAGTATATACTTTGGGGTTGAAAGTTTGATTTCTCTAACATAATATATGATTTTCTAGAGAGAGTCACAAATTTCATAAACGACATAAGCAAAGTCTCTAACAACAATGTGTTTATCTAAGATCACTTATTTTAAATCGTTTTCAGATCACACACCGATAAAAATGAATGAATTCACGTTTGGTATTAAAAAAGACTTAATTCTCGATTTGATCACTTTACTATTGTGAAAGTCCGCTAAGCTCACCCCACTATATTTTTTTTTCACAGTTGGTAACTCTACTTTACAAACAGTATCACATTAGTCACTTCGTCTAATTTTTTGGATGGACCGTTTAATTTTTTTCTGAAACCCAAAAATACCCTTTCTGTTTGTTACATAAACATAAACACACACACACACACACACACACACACACTTCTCTCTCTCTCACTCTTTCTCACACACACACACACCGTCCCCCCACCCTCTATATACCCGTAACAATGATTTCCTTTTTCATTCTTCTTTCGGTACATCTTTGGTCTAAACCCAAACCCCTTTGAACGTACCGGTTGTAATGACTAATGACTGTAAGATGTATATTATCTGTTCGTTTAGTTCTTCTTTCCACTCATCGACGAATGTTCGTGATTCGAAGACATATTCTGCGTCTTTGCCTATGCAAAGTATACCGCATATCAGGGGAAAGGACTCAGTCTTCTTGCTTGGCTGATATAGTACTTGTTGGAAACTTGTTTCAACTAAATTGAATAAGCAAGTCATGTAAAGGAAGGAAGTGTGAATCCCACATTGAGAATAAGATGAAAATAGCTCTACTTTATAAAGTAGAGCGTTTAGGCTTTACATTCGGCCCTTGGCCCACTACACTTTTGTGTAGGAGGGAAGACCTAGCTAAGCACAGGTCCAAACACACGCGTGCGCCGTCGCCCGCCCGTCCTGACCTGACCTAGCTCGGCTCAGCTGGCTGGCTTGCCTGCCTGAACCTTATCTTTTTTCTACTAGTTCAGGTTCAAGCAGCGTGTGACCCTTATGAACCTTTTCTGTCCCTTTAAGACAGAATAGTTACAACAGCCTTTTGACAGTGGCAGTTACAGACGGTTCTGTCTGAAACGGTATGTTCGTTTCAGACATACTCAACCGCTAAGGTTGTGTTCGATTCGGACATACGCCAATTGCTCCCAACTGCCATATATATACTGCATGAAAACACATATTTTGGTCATTGAAAAACTCTCTCTTTCTGCACACCACCTTCTGCCCTTACAGAGATATAGCAGCCGTGTTCTGATTCGCCGGTGACTGAAGCTTGGAAGGATTGGCCACTTCATTCACGTAAGTATCCTAAGCCCTGGGAGACTCACTGGCAGCATCCGTCCACTCCACATACAGTGCCAGTTTTTGTCATAAGGGCAGAGCTTGATTGACTCGAGGAGCTTAAAACTATTCTGTACACACTTACTGCCGAAACATGAAACATGTACATCCGGCCACCTACCTAACAGTACTTCATTACCTTTTGCTTTCTTAGGCCCCTCCTTTTGCTAAAAGACGTCACTTTTAATAAGAAGAATTGACGCCTACAGTAAATGCACAAACTCAAAAGGGAAGGAGTTAGCTTAGGCAAGGAGGATACTCTTAGGGTTAGACTCTGGCTGGGAGACCATGGCCATATTACTTAAAGCCCTCTAAAACCAGATCCAAGAACAGGGCTCAAGGTTACGTAATTCCCCTATTTTATTATTAATTTCATTCATCAACAAGAGAGAGAGAAATTGGTGGTTTGAAAAACACAGCTTCCTTGGCATGCTCAAGAGTGCCTTGAAAAGACTGTAGAATGCTCCCAATAATCCCTGGTCAATTTTGATTCAAATCTTGCTCTTGTTGCCTGCTCATCGCTTTCATACTCACCCTTCTTTTCTCTATTCATGTAACACCCCGAGCCGAGAGCCCGGTCAGCTACGTGTAGCCCACACACTGGCCCACTAAGCACGTAGCACCTTGGGTCATCAGGCCCACCACAAGCCGACCCAAAAGTTCATGGATGATGTTGGTGCCTAGTAGTAGCGCATGACTACCTTATAAATCAAACACAAGTCTCACATCTACCCGATGTGGGATTGGGGTATTACAATCTCCCCCACTCAAATCGTTGACGTCCTCGTCAAGGCCGAATCGTACCCCGGGCGATGCAGGATTCAAGAGGTGGCTCGTACGGGGATCAAGAGGTGGCTCCCACCTTCTGCGGTGTAGCACTTTGGTCCCCCGCACATCACTTTGTTCCCACATTTCCAACCAGGACCCACTCTAATACCATTTGTAACGCCCCGAGCTGAAGGTGTATTCTTTTCAAATTCATTTCTAAAATACAGCGTGCCATTACCTTTAGGAGTCGGTATAACTTTATTTTCTGCATGTATTTTTGAGTGTGCATTTTATTTTATCATGTCATTTAAAATTATATTACATTTTATCATTCATGTTTGTATAGATACTAATTACAAATAAAAAGAAAAAAAAAAGCTAACATGTGCAGGAAAGGAAGCCAATAGTCAAATGATACTCTGCCTCTGCTCAAACCACCTCCCCTGACTCGGGGACCCAACGTGCCATCAGGTCTGCGTATCCGTCCCCTGCCCGGGGCACGACTAGATCCTACGTCCGCATCATCATCGTCACTACGACGCCTGGTCTGCCGCATAGCACCATTACTCCGACAAGAAAAGTCATCCATTAGACGCTGGTAGAGTTTGCTGATGCCGACGAAGCCCCTCAACAGTCTCTTGAACTGAAGCAGAAGCAGAGAAAAGGAAATGAAATTTCCTTTCTCCCGTAAGTGAAGAAGAAAGGGAGGAAAAAGTGAAACTTTCACTTTTCGCCCTCCAAACAGTTCAGCATCAGCACTCAAGTCCTCAAAGTTTCAGAAATGCAAAGTGGCCCCTAAGACTTAACGGAAAGTTAACAGAAGCAATTTTGTTAACCACAGTCAACGGCCTTTCACCCAAAAAAGCAAGGAAAGCTCATATCCCCAAAGAAGTCACCGCCCGGACAAGTAAAAGTCGAAAATTCGGGCAAAGGTAAGCCCCTTTCCTAAAAAAAAAAAAAAGAGAGAGAGAAAAATGTAAAAAAAAAAAAAAAAAAGAGAAAAGAAAAATCAATCAAAGAAAAGAAAAATCAATCAAAAAAAAAAAGAAAAAAAAAGGGTTCAAAAACTTTCCCTATGCTGGGGAAAGCCCATTTCAAAAGTCCGAAAGCTTTCCCTGTGCTGGGGGAAAGCCCATTTTCAAAAAGTTCGAAAGCTTTCCCTGTGTTGGGAAAAGCCCATTTTCAAAAAAGTTCAAAAGCTTTCCCTGTGCTGGGGAAAGCCCATTTCAAAAGTTCGAAAGCTTTCCCTATGCTGGGGAAAGCCCATTTTCAAAAAGTTCAAAAGCTTTCCCTGTGCTGGGGAAAGCCCATTTTCAAAAAGTTCAAAAGCTTTCCCTGTGCTGGGGAAAGCCCATTTTCAAAAAGTTCAAAAGCTTTCCCTGTGCTAGGGAAAGCCCATTTTCAAAAAGTTCAAAAGCTTTCCCTGTGCTGGGGAAAGCCCATTTTCAAAAAAAAGTTCAAAAGCTTTCCCTGTGCTGGGGAAAGCCCATTTTCAAAAAAGTTCAAAAGTTTTCCCTGTGCTGGGGAAAGCCCATTTTCAAAAAAAAAGTTCGAAAGCCTTTCCCTGTGCTGGGGAAAGCCCATTTTCAAAAAAAAAAAAAGTTCAAAAAGCTTTCCCTGTGCTGGGGAAAGCCTATTTTCAAAAAAGTTCAAAAAGCTTTCCCTATGCTGGGGAAAACGCATCCGAGGTCCGACCAGTTTTGTCTATGCTGGGCGAAACGCATCATCCATCCCACCTGGTTGTTGTTTGTTTGCTTGAGGCCGAACTTCGTTTGGTCTGATTCCCTGAATAGGGATACGTAGGCAGCCTACATTAGTAGGTCCGACCATCAGAGCATTTAATTTGCATATCTGCTTAAAAACTGCGATAACTTGCTATAACTGACTAAAAATGTCTAGGATATGGAGGTTTGATAAATTGCTGCATTATAACTACTACCTGCTGCATATTTCTCCCTCGTTTTGAAATGAAACGAAATTGGAGAGTCTATTCTTATCAACGATGTTCGTCTACTCAGTAAGCTACGGGTTACCCGTAGACTCCATCGTTGAGGGGCTCTGTAGACACCCCAATTTCGTACCCCAGATACATGACATGACATAAAATATCAAGAACTGTTAAAACATTAACAAATGTCAAGTTACAGGGTCAAAATTGCAAAAGGACAAAGCAGGATGCACGAAAGGACAAACTGCAGGGGCCAAAGTGTCAAAAATAAGCAATGTTTGAGGTTTAGGCTTGGCCTATCAAGGGTTTGGGCTTGGCGCCCAAACCTCAATAGGTTGGCGCCCAAACTTCTCTCCCCAGCACTGTTCATCCAACAATTTGCCGTAAAATGCAATCCGTTCAACGCGGCGTACACTCGATCAATGCGTGTGATGAAATCTCAAAATTCCAGCGATGTCCCAGCCTCCTCCTATAAATAGAGGTGTCCGGCTCCTTCATTCAGCGCTCAATTCATCCGTAAAATTTCTCTGCGTCTCCGTTACGCTGAAGAAATAAATAACGATAGATCACCCACAAAAGCCTCGAAACCCTGCCAAACCTCCGCCAAACACAAATCCAACCGGTAGAAGTGTACCTTAGCCCCCCAGCTAGGTATCCACCCCTTTTCCCCGGTCCAAAAATCGTGGATAGAGCAGTTGCTCTGCCCGATCTAAAAGGCCGAAATAGCCAGTAGTAAGTCGTTACTCTGCCCAAATTCAGCCTTTTCCAGTCAAACAAAAAACCAGAAATAAACAGTTACCCTGCCCCGATCCCGAGGCCGAAAAGTAACTTTCAGAGCGATTCTTGCCCAAATTCACACAACACACAACTTCAACCAGACCAGACCAGACCAGAAAAAAGACTCTCTCTCCCCGAGGGACAGAGCGAGCACACCCCTACGCCGTTTGTAAGCTTTTATTGTTAAAGTCTTTTATTTCTATGTAATAGTATTATTTCCAGTCCGGCCCAATGTAGATATATAGCAGGTTGTCTTTGCCGGATTTTATTAGGAAATAGTACTAAATGTAGCCGTTATTATGGCAAAATGTTTTTAAATAAGTTTGTATTTATTTATTTCATTTATTCAATAAAGTCTTTATTTGTAAATGTATTATTTCGGTCGGTTCAATATCAATATATAGCGATTATCTTTGCCGGATTTTGTTAGGAAATAATACTAAATAGAGCCGTTATAATGGCCAAATATTTTTAAATGTGTCTGTAATTATTGGAAAGAGACGGCTGCGAGTCCGTAAATAATGTGGCCACGAATGTATTTGTTTAAATTTCCCTTGTCATTATAATACCTTATTTATTTGCTAAGTAAATGTGACAATAAGCATACTTCAGCCAAAAACCATTTCGAGACCGAAAGAGCGAGTTGGGTGCCTAGCACCTTCCCAACTCGTAACTTAGCCTCCGAACCCGCTTTTAAAATCTCGGTTTTCTTTTACGGTTTTTCTTTATTTTTGCCTTAAAATAAAGATGGCGACTCTAAAACTTTCGAGATCGGTGGGGCCTCGCAACATTCCCTCTTTGCACTTTCTGTTCTCCCTAAAAAAGGGAGATACGGGGAATGGAGGAGTGATGCATTCCCATATCCTGGTATCCCCTAAACAAGGGATAACTTGATGCGGGAAACCCATAGCTCCCATAGTGATCTGAATGGGCCATAAGGCTATTTTCAATAAATCCACAGTAGGGGCGTCGCAATATTCTTTCTTGCACTTCTCTATTTTCCCTGAAAGATAAAAGGGGAGAATGAGAATGGAAGAGTAATGCATTCCCATATCCTGTTATCCCCGAAATAAGGGATAACTTGATATGAAACCATTAACCATTAGTTCCCATATTGGATACAAAATCCACTCGGGGCAGCACCGAGGCACATTCCAACGTGCTACTATAGACAACACTCCTCTTGCATTTTGGATTTCGTCTTCCCTAAACAAGGGAGGGTGGAGCAGAGCGGTGGTGTCCCGCATCCGCACGCGCGTGCGCCTATCCAAGGCGGCTCGCACCGGGAACCTCAGTGGCGACTCTGCTGGGGATGTCGTTTTATTTTGAATAAAATGGAGGGCTAGACTCGCAAAATAAAACTTTTTTATTTTTATTTGTTTCTGGCTGCAGTATGCTTGTCATATTAATTTACACATTTGAATAAAGTGTTCCCATATGGCTGTGGCCATATTTGTGGATATGATCCTCCATTTGGCAGCAGTCTCGTTCCGATACCCGTTACGGGAATGTTTAAGAGTATAAAAAAAGAAAATATACATTTTTTAAAAAAAAATCATCAAAAAAATAAATAAATAAATAAATAAATAAATAAATAAATAAATATATATATATATATATATATATATATATATATATATATATATATATATATATATATATGTATATGTCTATATATATATGCACTATTTACATACATATATTATGTGTGATAATATCCTGGCAAAGACAACAAAAAAGGGCTGGGGCTTCTTTCAAAAAAAAAAAATCTTTTCATTTCAGTCTTATATTATTTTATTCTGCTTCACCTTCATTCTGCAAAATATACATATGTGTATATATATGTTTTCATTCTGTCACTTTATTTTGGGGATTAGGATCCATTTTTTTATATAAAAATAAATATATATGGATTCCCCACTTTTCTTTCTATTTCTTGATGGTATGCTTGCTTGCTCGCGCTTAAGCTAAAAAGCCGAGAAAATCCATACATAACAGCAAGACAGGCTATATCTTTTTTATTTTCTATTTCTAAATCTGAAAAAAAACAAAACAAAAATTTTCTTTGCTTTTTAGATACCGCACACACGCGCCCATGCATATAAATATATTCCGAATTGCTACCCTACACCATGGCCAAGCCTACCCCCTGCATAAGCCAACGTTAGACTGCATATAGATTTTCGTGACACTTCAAAGACCGACCTTTTTTGCATTTTAAATTGTCGGTCCCAAAAAAAAAGTGCAAGTCAAAAAATAATAATAAATACACTGGGGCTGATTTATTATTTTCAAATGCTCGACCTAGATCATTCTGAATGGTGGATCCCTGAAGAGTGCCCTTCGCTCGGGATCATCCGATCTCTGGGAGTCAAAGGCAGGTGGAATACGTTGGTCCTATACTCTGGAGAAAGAATCCATTGTTCCAGGAAAGTCCTGAGACTATCAAAATTAAGCGGGTGCTTATCCGGTCATTTTGTAGGGATAATAAATAATAATAAAATATACTAATAAAGGCACGCTGTACTCCAAGCCTAGAAAGCCTTCAACCAAAGCTTCTCGATACCAAACCCATTTTCCCCGTAAACTCTGGCCCGAATTTGGAAAGGCAGAGACAAGTGCCGATTGATCGCCTTCTTAATCGATGCAGATCGATCGAGGGTATCGAAACGCACGTAAAGTGGCGTAAACAGTCAGAGGCATGTATCCGCACAAGATATGGCGCAGAAAGTGAACAATTCGCCATGAGTATACGCATACAGGCTCCTGCATGTTCGACTCAAAGAATGCAAAGAAGTGGCTAGACCAAAATTTGTGCAAAGCAATTGATCTTATAATGAGCCAAATGACTAACTGTACAAAGCTTGAAATCTAGTGGTGAGGTAATCTCTTCCCTCAGCCTTCAAGGAGCATCAACCTCATATGTGCCTCCCAACCCACTTCCCAACCAAACACCAACCCACCAACCTGCATCCATATTCTATCCAAAATCCTTATCCTATCCAAAATCCTTATCCCACCCAAAATCCTTACCAAATAGCGTTTTAAAAAAGAAACAAGCGCTGATGTGAGCCAAGAATGATGGAAGCCACCACTGAATCGTGAAAGAAACTCCTAAGTATGCACCTTCTCTTGAGTTTGAGGCCCGGCTAAAAGAAGAAGTGGACGCCATACGTAAAGAATAATAAACCAAGTGATGGTGCAGCTTTTAAAAGGCTTCTCGAGGTCCCGACAACTCTCTCCCAAAGGGTCAAAATCTCAAAACATGTTCCTAATGCTTCCCACTTCCCTCGAGGTAAATCTTCCTGATATCTCAGAAAATATCCTTTCCAAACCTCTAGAAAGCCACCAAGTGCTCCAAATGCTAGCCATCAGCCAAATAATGATCCCATCACCCAAGGAAGGATGATTCCAAATGCTCATAATTCTATTCCATGTCCTCCAGAAATCAACCCCGATCTCCTCCACCGAATGCCGCTACCATGACGAAGAATTACCTTCCTCTAGAACCTTCAAATACTTGTTCCCAAAGAATGACCTCGACTTCCAAAAGAAGTAATTTAAAGAAAAAGAATCCCTCCCGGGCCAAGATCCAGCAACCTACTCCCACCGCTATAATCAACAAAAATTCTACCTAGTTGTTAAATCCCAATCTGACGATTTACCTAAGCCAAGAGGAAAGAAAGGGGTAATTCCAAGGCACTATGATGATATGTCTGCCCCAAGATCTGAAATGCTCCAAACACTGTGGGCCCATGGGATACTGAAGCTCCTTGATAATTACCGACCACCCAAATCGTTACCCGCACCCTGAATCATACCCAGATTGTGAATATCACCGCTACGTGGTCATCCACCGACAAGTGCTATACACTCGTAAATGCAATTCGAGATCTCATTGATAACAAGGTAATTACAAAGGCTTGTACAAAATTTTCTGAAACAGATCAAGCCAAGGAGGTCTAAAAGGGGCAAGTTAGTTAACCATGAATAAGGGTGCTGTAAAATATGCTGATCAATAAAGGAGTTTCTAAATAAATGTTTGGAGGAGACATGCCTTCCTGGTATGATAGACTCGGAGGCACTAAG
>CM028384.1:22733246-22796681 GCA_013146195.2 Codonopsis lanceolata | reverse complement strand
TGACTCACCACGCGTGGGCCCTCTTCCTTAAGAAAAATCTGCAGACCAAGTGCGGGACGAGAAATGCCCGACTAGCCGAAAAAAAAAAGCCTACCTCACCAATCCACAATGCTGGCTGACCCATACACATAAACCTCTCCTCATATACTTAACCGTCGCAGACACGTCGGTGGGAGCCATGCTTGCCCAAAGGGAAAGACTCCAACGTCGGCGCCATATACTTCATCGGTAGGAAGGCTGCAAGGAAGCGAACGAATTATTCGGCCTTTGGAGAAAAGTTGTCTTTGGCCTAGTGCGGACAACTCAAAGGCTCAAAACCTGCGGGGCGATCCATCAAACTCATCTCCGAATGGATCCTATCAAATATATCTTCGGCAAACCATCGCTTTCCGGCCGTGGCTAAGTGGGCCTTCCCTCTCAACGAAGTTTGACATAACATATGTCACGCTCAAATCTATCAAAGCGGCGTAATTGGAATCACTTAGCCGATCTACCTCGAAGCTGAAGATGCTCACGAGAGCCCAGTTTCCCAGAGAAGGTGTCTTGGAAATCGCGACCCACGACACCACAGCGGATGTTCTTTGGCGGAGCCCGCAAAACAAAGAGGCTTTGGCATAGGAATCTTACTCATCGATCCATGATTCTCACACTCCACTAGCCACTAAGGCGGAATTTGAATGCTCCAACAACACCGCCGAATCTGAAGCTTGTATTCTTTGGCTTAGAAGAGGCTCTCCAAAGGAAGGCTAAAAATCTCGAAGTCTTTGGAGTTGCAGTTGATCATAAACCAAGTCGAAGGAAAGTGGAAAACCCAAGATCCGGCTCCAACTCTATCATGCCAAATTAACTGACCCTTGCTCAGTTTGATTCCATTTCATTCCACTACTTGCCGCGGGGCCAATCAATTTGCGATGCAGCCACCAGGCATCAGGTCAATTCACGAAACCCAAGTCAACCCTTCGTAGTCGGAAGAAAGTCACGCCCGGCATCTTGCTTCAAAATCAATGCAGCTCCTGAGGCAGATCATGAGCCCTGGTATATTGACATCCAAAATCTGCTTCAGAAAGGAATCTACCCTTGGCCTAGAAAAAAGAGGGAGAATCTCCCTGCGAAGATGGGCATCGCAATTCGTGTTCAGTGGTGACAGCATATATAAAAGGCACTACCAAGGCCTCAATCTCTTATGCGTCGATCAAGCCAAAGCCGAGAAAATTATGGACCAACTCCACGGTGATACCTGTGGACCCCACATGAACGACGACATCTTTGTCCAAGAAGGTTATCCGGCGGGGATACTATTGGAGTTCGCTTGAAAGCTGCATTCGGTGGGTGCGACACAAGTGTCAACGTTTTGCAAATCTGCGGCCACGTGCCCCGCACATCTTATACAACTCCACAGCTCCTTGGCCCTTCTCAACATGGGGTATCGACGTCATAGGCCAAATTCACCCGAAGGGATCCAACGGCCATGAATATGTCCTCGTAGCCGTCGACTACTTCACAAAGTGGGTAGAAGCCTCTTCCTACAAGATCCTAAATGCCAGAAAGGTGTCCGAATTTATCCGGGCTAACATCATATTCCATTATGGAGTACCTTTCGAGATCATTTCCGACAACGGCTCTCATTTTGAAGGGGATGTGAATCGTCTTCTCGACGAGTTCAAAATTCAAAGACACAAATCTTCCCCCTACCGGCCACAAGCAAATGGTGCCGTTGAAGCAGCCAACAAAACTCTCGAAAATATTATCAGAAAAATGGCTGACACAGGAAGAGACTGGCCAGAAAAGCTGCCACTAGCCCTCTGCGGCTATCGCACCTCAGTTCGTACACCAGGGGCACGGCTACGGCATAGGGCGGTCTTGCCTATTGAGATTGAAATACCATCATTAAGAGTGATGATGGAATCTGACATAGCAGAAGTCGACTAGATCAAAGGGTGATTTGAAGAATTAGCCCTGATCGATGAATGGCGGTTATTAGCCCTAGAACACACTCGAGCCTATCAAAGACGCATAGCCCGTGCATTCAACAAAAAAGTCAAAGGCCGCGACATCCAGGTCGGAGATCTGGTGCTCCGAGAAAAACCCCCTAGTTATGTTGATACTAGGGGAAAATGGAAATCTCCTTGGATGGGACCATACATAGTCAAAGAGATCCGGTCAGGAGGTGTCGTACTCCTTACAAACCAGGAAGGAGAGGACCTTGTTCAGCCCTTCAACCTTGACAAGCTCAAAAGGTACTATGCCTGAGCCATTCTATCCGACAAAAGTGCTTCCCTCTCCAGCTCGCTAGGTTGAAAACCCGAAAGGGCGGCCTAGCCAAAAGTTAGAGCGAAAAAAAAAGAGATACAATAAAAAGGAGAAATAAGGGCTCGCTAGGTTGAAAACCTGAAAGGGCGGCCTAGGCAAAAATTAGAGCATAAAAAAAAATCAGGAGAAAACGGGGAGGGAAGGCACTCTTTTGAAATCCTCGGCATACTATTTTCGGTCTTCAGTATATAAACAGGCTCAACTGACAAGGAAAGAGAAAAACCACGACAAAAGCTCACATTAAAATACTTAAAATATATTACAAGGTCCTAAGGTGCAACTTAGGAATATTTATTTAAGACGTCTATATTATACATTAATTGCACTGCATATATATACATATTCCTGCCTACAACCCCACTCGTTCCCCCCCCCCAGATACTTCCTTCCTTTTGCAGCTCAGCCTCCAAGCGGTCCATATCCCTCTTCTACGAGGCACAGAAGAACCCATGTTCTCAGAACCGCCTGAAGTGTCTTCTTCGTCATCACCGGCATCTCCATTCTCATGGATTGTTGTGTTGCTAGGTCCAGCTCTGTTATCTCTGACACCAGTGCCCCATCCAGGCTGAGGGGGAGGAGCAACCACTTCTGGTTCCCAGGGATTATTTTGCTGAGTGCCATCATCAGGCCTTATATCAGTGCCCCATCCATTCTGAGGGGAAGGGACAGCCTCCTCCGGCTCCCAAGGATTTTGCTGCCTGCCTGCATCATCACGTCGATGAATCTCGAAATCAGCATATCTGAAGCCAGTACCCCATTCAGTCTCAGGGGGGGAGCAGCCTCCGCCGTTTCCCAATTACTGGGACCTGCTTCGTCTGGGCCGAGAGCCACCGGAGCACCAAGGTTATGTACTCGCCTGAAATCCTCCTGCAGAGCCTGAGGAATGACCAAGTCTGAACTTTCAATCTCCTCGCCTATCTCCATAAGGCGAGCGTCAATACCCGTAGCTACATGGCGGCCAAACAAATTCCTAAGCCTCCGCCGGACCTCGCGAGAAGAGCCCTCGGCAATCACCATTATCCAGGCCAAATATTCAAGGGACAAGAATATGTAATCAGAGAACAAATAGGCTTCCTAAAGCCTATCAAAGTCCAGACGCCACATCCTCTGGAAGTCAAAATCCAGAGTCCTGCTATTTGTCATCTCCAAAAACATCGGGCGCGTCGTGTCTGGAATAACCTGTTCCAGCCCAAACTGACGCAGTATCCTATCAGCACTATAAAAAGAGGTTTTCTTGATGCCCAACATGACGACTTGAGCATAGCCGGCGGAGTGTAAAATGAAGTACCGAATCTACCAATGGTTAATCACCCAAGATATGTCCATGGAGCCCCTCCGAAAGAAGTCCTCGGACCAGTCATAATCAGAATAGTTAACTTGGGGAAAGCGGCCTCGGAAACCATAAAGCCCCGGATCATATCTCCCCCCGAAAGGTGCAGGAGCCATCACGCACTGAAAATGCTCCTCCAGCCACATATGGATCAGAATGGGACTGCCAGTAGGGAAAAGTTCATCGCCCCTGGAAAAGGCATCCAAACCAGCCAGAGTTTACGCGAGTGACAATGCTGGCAGACGCCACGGGCTGCGAGCAAGATCCACAGCCCGCACATCAATAAATCCTTGGGGGCTCACCAGCAGATACCTCCCCACCAAGCACAAGAAAAGAGCCATCAGCCGGCGCCTCAAATAATCCACGCCATCCTCTATGAACTCTGTAAATGATCGTGGAAGAACGGTCAAATCAAAGTTCACCCCGTTATAGAAACCCGGGGTGGCTAGGCGAGTAGTGCGGAATAGCTCCCTAATGGACATATGGGGATGCCTCCGAGGCGAGGGCACGGCAATATTACGAGTGGCAGCAACTCCTAGCATGGCACAAAATTCTTCAAAGGTCGGGCACATTTCGTTCATCCCAAAGTTAAAAAGATGATCTGGACGAGACCAGAACCTGGACGCTCCCCTTAGCATGTCCAGTTGATCACGATATTCCTCCAGGAAAGAAGGCACCTGAAGCCAAAAAGATGATTGAACCAGTCACGCTCGTCGGCTCGGAGGGCAAGAATCCATAGGTCGAGGGCATTTTCATAAATTTCTAATTCTAAAGGGGTATGGTACGGGGCAGCCATTAGAGCAAAAATATAAAACTCTCTCTATCAGAAGAAGAAGCAATTGGAAAAAAAAAAGGCTGAGAAGAAATAAAGCAGGCTGAAAGGAGAACGGATGTGAAGAATTAAGGTTCGTCGAGTCCCCTTTTATAGCAGAAAATCAGAAAATCGACAAACTGGGCAAACAGTGGTCAAGAAAATCTCCCAGGAAACACCATTTTGGGCGCCACCCTCATGGAGTTTGGGCATGGCGCCCAAACCTCTTATAAGCCATGCCCAAATTTGCTCCTTTATTGTCCCTGCTGTGCTGGTTTCTGTCCAAATCACCAATTAATCTTTCGTCTGATCACGGAAGCTCTGGCAATCTACTGAACAGCAAAGCCTACCAGAGTATAGATGGCTCCAATTATGCTTCTTCGCACAGGAAGAGGCGGCTGCCTCTTCCTCTACCCGCAGATCGCTAGAAAAGCCCCCTCGAAAAAAAGAAGGTGTATTCTTTCTAAATTCATTTCTAAAAAAAAAAACAGCGTGCCATTATCAGTAGAAGTCGATATAGTTTATTTTTTGCAAGTATTTTGAGTGTGCATTTTATTTTTATCATGCCATTTAAAATTTTATTACATTCCGTCCTTCATGTTTGTACAGATACTAACTACTAATTACAGACAAAAAGAAAAGAAGAAAAGAAGAAAAAAAGCTGACATGTGCAGGAAAGGACACTAATAATCAAATGATACTCTGCCTCTGCTCAAGCCACCTCCCCTGACTCGGGGGCCCAACGTGCCATCAGGTCTGCGCATCCGTCCCCCCTGGGCACGGCTCGATCCTATGTCCGCATCATCATCATCATCATCATTGCGGCGCCTGGTCTGCCTCATGGCCTCATTGCCCCGACATGAATAGTCATCTATCAGCCGTTGATATAGTTTGCTGATGCCGACGAAGCCCCGCAGGAGTCTCTTGTAGGTGGATACTTTGACCTAAAAATAAAAAAAAATTAGAAAATGAGCATCAGTCAGCCAAGAAAAAAAAAGGGGGAGTGATGAATATACCGTGCGGGCCTGATCAGGGACGCGGTACTCCTCAGGAATCTCCACATCTGGAAGAACTTCCCTTATGAGCCTGCCATCTTGCCGGTATGTGAAGGATGAAAAGGCATTGTCAGGCATGGAAAACTCGAGCCGTGCATCCAGAACAGATGAAGAAGATTCAGCCCAAGCACCATCAACAGATGTCCGTCTCCCGATCACATAAGGAGAGGAGGAGGATGGAGCATTGTCCTCAAGAAGTCTTCATAAGATATCACCGGAAAGTCACTGATAGGCATCTTATATTTGGCCAAGTATTGGAGCTGGTTTGGTATGAGGTGTGGCTCAATCACATGCGGAGGAGGTGGAGGAGGTGCCACCGGGTCTATCGTAAACGGGACATGCTGGCGGTTGACCCGCTCACCCATATACAAAGAATCGCACATGATAGACACCATCAAAATCCGGCAACAACTCAAAAGCAAAGTTACCTCGATTGGCCCTACCAGCTGCCTCCAAGGGAACAAAGTCACCGAACCAGAAGTTGAGCTCGCCACTCTGTTCTGCAGCCCCAATGACTCGACATATTGACCCCAGGAGTCCGTCTCTTTACGATTTGCATTTACAAATTTGAGCAGATACGGTGGGCCAAGGACATCGCTGTGCAGTGGGCCCGGTACAAAGTCAAAAACAGAATAAGCCCACACCTGAAAAAAAAAAACAAAGGGGTAAAAGTCAGCAAAATAAAAAATATATGTGAAGAAAAATATATATATGCTGATAAAAAAAAGAATACCTCCCAGGCAGGGGCAAAACCGGTCATCACCCTTGAGTCATTCCGACTCAATTTATCCATGCAGAAGTAAAGCTCAGCCAGGCCAGCCTGCCCCCAGTCATAATCAATCACATGCTCCAGATCTCGGAGACAGCCCAGTAAAGAAACCCTCAAAGAAGTAGAGGCATTGGCAAAAAGAGACGTGCCCAAGAAAAAGAATAAAAATGTCCGGGCAAGACGAGTCACAGCAACACCATCTTCAGGATCAACCTGCCCGGCATTCTCCAAAAGCCATTTCTTCACACTAAGAATGGTTACCTCATCAGCTGTCTTGTACTTGGGCACGAACCCCAAAAGGTCCTCCACCTCGTCATGACGCTCGCGGAGAGTATAATCTGGTTCCAGATTCCGCCCAATACTGGTAGAAATACCAGTAATAGCTACAAAGTCGCAGGGAGTCATGGTAATCTCTCCCCAGCTGAGGTGGAAAGTGTGGGTGGTATCCCACCAGAAGTTCTGCAACACGTCAAAAATGACTCTGTAACTGCGGAAGGGAGTAAAGGCCCGCAGGAAGACTCCCAAGCCTGTATCATCTATCAACGTCTGAGCTGCCGGAGACATCGAATAAAATATATCAGAAACTCTGGCGCAAGTGGCCCTGACCTTGTCCAAAACCTCGCGTTCCTGAAAAAATAAAAATAAAAATAAAGGTAAGTCCCTCACAAACCCTTTTCCTCTTGCACATTTAATACATCAAATTTTTCAAAAACAAAAAAAAATAATTATTATATATATATATATATATATATATATATATATATATATATATATATTTGACATTAAAAATTATTTTGTACATAAAAATACATATTATCATTTTTTTTATGTATACAAAAATACTTTGCATGAATATACATGTCAACATGTTTTAAAAAAAATAGAGTATATACCTTGCATTTAAATATACATGCCATATTTCTTTTATTTTCACATTTGTGTAAAAAAAAAATTATGCATTCACATCAAAAGAACATCTCATTGTATATTCAGCATTGCATTTGCATCAAAATAAAATGATACGTGCATCACTTCTCGCATTTATTAGTCAATAAGCTGTATCAGGAATGCACGAAAAAGAAATTTAAAATGCCACCTGCCATGGAAAAATAATATCTTCTGGGCATTTCTTATATTCCTACAACATTAGTGTGCATAAAAATAAATTCTGATACATTAAATATATCTGTTAAGTCATGTATATATCCGAAAATATACCCAAAAAATGTGTTCAGAAAATTTCGCATTTCATTCAGAAAATTCCGCATTGTGAATATATGCCATGTAAAAATATTTTCAAGACTAAAACATGCACCATATAGCTTTATTTGCTTTAACATTGTAAATTATGCATAGTAAAGTCAAATAGTAACTACTAGTTCAATTTGGGCATCGCAAAAATAAATTGTCCGAATTTCATACATTATTATCAAGATTGCATCATTTTAGTCTATAAATCACATGTATAAACATCATAAGCTGCATATATATGCTCCAAAAGTCCAAAACAACACAGAAAATAAGCAGATCTGAAAAATTGATCAAATGGGTGGAAGAAAGTCATACTCACATTGGAATCAGGAAGATTCGAGACGTGTTTGTACCAGTCTCGCACCAAATTGCCCCAGTCATGTTGCGAATAATAATAACCAATATGGTTTCGAGTCAAAGGAGGAAGCTCTTTCTTTTTCTCGCCAGATTCCGGGTTCATTGTTGCCTTTCCTTTCCTAGATCTAGAAGAAGAAGCCATCTTCACAGAAAAACAAAATTTTTGGCGGAAGAAAATTGAGAAAAGGAGAGAAAATAAAAAAATATAAAAGAAACTTACCGTCGGCAGAAGGAAGGAAGCTGAAGCAGGAGAGAAGGAAATGAAATTTCCTTTCTCCCGTAAGGGAAGAAGAAAGGAAGAAGGAAAAGTGAAATTTTCACTTTTCCCCCTCCAAGCAATTCAGCATCAGCACTTAAGTCCTCCAAATTTCAAAGCTGCAAAATGATCCCTCAGACTTAACAGGAAGTTAACAAAAGCAATTTTGTTAACCATATTTGATGGTCCTTCACCCAAAAAGCAAGGAAAACTCATATCCCCAGCAAGTCAGCCTCCAGACAAGCAGAAAAGTCAGAAAATTCATCAGCAAAGGTAAATTCCTCTTCTTTTGAAAAAAAAAGGTTGGCAAAAAGAAAAGAAAAGAGAAATCGATCAAAAAAAAATCAATCAAAAGAAATAAAAAAAAGAGAATCAGGAAAAAATAAAGTCATGAAAAAAGAAAAAAAATGAAAATGATGAAAAAATGCAAAAAAGAAAAGAACAAGACCAAAGTTCCCAGCAGAAGCGAACTACGTTGGTCTGATTCCCTGAATAGGGATACGTAGGCAGCCTATTTCGGTAGGTACGACCATCACAATAATAAAAAAAGAAAAAAAAAAGAAAGAAAACAAAAAAATTCTCAGCAAGAGTGGCAAAAATGCCAAGATCAGCCGAATCCGTGGCAGCTACCCCGGCGCAAAAGGTAAGTCAGGTACAGTATTCTTACCTTGACTATTAGAATAATTTCCTTTTAAAGGAAAGTTTGCTTTTAAATAAAAGAATAACTCTTTTTCAAAACGAGTTTTGATTTAAAAAAAAAAGAAGAGGAATAGTCAAAAGAAAAAAATAGAGAGAAGGAAGAAGAAAAGAAAATTATTTATCGTGTCCAACCGGTTTCGGTCAGTTGGATGCAGTTTTTGAAAAATTTGAAGAAAGTTCTTTATCGTATTCGATGTCGGGTATTGATCGGTCGAGTACAGTTTTCGAAAATCTGAAGGTCCTCTTATTGTGTTTGGAAGAAAGGTATTGACTAGCCAGACACAATTTTGAGATTGATCTCTTAACATATTTCCACGACAGGTATTGACCGGTTGAAATATGGTTTTCGAAATACACAAAAATCTTCATACCGTATTTGACAACGGTTTCGGACCGGAAGAATACGGCTTTTCGAAAAACATGAAAATCTTTTCTTCTTCAATCTGGTTGTTTGTTTCGGCTTAGGCCGAACTACGTTTGGTCTGATTCCTTTTATTAAGGGATACGTAGGCAGCCTACATTAGTAGGTCCGACCATCAGAGCATTCAATTTGCATATCTGCTTAAAAACTACGATTACCTGCTATAACTGACTAAAAATGTCTAGGATATGAAGGTTTGATAAATTGCTGCATTATAACTGCTACCTGCTGCATATTTCTCCCTCGTTTTGAAATGAAACGAAATTGGAGAGTCTATTCTAATCAACGATGTTTGTCTACTCAGTAAGCTGCGGGTTACCCGTAGACTCCATCGTTAAGGGGCTCTGTAGACACCCCAATTTCGTACCCCAGGTATGTGACATGACAAAAAATATCATGACCTGTTAAAACATTAACAAATGTCAAGTTACAGGGTCAAAAATGCAAAAGAACAAAGCAGGATGCGCAAAAGGACAAATTGCAGGGACTAAAGTGTCAAAAAAAGGGCTAGTTTGAAGTTTGGGCGTGGCTCCCATAGAGTTTGGGCATGGCGCCCAAACCTCTATAGGGTGGCGCCCAAACCCCATTCTCAGGTCACTGTTCACTCAAAACTTGCCGCATTTCACAACTCGTTCAGCGCAGTGTACCATCGTTTGATGCGCAGAGAGAAAAATTTAATTACAGCGATGTCCCTATTTCCTCCTATAAATAGAGGCATCCGGCTCTTCATTCAGCACTCCTTCTTCGCGTAAAGCTTCTCCGCGTTAACGTTACGCTGGAGAATTAAAGAGCGGTGTGAGATAGTGAGAGATCACCTCCAAAGCCTTGAAACCCTGCCAAACCTCTGCCAAACACAAATCCAACCGATAGGAGTATACCTTAGCCCCCCAGCTAGGTATCCACCCCTTTTCCCCGGTCCAAAAATTGTGGATAGAGCAGTTGCTCTGCCCGATTTAAAAGGCCGAATCACCCGATAATAGTCGTTACTCGCCTCGATTTCGACCTATTTCGATCAAACAAACAACCAGAAACAAACAGTTACCCTGCCCCGATCCCGAGGCCGAAAAGTAACTTTCAGAGCAGTCACGCTGCCCAAATTCACACAACACACAACACACAACTTCAACTTCAAACCAGAAAAAAAAAGACTCTCTCTCCCCGAGGGACAGAGCGAGCGCACCCCTACGCCGTTTGTAAGTTTTTATTGTTAAAGTCTTTTATTTCCATGTAATAGTATTATTTCCAGTCCGGCCCAATGTAGCCATATAAGCAGTTATGCTGCCCGGATTTAATTAGGAAATAGTACTAAATGTAGCCGTTATTATGGCAAAATGTTTTTAGATAAGTTTGTAATTATTTACTTCATTTCTTCAATAAAGTCTTTATTTGTAATAGTATTATTTCCGGTCCGGTTCAATATCAATATATAAGCAGTTATGCTACCCGGATTTTGTTAGGAAATAATACTAAATGTAGCCGTTACTATGGCCAAATATTTCCAAGTATATTTGTAATTGTTTGCAAAAGAGTCTGTTTCAAGTCCGTAAATAATATAGATGTAACGGATGTATTTGTAGGTAGTTAATGCTTTATTTATCTGTTTAATAAATATAACAAAAAGCATACTTTAGCCAAAAACTGTTTTGAGACCGAAAGGGCGAGTTGGGTGCCTAGCACCTTCCCAACTGATAACTTAGCCTCCGAACCCGTTTTCTTCATCTCTGGTTTTCTTTTTCTAGTTTTGCTTTATTTTTGCCTTAAAATAAAGATGGCGACTCTAAAAACATTTTGGATCCAGTGGGGCCTCGCAACATCTTTCTTTGCACTTTCACGTTCTCCCCTAAAAAAGGGAGAATGAGAATGGAAAGGTGATGTATTCCTATGTCCTGATATCCCCTAAACAAGGGATAACTTGACGTAGAAAACCCAAAGCACTCATAGTGATTCGAAATAGGCCATAAGGCTATTTTCATAAAATCCATAGTGGGGGCGCTGCAACATCTTTCCTTGCACTTTCACGTTCTCCCCTAAACAAGGGAGGATGGGAATGGAAAGGTGATGTTTTCCTATATCCTGGTATCCCCTAAACAAGGGATAACTTGACATAGAAAATCCAAAGCTCCCATATTGGATAAAAAATCCACTAAAGGCAACCGAGGCGCATTCCAACGCGCTATTCGACAGCACTCCTCCCGCACTTTTGATTTCGATCTCCCCTAAACAAGGGAGGGCAGGGCGATGGATGTCACCGCATCCGCAGGACCCCTATCCAAGGGTGCGCGGGGCGCGGGAGCATCATCCCGGTAACCCACACATAGCCTCACCAAATTTGAAATTGGGTCAATTTTGTTATCTTTCTAATGTCCGTCGTGGCTAGGGGAAATTAGGGAAAAATATGTAACATTGCATATGGAAATGATACAAAATTATGTTGATGAGCAAAATTGATTTGGTGGATACTTTAGAGGAAATTTTGTATTTTGGTTTAATTTCGATGAGGCCAAAATACGAATAGCTCCCAATATTACCCATCAAATCTCACATTGCACCATAACCTACGAAGTGTCTCACTTTCATACATGATTTTGTTATTTGTCCCACTTTGCCTCCTCATGTTTATCGGCATTAGAAAGAGTAATGGAAAATGGCATGTGACAAGCACATGAGGATTATTTTGGTCATCTTGTTTGGGTGTAAAGTGAGATTTAGTTATAATTTTATTATTTAGTTAACAATTTGATATTTAAAATATATGTTAATTAAAAAATAATAAATATTGTTTCAATAATCCAAAAACAATTACTCCTTCCGTTTCTAAATTATTGTCATTTTTGACCCGACACACCATTTAAGAAAAAATTATTAACTGTTCTATAAGTATTAGTGTAATGTGTGGTTTCCTTTAATGCACTTATGTATGTAGTCATAATTAAAGTAGGTAGAAAAGGTAAGGGTAAAGTAGTAAAACTATTTTTTTAAAATGAAAGTTTTGAAAGAAGACAATTATTTTAAAACCGACAAAAAAGAAAGGAGGACAATTATTTGAAAACGGAGGGAGTATAATTTTATAATATTTAAATTTAAAGTTAAAAAAAATGTATTACTCCCAAAAATAAAATTTATAATTTTTTAAATTTATTTTTTATCCTTCACGTTCTTCCATCAACCCCATCATTCATAGACCCACCGTCATTACCACCACAATCACTACCACTACCACCCCAAATTTCATCATTAACCAAAAAAATAAAATAAAATAATTTTTTTTTTTTTTCTAATTCCTTACTCCTACCTTTAAATTAACTCATTTGTAAAACCCATCATTTATAGACTCACTACCACTACAACCTTAAATTTCACTATTTACACACTCAAATTTAATTTTTTGAATTTTCAAATCTGTAGATTGAAATCGAAACCCATATGAAGAATAAAAAATTTGATGATATGGAAATCTAACAATGTCGTATTCCACATTAACCACCACTGTCATCCTTACAACCGTTGCGACCACCACATCTAACTACCACCATCACCATCCCTACAATCGTTGCCACTGCCATCACCATTACCATCACCATCACTACCGCGCGGCAAGAAACATATTCACATCTTCTTGCTCAAACGAAGAAATAAAATCTCTTTAATATATGTTCAACTTCTTTCTTTGAATATCTCTCTCTTCTTAATTGATTTCCTCATTTGGTGCTAGATCACTGAGCAATGAGAGAATTTGATTGTCTCATTCAATTAAAGGAGAGTTGCGATAGAAGAAAAAAAGTTGATAACAAGAGGAGGCGAATAGAGATATTCTCTCAACTAACTTCCCCATGTCCCATCGAAAGGAGTAAGCAAGTGAAAACCAAAAGAGGTTAGGGGTTTGGAACCCAATTAAGAAAAGGAGTAAAATATTTTGATCGGTTTAGGGTATGGAACTCAGTTATTTGTGGTTAGTGCAGTGGTTTTGTTTGTAAAATGTATAACTTAAGGACCAATATTATAGTCTTTAAGGTTGTTTGTAGTAGTCCAAAAATTCAAAGGAGTAAACTATAGATTTTAGCTTTATTCTCTAACAAAACGCATATATTTGTCAACTAAGTTCTCTATTTTTTTTTTTCATCTTCTCGACATTATAGTACCTTCCCTTAACCTATTTCTCTTAGCTTATTTATTCACAAATAATTACTAAGTACACTACACACTTCTTAATATGTTGATACACACCAACAAATCTATTATTATAGTTACAATTTCTCATATACCTCTAATAATGTGTTTCCTATGAAGTGTCTTTCACACAAGATTTTGCTATTTGACTCACTTTGCCTTCTCCCATGAGCGTTAAAAATAGTAATGAAAAATGGCATGTGCATGTCACATAAAAATTATTTTGGTCATTTTACTTGGGGTGCAAAGTGAGATTTGGTTATACTTTCATCATTTAATTTACCATTTGGTATTTAAAATATGTTTTTAATTAAAAACAATAAATAATTGTTTCAATAATCCAAAAATAAGTATACTTTGGCTCATATTAAATTTAAAGTTTGTAAAATGCATTACTCCAAAAATGAAATTTAAAATTTATTTAATTTTTTTTTCTATCTTTCACTTTCTTATATCTACCCCATCATTCATATATCCACCACCATTACCATCACCACCACTATCACCTCAAATTTCACCATTAACCTAAAAATTAATTTTTGATTTTATTTTATTTTCTAATTTCTTACTCATTCCTTCAAAGTAACCTATTTGTAGAACCCATCATTTATAGACCCACCCCCATCCACATTAAATTTCACTATTTACAAACTCAAGTTCATTGTTTTGAATTTTCAAATTTGAAAATTGAAATTGAAACATATATAAAAATTTGATGATTTGGAAATCTAACAACGTCGTATTTCACCTAAATCACCATTGTCATCCCTACAATTGTCACCACTGTCATCCCTACAATCGCCGCTGTCACCGCCCCTAACCACCACCACCATCATTGCAGTTGCCGCCACCGCCATTACCACCATTATGAAGCTTGTTCACCTCGCCTTGCTTAAATGGAGAAATATAATCTTTTTAGCTTTGGTTTAGTCAAACATTTTTTCTCGAACGACTATCGCATCTTAGCTGTTAGTTATCCTCTTTCGGTGTCAGATCACAAAGCAAGGAGAAAATTTGATTTTAGGATGAGACTACTTGAAACGTGACAGTTTCTTTCAATTAAATGAGAGTTATGCTAGAAGAAAAAAATTTTGATCGCCAAGGGAGGGGAATAGAGATTCTCACATGTAACCACCTTAAGTCCTATATATGGAAATGAGTAAACAAGTGAATGCCAAAAGAGGTAAGGGGTTTGGAACCTATTTATGAAAAAGAGTAAAATATTCTAATGAGTTTAGGGTATGAAACCCAGTTATTTGTAGTTAGTGACAACAGCTTTGTTTGTAAAACCTATAACTTATGGACTAATATGATACTCCATGAATAAATTTTCTTACTTTATATTTTGGGGAAAACTATTTTCTTATGTAACGTACAATTTGGAGGGAACCAATTTAACCTCGCACTTTCAATATTCCAAATGTTACCAATCTACTAATACTGGGGTCAAAATGTTAGCAGTGTATACAAATATTTTGGACAAAATGTCACCAATCCGTTAAGTCTCCATCCAAATTCGTTAACAAACATCCAATTTCGTTAACAGAACGATTACAGAGACTTTTCAAAAGGGTATTTTTGTCCATTACTGAATTGATTTCATTTTCTTCCCTCATCCATCTGCTAAACTACTATGCTAAGTTGGGTTTTCGAATCTATTCCTTGTTATCAAACAATACAAAATATTCCAAATTGTACGTTGCATAAAAAAACTAGCTTTCCTTATATTTTGGGATGTCCCAACTAATGTTCCTAAAAACTTTTTGATAGTATAAATGCTCTACCATTCTTCCTAATATACCTTTAAAGCTTAACTTAATATCAAAATGATATACCTTGGAAACCCACTTATTTAGAATAGTGATACTCAATTAATGCTAATACTAACCACTTTTATACAAAGACCAAAAATTTTGATAAATAAATGAGTATTATCGTCTCAACACATTTTATAACACATCATTAATTGTGTTTCTTAATGTCTGTACTTTGTCAATGAGGAACATTTATCAAGGACGGAGGGAGTAGTTTTTAAGGCTGCTTTCGAAAATTCAAAGGAGTAAACTGTAGATTTTAGTTTTCTTCTCTTAGAAAACGCACAGATTTACCAACTAGGTTTTCTTTTTTTCTTCATCTTTTTGATATTATAGCACATTTCTTAACCCATTTCAATGAGCTTATTCACATGTATTACTAAACATGCTACATATATGCTTAGTATCTCGATACTTACCAACAAATTCATTATTATAGTTAAATTTTTTCATAAACGTCTAAAATGTCTTTCCCAAACATATTTGAAAAGGTAAAGTCATATTATGTTTTAGATTCAAATAAAGTTTTAGTCTTTCGACTTATTAAGGGTATTTCGTCATAATGGAAAATATTGGATGACATTTGTAACGATAATGGTAGGAGGGCGAATTGGATACAAAAATCGACATATGAGACGAAGTGAATAAATTCCAAAATGTAGGACGTACCATTAAAATAGGTACAAGTCGAGGGATCAAATTATTATTTAATTATTCATGAAATTGATTAGCCTATGACAAATTTACTTGTTTAGTCTTAATTATTGGTGAGTGATTTATTAAATTTGAAAACTTAAAAACATATCCCTTCGTTCCTAAATAACTTTTTTGTCGGTTCCAAAATAAAGGTAAAATCATATTATTTTTTTAAATTTAAATAAATTTTTGGTCCTCAAACTTAGTAGGGATAACAAAAATATTGGATGACATTTGTAATAGCAATGACAAGAGGGGAGAAGCTAACAAACAAATAAAAGAAAATGAATAGAATTAAAAAAGGTAAGACCTAATTTAAAGTTAGGTATAAGTCGAGGGACTAAATTATTATTTCATTATTAATGGAATTGAATATCTCGTGCAAATATACTTGTTTATCCTTTACTAATGGTGAATAGTTTAAATTCTATTTATAACAAATTTACTTAGTTAACCTTAATTTAATTATTTTTATTTATTAAGTATAAGGTTGATTTTATCAATCTATTAATTTTAAAAAAACAATCTTAACTTTTACGGACGGAGATAAAGATAATTAAAGAAAACGTGGTAAAAAAACAATCTTAACTTTTACGGACGGAGATAAAGATAATTAAAGAAAACGTGGTAAAAAAAGATTGTTCACAAGTCACGCCATAATTAAAGAAAGCATGGTCGGATCTCGTGGAAGAAAATGCCAACTGAACCAACTGGGTCGTGAACCGCCATCGTGGACCGTGGTCACCAAGTAATCTTAGATGGAAGTTAATTGGAACAGGAGGTAGGTGATCGATTCCATCCACCCCTATTAATATAGTCTTGGTGTCCCATGTCTTTCCACAAATAAAGCTAGCTAGACTCATGAAAAGCTACCTTAAAATGACAATATGCAACATAATGCTTAACTGATCAGCTGCAACCGACGGCCGGGATCCACCGGTGGTCCCGACAACAACCCGACCGTCCATCACCGTCACCTCAGCAGGACCCAGCCCCAGGCTACTCAGGCTAATGACAGCCATAATGCTTAACCAGCTGCAACCTCCACTGGTCTGCGACTTAATCCTCCCGTGGCTTCAACCAATGGGATTGACGGAAAACGACTCCGCCACCTACATGTCTAGTGGCAATCCTTGCCTAGACTTTTTCTTCCACGTTGTCCCCGACACACCACGGGAGGATCTGAGGTTGCGCCTACAGTTATCTTGGGCCCACGACCCTCTCACTACGCTCAAGCTCATTGGCAACTTGAGAGGTGTCCGTGGCACCGGGAAATCTGATAAGGAAAGCTTCTACACGGCTGCGCTGTGGCTCCATCTGCACCACCCCAAAACACTTGCCTTGAATCTCGCCCTTTTTGCGGAATTTGGGTACTACAAGGACTTGCCGGAGATACTTTACCGACTCCTTGAAGGCATTGAAGTTCGAGCAAATGCTAGAGATGAACATCAATTAAGAAAATGTGTGAAAGGGAAAGGCAAGCGTAGGAGGAGGTATTTTCTTGATAGAAAGATGAAAAACAAAGAAGAAAAAACTCGAGAAAAGGAAAATAGGATGAGATTGAGGGCTCTAGTGCCTAGAGAACAGAGGATTGAGGACAATATGGCTGAAATGAAGGAAGCGAAAGCAAGAGCAAGGGCTTTACGGAAGGACAAGGAAGCTGCTATGGCAGAAAAGGCCAAGAGGAAATACAGTAGCGATCATAATTACAAGTTCTTGCATGATCAGGTCTCATCCCTTTTCGCCAATCTCTTGAAATCCGATATTCAGTCATTAAACTCTGGCGACTCCAAGATCAGTTTAGCTGGGAAATGGTGTCCTACTGTTGATTCTTCTTATGATAAAGCCACTTTGATATGTGAATCCATTGCTAGAAAAGTTTTTCCACCCGATTCCAACTTAGAAGGGCTTGAGGAGGCTCTTTACGTTAGAAGGGCCAGAGATCGGCTAAGGAAAGAAATGCTTGTTCCACTTCACAAAGCGTTGAAATTGCCAGAGGTGTATATGAGTGCCAAGGAATGGAAATCGGTTCCCTATGGAAGAGTTGCCTCAGTGGCAATGAGAAACTACACCGACATTTTCTTGGCACATGACAAAGAGAGGTTTAGGGAATATCTCGAGAAGGTGAAAGTTGGGGACGCGAAGATTGCTGCTGGAGCTTTGCTTCCTCACGGCATTATTAAGTCGTTAAGGCGTGGTAGTGGTGCGGCCATTGTAGCTGAGCTTCAATGGAAAAGAATGGTGAATGATTTGTTAAGGAAGGGTAAATTGACAAATTGCATAGCTGTTTGTGATGTTTCTGGGAGCATGGATGGGACACCCATGGAGGTTTCTGTTGCACTTGGTTTATTGGTTTCTGAACTTAGTGAAGAGCCATGGAAGGGTCATGTAATCACTTTTAGCGAAGACCCCGAGTTTCATTCCATTAAAGGGAGTGATCTCAGATCGAAAACAGAGTTTATAAAGGAGATGACCGCGGGTTTAAACACGGATTTTCAAAGGGTTTTTGATCGGATTTTGGAGGTTGCGGTTAATGGGAAGCTTAGAGAAGAGGAAATGTTGAAGAGGGTGTTTGTTTTTAGCGACATGGAATTCGATCAAGCGTCTTTTACCCCTTGGGAGACGGATTACCAAGTAATACAGAAGAAATTCAGGGCAAAGGGATATGAGAAAGTGCCTGAAATTGTGTTTTGGAACTTAAGGGATTCCTCGGCCACTCCAGTGACTGCCACAGAAACAGGGGTGGCCCTGCTTAGTGGATTTTCGAAGAATCTATTAACTCTCTTCTTGGAGGAAGGCGGGTCGATCAAACCAGAGGATCTGACAGATACAAAACCTTCCAATGGAGGTTTGAACCCCGAAGCTACGATGGAGGCTGCTATATCAAGTGAACTCTATCAGAAACTTGTTGTTTATGACTGACGAGTACAATTTCAAGTGACGACGTATACAATTTCATGTATTTTTATCTCAAGAACGAATTTCATTTCATTATCTTTGATCATGTATTACTTTCTTCATCTGAACTCAATGATTGATATTTTCTTTTCATTTCATTGTTGCTAACTTGAACTACTACTGCCTCAAAGATCTGTATATATTTTTCTTTTCTTTTTCCATTCCACCACCAAGAGAGCCACCCAAACTGCCAATGCCAGCCAGAAAGTGGTATATACTATATTGAGTCAAACAATAAATTCATACTATAAAAATCATTTCACATGTCAGTGATTATATTTTAGTCTGACAAATGGTTAAATTTATTAGTTCACCTTTCTTTTAACATATTTTTTGATCACATCAGAGCTAAGTCAGACAGATTAATATTATTCTAATTTAATTGAAATAATTATATTTACATTAGGTCAAGAAAATTAGATGAAGATTGCTCACTAATACAAGAAAACAAGTAAACAACTTTGAATCTCGAGGAGAAAAGTAAACTGATCGTAGTCCCCAAGTAATTGTTGAACAAAAATGAATATTTATTTTGAGACAACTTATAATGTGTAACTGATCGGCTGCTGCAGACAGCTAAGATCCATCCATCCTCACCAACAACACCTCCACCACCACCACCTCAGCCATCCCCATGGACCCGCTAATCAATGAAACCAGTAACCTCCAGCTGGCTTCCCCCTACCCACCAATGGGATTGACGGAAAACGACTCTGCCACCTACTTGTCTAGTGGCAATCCTTGCCTAGACTTTTTCTTTCATGTCGTCCCTGACACGCCGAGGGATAATCTGGTGGCAAGGCTAAAGTCATCTTGGGCTCACGACCCTCTCACAACGCTCAAGCTCATTGGCAACTTGAGGGGCGTGCGTGGCACTGGAAAATCTGATAAGGAAAGCTTCTACACAGCTGCGCTATGGCTCCACCAACACCACCCCAAAACCCTTGCGTTAAATATTGCCATTTTGGCAAAATTTGGGTACTACAAGGACTTGCTGGAGATCCTTTACCGCCTTCTTAAAGGCCTTGAAGTCCGAGCAAATGAGAGGGACGAACGTCGATCTAGAAGATGTTCGATAGGAAAAGGCAGACGCAAGCGAAAGATGGAATTTCTCCCTGAAATGTGGATGGACGAAGGAGAGAGAATCCAAGCATTGGAGAATAGGGCCAGGCTGAGGGCTAGAGTGCCTAGAGAACAGAAGGTTGAGACCAATAAAGCCGAAATGAAGGAAGAAAAAGCTAGAGCAAGGGCTTTAAGGAAGGAGAGGGAGGCAGCACTGGCCCAAAAGGCCAAGGAGAAGTTCAATAATGATGCTGATTACAAATTCTTGCACAAAGAGATTTCAACCCTTTTCTCAGATCTCCTGAAATCGGATATTCAGTTGCTAAGTTCTGGCGATTGCAAGGAGATCAGTTTAGCAGCAAAATGGTGTCCTACTATTGATTCTTCTTATGATAAGGCCACATTGATATGTGAATCCATTGCTAGGAAAATATTTCCTCAGGAATCTTGTGAAGAATTTAAAGGAATTGAGGAGGCTCTTTATGTTAGAAGGGCCAGGGATCGACTACGGAAAGAAATACTAGTTCCACTTCACGAGGCATTGAAATTGCCAGAGGTGTATATGAGTGCCAAACAGTGGAAGTCTCTTTCCTACGAAAGAGTGGCCTCTGTGGCGATGAGGAACTACACAGAAATTTTCTTTCAACATGACCATGAGAGGTTTAAGGAGTATCTTGAGAAGGTGAAGTTTGGGAACGCAAAGATTGCTGCTGGAGCTTTGCTTCCTCACAACATTATAAAGTCGTTAAGGCGTGGTAGTGGTGCGGCCATTGTAGCTGAGCTTCAATGGAAAAGAATGATGAATGATTTGTTAAGGAATGGTAAATTGACAAATTGCGTAGCTGTTTGTGATGTTTCTGGGAGCATGCTTGGGACGCCCTTGGAGGTTTCTGTTGCGCTTGGTTTATTGGTGTCTGAACTCAGTGAAGAGCCGTGGAAGGGTCATATAATCACGTTTAGCGAGGAGCCCCAGCTTCACCTTATTGAAGGGGATGATTTGAAGTCAAAAACTGAGTTCATTAGGACAATGCAGTGGGGTATGAACACGGACTTTCAGAAGGTTTTTGATCGAATTTTGGAGGTTGCGGTTAATGGGAGGCTGAGTGAAGAGCAAATGGTGAAAAGGGTGTTTGTTTTTAGCGATATGGAATTTGATGAGGCATCTGACAATGTGTGGGAGACAGATTACCAAGCGATACAGAGGAAATTCAGGGCAAGCGGATACGAGAAAGTACCTGAAATTGTCTTTTGGAACCTGAGGGACTCCTCGGCCACTCCCGTGACTGCTACAGAAACAGGGGTGGCACTGCTTAGCGGGTTCTCTAAGAATCTACTAACTCTCTTCTTGGAAGATGGGGTGATCAACCTCCCCGATGCCACTTGTTTGGATACGGATAACAAGGCTTCTGATGGGGGTTTGAATCCAGAAGCTACAATGGAGGCTGCTATATCGAGTGAACTGTATCAGAAACTTGTTGTGTACGATTGATGCATAGTTTTTTTTTCGTGTATCTTCCTTTTTGAGTTTTTAAATGAGGCGGGTTTTGTTCTTCGGAGTTTACTATAGCTGCAAACTTGAATATCTGTCAAAGATCTTAACAACTACTTAGTTTATGGTTGACGATCATTTGCTCTTTCTTTGTGTTATAATGTATTAGAGTAGTTGTTAATCATCTCAAGTAAAGATCACTTAAAAAGAAAACTGGGAACTGGGAATCCTACAAGTTTCTGGAGATTCTGTTAAATAAAACTTGTGGAAACTGGGAATCCCGCAAGTTTTAGTTGATTTTGATTCGTATTGGGATTTGGGGGTATAGCAGTGGAATTTTCATTCTAGAGTTGAGGAATGAGGACATGGAATTATCTTCTCTAGAATCAATTAGTTCATTATGAATAAAAAGGTTGTCTCAAATTTTTAATGATTGTTTATACTTTATTTTTAGAAATAAAAGTTCCTTTTTCTTTTTGGGCACCGAATTTTCCATTCAAGAATGATTCTCAATGCTACTCTCTTTGTTCTGATGTTGGGCTAAAATTCTTAGATGAGCCCACCTTTGAGTGCGAATCGCTTTTGATGTCTGTTTTTAAGGGTGATAATCGGGTCGGTCCCCTGTGATTAAATATAAGGAATAATTGTGGATCGGTCTCCTTTCTTGAAATTGTAACCACTCTATTACTGTTTTTTTGGAGTCCAGATCTTCTGTACCACTGGTGTACCACTTTTCATCTTCACCATTGCATTCCAATCATTGCATCTCAACCAATGATTGAGATGAAAAGTGGTACACCAGTGGTACACATAAGTGGTACAGGAGATCTGAAATCGTTTTTTTGTTGATTAAAATGCGGGTCGATCCACTTTTTAAAGTTTATAACTCCTCTAGTCCAGTGTTTTTTTTCTTCAACCAAAAAAACACTTTTGAAGGCAAAATGGCTGCGATACTCTTAATGAGCCTGAGGCACGCTACGTTTTTGTATCGCAGTTCAAAAATATCAAATTAAATTTATGAAGTACAGTGCAATTAGACTATGAAATTAAACTATTGAACCGCGGTGCAAAAAATTAATGCAGTGACATTTATGAACTGCGGTTCAAAAATAGACTAGGAAATTAAACTTTGAACTGCGGTGCAAAAATTAATGTAATGAAATTTATGAGCTGTGGTTCAAAAATAGACTAGGAAATTAAACTTTGAACCACGGTGCAAAAATTAATACAATGAAATTTATGAACCGCGGTGTAAAAATATTATCTTATCCCCATTTCGTTACGCACAATCGTGATTTTCGAATCCAAAGTGTGTTGTCGGAGTTGCTGAAGAAGACGATGACATTTTTTGAACAATATTTCGAAAAGTGGTCTTTTGTGGTTGAAAAAAAAGAACGAAGTATTGGAGGGGTTAGAAACTTTTGGAAATAAGCCTGAGGCACGCTACGTTTTTGTATCGCAGATCAAAAATATCGGATTAAATTTATGAAGTACGGTGCAATTAGACTATGAAATTAAACTATTGAACCGCGGTGCAAATATTAATGCAGTGACATTTATGAACCGCGATTCAAAAATAGATTAGGAAATTAAACTTTGAACTGTGGTACAAAAATTAATGCAATGAAATTTATGAACTGTGGTTCAAAAATAGACTAGGAAATTAAACTTTTGAACCACGTTGCAAAAATTAATACAATGAAATTTATGAACCGTGGTGTAAAAATATTATCTTATCCCCGTTTCGTTGCGCACAATTGTGATTTTCGAATCCAAAGTGTGTTGTCAGAGCTGCTGAAGAAGACGATGACATTTTTTGAACAATATTTCGAAAAGTGGTCTTTTGCGGTTGAAAAAAAGAACGAAGTATTAGAGGGATTAGAAACTTTGGAAAAGAGATCGGCTCGAATTTCTCCCTTTTTTTCAACTGCATATAAGTCCACTTTTAATTTTTTTTTTCCCAATATTGGCCCGTCTTCTTGTTCTTTAGATTCGGCTCCAACTTCTCTCTCTCTCTCTCTCTCTCTCTCTCTCTCTCTCTCTTGTCTTCTTCATCGCAGCCGACAGTGTCTACAATTTCAAATTCAAGGCCACCGACTTCATTAAAGTTAAGAAAGTTTGTTGCTTGCAAAAATATGCACATCACTCGAAAACACAAGTATCCAACAATCTCACGGAGACGTTGTTGTACCGATGACTTCTCCTCTTGCCTACCTTTAATGCTAACAAATAATAATGGCAGATAAAAAAAAATGAAACCTTGATATATGAGTTTCAATTCATCAAACATGTATATAAACTTTCTCAAGGTTTTTATCACAATTAATGCCAATGTACTGTATTACTCCATGATTTATCAAAATCTCTCCAAACATATCAAAAACACTTTAACAGTACAATATCAAAACCAACGATGCCCGAATTGAAACCAACAATACCCGAATCGAAACCAATGATGCCACATCAAAGCCAACGATGCCTGAATTGAAACCAACGATACCTGAATTGAAACCAACGATGCCTGAATCAAAACCAACGATGCCCAGTAACAGTTGGAATTTTAGTGACTTCCTTACACACAAACAACAACAATTGGAATTTTAGTGATAGAAAATGAGAGAGTGAGATTAAGGAGGAAGACAGTGTCGAGTTCCAATGTGCTCAATCAACATCCTCTTTCATAAGGCCAACCGGGATAGGGAGTGAAGAAAGGAGACTCTACCTTTCTAAAATGAAAACGTTTCAATCATAGATCTTAGGCCTCGTCACTGGAAGAAATGGAAATGTTGATAGAGAGAGAGAGAGAGAGAGAGAGAGATCACTGGTAATATTTCTAAGTGAGAGAGGGAACATTTTTTGGGGATTGAAAGTGGGGGGTGACGGAGGGGAGTGGAAGGGTAGAGTATTAAATATTAATGGAAAGATAAATTTTAAGCGATGCCCAAATTTGGGCAGTAACTTTTTCATTGCAATGCCCAAAAAATTGAGCGATGCCAAATGTTTTCATTGCGATGCCCAAATTTGAGCAGTGACTTTGTCCTTATGACTTTCCTTCATTAATGGTATCTTTGTTATTTTCCCTCCAAAAGTGCACTTTAGTGATTTAAAACAAATATATGAGATTTTTCTGGTTATAATTTCATCACATGAGACCGGTCCGAATTTCTCCCAAAATATAACCACAAAAGTCCACTATATTTATTTGTTTTAAACCACTAAAGTACACTTTTGGAGGGAAAATGATGAAGATACCCTTAATGAAGGAAAGACGCGCGGACAAAGCCATAACCCAAATTTGGGCATCGCTCAAAATTTTGGGTGTCGCAATGCAAAAGCCACTGCCCAAAACATTGGGTGTCGTTCATTTTTGGATCTGAATTCGTTGTTCATTTTCAGAAAATAGAAAATCGAATGAGGAGTAACAGTCCATGAGGAACCAACTAAGCCATATATATCGATCTCTTTTCTTTTTTCTTTTTTTCAAAATCACATAAGAGAATCAAATGGGTATAAACAGATACCTCATTTGATAGGAAACATACACTGTAAATCCAAAACATATTTTTGGAGTTCAAGAAATCCATTTCCTCCCCTAATAACAATCTCATTAGCTGAAATTCATTTCATTCCGTTCCTTGCAACTGGATGGATGTATGTTGTATAAATCTCTATGGCAAAAATTTATCGTCAATCATTTGTAAGCTTCCTTACTTACAGTTATAGGAGTTAAATACACAAGCATTGAAGCCTACGAGGCAAACATCGTAGCCTACAACGCAAGCATTGAAACCTACGAGGTAAACATCAGAGCCTACAATGCAAGCATTGAAGCCTACGAGGCAAACATCGTAACTCCAAGAAAGGTACGATGCAGGAAATTGGGCGTCGAGACAGGTCTAGAAACTAAGTATTATAGGCAATTGCCTAAACGACGCCCACATCATAGCCCAAGGAAAAACATTGGCCACTACCCAAACGACACCCATATCATAGGCAACAATGCCCGCATCAAAGGCAACGACGTCCACATTATAGGCAACGACGTCCACATCATAGGCAACGACGCCCACATCATGTGCGGAAAGTTTGGATTCAATTTACGTAAGGTCTAAGTTTTCTGTATTGCATTGGAATGGATGATTGAAGTCTACCAATTGCCATGGAAGGTGCTCTTCTTCTTCAAATCTATAATTCCCATGTAAGGTGCTCTCATCGTTATCATTGGTGCTGTTGTTCATATCCTCCCTCCGTATCATTTTGTATTCGTTGATTTCTTTTGTTGATTCCAGTACCTGGTTTTTGTTTATCAATCACTTAAACAAAGGAAAACCACTCAATATAAGAAAATGTCGGTACTTATGGTTATATTCTGCCTGGTTTAGTACAAGGAAGAGAGAGAAAGTCAGAGAAGAAAGGGAAAGAGAAAGGAGATTTTTAAACAAACTCAGGGCATTTTTAGAACAAAATTTTGAAAAAGTATTTTACCGGTTGAATAAAAAAATAAGGGAGTGGAGCGGTTACAATTTCACAAAAGTGTACCAACCCGCAATTATTCATGTTTTTAACTCTTAGTTAGTTTGTCTTTGTATTTTGGACAAACAACACAAATGGTCCATGCATAATTTGGATTGGGTGAAATTCGGGTCGGTCCCCTGTGGTGAACATACCCTTAATGAACAAAAGACGCGCATACAAATCCCCGGCCACAATTAGGCATCACAATGGAAAAGCTGGGCATCTCCTATGCTTTTGCAATTTTCAAGGCATGGCCTCATAGTAGCTGCAATTAGGCTGCCTCTGCGAATCCAACTCTCATCAAAATCAAACACGGTGTGGAGGAATATCCATTGCAGTGAAGCCACTAATGCATTATGCAGCAGAACCCTCACCCACCTTGAGTATGTACCAGAGGTTGCGATGATCGCATCGAAACCTCCAATGCTTGAATCGCTAACAAATCGAGGTCCAATTCATGACGAATCTATCAACAAAACTTTGAAGAAGAACCTGGACCTCCACTGGAATAATGGAGTCACACTCACTAGGGGTTGTCCCTAAATAAAAGGTGTTGCGGTAGAGGATATTTTGTCTTTGATCCAAGAGGAAGGCAGGAGGGATTGAATCGAAGGCCCAATTGTTAAAAAGAAAAAAAAACTATGAAAAGCTAGTTCTATTTCATCAATGAAGTTTTGACATTTCCAAGGTGTCTGTTCTGCCTTTTCGTTTTACAAGACGTCTTTTTATGTTCACAAAGCGTTGGCTCAGGTTTTGGTAGAAGGAGGAGGGACATTTAAGGAAGAATTTTACAAAAATGGACTTATGCGGTTTTTAAAAAAGAGGGTACTTGAGTGGTTACAATTCTAGAAAATGGTACCGCTCCATAATTATTCTAGGTCTTCGTGTACTTGCTCATATACATTTATATCCTTATTATCATGTTTATAAAGTTTACATGTAGTCACGATGTTCAAAGTATAGTCGTCGTCATAAGTTTGATTTCACGATTCGTGTATCGTTAACGTATCGCCTTTGGTACTTTGGTCGTACTTGATTTTGGTTTGAACTTGGGTATGTGTTTGGGACACTTAATTAGGCTTCTAACATGTTTTAAAACAAGAATGTATGCTTGTTCGTTCGTTGTTTCGATCGTTGTGTTGTCCTGCGTAGTTTTGTCTGTTGTACAGCAGTTACGGACCGATTTCGGTACGCTATAAAACTGTTTTGTTTGAGATATCACCCAAGATGGTTTTAGTTTAGTTTTAGGCTTTTTAGGATTTTAGTTTAGACCCTAATGGAGTGCCAGGAGAAAAAATCACGTCGTTTGCACATTGGGAAGTCGAAAAATTACACGGAAGAAATTGGAGCGGTGCTCCAGGACGCATTCAGCAGCTGCAAGTTTGTTTCTTCTTTGCGAATTTACCCTTGTACCCTTAATGGTCTAGCCCTTTGCACTTTATGGAATCCCATTGGGAGTATTTGAGCCCCCAAAACCCTCCTCCATTCATTCCATCTTCATTTCTCATCCACCTACCAAATTTTAGAGAGAGAGAAACCCTCAATGTGTGTTCTTGGTATTTGTGTGTGTTTTGAAGATTCACATTGATTCAACCACCGGATTTGCGAACTGAGACCACTGTTGGACTCCCATTGGGTGTTTATGTTGTGAAGAACATTTTTAATGGGTTTAGGAACCCGAATGTTGGCTAAATCATGAAATGAGTTTGTGACCTAACTTATGAAAATTAGTAATTCGACTTAACAGAGTCAAATAGATTTTTAGGAAGTTTATGTGAATCCTAGAATGAAATCCTACGATGTTTGGAGATTGTTGAATCTAAATAGTGAAATCTCGAGATTATGACTTTGGAGAGATTTTGGGTTGTGTGAGGTTCCCGAGGTGTGCTCCCGCGCCCCGCGCGCCCTTGGATAGGGGTGCGCGTACATGCGGATGCGGGACACCACTGCTCTCGTTCCACCCTCCCTTGTTTAGGGGAAGACGAAATCAAAAGTGCGAGAGGAGTGCTGTCTATGTTAGCACGTTTGAATGTGCCTCGGTTGCCTTGAGTGTATTTTGTATCCAATATGGGAACTTATGGTTTCCCGCATCAAGTTATCCCTTTTTTAGGGGATACCAGGATATAGGAATGCATTACCCTTTCATTCTCATTTTCCTTTTTTAAGGGGAAAACGGAAAAGTGCAAAAAAGGATATTGCGACGCCTCCACTATGGATTTTATTAAAAATAGCCTTATGGCCCATTCAGATTACTATGGGAGCTTTGGGTTTCCCGCATCAAGTTATACCTTGTTTAGGGGATACCAGGATATGGGAATGCATCACCCCTCCATTCCCATATCTCCCTTTTTTAGGGGAGAACGGGAAAGTGCAAAGAGAGAATGTTGCGAGGCCCCACTGAATCCGAAAGTTTTAGAGTCGCCATCTTTATTTTAAGGCAAATAAAACAAAACCAAAGAAAAGAAAAATAAACCAGAGAAAAAGAAAACGGGTTCGTAGGCTAAGTTACGAGTTGGGAAGGTGCTAGGCACCCAACTCGCCCTTTCGGTCTCGAAAATGATTTTTGGCTGAAGTATGCTTATTGTCATATTTATCTCACAAATAAATAAGGTATTAAAGAGACAGGAAATTTAAACAAATACATTCGTGGCTACATTATTTACGGACTCGCAGCCGTTTCCTTCCAATAATTACAGACATATTTAAGAATATTTGGCCATTATAATGGCTCTTTTACAAAATATTTCCTAATCTAATCCGGGCAGCACAACGGCTTATAATGACTACATTGTGCCTGATTTTAAATACAACTTTAATAAATAATAAGTAGACAAATAAATAAATAAACGAATTAAAAACGCCCTTAAAGGCTGTTACCTTTTAGAGCGGCGGTGTGCTCGCTCTGTCATTCAGGGAGAGGGAGTCTTTTGTTGTTGTTTGTTGTGTGTTTGTTGTTTTGATTTTGGCAGAGTGACGGCTTATATATGGTAGTTTTGGTTTGTTTGGTTAGGCAGAGTGACGGCTTAGTTTTTGTGGTTTTGGTCTTTTTGGTTGGGCGGAATAACGGCTTATAGAGGGTGTTTTTCAGCTCGTTACTCGGGCAGAGTAACGGCTTACTTTGGGATTTTTGGGCCGGGGAAATGAGGTGGATACCTAACAGCTAGGCTAGGGATTACTTATGACTGATGGATATTTATTTTGGCGGAGTTTGGACGGGGTTTGGAGACTTTAGGGGTTCCACTCACCTATCTCACACCTCTCGTAACTATTCGCTTCGAAGGAACGCGGAGAGAATTTCTCAGCGCTTCGTTGCGATGAAAATGAGAGAGTAAAAATGGGAGCCGAGGCCTCCTATTTATAGTCGAGGAGCAGGACACGGCTGGGATTTCTTGATTTGTTCAGCAGCTTCAACGACTTGTACCTTGTGCATCAAAAATTGTACCTTCCGGCTTCTGAGAGACGCAACAGTAAGCAGCATGGTGCGGCACCAAGGATGTTGGGTGCGGCACCAAACACACTTTTCAGGTTTGATTTTTCACACTTTCACCCCCCAGCTTCATCAAGCTTGCGATTCTCGCTTTTCCTTTCGCATTTTTGACTCCTGTAACTTGACATTTGTTAAGTTTTAACAGTTCTTGATATTTTATGTCAGTCACATACCAGGGGCACGAAATTGGGGTGTCTACAGAGCCCCTCAACGATGGAGTCTACGGGTAACCCAAGGCTTACTGAGTAGACGAACATCGTTGATAAACAATAGACTCTCCAATTTCGTTCATTTAAGAACGGGAGAATGCAATTGGTAGCAGTTATAATGCAACAGTTTATAACACAGTCCAAACTCCATAGCCTAGACATATTTAGTCGGTTATAAAAAATTATCGTAGTTTTAAGCAGATATGAATTTAATGTGCTCTGATGGTCGGACCTACTAGTGTAGGCTGCCTACGTATCCCTTAATAAAGGAAATCAGACCAAAACGTAGTTCAGGCCAAAACCTAAACTATCACTCGTACAACGGTCGTGCCTACCGTGATAGGCTGCCTACGTATCCTTAAACAAGGAATCAGACCGAAACGTAGTTCACTCAGCTAGGGACTAAATGTGGCGGTGTAAGTGTTGTGGTGCAAGTGCGGCAATACTAAATGAGCAAGTGTGGCAAAGCTTTATCAAATGAGTACGACAAGGGTAAATATGTGATGTGATGGTCGCGTCTACCGTGATAAACTGCCTACGTATCCTTAAACAAGGAATCAGACCAAACGTAGTTCGTCTTGTGGCTATGCGGAGTGAATTGTTTCCTAGGAACCCAGCCTCTACTGGAGAACAAGACCTTTCCCTATAAATCCGGGGTTGTGTACCCCTTAAAGGAAAGTTTCCCACATAGCCAAAATGCATGGACTGTATTGCCTCCTCAGGAACTCAGCCTTCAACGAAGAACAAAACCTTTCCCTATAAATCCGGGGCTGTGTACCCCTTAAAGGAAAGTTTCCAAACATCATACAAATGCACTGTTAAAAAGGAAAATACCTTCCTTTCCTTTACCTTTGTCGTGTCCATGCAGCAAATTGCTGCTGATGTTGCTTTGTTGTCGCTTGCTGCTTTACGTTGTTCGTTGTTGCACTTTGCTGGGGATTTTTCTTTTTGTCACTATTCCAGCCTTAGCTGGAAAATCTTTTCCCCTGTCCCGCTTTGTTTTCGGCTTTAGCTGGAAAGTTTTCCTTGATGCTGCTACATTTTCTTTACTGCTCGTTCTAATCCTTGGTCAGAAACTTCCTTTTTTTCTTGCTGCAACATCTTTTGGTATCAGCTGATATCATCTTTTCTTTGCTGCTGTTTTCTTTTCGCTTCGTTTTCTAGCTTTAGCCGAAAATTTCTTCTTCTGCCGCCGCATTTGTTCTTGTTGCATGTACCTAAAAAAAATTTCCTTCTTGTACATCATTTTTCCCTCTCCCGATTTTTTTGTTTTTTGATTTTTTGTTTTGTTTTGTTTTTTTTTCTTTTTTATTCTGCATGCCTGCCATTTTTCTTTATTTGCATGCTTATTACCTCTTTTTTTTTGATCCGTCTGGAAATACTTCTGATCTGCTAGATTTTGGCACTGTTTGACACTTTTTGAAGCATTCCTGACTTTATTAGTGATGATTATGCATGTCCTATTTATGCCTAAATGATGCCATTAAGTAATGATGCATTAAATTTATTTTTACGATACATGATTAAACTAGTGGCCACTACTTGACCTTATTATACATGATTTATATTATAAATGCAAATGAGGCTAACTGATGCATGCTTATGTTACAGGGACATAATGAATGCCATAAGAATATTTATTTTTCTAATTGGTGGCATTTTATTTTACTTTTAGCGCACCCCTAATGCAGCTTATTGGATAATAAATGCACATGATGGATGCATGTACTATTTTATTTAATGCAAATGTGATGCCTAAAAATTATAAGATGCTTATTAACATGATGCATGGGTATTTTCCTATTTTATCATGCATGCAACAATGCAAAATGCATTATATATCTTTAAGATGCAAAATGTATTTATAATGCTTAGATTGCAAAAACGTTTATTTATATGCAAAACAATACATAAAAAAAATTTGTTTTTGTTTTTGTTTTTGTTTTTGTTTTTTGAAAACCTGTACAAATATTTACAATGCAATATAATTTATATGATGCAAAATAAATAAACACATGCACACTTAAGACGCACGCACAAAGCAAAGCTATACCGACCTAACGGGTAATGGCACGCTGTATCCCAAAATGGATTTTAAAGGAACATACCTTCGGGCTTGAACGGGCTTCCTTTTTCTTTTATGAGTATATGCAGGGAAAGGAAAAGGCAGTCACTTCCTGTTCTTGGTCATATAATTGTTGCATGGCTATACTCGGCATAAAGCTATTTTCATAATCCCTGCATTTTCCTTCGAAATCAGACAGGGCAGCAGTGAATGGTCGGAATCCAAGTCGTTTGGCTGCTTCAGGACAATGGCAACGCAGATGATGAATAGGGCGAGGATACTTCTGGTGCTTCTCCTTTTGATGAGACTGAGCCTTTTCTGTGCCTTGCAGAAGAAGTACATGGGATCCGGACGCCGCAGTAATGGACTGCCCGGCTTAAGCTGCAAATGAAGGGATAGTTTTGGGGGAAACAAAGGGGGTAGAGGCAATAGTAGATATGTACAGGCAATTAATGCATAACCTAAATTTCTTTAGCAATTATTCCTAAGTTGCACCTTAGGACCTGTAATATTGTTTTATTGCGAGCTTATGTCGTGGTTTTTCTTTTTCTTCTGTCAGACGAGCCCCCTTGCATACCGAAGACTGGAGGTAAGATGTCGAGGTTTCAAAGAGTGTCTTCCCTCTCCTTATTCTCCTTATATATATTTTTTATTTGGCTCTAACTTTTGCCTAGGCCGCCCTTTCGGGTTTTCAGCCTAGCGAGCCCTTATTTCTCCTTTTCATTATTTTTTTTGTTTTTTTTATGCCCTAACTTTTGCTTAGGCCGCCCTTTTGGGTTTTCAGCCTAGCGGGCTGGAGAGGGAAACACTTGCCAGATAGGATGGTTCGAGCATAATACCTTTTGAACTTGTTGAGATTGGAGGGCTGGACAAGGTCTTTTTCTCTGGCTTCTGAGGAGTACGACATCTCCTGACCGGATCCTTTTGACAATATACGGCACATCGTGGAAGAGAGGGGTAGCAGCCTTTGATAAGTAGCCCCCAGCATTTTTAGCCCAGACGGCATGACAAGATAGCAGTAGGTCCCCCAAGGGGTGGTGAATGGGGTCTTTTCTTGGTCTCCTGCTGCCTTTGATTTGACTATAACCCAGCATGCCGTTGATGAAAAAAAAAGACTGTTGGGCTTGGGAATTTTTTCTTTCTTTCTTTTTTTTTTTTTGTTTTTTTTATTTTTTGTTTTTTTTTACTACTTCTTCTTTTTTTTTTTTGTATTTTTTTTACCCGAATGAAGTTGACGTGCGGCTGTTTCATGCTTTCTCTTTTAAACTTGTAATGACCATTCTGATTTGATGCGGCGGAGCTTTGTCTGATTGGCTGAGTATCCGGATATATGGGGATCCGGTGTTCGACTATGGCTGGACCTACCCCTGACACATCTTCATAGGACCAGGTAAACATGTCCACGAACTCTTTTGAGGAGATCCATGAGTGTTATTCTTTCAGAGCCTTGTAGGTAGATGTCGATCCTGATTTCTTTTGATTTCATTGTCCAGCCCCAGATTGATAGTGGATCAGTCTTCAGTTGCTGTTGATGATGTTGTCCCCGGCTCTACTGACTTTACAAGCTCAAGCAAATAATTTTTTATCTTTTGGGTCCTATTAAATGACTCATCATTATAATTATTTAATGTGTGTTTTAATGTAGGTGCAACTAAGAAATAAGCAAAGACGTTTAGATTATTATTAAAAGCACACCGTACAGGGTTAATTACATTATTGAGGACCTGGGGTTTGAGATCCTCAATTTTATGGAGCGAATCGGTAGATGACCAAATCCGTAAGGCTAGGAAAAGGAAAAGGGATAATATATCTGAAGTATGTCACCAGGTCTGTGGGTGTCAAAAGTGGGCCAGTCGTAGTATACTAATTCTGCAGAGGTTTATTAGAAGTAGACCCAAACTCAGCAGGAGCTTCGTGATCGCATCTCCGCCTATCATGCCCAGGAAGCTGTCATCAACCTCAATCATGTTGATTTGAGGTAGAAGGTTATTGATTATATTTGGTCTGGGAGTGGGCTTTTCAATAACCTTATCATCTATAAGATCCTGAATAGCATTTTTGAGCTGATAACATTTATCGGTGAGGTGACCACTGCAACGATGATATTCACAGTACTGGGCATGATTCCAGGTCCTGGGCAGGGGTTCTGGTGGCTTATAAGTTATAATTTTCCATAGGCTTTAACACTCCTTGTGCCATTAGCCCCTGCAGGATCACAGACTGGGAGGCTTGCAGCTCATCATAATGGCGGTTCTGATTTTTGAAATTTCTGCTCGGGCCATTATTCCCTCCGACTGTGTTGATAGACCTATCCGCTCCATAAGACCATGGAATAGTGACATAATTTTGGGTAGGAAAAGGGGCTGATGTATTTCCTACCATATTGACAGTTGATGCGGGTGTGGCTGCGGTTGTCTTCCCTTTAGAGTAACGGAAAGAGGTAGGAGGCGTATTGACTTGTAATTGGCCAGTCCGTATATCATCATCAATACGAGCGCCTATCTCTACTATTTCTTTAAAATTGGTGTAGGGAAGGTACCGCATGTGTTCCGTAAATGGGTCGGAGGTTTTTGATAAACATTCTAAGATGACTTGGCCGGATCGGTCTGCAAATGTTTGAGCCAACTTTCTTTCCACCGACCGCGAACTCAAGACAAGTGCTTTTTCCTCCGGTGCACGATTCAAGGTCCCTCCTATTTTCAGATCGGTGTTGTCTTTGTACCTTTCCAGAACGCTTGCCTATCCGTCCCACGATTCATGGTGCCGCTATCGACAACATTAGCCATTGTTTAGCGCCCCCAATTAGGGTGAGGTGAAAATTGGAAGCCATAGCCTCAAAGCTAGCTCCCTTGACCGCATGCCGGTGGAATAAGATTTTAAGTGGGATATAGGCATCCATCCCATCAAATTTTTCTATGTCCGCATTTTGAATTTAAAAGGCAATACGCCGCAGTTGTAATGTCGCCCCGCATAGAAAATTCCCTTTGTTGAGAAGTTTGAGTAGCATAGCCTTTATATTTTCCACGCCGGCCTCTATTTTGGTGGCCGGGGAGTTGGATTTTGGTATATACCGGCCGGATTAGGGAAGGTTAATTTCTCGTCATGTGTCCGTAAGGGTTTTGGGTCGGTGGATTTTGGGTAGGATATGGATGTTGGGCCGATAAGGATTCTCGGGCCGTGGAGCTGGGTAGGATAAGGGTTTTGGGTTGGTAGATTTTGGGCAGGTGGGTTTTGGGTTGTTTCAGCTGGGCGGCCAAGATCATTATAAGGCAAATACGTGGTAACTTGGCCTGGCGGGTTATAATTTTGTGGGTCCATATTTGGGCCGTTTCCGAGCGGGTTGGTTATGGGAACAGGAGGTCATTTGGGCTTTGGGGAATTTTGGTGTTTGGAGCAGATAGGAAGGATATGACTGTAAGGGCCGATATTTGGGTAGTAGGGACTTGGTGGAGGATTGGGATTTGGGGTAGCGGTCGTATTTGGTGGGTTAGTGTTTGGCTCAGGAGTTGGGTTTGGAGGCACGTGGGATGATGATGTTTCCTGGGGGACTGTAGGGGAAGAATTTACCTCACCACTGGGTTTTTGACCTTGTATAAGACTTGCTATTTGGCTTAGCAAGCGCTCATTTCGCGCATCCGCATTCTCGTCTAGCCATTGTTGCATTGCTGAGTCGGGCGCACTCGGAGCCCCGAATCTGCACTCATATCGGACGCTCATCCGTTGCCATAATGCTTGGATCTGCTTCTTTCTCGAACCGATTCTCGCCTTTGTCTAATCCGACATCGATACCTTCGCTCGATTTCAGACTACTTTCCTCAGTATCAATCGGCCAAGATTATCTCAGCCTTTCCAAGTTCGGGCTGTTTCGAGGAAAATGGGTTATGGAGGTATCGTGAGGTCGGGTCAAGGCTTTTGGGTCTGGAGTACAGCGTGCCTTTATTAGTGTATTTTATTATTGTTTGTTTTTGTTCCCTACAATTGACCGAATAAGCACTTGCTTTATTTTGATGGTCTCGGGACTTTTCCTGGAACAGTGGATTCTTTCTCCAGAGTATAGGACCAACGTATTCCACCCGCCGACTCCCCAGACCGGATCGGTCCCAGCGAAGGGCCTATACTCTTTCCAGGATCCACCATTCGAAATAGTCTAGGTCGAGCATCAAACAATAATAAATCAGCCCATGTTTATTATTTATTTTGTTGCGCAATTTATTTTCATCACTTTTTTTTTAAAACTTGCGCATTTTTTTAGATATATTTTTTTATTCATATATCTTTTTTTTTTTTTTTTGCAGGGGCTGACTCACAATTTGGAGATGCAAAAACCGGTCGGTCAATGAAGTGTCCTAAGAATCTATATGCATTCTAACGTTGGCTCATGCAGGGGGTAGGCTGGCCATGGTGTAGGGTAACAGTTCGGAATATAGCTATATGCATATGCGTGTGTGTGGTATCTAGAAAGTAGTAAAATCTTTATTTACAGATATATCAACAGAAAAATAAAGCATATATGGTCTGTCTTGCTGTTTGTGTGGATTTTCTCGGCTTTTTAGTTTGAACGCAAACAAGCAAGCACACCACATTAAGAAATAGAAAGAAAAGTGGGGAAACTATCTATCCCTATTAATTACAAATTTTGGTCCTATGCCCCCAAAGTAAAATGATAGAATGAATGCAAATATGTACAAATGTACATAATAAAGTGAAAAAGAAAATGAACTAAAAAAAATAATAATATAGAGCCAGAAGTAAAGCCCCAGCTCTTTTGTTATGCTGCCCGGAATTTATTGTGACATATAATATATATATATATATTTTTTTTTTTTTTTTACTTTTCGAAATTTTTTTTAATATATTATTATTTTTTGAATTTTTTTTATTCTTAAACATGCCTGTAACAGTTATCGGAACGAAACTGTTGCAAGATGGAGGATCATATCCACAAATATAGCCACGACCGTATGAGAACACTTTATTCAAATGCGTAAATTAATATGACAAGCATACTGCATCCAGAAACAAATAAAAACAAAAAAGTTTTATTTTACGAGTCTAGCCCTCCATTTTATTTAAAATCAAACAACTCCACAGCAGAGTCGCCACTGTGAGGTTCCCGGGGTGTGCTCCCGCGCCCCGCACGCCCTTGGATAGGGGTACACGTACGTGCGAATGCGGGACACCACTGCTCTCGTTCCACCCTCCCTTGTTTAGGGGAAGACGAAATCAAAAGTGCGAGAGGAGTGCTGTCTATGTTAGCACGTTTGAATGTGCCTCGGTTGCCTTGAGTGGATTTTGTATCCAATATGGGAACTTATGGTTTCCCGCATCAAGTTATCCCTTTTTTAGGGGATACCAGGATATGGGAATGCATTACCCTTTCATTCCTATTTTTCCTTTTTTAGGGGAAAACGGAAAAGTGCAAAAAAGGATATTGCGACGCCTCCACTATGGATTTTATTAAAAATAGCCTTATGGCCCATTCAAATTACTATGGGAGCTTTGGGTTTCCCGCATCAAGTTATCCCTTGTTTAGGGGATACCAGGATATGGGAATGCATCACCCCTCCATTCTCATATCTCCCTTTTTTAGGGGAGAACGGGAAAGTGCAAAGAGAGAATGTTGCGAGGCCCCACTGAATCCGAAAGTTTTAGAGTCACCATCTTTATTTTAAGGCAAATAAAGCAAAACCAAAGAAAAGAAAAATAAACCAGAGAAAAAGAAAACGGGTTCGTAGGCTAAGTTACGAGTTGGAAAGGTGCTAGGCACCCAACTCGCCTTTTCGGTCTCGAAAATGGTTTTTGGCTGAAGTATGCTTATTGTCATATTTATCTCACAAATAAATAAGGTATTAAAGAGACAGGAAATTTAAACAAATACATTCGTGGCTACATTATTTACGGACTCGCAACCGTTTCCTTCCAATAATTACAGACATATTTAAGAATATTTGACCATTATAACGGCTCTTTTACAAATATTTCCTAATCTAATCCGGGCAGCACAACGGCTTATAATGACTACATTGTGCCTGATTTTAAATACAACTTTAATAAATAATAAGTAGACAAATAAATAAATAAACGAATTAAAAACGCCCTTAAAGGCTTTTACCTTTTAGAGCGGCGGTGTGCTCGCTCTGTCATTCAGGGAGAGGGAGTCTTTTGTTGTTGTTTGTTGTGTGTTTGTTGTTTTGATTTTGGCAGAGTGATGGCTTATATATGGTAGTTTTGGTTTGTTTGGTTGGGCAGAGTGACGGCTTAGTTTTTGTGGTTTTGGTCTTTTTGGTTAGGCGGAATAACGGCTTACTTTGGGATTTTTGGGCCGGGGAAATGAGGTGGATACCTAACAGCTAGGCTAGGGATTACTTATGACTGATGGATATTTATTTTGGCGGAGTTTGGACGGGGTTTGGAGACTTTAGGGGTTCCACTCACCTATCTCACACCTCTCGTAACTATTCGTTTCGAAGGAACGCGGAGAGAATTTCTCAGCGCTTCGTTGCGATGAAAATGAGAGAGTAAAAATGGGAGTCGAGGCCTCCTATTTATAGTCGAGAAACGTGACACCTACCGGGATTTCTTGATTTGTTCGCCAGCCTTCAACGACTTGTACCTTGTGCATCAAAAATTGTACCTTCCGGCTTCTGAGAGACGCAACAGTAAGCAGCATGGTGCGGCACCAAGGATGTTGGGTGTGGCACCAAGGGTGTTGGGTGCGGCACCAAGCACACTTTTCAGGTTTGATTTTTCACACTTTCACCCCCTGCAGTTCACTGTTTCGCGCATTCTGCTTTTCCTTTCGCATTTTTGACTCATGTAACTTGACATTTGTTAAGTTTTAACAGTTCTTGATATTTTATGTCAGTCATATACCAGGGGTACAAAATAGGGGTGTCTACAGGTTGTTGTGATATTTGATGATTTAAGACTTGATTATAAGTCCCCATGAATGTATTAGTAAAGTCTAATAACCTTATACCAAACTTTATGATGATTAAAATGCAAACTAATGAGAGCGTTGGATCTTTGGAAGTCTTCTTTAGTGCACAATGATGCACCAACTTGTTATAGAATCTAAGATGTGATTCTTGTGTGATGAATAGTGAATTAGGATTATGATTAGATGACTAATCCGTGAATGGTGGTTATGAGTGTACCCTTGGGCACTCTATGATTGGAAACTAAAGAGATAGTCTTGGATTGTGATTACAATAGTAAGAATGATTTTCTTGGAATACTTGGGTTTGTTGTGATTGATAAAAGAATATCAATTAAGTTATAATTTGGTGGATTTTTTGGTTTAAGTCAATAATGACCTAAAAGATGAATTATAAAGTCAAGACTCAACGGAGTCGAATAGAGATTGATAGTACAGTAATTAAAGTGGTGTTGGAATCCTACAACTTTAGAGACATGTATGGTCTTGCTTGTGAAGACCCGAATGAATTCTTTGTGAGTGTCCAATGTGACACCTAAACCTTAAGGGTTATTATTATGATGATAGGTTGACGCTTAACTAACTTAGTAAGCCGTATGACCGTGATACTTAGAGTTTGGGAAATGTCGACTTAGTTTAGTAACTCAAGAGAGTTGATTATGGGCGTGCACGTTAGGGCATGAGAATATTAGAGATCTTTATATAGAATCAAATGAGGTTACGTGATTGAGATGATGGAAGGACTACCATTCCATCCGAGTAAGATTTAGCGCATTTATGGGTACTCACGTGTGTGTGACTATGAGATAGTCTTGTTTCCGCTTTGAGCGTGACTTGAGTGTAATGATTAACACACTACAGTTATAAACTAAATAAGTGGTTATGTTAATGGCTAAGTATGTAACCTTATGGTATGGGTGGTTGTGGACTAATGAAGTAGCCTACACTTTGTTTATGAGTTGGGGATCCTTAAAGACCTTAAGAATTGATTGTTGGACTAGATAGAGAGCCCCGATATGGTTTTTGTTGAAGGCTAAGTATATGGCCTAATGTTATTGTTGATAGACTAGATATGTAGTCTCATTATGTGAATGTGAATTAGACTAATTAATAGTCTAAGTATATATGTTTGTGATTTGGGGATTATTGTGTACCCTAATGTTTGGACATCTAGATTAAATATGTGGTAAATTTGTATTTGGGAATATTTGCCAATATGTGTATGTATGTTTATGTGAGTCAAGACTAAATATGTAGTTTTGGGATGTGTTGTTCATTACCTTCAAATATGTGTTTGTTGTTATGTTAAGGTAGAATCATAGATCTACTTTGCATTGCATTGGAAGTCCATCTGACATATGTGGTTGATTTGACTGGGTCGATAATGAGATGACGTATCACCTTCACGAATGTCAAAGTTCGTGATCGCTTTGGGTTGCCGTATCAGAGACAGTTTGTACACACCCCTCCTTTGTTGGTCGCAGTGGGGATGTAGCCCCACTGTTGTAAAAATACTACGACATTGGTAAGCTATGGAACTCGAGTGGGACTCGGGGACGTCGATATCACTAGTTGGATATCGAGGGCACATATGACTCGAGGGCACAATTTTGTTTTGCACGTGTATTGCATAAGCAACACGATGGATGCAGATCAGAGGAGCACACCCTGGTCTATATGTTTTATTTATGAGCATTGTGTGATCATCAACATGTTACGTGGAAATTGTGGTATTTCTGGTTTGTTGATTAAGTACCCATGTTTATGCGGTACATGTTTATGATAGTAATCAAATTGATGTGATGCCATGATTATTTATGACTGAGTATATTACCACGTCATATTATTATTTGTAGTAACTTGCTGAGTCATTATGACTCATTTTGGATTTTGTTTCTCTTGTGTAGTTGATTATAGCCGCATAGCAGTTGAGTAGATCATAGTTGTAGCAATGCACAGTTCGATTGGTAGATTGTGCAGTGATCGAGTAGAGCTTGGTAGCATCTGATTTTCCCAGTGGTAACTCGCGGAGTCATATTTCTGCCACTTCTAGTTATCATTCATTCCAGTGAGGACGAATGTTATGCAAAGTTATATAAGCTTTATCGTGGGTAGAATTATGTTTGGGTAATTGTAGTTGTATTATTTTTGGAGCCGAAAAGTTATATCGTGCAGTGTTTCTATTTAGAAGTATTATTCCAGTTTTGTTCCCGAGCATGTTTTGGCTCGTGGTGTTTAGTTATGGTTATCCGGCATGTTGTGGCCGTTGACATTGTAGTTGTTGGGTTCCGGTATGTAGTGTCACCGATGACTTGGTTTATATTCCTCTTTGTTCCACAGGTGGTTTTGTTGCGTGTGTGCAATGTTGCGCCACACAGTTTGAATTTTTAAGCCAATTTGATTTACTATCTCATTGGTTGTGTTTGCTTGGAACTTGATAGCTCGGGTCTCTTATTATATTATATTTCATTTCGCTTCCGCAATTTTTTGTTGTTGTTTTGTATCGTCGTTATCTCTTTACTTTCTTGTTAGAGCTTGTTTAGTTGGTTTAGCGGCATGACCTCTGGATTTCGTGTTGGAATCCGACCGGGTTGTCACATTGCCTATATTTAATTTATAACTTGAACTTATTTAAGGGGTATTTTTACTAATTATAAAATTAAAAATGAGAAGGAAACCATGAAAGGCCTAGTTTGAAGAAGCTTCATTTTCTCAAAAAGAAATTCAAACTTTGATTTGAGAAGACAAAACTTTTAAAAAATGCAAACTTAATATATATATGAATTGTGTTGAGAAATTGAAGAGATGTAAGCCATTTGAAAGCGATATATCCAAAACCCAAATCTGAAAAAAATAAATAAAATGTTTTTGCCTTTGTCATTGCCGGAGACGATGTCGGAATAGCAAAACCAGATCTGGAAGTGGCCGGTGAAGCTGCCAGAGAAGAAAACAAACCCAGATCTGAAAATCATGACGTGAAAAGGAAAGATGAGAAATTTACGTTTCACTCAATTCAATTTACCCCCAAGCAGATCTAGAAGAGAAAAGAGAAGAGGAAAGAGGAAAATAAAGCTCGAATTGGGTTTGTGTTTATTAGAGAGATAAATAGAGAGGAAATTCCACTTTCTTTCCTTCTTTCCTTATCCGCGATAATTCTTCATCGCAGATGCTGACTTCTACTAACCATTGATCAACCCGAAGCTTGTTTGGGCTTGAGTTTTTTTCTCCTTTGAAGGGGCCAAATTTATGAGGTGGAGGATGAACCTTAGAGGTTGTACTTATCAATTGGATGGAAGAAAAACATTCAATCAATTGGTGAATTAGATGAAAGAAAAACAAGATACTCAAATTTATTTAAGGCGTGTGGAATCGGATAAAAGAGAAAAAAAATGATGTACAGATGTTGAGAGGGAAGATGAAGTGGAGGATCAACAAGTCAAACCCTGATGTTTCTAAAGTGATAGACCATTTTACCCCTGACCAATGTTACATGACACGCACGTGGTAAAACTTAAGGCCCAATTTCGCTAAAAATTTCAGCTTAAGGACCTATTGCGAGTTATCGGGACCAAAACCGAGGAATCCAAATTATACATGGACCATTTATGTTGTTTGCCCTTGTCTTTTTCCTTATTCTCTCTCAATTAGAATTCAATTGTTGGTCCCGAAATAGGCTCAATCTAGGCTAGAAGGGGGGTTGAATAGCCTAGAAGATATATTTAAAATTCTGTTTGAAAAGTTTCTTAAAACAATCTTTCTTCTTTTCTTTTAAACACTCATTTTTAAGAAGGGTTAGTGCAGCGGAATGCTTATAAGAGGAAACAGATCAAGGTCTGATATTGATTCAAACACAGTAGCAGACTTAATAGATAAATGCAATAGCAATTATATGATGAACAGAAACAGTTCAGACAGAACACAGAGTTTAGAAGTGGTTCGTACTGTGAATAGTACTACGTCCACTACCAAAGTGGTTAGCTTTGGATTTTGAAAGGTGCACTTGTTTATCCACTAGGTGTAAGAGTAAGATCTCTAATGGATCGTGTACAAAATAGTTTTCAACCAAGTGTAAGATGATGAGAGAAACAATTATTGAATAATTGTCCTCTCAAGTGCTAAAGTAAAGAACAGTTTAAATACAAACTAGATGAACCTGAAACATAGTAAAAACTGGTAGATCTGCAGCTTCAGGGAGTTTGGTGAAGTTGTTAGTTCTTGTCCTTTGATCTCTTGAATACTTGAGTTATGAAGATGAAGCTTGAATATTCAATGTGCAAGAGTTGTTGTTCAGATTTTCAAGAGTTGTTGTTCAGATCTTCAAAACTCGAATAAATACCAAGGGAGATCTTTAGGACCGTTGGACTGGGATAGATAGGTTGTGTCCAACGTTATAATGCATTAAATGCATTTCGGCGCTTTGTAGGATGCATTCAGCAATAGATATCAGAGATTCAGAGTTGCAGAGGCAGCCATTCCAAACATAGTAAGTTTTCAGCCTTGCAGGCGTTTCAGCTTGAAAGTCTTCTTAGCCAAATGAGGAAATGTCTTCAGATGTCATTATGCGTGAGACAGACTGGACAGATATCGAGTTGTCTATAGAGTTGACTTCTTTGGAGGGAAATCTGATGAAGATATCTTTTTGAATATTATCTGACTTAGATATTAAAAATATCTAAATCAAATAATATGAGACTTAATTACTTGATTTGACTGTCTTTGATTTTGAACCTTGAGCAGACTTCCAAGTCTGCTGTTCGAACTGTGCTTTCAAGGATGCTGTTGAAGCCTGCTTGTCCGCGCCTAGAATGAACTAACAATAAACTAGTTCTAAACACCCTTGATTATAAGACAGTTGCCACACTAATCGGTACGCAGACCTATTAGCCACTGTGTAGTAGAATCGGAGGATGACTCAACCAAATCTAGAACCTATGAGGATCAACAATCTCCTCCTATTTGGTTGATGTCATCATCTCAGCTACTAGCAGACTTTGAATCATGCACTGAGATAATAACATTGTCTTTACAAGTTTTATTAAGAAGAGCAGACATGCCTCTCAGAGCAGAAGTCTAAGTAGAGAGATAAACTAAACTATGTACTTACAAGGGTAAAGAGAAGAAGAATCAGGTACAAAGTTAAGCAGAGTTTAAATCTTAATAGAAGGCAGGATATAAGCAGTTTATAGTAAAGTATGTTAAACAAGCGTTTAATAGCAAAGTTTTCCAAAAACTGAATTTGAAGGGTTAGAACAGAAGTTCTGATACGGTCATTAAGGTGTTCTCGCAATCTGTTATGTTCTTCAATGAGTGCTTGATTCAAGAGATGAGTAGCTCTCTCCTCCCTGATGGCAGCAACCCGGCGTTGTTCAATAGCAGCAGCTCTCTCGTTGGTGCGTTCAACATGCCTAACAGCAGTGAAGTCGGGGACTTCACGTCTAGCAATGATTGCGCGGGCCAGGGAGGTTCGGAGTTCATCAAAAAGAGCCCGGATACTGATCTGCTGAGAGTGAAGCATGCCCATCAACGACTCCTGCTGGTCTTGAACTAGAAAGCGATGGGAAGTGAATGCTTGAGCAGTGTCATTTACAAGCTGCTCAACAATCTTCCCAAGATCAAAGATCGTGGCATGAGTAGCGTTCAAGCCGTAATTAAGCACATCAATTTGTTGTGCCATCGAAGAGACGGTGCTGTTAAGACGCTCAAGCTGGCCGTTGTTGGCACGAAGGAGGTCGAGAAGGGCAGGGTCAGCAGAGTTGGGTGGCGTTGATGAACCCCATTTTTTACTTAATTACTAACTCAATGTTTAACTAACCTGGGTTAAATTTCAATCCTAAAATGTTTTTTTTAACAAAAGAAAAGATAACGTATTAGGTAAAAGCTAGGACTGCCATCCAAACACAAGCTGTTCTGCTTCTGCTTCTTCACCGACAATGACATCCCGTTTTTCTGCTTCTTCACCGGCGCCGCCCACCAACAATGACGATGACATCTCTTTCGCATATCTCCGGGTCTCTTTTTCTCTATTCACACCATTTCCAAACAATTCCCTGTGTTTATATATTTAAGCCAAAAATATCTACAACTCCCCCTTCTTCATTCTCCACCCCCTCCCCCAAAAACAAATCAAATCAAATCCATCTTTCTTGTCTCACTTATAGATCGATCCCCTTCCTTCCATTTTTCTCTCTCCCTCCTCAAACTCCTCCATCTAACAAACAATTTCATTTTATCCTAACAACTCCCCAATTTTCTCAGTCTCTGTTTCTCTAATTCAAAAAGGTACGTGGTGTGTGTGGGGCGGAGCTATGCACATTACGACAACGGCCAGGAAGCGCAATCATGGTTTTCAACAAAGAGGCAACCACCTCCACCAACTCCCGAACCGAAAACACCCCTCTTATCTCCTCCATCCATGACTCTTCTCTCTCCTCCACCCCTAAGACCTTCGCCAACATCTTCATCGCCATTGTTGGCACCGGCGCCCTCGGCATTCCTTACACCTTCATGTGCATCGACCGGCTCACCTCCCTCCTCATGATCTTCTCCGTCGCCGTCCTCACCTACCATTGCATGATGCTCCTCATCGACACCCGCAAAAAGCTTGAATCCCCTCTCAAACATTCCAAGATTGCTTATTTCGACGATCTCGGCTTCGCTGTCTGCGATCCCATTGGTTGCTTCACTGTTGACGCCATGATTGTCCTCTTTCAAGCAGGCTTCTAGTCGGTTACTTGATATTCATCGGTAATACTTTCGATAATTTGTTCAATTTCTCTTCTTCCTCTCAATTGCTTGTTAATTTGGGTTTAAGCCCTACGATTATGGGAATTTCCGCCAAAAGCTTTTACATCTGGAGATGTTTCCCTTTCCGGTTAGGGTTGGAATTGTAAGCACGAACGCTACTTCGAAGGGATTTCGTGCTGCTTAGCTTACATCGATGCTTGAAAACGAGACGACTACTATTACAAAAACCAAAAGATGGGTAAAATCAACCATTGATCTGTAAGAGCAAGACTTTTGAAGAGTTAAATTAAATGTTTAGTTTGGGACATATGAAGGGGAAGACTATTTATAAAATAAATAAAAATGAATACATGAATCGTGAAAAAGAGGAGGAATAGTTTGAGGAGCTTGTATAGGAATTACAATTAATATTAATCTATGTTAGTTAAATACTAGGTTATTACCCGTGCGATGCACGGTTGACTTAGTATTGTTTATGAAACTTAATTTTGTAGATAGAATCTATTAATTATAACTAAAACAGAAGCCGCTACTGCCACATGGCGGCTTTTTGTGAAATGTAAAAAAAAATTAAAAAATTATGTGATACCACGTGTCACCCTCTTATAAATTGTAGTTTTTTAATTTTACAATTAAAAAAAATGCTAATCTTAATTTTTAAAAATGTCATAAATTTTACAAATGTGATAACTACAAATTTGATAACTAAATTTTAAAATATTTACTTTTTGATAACTACGTTTTAAAATTTTATCACATTTTTTATAAGTGCAAATATTTACTTTTTGATAACTACGTTTTAAAATTTTATCATATTTTTAAAAGTAATTTGGTACTTTGACATTCACCAATACTAAATCAAAATTGGCATAAAGTAGATTTCACAAAAAAGATTTCTTTTTGATAACTAAAAGTGTGATAACTAAATTTTAAAATATTTTCAAAAAATATTATAATCTATCTATTAATTATAACTAAAACAGAAGCCGCTACTGCCACATGGCGGCTTTCTGTGAAATGTAAAAAAAAATTTAAAAATTATGTGATACCACGTGTCACCCTCTTATAAATTTTAGTTTTTTAATTTTACAATTAAAAAAAATTATAATCTTAATTTTTAAAAATGTCATAAATTTTACAAATGTGATAACTACAAATGTGATAACTAAATTTTAAAATATTTACTTTTTGATAACTACGTTTTAAAATTTTATCACATTTTTTATAAGTGCAAATATTTACTTTTTGATAACTACGTTTTAAAATTTTATCACATTTTTAAAAGTAATTTGGTACTTTGACATTCGCCAATACTAAATCAAAATTGGCATAAAGTAGATTTCACAAAAAAGATTTCTTTTTGATAACTAAAAATGTGATAACTAAATTTTAAAATATTTTCAAAAAATATTCTAATCTATCTATTAATTATAACTAAAACAGAAGCCGCTACTGCCACGTGGCGACTTTATGTGAAATGTAAAAAAAAATTAAAAAATTATGTGATACCACGTGTCACGCTCTTATAAATTGTAGTTTTTAAATTTTACAATTAAAAAAAATTCTAATCTTAATTTTTAAAAATGTCATAAATTTTACAAATGTGATAACTACAAATGTGATAACTAAATTTTAAAATATTTACTTTTTGATAACTACGTTTTAAAATTTTATCACATTTTTGATAACTACAAATATTTACTTTTTGATAACTATGTTTTAAAATTTTATCACATTTTTAAAAGTAATTTGGTACTTCGACATTGACCAATACTAAATCAAAATTGGCATAAAGTAGATTTCACAAACAGATTATATAGTGTTTTGAATATTTTGTTAACAGTAATTTTGGTTTTGAAATTTCAAACTTACAAAATTAATCTTATCACTAATTAATAAAGATAACATGTTTTGAAAATTTGAAATTAACCAAACTAATCTTATCACTAATTAATAAAGATAACAAACACAACATAACCATAACTTAAAGATCGATTTAACAAGAAGTTGATTTTACTCAAATAACTCAAAATTTTGTAATTTAAGAAATTATTTTAAAAATTGAGACTATATACCAGTTCGTTGCCTTAACTCTATTAAGTTATACAATACAATTTAAAAAATTGATAAAAAATCACATTGGCGGCATACATATACACAAAAAAATTGAAGCGAAATAATCTTAGGTCGGTGATGTCATTTCGAAAAGAAAAAAGAGAAAAACCATAAAGGATCCCTAATATATATATAATTGTAATAAATAATTGAAAATTTTAATTAGAATACTTTGAAAAAAAAACTAAAATAATGTAAATATTAAAATTGATCATATGTATGGGTAATTGAAAGATTGGCTTAGGATTTTATGCAGAAAATAATTAAATGAAGTAATTAATAATTAATATATAGATTATTTAGTAATTTTTCGTTGAAATTGATTGTTTCTTAAACTTAATGTATAGATTATTTAGTAATTTTTTGTTGAAATTGATTATTTAGTAATTAATTAAATTTGATTAAACGTGTTCCACCAACACCACAAACAACCACTATGAAATAGCTTGCAAATTCTATTTACAAAATTCGCATGAATTTTCGGCTTGATTGTTCGGTGTGATCTCAAGTTTTTTATTTATTTACTAATTATGTGGACATTTTGCTGTTATTGGTTCATTCAAATAGCTTGCAAATTTTATCCACCAAATTAAGTTTCAGATAGAGATTTAGGATTTTGGGTTTTTTTTTCTTTCAAATATCGCTTAATTAAACTAGATTTTATTCTATAAAATTTATACAAGCTTAATTTTATTAAAACTCTTCTATTTCCATCTCTTTTTATTTTCATAATTTTTAATTTATACAAATTATCAACGAGAAAATTCTATGTTATTTGTTCTACTAATATATAATATATAATTATTAGTTAATAATCTATTAATTATCTATTAACTATTATTAAAACATAAGACGTTGCTACCACATGACGAGTTCATGTTGTATGCTTAAAGTTTTAAAGGAATTATGTGCTTCCACGTGTCGCCTTCTATACAAGTTTATAATTTTTTTCCCACAAAAAATTAAAATCGGATAGATTTTAAAACCAATGCCTCCTTTATATATGGTAAAAGATTTTTTGTTTTTTTTTACCATTTTTTGCTGCCAAAATCGGTTAATACTAAATATATTTTATAACATTTTATTTAAACACGTTTCACTTGATTAGAACTCCAAATTTTTATGGTAATTTTTTTTACGGATAGATTTCATCAATTCTAATAGATTTTACCTTATTTTTTGGGTTTTTTTTCAAATTATTCTAATTAAAAAAATTAATTATTTATTACAAGTTTAGAAAATAATCTTATTATAAACAATTTTTGCAAATAAACAAAAACTATTAAAATCATGCATATGGTACTAAATATATATATATAAATTATTTTTTCTCCTGCCAAAAATTAAAATCTGATAGATTTTGTGACAGCCCGACCCGGACTCCAATGCGAAATCCCAAGGTCATGCCGTCAAGACAAGCTAAAAGACGGACAAGCACCCGCTAAGCGTAGTGGTACGAGTTAAGAGTTGAACCAACAAACTCTAAACAGGAATGTAAAGCCATAACGGCGATACAGAATAATAAAAACCAACGTCTGCGGAAGCGAATCATAAGTGGGACCAAAGCCTATAATTATAAACTAAGGGATACAAGGCTGAGAGACGACTATCTCTCGACAAATCTACGACTCGCGTGACGTAACATTGCGCACGGACAACAAACCATCGGCAACCTAAGGCCGGCGAAGCAACAAGAACCCAACCTGATAAACAACAACTCTACGGCAATAACATGCCGGAGGAAAAAAATCAACTAAAAGAATAAGAGATTCAAATACTAACAACTAAACCAAGGACTCACGACTAAAGTTGTCGGAGATAGAAATAACCATAACACAATACTAGAGTAAGCGAGCTAAAACCTTGCTCGGGAAGATGACATAACAACTTCTAAATAAATACAACGGCTCGACCGAACCAGTCGGCTCCCAAAATAAAACAATAATAAGATACTAACATAACTACCCAAGTAAAGTTTACATAACTTTACATTCGTGTCTCACGAGATACATAATAACGATAATAATACAATCTCCAAGCTTAAGCCCGGAAGACCACCTGCTATTCAACAAGCACCCGAAGCTGCAACGCGCACTAACGAGCTTACTGCAAAAACTAAGGAAAACAAACACACGAAATGAGTCATAATGACCCAGTAAGTTACTAAATGCAATGTATGGCATAGCATGGCGTGGCATGGCATAATGCACAAGCATGTATAAAATCATGGCACCTTTATAACATACCAATAATAAACTTGTATTAAGTCACCAAGTAACATAAACTTCATAAACCACTTAGCACATTATCTTTTCATATAAGTGCTTATAGTAAGCCACATAAGGGATAGAGAAGATACCCAAATAGTGCCGTTGTGCTGCTCCTGCAATACACATTTATAACCGGGTTGTACCATCGATGCTCGTGATTACATCGACATACTGAGCGGCTACACCGCAAGGGCAGCCTCTTCTCGCCTAGCTTAGCATAATCCATTCGCCTATTGGTTACGAGATGGGCTAACTTCCCCACCGGGGCCAACAGGAGGGTGTGTGAGGTCCAGTGCACGGCGATCCATAGCGAATACGAATCTTACGATTCGTATAGGCGATGTATCGTCCTACCCTGACAGAAAAACCAATCCAAATAATGCCAGCTGGGCTTTTATGCAATGCACAAGTAGATATTTACTCGCATGCTCAAACAAGAACCAAGACCATCAAGAGCGGACTTATCAAATCAAGTAGGTCATAAAGCTCTACACACCAATTTAACAATGCACATATTTGCACATACTTAACAAATCCAACTAACTTATCAGTTTAGTCCAAGAACCACATATAGAGGTATTCATAACCCTCAAGTCACAACCCAATCAAACGTAGCATATAAGCTCAGGAATTCACAATATGAGGTCTACTATAGCCCTCTACTCGGGATTAAACCAAAGACTATTATTTAGTCTAAGAACAACCATAAATCAAGACTTAGTGATTAGTCTATTCATAAAAGCATAACGGACTCAACCATAGTCCGAACCTGTCGTATATAATTGACATCCTCAAAACCAATCTCAAGGGTACTAAAACTAAGCCGTAGTCATATCCTCGCAAGTGCTTTCCTGTGCACGCGACCAAATTCCTTAAAAGAGAACTCATTCAAATAATCATTTCTTAAAGATACACGAGGTCATTGATTGGTCTCTAATGCTCCGTGCCCTAACGAGCACGCTCTAAATAAATCCCCAATAAGCCTCTATATTGTGGGTGTCACAAATGGTACACAATTCAAGATGCTCGGGTACTCACAATCAAAACCAACCCAACCCGTACATCGTAGGATTTTGACCTAAGGCTCATCAACATCTTATTGAACCTATAACGACTCCATTGAGTCTTAATATCACATTTCATTAAATACGTATTTCATAAATCTCAAAATTATCACATCATTCAAATTTATAACAATTCTCCCAAAAATAATTCGGGCTTGTTTCCCAAGCCTAAAAATCCAAGAACTCAACATAATCATAATCAAACGAATCCCAAATGTCGTAGGACTTCAACCCAAGTTTATTAACACATTGTTGAACTTATTAAGACTCCGTTGAGTCTAAATACTAAGTTTCATCATTTACGCGCTTTATCAATTTCAACATTAACACCCACTTTATTTAACAACAATTTCCCCAATAATTCGGGATTGATTCTCAAGCCCTAAAATTCACAATAAAACCCAACATAGATCACAACCCATTTCACAAATCATATAATTTCGATTAAATGGTCATACTCATATTACCTAGTGAGATCACACATCCAAAATTCCCAAACTTATGAATACTTTCATAATAAACCCAAATAAAATGTAAACATGATTTCTAGCATGCTCACAATCCTAGAAACACAAGATGAAGAGTAACAATACTTCAAAAATCATGGAAGTCATCCTACATATGCCTTTAACAAGTTCACATGCTCAAATCACAAGCTAAAAATCACACAAGGCAAGTATGTGTACTCATTGACCTCAAATAGCATAGAGTTTGTTTTCCTTAGGATCAATGAGTACAAAATCAAAAGAAGAAGAAGTAACTTACAAGTGTTCTTCAACAAAGAAAGCAAATGAGAAGATTGATCGGTTGGAAATGCTCTACTCTTCGAGCTCTACACTTTTGATGAAGGTGGCTTGAGCAAATGGAGAGTGGATGATGGAAGACCAAGGGCAAAGCTTCAAGAAGCCATGGGAGAGCTTGAGAGAGGATGAATCCCGTTTTTGGAGAGTGAGGGTGAGAAATGAGAGTCAAAATCTGAAAATGTGGCTTATATTGGTCTAGAATTTGGGTGGGACAAGTGTCAAGACCTTGTGGTCTCTTTAAAAATCTGATTTTGTGGTTTGAAGGTTAACAAAGCTCTCTTAATCCATCATTAAAACTAGTTAGGGATGTTAGGACTTAAGTGAGGAGGGTTAGGGAGGTTTAGGAAAGGTTTAGATAGGGGGTTAAGGTGTATAAGTCGTTCAATATCAAAACAGAGAAAAATCCCGCAACGCCTCTCGAAGATGAGGCGGGCGCCACAAGAAGCCAGCGGGCGCCTGGGAAGCTGAGGCTGGAAGCTGAAATTGAAATGCTCCCAGAAGTTGAGGCGGGCGCTCACTAAAGTCCAGCGGGCGCCCGGGAAGCCGAGGCTGACAGTCAATCTTGTAAAATCGACCATAAATCGCTCACAACTCCAAATGAGGTGATTTTTGATTTTTATGAAACTAGACTCATTAAATTATATTTTAGAATTTTAAATTACTCCATTTGGACTTATATTCATCAAGATATGGTTACAACAAAAATCAAGTACAGAAGTTGTTTTTCTGAAAACTGAATTCTGGCACAGCCGTAAGTCAAGACCTAATTAAGGTACTTAGACACCTTGGAAAATTACCAAATTTTACAGAGAGTATCCTAACATATGAAGGTAAAACATACTAAATTTTTAGAAAATTCTATTTAGTGGATTAGTACCAGAATTTTCCCGAAGTTTGCCCAAAACATGACTGGTCTGTGAAGGAATAAATTGGTCATCTCATAACCAAAGGTAACAAGTCTATGAACAATGATTGTGCAAGAATGATAATTACTAGTACACTTGGTCTATAACTCAAATGAACTTCTCACAAGTTGAAAACACAAAGAATACAAGCAACGAAGGAAATCGCTAAGGGCGAAACAAAGCAAGAAGGTTTATAAACTTCCAATCAAGCTTACTATGATTCTAAACATGTTAAGAGCTTCGTGAATGACTTAAGAATGTTTCTAAATCATATATATAGACTAGGTAAACATGCTCATAATCAACGAGAAATCATGAAGGCAAGCATACAATGCACATGCAAGAATACGGGGTGTCACAGATTTTAAAACAAATGTCTTCTTTATACATGGTAAAAGTTTTTTTTTTCTTACTATTTTTTGTAGTCAAAATCGGTTAATATCAGATAAATTTTATCACATTTGATTTTAATGTGTTTTACTTGATTAGTATTTCAAATTTTCATGGTAAAAGTTTTTTATTTACGGATAGATTTTATCACATTTTATTTAGACGTATTTCAATTGATTAAAACTATTAAAGTCTGATAGATTTTAAAACCGATGCCTCCTTTAAAACAATATATATGATACTAAATATATCTTTATAAATTATTATTTTTTTGCCAAAAATTAAAGTCTAATAGATTTTAAAACCAGTGCCTCATTTATATATGGTAAAACCTTTTCTATTTTTTTTTTACCAATTTTTGTTGTCAAAATCGGTTAATTCCAGATAGATTTTATCACATTTGATTTTAATGTGTTTCAATTGATTAGTACTCCAAATTTTCATGGTAAAAGTTTTTTTTATTATTTTCGAGTAGATTTTATCACATTTGATTTAGACACATTTCAATTAATTAAAACTCCTCAATTCTCATGGTATTTTTTTTATTTACCATTTTTTCTTACAAAATCGGTTTGTACCGGATAGATTTTATCACATTTAATTTAGATAAGTTTAATTTGATTAGGACTCCTCAATTCTCACAGTAAAAGTTTTTTAATTTTTATTATATTACTAATACTCAGTTAATTTTAAATAGATTTTATCAAATTTTATTAAACGTGTTCCACCAACACCAATTGTGAAATCAATTTGATAAAATAACTATTTTATACCAAATTAAATCTACAAAAGTCTAATTAAGTTGTAAATCAAATTATGTTAGATAAATAAATAAGAGATCTTAATCAAACTAAATTTACAAGATAATCTAAACAATCAAATGATAAAATTTATTTACTAATCTAAAAATTTATCCTAAACTAATTACAAAATCAATGATAAAACTTTTATGAGTAATATAAAAAAAACTACAATTTATAAGAGGGTGACACGTGACATCATATAATCTTTTTAAATTTTTTTACATTTCAAAAACGTAAAGTCGCTTAACATTTGAAAAAACTGGCAAAGAATGATAAAGCGAAAAAACTTCTGCTTTTAGTTATAATAATGATGAGATAAAATTTATCTAGATTATCACCTGTGATGCACGCTTGATTTATTTTATAAGAGGGTTGTTTAAACTTATTTTTGTAGATATAATCTGCAAGCTATTTGATAATTCAAATGAACAAACAACAACAAGATATCCCCATAATTAATAAATAAATAAATAAGCGTGAGATCACACCAAATCATCAAACCGAAAATTCATGCGAATTATAAAATCGAACAATTATTTTTAGTGTAATTGTGAGACGGAGGGAGGGGAGAGGAAGTACCACAAAGACAGACTCGTCAAGGAGGTGTTTGATGGAGGGGAAGTATTTCGTAGTGGTTGTTTGTAGTGTTGGTGAAACACATTTAATTAAATTGGATAACATCTATTTTAAATTGACCGAGTTTTGGTAAAATAATAAAATTTAAAAAACTTTTACCATGGGAATTGAGAAGTCTTAATCAAATGAAACTAATCTAAATCAACTGTAATAAAATATACCCTATACAAACCGAATTGGCAGAAAAAAAAAGGTTAAAAAAAACTTTTACCATGAAAATTAAAGAGTTTTAATCAATTAAAACACGTCTAAATCAAATAAGATAAAATTCATCCGTAAAAAAAAACTTTTACCATGAAAATTTAGAGTCCTAATCAAATGAAACACGTTTTAATCAAATGTGATAAAATCTATATGGTATTAATTGATTTTGGCAACAAAAAATTGTAAAAAACAAAAAATAAAAAAATTACCATGTATAAAGGAGGCACCGGTTTTAAAATCTATCACGTTTTAATTTTGGTAGCAATATATATATATATATATATATATATATATATATATATATATATATATATATATATATATATATATATATATATATATATATATATATAGAGAGAGAGAGAGAGACAGTACCGTATGCACGCTTTTAATAGTTTTTTTGCAAAAGTTGTTTATAATAAGATAATTAGAATAATTTGAAAAAAACAAAAAATAAGGTAAATATTCAAAATTGATCATATAAATATATGATCGAAAGATTAAAACCTATGAGAATTGATAAAATCTATCCGCCAAAAAAACTTTTACCATGAAAATTTAGAGTCATAATCAAGTGAAATACGTTTTAATCAAATGTGATAAAATATATCCGGCATTAACTAATTTTTGCAGAAAAAATGGTAAAAAAACTTTTCCCATGTATAAATCAAATGTAATATATATATATATATATATATATATATATATATATATATATATATATATATATATATTCACATGAAAAATCTATTCACCAAAAAAACTTACCATGAAAATTTGGAGTCATAATCAAGTGAAACGTGTTTAAATCAAATATGATAAAATATATCCGGTATTAACCGATTTTGGCATAAAAAATGGTAAATTTTTTTTATCATGTATAAAGTAGGTAGCAGTTTTAAAATATATCCGGTTTAAAATAATACTATAAATACATATATAGTACCGTATGCACGGTTTTAATAGTTTTTTTTGTGTAAAAATTATTTATAATAAGATAATTTTCTAAACTTGTAATAAATAGTTAAATTTTTTAATTAAAATAATATGAAAACAATGAAAAATAAGGTAAATATTCAAAATTGATCATATGAATATGTAATTGAAAGATTAAATCTATGAGAATTGATAAAATCTATTAGCAAAAAAACACTTTTACCATTAAAATTTGGAGTCTTAATAAAGTGAAACACGTCTAAATCAAATGTGATAAAAATCTATCTCGTACTAACCGATTTTGGCAAATAATAATAATAATAATATTTTTTTTTGCCATTTATAAAGGAGACACCAGTTTTAAAATCTATCCGATTTTAATTTTTGGCAGCAAAGAAAAAGAAAAAAAATTCACATGAAATTGACACGTCGAAGCACATAATTCATTTAAAACTTTATGCATTCAACACAAAGTCGTCATGTGGCAGCAACGACTTCTATTTAAATAATAGTTAATAGATAATTAATAGATTAGTAATTAATAATATATATATATATATATATATATATATATATATATATATATATATATATATATATATATATATATATAGATAACATAAAATTATCTTGTGGATAATTTGTATTAATTAAATAGTATGAAAATGAAAAGAGATGAAAATTGAAGAGTTTCGGTCAAATTAAACTTGTATAAATTAAACAGGATAAAATCAAATTAGTTTTAAGATTTTTTTTATCTAATTAGATTTATGATTTTCATCTTTAATTAATCAATTTAAAAAAAAATAAAAAAACATTTACTATTTTAATGGTGACATGTGGCATCACAAAATCCCTTTTAAAAATTTAGTTTTCCACAGAAAGCCGCCACGTGGCAGCAGCGGCTTCTGTTTTAGTAATAGTTATAGATAGATAGATTAATAGATTGAGTTAGTAATTAAATAAAAAATGAGATCCATCAATACCACCTTAACTTCCACATATTAGATGTATTATTTTATGTACTCATATGGTACCCATATCATTACTTGTTAGGAATTTTAAAGTAAGACTCCGTTTGTTTCACGGAAAATGACTTTCGGAAAACGTTTTCCTCATTTTTCGGTGTTTGGTAACCTTAGGAAAATGTAGTCAACGTAAAAGATTTTCCGAGTCAACGGAAAATAAAGCTTTCTTTTCCGGAAAATGACTTACGGATTTATTTTCCATAAGTCATTTTCCGAAGGGTAATGCTAGGGCCACTCTAATAGCACTCAATTTTGGGTACCAAATGATGTGGCATCTTATGTGTCATATTGTTAACATAACTTTTTAACTTATAGTGGAGCCCATAAAATGCCAAATAAGATGACACATTGGAAACCACATCATTAGGTGCACAAATTTGAGTGCTCATTGAGTGTCTCTAGCATTACTCTTTTCCGAATGTTCGAGCAACCCTCCGCGCCCTTCCCAAAAGTACACATATTTATATACACACACAATATTTCACCAAACAAATAAATTATTTAGAAATATAAATGAGGTTTGTGCACATTATTTATAAATTAAAATTTTAAAAAATATTCACTACGTCCTAAAATTAGTGTCTGATATATTATATTATTATTTAAGGACGTCCCAAACATTATTTATTTTATTTTAAAAGTAATTTTTCATATCAATTATATAAAAATTTATTTGTGAGCTTGAAAAAAGATGAAACTTATTGATTTGACACCATTAATGATAAATTGATAGTTATTAAAAGAAAATTATTTAAACTTCAACACTATTTTATATTCAATAAGTGTATTAATATTAGAATATACTTTTTGTATTTATTCGTATATTATTTTCCGTATATTTGCCAAATATCCAAAAATATTTTTCGATATATTTTTAAAAGATTTACCAAACACTTAAAAATAAAATATTTTCATTTTCTAAAATCATTTTCGGTGAAATAACGGAACCTAGAATCTGAACTTTTTCCGTCTATAACGGATGAAGTATCTAATGTTTTTGGCAATTTAATATTTGGGTGATGGGCGAGTGGCAAGATCTAAATCTGGAAGTTTCTAACTTTCTGCCTTCTAGAGGTCCCCAGAACGTACGATCAACACGCAGTCAACGCACCAACAACCTTGTTGAACCCTATTTTCCCGCTATTACTGTTTCTATTACCGCGTCCAATTCAGCACCCCCTATAAATAAAGGCTTTCCCTTCCCATTCTCCTCACTCAAGATCAAATTATCAAATTGATTCAAATTCCGTAGTGTTCTTCAATCTTACAATCGACGTTTTAATCTCCCAATCGCCGTTTTCAGATCTTCTTCTTCTTCAAGCCCTGTAAATATGCAAATCTTCGTAAAAACCTTAACCGGAAAGACTATTACCCTCGAGGTAGAGAGCTCAGATACGATCGACAACGTGAAGGCTAAGATCCAGGATAAGGAAGGCATTCCGCCGGACCAGCAACGCTTGATCTTCGCCGGCAAACAGCTAGAGGACGGTAGAACCCTAGCCGATTACAACATCCAGAAGGAATCCACCCTTCACCTTGTCCTCCGTCTCCGTGGCGGCATGCAAATCTTCGTCAAAACCTTAACCGGGAAGACGATCACGTTGGAGGTTGAGAGCTCCGACACGATCGACAACGTCAAGGCGAAGATCCAAGACAAGGAAGGTATTCCCCCTGACCAGCAGCGCTTGATCTTTGCCGGAAAGCAGCTCGAGGACGGACGAACCCTAGCCGATTATAACATCCAGAAGGAATCCACTCTTCACCTTGTCCTCCGTCTCCGTGGCGGCATGCAAATCTTTGTCAAAACCCTAACCGGGAAGACGATCACGTTGGAGGTTGAGAGCTCCGACACGATAGACAACGTCAAGGCAAAGATCCAAGACAAGGAAGGTATTCCCCCTGACCAGCAGCGCTTGATCTTCGCTGGAAAGCAGCTCGAGGACGGCAGAACCTTAGCAGATTATAACATCCAAAAGGAATCGACTCTTCACCTTGTCCTCCGTCTCCGTGGTGGCATGCAGATATTTGTCAAAACCCTAACTGGCAAAACGATCACTTTGGAAGTGGAGAGCTCAGATACCATTGATAATGTCAAGGCTAAGATCCAGGACAAGGAAGGAATCCCACCTGATCAACAGAGGCTGATCTTTGCCGGTAAGCAATTGGAAGACGGGAGGACTTTGGCTGATTACAATATTCAGAAGGAATCAACGCTGCATCTGGTCCTGAGGTTGAGGGGAGGAATGCAGATTTTTGTCAAGACTTTGACGGGAAAAACCATTACTTTGGAAGTGGAAAGTTCTGATACTATTGATAATGTCAAGGCAAAGATTCAGGATAAAGAGGGGATTCCCCCGGATCAGCAGAGATTAATTTTTGCAGGGAAGCAGTTGGAAGATGGGAGGACCCTTGCAGATTACAATATTCAAAAGGAGTCTACCTTGCACCTTGTCCTCCGTCTGCGTGGTGGTTAATTCTGAAAATTAGCTTGGTGTTTTTCCTTTTACAAGTTTGTTGGTACTTGTAAGATTGGAATAATTTCTTTTTGTTGGGATGATTTAGCAGTTTGGTTTTCAAAATGATTTCTTTTTTATATAGTATATAATTTACTGGAAATGATTTTTGTTGTGTGAATTTGGTTAATAGTCCTTGCCCTACAACACCGCAACTAGTATCCAGTTTCATTTTATTTGATCATACTGCTTGGAAAGTAGTCCTTACTTGAAATCTTGCCCCTTGTGACTTATGATTGGCTTCATTGTAAAATTGAGGGGAGAATGAAAGGCAATCTCTAATATGTAGTACTATAACTGTATTGTGCTACTCACAGACATTGACATCAAACTGAAAGCTATTAATTTCTCCAATGGTTATGCTATGTTTGCTTTGACTTCTTTCTGCTAATAGTTATAGTGCTGCCCATTTTTCTATTCCATCTCATTCACTTCTATGCAGCTGCCACATCTCTTTTAGTAGCAAATTTATGGTAACTGTTGAGATCAGTCATAAGGCTCTTGTCAGAGTTCATTTATCCAAGTTTTGACTGTACGATACTTTTATTCTGCCTAATGTTTGGGCTTATTGTTTATCTATTCATTGGGTGTCTATGACCATGTCAGTTTTAATTGGATGTATAGGTTCGCATATACTTTGATTTCTTTGTTTTCAAAGTCATAACTGATAGGTAAAATTATAATTATGATAATTTCACTGTATGCTTGCTTTACAATTATTTTTGTTAGGGGCTTCTGTTAATTATATACTTATTACTTAACATGGTGTTGAATTGCTTATCTAGATTAATTGAATGACTGCTCAAGTTCTTTTGCATAAAATATTACGTTGCAAAATGGCATATAGTAGGCACTGATGTTCGTTCAAATTTACATGTTCTCCTTGCAATCTATTTGGATTCACCTGCAATATATCTTGTGAAGTCTACTTACATCCTGGCAAGAGCAAACAAATATGAGTTAACACTGCTGTGTCAAGTTGTTTTCTTTTGCTGATTGCAAGATGCAGAAGAGCAATGCACTATTAGTAGCTTCCCAACTTGTCTCCTGCACTAACATTATATTCAGTTTGTGCCCCAAATTGAAAGAAGAAATTCCTGCTCTCGCAGTTGACTGGTTGCCACCTATCAACAGCCTTGAGGGAATGAGATAGAAGTTGGGGGAAAGAAAGTGGTATACATTGTCACAGTTGATAGAGTCAATCAGAGTCTAGGTACAATGATCAATTATTCATGGTACCATACAATTGGTTAAGGCTGTTGAAGGGTGAAATCGCTGCCCTTGTTATATGGGAACAATCTATCCCTGTTTCTCTTTGCTCGACAAATGGAGCTGCACTTTTTCTCATTTGCTGCCCACCCTTATTCCTGACCATGGCAGCCAGGGAAGATGAGGTCCCGGTCTGAACAATTTGGTAGTCAGGTGGTACCATTTTGTATGCCAAAAGTCCATCTTGGCATCTGCACCAGCTACCAAGTGAAGTACTATAGTTTGTGCCAGTATAAGAATGTACTTGAAACAATGGTGTGAATCGCGGCAGTATTAATGTTTATGCACTGCCAAACACAGAGCATGCTCTTATCAGTGTTCTTTTCAACTCCAGTCTTCGATTTGAATGCCTGAAGATGGATTCTCTTGACGTAGCATTTTCCTTATCGTAATGATTCTGTCGATAAATCAAACCTGACAGAATGAGGAACTTTCCATCAGAAGGTTACAGATGTATCCTATTTATTGTGTTATTAACTACTCCGTACTTCAATTGATGGTTCGATTTGATTGGACCGGTCTCATTTGGACATCCCTTACTTCAGCAAATTTACAAAGCTGGGGTGTAGAATAATAGATAGCAGTCGTGATCTTCAAATATGATTTCAAGGGTGCTGGTATTCTTTCTAGTTTAATTCTGTTTCATGTTTATTATTGCTGCTGAAGACTGCAACTATTACAAGTTATATGGACATTGTCTTGCTGCCACCGTTTGAAACTAATATAGTGGAACAATTCAGTTCATCCTCTGGTAGTGGCAAGGTGTTATATGTGGTGACCAGCAGACACGAGTCACTGTTGAGGTCCACACAATTGACGAGGTCTGGTTAAAGATTTCGGACAGTGGATTGATTCTACTTGATCATCAAAGCAATTGGAAGACGGAAGACTCGGGCAGATTATAACGGATTATGACATTGAGGAGTCAACTCTGCCTTTCAACCAGGTTCTGAGGTTGAGCGGTGGAATGCAATATTTTGCAATTTTGGAGATGGCTTGAGGATAAGTAGAGGATTTTTCAGGATCTGCAGAGGCTGGTTTTGCCAAGAAGCTGGAAGATGGGAGAACACTTGCACATTACAACTTTCATAAGGGGGTCCTCCTTGCATCTTGTCCTCTATCTCCTTGGAGGTGATATTTATTACAAGGAGATTTCTAATAAATTCCTGTTTGTTTCCTTCTTTTAAGTTTTGTTTTTGTTTGTCAAACATAGGAGTGACTAGTTTGATCTCTTTGGCGACGTTTTGTTTCTCTCTAACGTATTCGTAAAGTTAACCTGGGTGTAACCAAGTAGTTTGCTTCTGTTTTGGCAGCCATAAGGTGCAGTAGGCAATGGATGACAATAAGTTTCTTAACTCGTGTTATCCTCTATAAGTCTTAAATTTATTTATTTATATTCTTAGGGTGTATTGGGAGGGATTGAACTTGAGATCTCTTCTCCTCTTGTAGCCCGAGGTCAAGCGATTGTTATTGGGAATTGGGTTAAGTTGTCTACTTCATGGTAAAGTTATCTGAAATTTGCAATTGGTTGGGATGATGAGTACTATATATGATTATGTAGTACTCTACTAGTAGTTGATGCCTGCACTCCTTTGCACTCACTCAAAAGTTCTCACCAGGCCCTATGAAAGCTAAGTTTCCGCCTTTCCGGCCAACTTTATTATAAATATTTTCCAATAAATAAATAAATATAAAGATAGTGTGTATTTTCCAATGATACCTATATATGATTCTGTAGTACTCTATTAGTAGTTGTAGCCTACACTCAGTCCTGTGCACTCACTCACTCACTCGAAAGTCCTCACTAGGCCCTATGAAAGCTAAGTTAGATACTAAGATAGTATGTATTTTCCCATGATACCTATATATGTTTATGTAGTACTCTACTATTAGTTGTAGCCTACACTCTTATGCACTCACTCCAAAGTGGTTACTTCATTGCAAGTCAACCACAAATTAAAGAGGGCAACGCATGAGTCCTTACAGCCATGTTTTGATTAATAGACTTACAAGACTGACTTAAACACTCAATGCCATAAAGAGTATATATAATGCAGAGCTCAGAAGAGATAAAGCAACTCATCTTATTTTTAAGAAAATGAGTTCATTAGTCTATGGCCATCTCCTTCTCACGTTGTTCATTGGATTGCTACTAAACTTATCTTTTGCAAATGACATAGATAGCCTTTCATTGTTCGCCTTCAGATCGAAAATTTTGAAGGACCCACCTTATGGAATTATGAGCTCGTGGAATGATTCAGTACCGCTTTGCCAGTGACCCGGTGTTACATGTGGTCACTGGCACAGACGAGTTACTGTCCTGGACATACACTTGGGAGGCTTGGTGGTTTCATTGTCTCCTTACTTGGGAAATCTAAGCTTCCTTCGAGAAGTCAACCTGCAGAACAATAGCCTTCATGGTGAAATTCCTCCTGAAATTGGCAGCTTATTCAGACCGGAGTTGTTGCTACTTGACAGTTGACAATAACACCTTTGAGGGGAGAATCCCATTAAATTTATCTCATTGTGTGAATCTGCTGGTGCTTGGTCTACAAGGCAACAAGCTAGCAGGAGGCATCCCTAATGAATTTGGTGCCTTGTCCAAGCTCAGAGTTTTATATGTATCTGCAAACTATCTTAGTGGCAAGCTTCCAAGATCTATTGGGAACCTTAGCTCTCTGGAAAGATTACTTGTAGCTCAAAATGAGTTAGAAGGAAGCATTCCAGATGATCTGGGGGCACTGAGAAACTTAACAGGTCTTGGGATTGCTCTAAATAAATTTTCTCTGTACGCTACCTTCATCTATTTATAATCTTACGGAACTCACTATCTTGTCTGTTGGTCTTAATCGCCTGGTGGGGAGCCTTCCGCCGAATTTAGGGTCAAGTCTTCCTCATTTGCAGTGGCTTGAAATGAGATCAAACCGGTTCTCTGAACCAGTTCCACTTTCTTTGTACAATGCCACCCAACTTCAAAGAATTATGTTGTCCAATAACAGTTTCACTGGAAAGGTTCCAACTAATCTTGGAAGCCTTGGGAAGCTTTTGGATTCTTAATTTAGACTGTGAATGGGGGAACATATGACATGAATTTCAT
>CM028384.1:22652089-22733146 GCA_013146195.2 Codonopsis lanceolata | reverse complement strand
ATTGCATGCTGTATGAGAACAGCCAAGAACAAGAGTGAAGGACCTGACAATGATTATTATGATATTACCTCTTTAACTTCTTCAACAGCACAATAAGCTTTGGTGGGTATTCCCAGCTCCTTAGGTTGGACATCTATGATGACTAACACAGGGTTCGGAACATAGCTGAAATGCATGCATCATTAGTCAAATGTATGCATGAGAGAGAGAGAGAGAGAGAGAGAGAGAGTATCTTACTCGTTAAATAAACCATGAATATCTAGGTCATTCTCCGTAGCTTTGGTCCCTATACCATCCCACAACATGTTCCTTGGCTGCAACAAATTTCAAATTTCAAAGTTCTATAAAAGGCTGAACCATTTGACATACTTGAAAACAGAACAACTAACACATTAGTATTGTTACTCAATGATTATTGTACAGAGAAAAAAGTACCATTTATTCTCTTGAACATAGAAAACATTGCCTCATGGTAGTTGTGATCAAGAAACCATATGCTTGGATCCTTGTCATCTTCTTCAAAAGGCACTGCATAGCAAGAAATATTTTGATAAGAAATATCGCAATTTTTTTTGATAAGTAAAAAAAAAAAAAAAAAGGCAAAGATGTCGCAATTATCGAGTACAAATTTGCAACAAGGTATTAACACCACTAAAGTATTCCCTTATTGAACAGAACAAGGTGCACAGATTGACAGCATATTTCGGATATATATTATTTCTTATAGAAGTTTGCAACATAAAGAAGAAAGGGAATGGAACTTAAGTTCATCATTCTCCATTTTATGTAATCTCATACAGCTATATGTTTAAATTTTAAAAACAAAGGTACATAAGTGCCAGAATAAAGCAAAGATGTAACAATCGTAAATCTGGAGCCCCTAAAAGTTCTTTCTGTTCAGTAAATAATAATTGCATTGAAGGCAGTATACGAGAGGAGTGCAACCTCTGCACACCACATAAAAACCTGAAGTACGTAAGAATATTATTTTTATTTAATTCCAGAACAAATAAAAGGTTCAACAAAATCAATGATGCATAAAGATGAACCAAGCAAGATGCTTCAGAGTGCTCAGAAAGAACATTTATGTTAAATGGGCCCAAGTCCTTAAAAATGTAATAAAGAATCTAATGATACTTTAACTTAACAAATTTGTAAAAGATTGTATTAATATCGTCCAAACAGGAGACACGACCTATGCACACAGGAAGTATACAAGCCGATCACTTTACACGAGAGATTATCCACAAATTCTACAAAGGATTGCCACCCTGCGCAATCAACTCATGACACCAAAAGAACATAGTCTACAAAATCAGCTTCTGTAATTCCTCCACTGTCCTCTCTTCGTTCTCGAAACATCTTCCATTTCTTTCCCTCCAAATGGACCAGCACACTGCCAATGGAACCACACTCCAAAAGAATTTTTCTTTTTCCTCTCATACAAAGACCAGCTTTCCATCATCCATCAAGTGCTTAGGCATAACCCAAGAAACCTTGAAAAGATTGAAAACATTATCCCATAGCTTCCTAACAACTGGACAGTGCAACAGGAGATGGTTTACACTCCCCTCATCCGCCTTACATAGAAAACACCAATTAACATAAATTTTATTCCTGTTTCACAGATTGTCGCTTCATTGACAGCTTCCCACATAAAAACTCACTGGCCGGAGCCTTGGTTTTCCATACATTTCTCCACAGAAAAGATTCATCTTTATTCATCATCGCCTGATAAAAGATCTGACCAGAAAAACCTTGTTCTTCTCCCCCTCCCACACTACTTTATCCCCCTCTACTACTGATCTTCTGCATGTACAGGAACTCAGAAAACTGCACCAAGGAGTTCATCTCCCAGTCTTGGGGATTTCTTCTAAAAGATGGATTCCAAGTAATACCTCTGCCGCCTTCAACCTGCACAACCGATTTAACAGTCTCATCTTCATTCCTCTTCATTCCCTGCTATGTTAAATAGCAATGGAAAACTCTTCGCAACTCCATATCACCGCACCACCAGTCCTTCCAAAAACGATCGACTCCCCATTACCGATTTTGAAAGAGATCCACTGCTTCAGCATATCCCATTTTTTCCTAATGCCCTTCCACACATTCACCCCGTATGTCATTTGAACCTCATTGGGAGTCCACCTGCTAACTCCATGCCCATATTTACCCACTACCACCTTCTTCCATAAGGTGTTATCCTCGCTACATATTTCCACAACCATTTCCCCATAAAAGCATTATTAAAGTTCTTAGGATTCTTGATTCCTAAACCTCCCATTCTCATATTTGAACACACCGACCCCCATTTAACCAGATGATACTTCCTTTCCACTGAATGTCCCTCCCATAGAAAATCTCTTTCCAATTTCTCCAATCTTTTAGCTACAGATGCAGGCATACCAAACACTGTCATATAGTATACGTGGCAACTTAGAGAGTGCTCTTAATGAGCGTCAGTCTTCCGCCTTCGACACGTATTGATTTTCCCACCCACCTAATCTATGCCCGAACCTTTCTATAATCGGATTCCAGATTCTTACTTCTTGAAATAGCCCCAAGAGGAGACCTAAATAAAAGGTCGGTAACTTTCCCACTTTGCACCCAAAGAAACCTGCCAGATATTCAACATTGGTCACTTCCCCACCGGATACACCTCACTCTTGTGGATATTTATCTTTAAACCTGATGCTGCCTGAAAAAGAGTAAGACTAGGCGAAGGTAACCCAACTGAGAGTGATCTGCCTCACAGAACACAAGAGTATCATCCGCAAAAAGCGAGTTCTGCAGCTCCTGATCTCTGTTTATGCCCACATCAAACCCACGAATCAGATTCTTGGCTACCGAAATATCCATCATTCTACACAACATGACTATGAGCAAAAGGAAAGGAGATAGAGGATCTCCTTGTTGTAACCCTCTCGTGCTAGAGAAAAACCCTGCGTGCTCACCATTAACCAGCACCGAGAACTTTACCGATGAAATATAGAAAAAAATCAACTCTCTCCATCGACTACCGAAACCCATCCTGGTCAGCAAATAATCGAGAAACGCCCAATTTACGTGATCATAAGCTTTCTCAATATCCAATTTACAAATCATCTCTTCATCTGAAAAGCCTCGACTGACTGACCACCGATATCGGTGAGCCTCGATAGGTTTATCTTGATCCTCCTCTAGCATCCCTTCAAAAGTTGTGATATCTTTCGAATTGTTCAAATCCTTCGAGATAACCAATGAGAAGCTATCTTGGCTAGGTTTCCTTCGGTGCCACTCGATTCCGAGGGAACTTTCTCCACCTACCGAGATCCCATTACCAGATCCCGAGTCCTTGTCCTTACACCCATCCTCGCTACTCCCCACTTGCGTCATTTGTTGGGGCACATAAGGGGCTCCTCCCTCTCCGCATCCTTCCAAAATCGCCTTCGACAAACCTATTTCTACGACATCTTGGTGATTCAACCCATCCGGATAATTCCTTTCCTCTGCTCCTAAGCATGGGCTCCTAATGTATTGAAAGCTAAAGGTAGCCGCCCACTCACAATACCCACATCACTGCTTGAGTGTCGGCCCATCTTTGTATTTCCTCCTTTGGGCTCCTCACACTCTTCCATGTCCGAGCCCACATTCAGCCTTCCTTCCCAGCTTTCTGAAACGACCTCGTTTACCTTCTCCTTAAATTTGAATTTCGAATTCTTTGGCACCCACGTGCCCGCGTCAGAACGCCTGCAGTCCTTTCCGTCCTGGTTATGCATATACCCGAAAAGTTTTTCTCACTCCCTATGTAGGCGCTGTTGTATACCAGCATCTTCTTCCACGTAACTCCCTCGCCTCGAGGCACCACGACCACCGCTATCGCTCCCGGCTCCTCCACGATTTGCAAACGCCAAAAGCTATCGCCTCCGCCCAAATAGGAACTTCAAAGATTTTTCCCTTGACCCCACCGACCGAACCCTGAATCTCCTTATAAAAGCGAACAAGAATTCTTGCCCACCTCAAATTCATTCAAGCTCCGCTTTCTTCATCCACCGGAACAAATCCTCCACAGTATTCCCATGGCACGAAAGACTTGCTTTCCACACAAGTGCAAAGGCAGTCCACCGCCTCTAATCCAGACTTCGTTAGGCCTCCGACCTTTCTTGGTTGCAGCAAGTTTCGGATTCGACCTGCTTCCTCCTTTGACGGGAAACGAAAAAGGACTTCCCACCCTTCTCCGTACACTAACGCTCCCCGCTATCTTCCATTATTACGATCCACCCACCTTTGAATTTCCATCCTATCCAGGCTAGGACTGTCCAGCAATCCCACTCTCCCCACCAAACACCTATCCAAAAACTCCAATGCTCCTCTACATGAACTTTCCTCCACCTGAAAATCCACCCCCTTCTCCCCCTTAACCTTTCCTTTACAAGTAACTAAGTCAGGCCAAGTAGGTATCTTCGCAGCCTCCTTATACGATTTGAAAAAACCTCTTCTATCCATTGTATCTGCATTCGATGAAGATAGATACCCCTGTTTACCTTTACTCTCTCAACTACCTTCTCCTTAAAGTATTTGGGGATACGCTTCACCCTACCATCTCGATCTCCGGCGAACCTGTGAAGCTTGTCTGCCACCCATTCCCAACCTATATTTTCTGCATTCTACGGGATGCAAATCATTCTCGACTTAACAAATATCAACCCCTGCCCTCTCCCAAACACACACACAAACAAAAGAGATGCCCATCCAAACTCAACCAACGACAACCCAAACTACAAACGAGGAGCATGTACATACAAACATCTAGCTACAAGACGTAGTTCAACCTACAACAAGCTCATATCGCAATGTCAATATGACAGAATGGGTGCCTGTCTCCTCCCCAATTTTAGACTCAGAGCAAAATCTACAAAAGCATGTCTGTCATCTTAAGGATTTATAACACAGTACACATGCTCAAAAGCTTTAATCTACGTAAGTCTGCCAGTTATGCTCTGAATGACCTTCAAAGGAAAGAATAACCATAGAATTTAACCAATAACACCAACCAGTTAGAAAAATCTGACTTTCAAAGTCCTCACAATTCCCAGATAAATACTAAAAAGCAATGAAAGCAAACAGACTTTAGTTTTAACACTTGAACCTCTATAAACATGAAGACTCTATCCCACCACAATTAGAAAGAGATAGCAGAAAAGTAGTTGATGGGCTAGGGCTACCCAAAAGACATAGTGCAGAGCAATAGCAAGGCCAACCATGCCAAAGCCATATATATAGTAACTGGGCAATCACGCCCCTTTAATTTTGGGAAAACTTGCACTTTCGTACCATTCATTTGTGATTGTTAAAAAAAATATAGAATTTTTTGTAGTTTATGTATTCTTCCTTCTCCCCCCCCCCTCGGGGAGCAATAGCAAGGCCAACCATGCCGAAGCCATGTATGTAGTAAGGGAGCAATTGCCCCCTTCAGTTTTTGGGAAAACTCGCAGTTTCATACTATTCATTTGTGATTATTAAAACAATTAACTTTTTTCTGCAGTAATGTATTCTTACTTCTCTCCCCGCCGAGAAAATATGTTCACTATATATGAATGTTGCCCCAAGTACAGTTATTATGGGAGATAAAATGCATACCACATCTTTTATAGATAAATGTATATTTTAGTTAATTTAACTGTAAATGAGTATCACTTTTAATTCAAACTTATCATATAAAAGTTTTGGTTGTCAAAACAGAATATGAACTTCTCAAATCCGTACTTTGATCATAACATAAAATTTTAAGATAGCATAAATTTTGCCCTCCTTGTGAGAAGTTTCTGTCTTCTCCAATTAAGGAAAATATTGAGGAAGACATATGAAACTCCATAAGCAAGTCGTGTGGGTGACGCAATGAAACATCTAGCATCCGTGAACTAGTTTTGACACTAATCCCATTCCTCCAAGAACATCCCTCTCAACAATCCAACATGAACTTCTATAATGAGCTTTCAGATAATGAATACTGAGAAGACCTGAACCTCTAACTCAACAAGAGCATATATCTTATGGCTCGACCACCTATCCAGTTCCAATCGCACTAAATGTTATCGATCTTAGTGTTCAGTGATTTTTTTTTTTTTTGATAAGTAAATAATATATTAAATAACAAGCATCAAATGAGGTGATGCGCCCTTTGTACACTAGCCGTATACCAACCAAAAGATTAACCAAATCTGTACTATATACAAGATCTACAAAAGCTATAATCTAGGAAGAAAGTGATCATCCACGTAACTCCAAAACTGAATAGTACGAATCAACAAATTCTTCAGCCGGATCGACGCTTTCCACGTTGTCGAAAGCCCTATGGTTCCTTTCCTTCCATAGAATCCAACACACCCCCAAAAGAGCCCCCATCTACTATTCCTCTTCTTCAAGTAACCCCTATTCCAACCTCCGACATGGTCAATGATCGAACTTGGCATGACCCAAGACAATACCAAAGCTCTAAAGCCACATGGCGTTGAAGAAGTAAGTGATTTACACTCTCCTCTCCGGCCTTACACATATAGCATCTATTAACAAAAACCATGTTACGTTTCCGCAAATTGTCCCGGTTAGAATAGCCTCACGCTGCCGCTTCCCACATGAAAAAAGCCACTCTCTTAGGGGCTTTAGACCTCCATACCGCTTGCTCTCCACGGAAAAGAAGTTCTACCACCATTGAGAAGCTTTAAATAATACGAGCTAACCGAGAAAAGAGGGCCCCCGAGCCTTTCCAAACCACCATGTCCGTCGGCCTGCGTTTCTCGCTTCAAGCATCCTTAAGAGCCGCACAACCGACTCTAACTCCCAATCATGAAAATTCCTTCGAACAAAGGATTCCGTATAGGCTTACCCTCCACCCAAGATAATACGTAGCTAACTTTACAATCCTTATCCGTGGATAGCTCAAATAGGTTCTCAAACGCCTCCCTCAAGCAAACATCCCCACACCATCTATCCTCCCAAAACCTCACCGAGGCCCCATTACCAACCTCAAAAGCAATGAATCTTTCAAAAGAATTCCACCCTTCCTTATACCTCGCACTCCCACCCCATAAGACGAATTGACCTCATTAGAAACCAACATGACCCCCTCCCCATACTTGCAAACCACCACTTCCTCCACAAAGCCTCCTTGTTTGTGAGATATCGCCACAACCATTTCCCCAAAGAAAGCCTCGTTAAATAATTTGATCTTTCCGATATTCACCCCCTCCCGAACCCTCGAACACACCTTATCCCAATTCACTAAGTGAAACTTGTGCACTTTGATTGACCCTCCCACAAAAATCTCTCTCCAATTTTTCTAATCTTTGCCTAATTGTAGCAGAATCACAAAAGCGATAAGAAATAAGTTGGTAAATTAGCAAGAGTGTTCTTGATCAAAACTAATCTCCCCCTCGAAAGAAGTTGACGCTTCCACCCCGCCAATCTCTTCTCGAACCTCACTACCACCGGATTCCATAACTCTCGCTCTTTGACTTTGCACCAATAGGAAGCCCAAGATAGGAAGTAGGAAGAACAACAGCAGACTTACAACCAAAAATGCCTAGATCCCCAACATTCTCCACCCCTCCTACAGAATAATTTCACTCTTTGAAATGTTGATGCGAAGACCGAACGCGCTTGAAAAATAATAGAACTAATCTGAGATTTCCCAACCGAGCCTTATCTCGCCCCACAAAAACTAATGTATCGTCAGAAAGAGAAGATGGGAAATCGACACCTCCCTCTCCCTCTCTCCTCCCCACCTTAAATCCACTTAAAAGACCTGCGTCGACCGCCTCTCTAACATCCTACTAAGAGCCTCCATTACCACAATGAACAAAAAAGGGGACAAAGGATCTCCTTGACGCAAGCCTCGAACTAGGGAAAAATCCCGATGGTTCTCCATTCACCAAAACCGAGAAGCGAACCGAAGAAATACAATATCGGACCTATCAATCCACTTGAGCCCAAATCCCATTCTTTCCAACATATATAACAAGAAATCCCAGCCACGTTATCATAAGCTTTCTATATCCAACTTACACAAAGAACCCCTGACCCGCTTCTCAACCCGTCATCCACTTCTTCATTGGCTATAAAGGACGCTGGCCCATAATCTGCCTATCCTTCACAAAAGCGTGTTGCGACACCGAAATGATACTACCCATAACCCTCTTCATTCTTTGGGCTAGCACTTTGGAAAGCAACTTGTATACGCCACCCACCAAACTTATCTGACGAAAATCTCTCAAACCGTGGCACCACTCTTTTTTCGGAATCAAGGCATGAACGCAAAGATTAAGGCTTTTCTCAAATCTCAAACTAGAGTGGAAAGACCGAAAACCTCCATAATGTCCCTTTGATCACCTCCCAACAATGCCGAAAAGCCATAGAAAACCCATCTGCCCCTGGCTTTATCCCTCCATCTTGCGAAGCACCGCTACCACTTCCTCTATCGAAGGACGCTCCAAGGCCGCCACATCATCGATCGATATCTTCAAAGCCCACACCATCCAAATTTGGTCTCCAACCCCCACTTTCTTCAAACCGACGCCGAAAAAATTCGAGATGCCCACCTTAATATACGCCTCATCCTCTAATCGCACACCATCAATGCGATAGATCTGATTTCTTTCGCAGCTCCACGCATTTTTGCCATCCCGTGGAAGAATTTAGTGTTGTTATCTCCTCCTTTAGCCACCGAACCCGCGACTTTTGGCGCGCCAATGATTTCTTCCCGAATAAGAAGGCCCTTCAATTCTTGATTTAACTTCACCCTACGGAGATCTTCTTCCTCGCGCAGTACCACCGCTTTCATCCATTCCGCAAATCTCATCTCGCAATTAATTTGATTTTAATCTCCACCTTGCCGAAGATTTCTCTATTCCAAACTTTTAAATCCTCCTTGAGAAACTTCAATTTTCTAGCTAATCTAAAGCTTGGATCACCTCGTCACCGAATAAGAATCCCACCTATCCTTAACCCAATCCAAAACCTGTGCTCCTTTAACCACATATTCTCAAATCGAAAAGGAGTTCTCCCTTTAGAACCACCAACACACTCAAGAAGCGGCACATGATCGAAGATAATCTCTAAGGCAGATCACAGACTACCAAAACAACCTCCCAATCTCCGTAAATTAAGAATCTATCAATCCTCGAGAATTGATGACGCCCCCATTTCTAAACCACGTAAAATCCCCCCTACCAAAGCAAGATCCACTAACTCCATCTCGTTGACAAAATCATCAACTTCATCATTTCTCGAATAGATGCGTACACAAGAACGCTCATGAGGAAATCTAACCACATTGAAGTCACCCCCACACACCAAGGCACATTCCATCTTGCCTTAGAATTTCGAAGTTCTCGCCCATAGTCTCTCCCTAAAAGCATTATTACAAGGACCATAAACCCCCGAAAACACCACTTTTACTATCATCCGATTTTTCAAGACAAGAAACCGAAAATTCTCCCAAAGATCAATCAACCATCGACAAAGCGTTTTTGTCCCACATAACTAGAACCCCCACTGCTCCTATAGAATCTAAATGCACCCACCACCTTTCTAGCACACCAAATACTATCAATAATCCTCACATCAACCTTCTCCGCTTGCTTTCCTCGCAAACAAACAATAGTCGGATTCCATCTCCTCGATTAAACCCTTTACCAAAGATTCTTTATTAATATCATTAAGGCCCCACACGTTCCAAGACACAATTTTAATATGCATATTAAACTGTTGTTTTCCTCCTTCTATCTCCCCTCTCGACAAGCAAACAAATCAAGATTGAGATTACTGCACAATTGTTTGAGTTCCCTTTTTCCTTTCTCCCTAGTATTGTTCTTCCTCTTTACGCTACCACCCCTCGATGTTCTCCATTTTTTCGATGTCTAGAAGCAAGTGCCGATCTCGATCTTCATTCGATCTTCATAACCTCGAACCAGCCACCCCAATGCCTTTCCGACACCTAGAGCCTTTCTTTTAACCCATAACGATATGTCCTCCTCCACCTCTTTATCTGTGAGGTACTCCATTTCACAAATATCTTCGGGCCGGCAAATATTTATCGGAGTACAGGAGATAGGTTCTACTTCCTCCACTGACTGTCCCTCCAACCTCTCAAAAGAAGAATTCTGCTCGAACCCAGTGTTCCAATCATTCAAAGGTTTCACTGTGCAACCCCTACCTGCCACAACAGAAAAAGAAGCTCTCTCCCGACATACGTGCTTCATCAACAGCCCAATCCTCAGTAAGAGTTCGATCCTCGTCTTAAGGCTCGTAAATTAACAGATAAAATACAAGGAAAAAAACTCGGGAGAAACAAGTCATATTAGGTTTCCCCCCCCCCTCATTTTATTTGATTAATTTCCTTGTTAAAGAGAAGGGAGGAAATGGAAACAAAACAATCCTAGCTAACATGGTCCAGTTTCATCCCATACCTAACCTCTGATTGCGAAAAACAATCTTAGCGCCAATTGAGAACCCTAATTTTCTACTTGAATCCAAAATTTTCAAGTATCCTAGCATTTACATCACTAATTAACAAGAAAATATAGCACAAACGATGTAAAAATGCATAAATCTCACCGGCATAACTGTTGGTGACATCGACGGAGCCTTTAAAGGAGCTTCCAAGGAGAACGCCGACGACGCGCTTACGAGTGTCTTTTGCAACTCTGTTGTAGTTATCGACAATGCTCAGTAACACCAGTGGATGCACAATTACCTTCTCGATCGGCCTCGCCGATATTTGCTGCGATTTTATCACGTCCATCGCCGGTGAACTGGAACTTGGGTAAATCACGCAATTTTTCAACCGGATTCGGATCGGGCGATTTTTGCAGGAACCTGTTTGGAACTTCCTCTCTGGCCGTCCAACTCCAAGTATGATTTGGGATTTAAATTTGTTTGGCTAGGGATTAGAAATTTCCTTTTGATTTGGGATTTAAATTTGAAGCAGTGATTGGACATTTTAATTATTTGTTAATTGTTAAATAAATTGAGATAGTCCTAAATTTTCAAGTTAACTACTTGGAGGAAAAAAAAAAGTGTCACCTCTAAAATAAAAAGTCAAAATAGAACAATATTAAATAATTAAATTAAGGTAAAAATTTAGCTACAACGGTTTTATAAATATTTTTTTGTAAAATGGATCATTTTTATCTGACTTATCGTATGTTGGTAGGTTGAGTTTTGATAGAGTATGGTTTTGTTTTACGAATTATAATCCGTAAGACCGTCCTACAAGAGACCTACTCTTAAATTAATACTGTATTTTTTTTTTCATAATCATTCTTCAAAGTTCAATTGTTTTTTTAAAAAGGTATGTATTTGTTTCTTTCTATACCATTAGTATTAGTATGTGTAATTTTTCATCTTTAGCTTCGTTATTTGTTTTTTTTTTTTTCAATTTTGAATGTGATTTGTCAAATATGCAGAAGTTTAACCACACCTAATAACACATTTACAGCTACACCAATGGATAAAATTTTAATTATATCTCTCGTCCCACATTAAATGTTTATTTCCTTCATTTCGGGTAAAGAGTCCACTATTTCATTTTAGAATGTTCACGTAAAGAGTTCAATTTAAAAAATACGACATAAAAGTGTTATTTTCTTTAAAAAAATTAACTTTTAAACAAGGACTTTATACCCGAAACGAAAGGAGTATCTTTAAATAAAAAACATTTTGACATCAGTGTTCCTATTTATATGTATATATCTGAGAAAAAGGTAAGAGGAAATAATCAAAAGTTCATTAACAAATAGTCGTGTCTCCGTGTTTCCAAACTCTTCACCAAGTTTGTGGGTGGAGTCCCAAACAACAAATATCACCATAATACTGGGTAAAATTACACCATTTTTCAGCATGATCCATGGAATTAACCCTACAAAGAAAGAATGCATGGATGTTGAAATTAAGATTAGTTCACATTATAATGTGCCAACATTTGGTGATAACCCCAACTATTTATAGTATGGAGTGTATATTCCAAGACAAAGAGATCACAATTAATATTTTTTATTTTTATCTTTATCTTTGTTTTTGTTTTTGTTTTTGTTTTTTGTTTTTTGTTTTTTTTTGCATAATTAATTAACTTACTTTCAACATGTTTTGATTTTGTTTTTTATCTGACACACGGAGCAAAAATTCAAACAACAATCACACAATAGCATATCAAAAAATTCAAGCCAATTTTAAAGTAAAAATATTTATATGTTGTGAAGGATTTTATCGTTGATGATAATATCATGAAATACAAACACAAATGTGGGAAAATAAAAGTTAATGTTTCTTGCGAAGACAGTGGTAACCGAATTTTTTGATGAAATCTTCCCATGGAAATTATTCAAGTTTAAGCCAATCCAATACTTGAATTGTATGATCTTAGATGTTATTATTGTACGATTTTTAAATTGTTGATTTTAGATTTAGATATATATTTAATTAAGGTAAAGACTTGTATAGGACCGTCTTACGGATCCTAGATCCGTAAGACGGAGCCCCATTTATAAATTCGGTAGTTAATAATAAAATGACAAAGACTTGTGTAGGACGGTCTTACGGATCTAAATCCGTAAGACGGAGCCCCATTTAGAACTTCACGGGTTAATAATTAAACATGTTAATAAATTTCATAAAAGCTTGTTGACTAAGTTGGTAAAAGGCGGAGGCTAAAGGTAATAGCCCCTTGCGGTTGAAGGTTCGAAATGCCTCAGCAACAAAAATTTGTTTTTAATGCTCATTTCCTTTATTTGTTACGGTGCCCCTTCACTTTCAATATTTGCCGCCGGATTCTCACACCTTGCAGATTAATCCTTTGTTAGCTCTGTTAACCATCCGTTAGCAACAATTGTCTTGGGATACTTGACAGATCCTAACGAACTTTGACGAAATGCTAAATGACACATTTAAAACCAAACGTGACACATTAAAAACACAAAAGTAACATATTTTAATGTTAAAAGTGACACTATAAATGAAAATTTATTATAATTTTTATTAAAATACAAAGTAACACTCTTAATACTAAAAAGTGACACTCTTAATACTAAAAAGTGACACATTTAATACTAAAAAGTAACACTCTTAATACTAAAAAATGGCATTTTTAATACTAAAAAGTGACATTCTTAATACTAAAAAGTGACACTCTTAATACTAAAAATGACACATTTAATACTAAAAAGTGACACTCTTAATACTAAAAAGTGGCACTTTTAATACTAAAAAGTGACACTCTTAATACTAAAAAGTGACACATTTAATACTAAAAAGTGACACTCTTAATACTAAAAAGTGACACTCTTAATATTAAAAAGTGACACTCTTAATACTAAAAAGTAACACATTTAATACTAAAAAGTGACACTCTTCCTTAAAGAATTTACCGGACCAAAATGAATCATCTCGTGCTTCAAGTTCATCTACTACATGCCTTGATCATGCTCGCTCTGTTACGAATGGAAGGAGAAAAAGAATTAAGGAAAGTATTGAAAAGGGCAAGAAAAAGACTACTGATTATTTTGATTTCCATCAAGCCAAGGAATTTGGTTCAAAGACTTCTAATGCTCGGTTATTTTAGACATATTTTCAGTAAAATTTGTAAATTTGAGTAAGAAACATATACTTTACCTTGAAAAAATTATGGTTTAGTGTTTTTAAAGATTGACACTTGGGATTATATGTATTTCTATGAGTGAACATATATATTTCAGTATTATTCAATTGGTTATTGTTGTTAAAATCACTAGCTCAAAAGTGACACACTTTAGTCATAAAGGTAACACACTCCAAGCCTAAAAGTGACACTCTTATTGATACAGATTGTATGATTATAAAAATAAGTTGTTTTACCAAAAGTGACACACCTAATGCCTAAAAATGACACAATTAATACCTAAAAGTGACACACTAAACGTGACACTTATGAATAAAAATTTAAAGATGAAAAATGATTGTTTTTGCCAAAAGTGACACACGTAAAACTTAAAAGCGACACATTTTATATTTAAAAGTAACACTCTGATTTAAAGTAACTAAGTAAAACTTAAGCAGACCTAAGGCAACAATTATCTAAAAGTGACACATTTTTGTTCTTAAAGTGACACACGCCAAACCTAAAAGTAACACTCTAATTGATCATAAATGTAAACAATGTCAAAATGACACATCTCAGGCAATAACTCTCCTTCGGTTGCTGTCAAGCTACTCTCTGAGCTAGCCGATATTGAGGACCAAGAGGAGAACAAAAGCAATGATTGTCACAAAACTCCAGGCGACTCCGGATGAACACGAGAGACCGACATACGGGAGGTATCCAAGAAACCGTGAGGGGCGTAGAAAGCCTACCAAGCCGCCGAGTCTCTATTTGAGGCGTGACGAGTCGATTCGACTGCTGACCGACTGACGATCGATAGGCTCGGCATACCAGTGAGATTAGGGATATGTGTAGTCTCAAGATCACTTTCAGATTTTTTGAGAGACTCCATATCCCTCACGGAAGGTGAAGCAGAGAGAGGAGCCCTTCCCCAAAGGGGGGACATATCGGCAGCACGCACGCCGCACATTTACACACACGCGCACGCATGCGCACGCATACGCTGCACGCACACACGCACGCACGTACGCCCGCATACGGGTATAGCTCTCTCTCCGCCTGCATCCTCGCTCGAGGCCATTAGAGAGGCATATAACATGCCTAAAACCCCGTCCCCGGGTGTTTATACATATGTGAGATTTAATGGCCTTAACCGCCTATATTTTATATCTTTCCTTTCTTAATACTAATTATTACCATATACTATTTCCTATCCCCTACCCCGGCTCGGTGTCTAACTCGTGACCGATAAGCTATTCTTCCTTCTTCTATCTAATTAGTTACCTAAGGGAGAAAGAGCTCTTTATGCAGACTTTCGTAAGAAGACATGCTTAACACTTTTCTAAAAGAGAGTTCCCTTCTCGAGTCCCTCCGTGCTCGGCCCCTCCGATCTCGACCTCCGGCCCCGGTCCTGGGTCTCGAGTCGGTCCTCGCCTTGCCTCATTCCCCACCTAGTCCCATCCCCGAAAGCTCCGTTCAACAGCTATCTAGTGAACATTTCAAGCATCTTTCTAGTTTTATCGAAATTGCTTAGATGATCATTGAACTCTCCTTCGGTTCTTTGTCGTCAAGCTACTCTCCGAGCTAGCCAGATATTGAGGACCAAGAGGAGAACAAAAAGCAATGATTGTCACAAAACTCAGGCGCGGGATGAACACGAGGCGACATACCGGAGGTATCCAAGAACCGTGAGGGGCGTAGAAAGCCTACCAAGCCGCCGAGTCTCTATTTGAGGGCGTGACGAGTCGATCTCGCGGACCGACCGACCGATAGGCGGCTCCATACCGTGAGATTAGGGATATGTGATTTTCCCCTTCAACAACCACACCTTTCTTGGCTTCCTTAGCTTAGAAAGAGAAATAGGACTTTCTTCTTTCCCTCCTTATCATTCGAGCACTTTCCTGGTCATTTTTCACATCCTTAGGGAGTATGAATGACAAAGACAAATTTGCAAGTAGAAAGATTATGCCCATAGAACAATGTTTACAATGGAATGGGAGCTTCTCAAAGTCCAATCTTTGGTGAAAACTAGGAGAATCATCGCCACAATCAAGAAAAACTCTAGAAAGCAAGGCTTTTAAGCAAATCCACTTACATCAAGACCTTTGCAAGACTAGACCGAGACAATGTGGGCGTAGCATGATCAATAGAAAGGGCTTTTCCAAAGATTCTTGCGAGAAAAGAAAAATGTCTTGTTAAATAAATGCATTGGTAAACTGGCGGCACCGAAGGAATAAAGATCGATGATCGCCTCCACCATCTAAATAGCCAGAAGGCGACAAAGAAGTTTCGAACCATAAACCAACTACTCCATCATTGGCATCTTAAGCAATACACTAGAAACCAACTCAGCCAACACATTTTTGTTATTTCTCATAAGATATTATTTATTTACTATGACTTGCAAATTTTTAATGAGAATTAAAACAAAATAATGTAGCTAACGGGTTTCGAAAAGCGGACCTGCAATGACGAAGCTTTAAAGTGGCAGTTCTGTCCATTGAGAGAAACTCATTATTGTGATTTCTTTTAACATATTTAATTATTAACCCACGAATTCCTAAATGGGGCTCCGTCTTACGGATGATGATCCATAAGGCCTCTTCTGAGACCACCCCTAATAAAATATGTTAATAATAATCCCAAAAACAAGCTAGCTCAGTTGATTATAGGTGGAACTTAAAGGTTAAGCCGAAGGAGGTCTGCAGTTCGACACCCCCCAACTTCAACATTATTTTTTAATGCTCATTTCCTCTATTTACGGGTTAATAATTAAATCATTAATAAAAACATAATAAGTTGTTAGTAAAGTTGGTTGAAGGCACCACTTCAAGGGGTTAGGGATGGATGGTCAATGGTTTGAAACTCCATAGTTACAATGTTTTGTTTTAATTCTCATTATTGAAAAGTTCTTCTATTTGTTTCAGTGACCCTCCACTTTCAATGTTTGTTAGCTTTGTTAGCCATCCGTTAGCATCAATTGTCTTGAGATACTTGACAGATCCTAACGGACTTTGACGAAATGCTAAATGACACATTAAAAACACAAAAAGTGATACATTTTAATGTTAAAAGTGACACTACAAATGAAAATTTATTATAATTTTTATTAAAATACAAAATGACACATTTAATACTAAAAAGTGACACCCTTAATACTAAAAAGTGACACTCTTAATAATAAAAAGTGACACTCTCAATACAAAAAGTGACACATTTAATACTAAAAAGTGACACTTTTAATACTAAAAAGTGACACTCTTAATACTAAAAAGTGACACATTTAATACTAAAAAGTGACACTCTTCCTTAACAATGTTTTGTTTTAATTCTCATTATTGAAAAGTTTTTCTATTTGTTTCAGTGCCCTCCACTTTCAATGTTTGTTAGCTTTGTTAGCCATCCGTTAGCATCAATTGCCTTGAGATACTTGGAGGATCCTAACGGACTTTTGACGAAATGCTAAATGACACATTTAAAACCAAAAGTGACACATTAAAAACACAAAAAATGACACTATAAATGAAAATTTATTATAGTTTTTATTAAAATACAAAGTGACACTATTAATACTAAAAAGTAACACATTTGATACTAAAAAGTGACACTCTTAATACTAAAAAGTGACACTCTTAATATAAAAAGTGACACATTTAATACTAAGAAGCGACACTCTTAATACTAAAAAGTGACACTCTTCCTTAAATAATTTACCGGACCAAAATGAATCATCTCGTGTTTCAAGTTCATCTTCTACATGCCTAGATCTTGCTCCCTCATTCTGAAGGAAAGTCCAAAAAAATTAAGGGAAGTATTGAAAAGGGCGAAGAAAAAGACTATTTTTACTTGATTTTTCGATTCCCATCGAGCCAAGTAATTTGGTTCCAAGACTCCTAATGCTCGATTATTTTAGATATATTTTCAGTAAATTTTGTAAGTTTGAGTAAGAAACATATACTTTACCTTGAAAAAGTTATGGTTTTGTGTTTTTAACGATTGACACTTGGGATTATATACATTTCTATAAATGAGAAGATATATTTCGGTAGTGTTCAATTGATTATTCTTTATTAAAATCACTAACTCAAAAGTGACACACTTTAATCCTAAAAGTAACACACTTCAAGCCTAAAAGTGACACTCTTATTGATACAAATTGTATGATTATAAAAATAAGTTGTTTTACCAAAAGTGACACACCTAATGCCTAAAAGTGACACAATTAATACATAAAAGTGACATACTAAACGTGACACTTATGAATAAAAATTTAAAGATGAAAAGTGATTTTTTTACCAAAAGTGACACACGTAAAACTTAAAAGCGACACATTCTATATTTAAAAGTGACACTCTGATTTAAAGTAAGTAAAATTTAATCAGACCTAAGACAACAATTATCCAAAAGTGACACACTTTTGTTCTCAAAGTGACACACGCCAAGCCTAAAAGTAACACTCTGATTGATCGTAAATATAAACAATGTCAAAATGGCATCATTCTAATAAAACTTAAAAAGAATAAAAACAATTCTAAGAGATTTCGAACCTTAAACCAAAACATGCTCATTCCAACAACTTATAAAACTCATGTGAACCATCTCACCATATTGATTTTTATAAACTTTTTTTAACGTATTATTAATTTATTATACACCGCAAATTTATAATTCTCATTAAAAAGAAATAAAACCAAATTATGTTGATAAGGGGTTTCGAACCTGCGCCTCCACTCAACCAAACCGTTACAAATCACTTCCGTCCAGCATGCCAAACTCATAATTATGAATTTTGTTAACATATTTAATTATTAACCCGTAAATTCTTAAATGGGGCTCCGTCTTACGAATAAGGATCCGTAAGACGGTCTTACAGGAGACCACCCCTTTAATTAATTTGTTTGGCATGGCCCAATAGTGGCTGTTTAACTCGAGGCCAAGGTATAATATCACTATATCATTCACTCGTTTAGCTCGAGAATTGGTGGGTTAGCCCGAAACCGCCAAGGTCGGACCAATTAACATCTCTAATTGAACACGTGACTGAAAATTTAGTTTTTATAGCTAAGTGTCTCAAAAAAATAGGACAAATTGTTGGCCGGTCCCTTTCCCAAATTTCTAACCTTTGTAGTACCTCATTTTTAACTACATAAATGCACTTTCGTTAAATTCTTCTGAAGATGTCCCGACTCTCATCCAAACAATTCAAATCATCACCATCGCACTCTGCCTTCACCCCGGTACGATATCCCCTCCTCCTTAATTTTGTTTCTTCTTCCATTAATTATGTTTTGTCTCCAACCTGGTTTGAATCATTGCATTCGTCTTTAAACATAAAGAAAAATAACAATCAAAATCAATAACAAAATGCATAGATTATGAATTCGAAAAACCTTCGCTCATAAAGTAAATGAGCAAGATCGGGGAAGAGAACTCTCTTAAGGAAGTGAATCAGGACGAGAGCTAGGTTAGATTCGGGTTCAGAGGTCGGAGGGATGCTGGAGAATTCCATAGTTTTTTTGTTGGAAATAATATATAGGAATTCAATACAAGAATTACAGAATATGTAAACAATTGAAATCGTTACTTCTTAGATGGAAGTCGATTGGTGATTTCAAAGTTTGCAGTTAGTCTTTAAGTTTGCAGGTAAACTTCAAGTCTGCTAGTGATCTTCAAGTCTGCTTATGGGCAAGCGAAGTCTGCTGGTGTAGATATGAAGTCTACCTATGAAGGCTTCTGAAGTTGAACCAAAGTCAGAATCACCAACGAAAATAGGAGGCAAATGAATACACTAGCAAGATGTGATGCAAATGAATGAAGTTACAGCTAGTAATGACACATAAAGTCTGAAGTTACAGAATTCAAAAGAAAAATTAGCAAAATGTGTTTTTGTCTGAATAGACAAATTTGGTTCGACTTCGTGTCCGCGGGATGCCCCCCGCACATGAGTTCGATAATAACAACACATAAAGTCTGGATTACAGAATTCAAAAGAAAAATTAGAAAAACATGGGTTTGTCTGAGTAGACAAATTTGGTCTGACATTCGTGTCCTCGCCCACACATGAGTTCGGTAGCCTAAAGGCTAAATCAGACCATCATTTGCAACCCCCCCCTTGCGGGCGCACACGGGAGAGAAAGTATTTACTATACACAAGTTTATCCTTACCACATAAGGTAAATAACTAAACAACTCAAACTTTTGTTAATTTTCCAATGTGAGACAAACTCACTTCCAATTTCCAACACCACACTTTAATCAATCATAATTTATTCATCCAAATACCAAATTTGACAAATAAATATATGATTTCGATGTTCTCAAGGAGTAGAACACATTTTTACAATTATTCTTGTCATTACACAAATGAAACATTAAGAAATCAGTGCCTCAAGATTGCACAATTTCATTCTTTAAACAAAAATGTTCCAATATTTTTTTCTCGAACATCTCAGAGTTCAATAAAAAAGAGAGAGATGGAGTAGACCTTGAATTTGTTGCATAAAGAGCCTTACGAATCCATCGAGTTCAAACAAAACGATAAGCGTGAAGATTTCCTAATAAAACAGACACGCGCTGGTGGGAACAAACTTCAACAATTAGAAAGGCTTGACTTGTTGGGAAAAGAAAAAGAAATGGAAAAAGAATCCATCCAAGGAGAAATTGTTAATGATAATACACATATTTTAATCGCAATGCATTAATTTGGAATTATGATGCACAAATCAAGCATCAAAATCGTGCATTGCGATTAAATTTTGTGCATGTTGTTGCACGATTTTGTGCATCACGATGCATGAACTAAAACTTTTATGCGTCCGTGTTTGGTTCATTAAGAGTATATTCGTCTTTTCCTTCAAAAAATACATTTTACTGCTTAAAAAAGTATTATAGCTTTTAGCGATTGAAAATATGTGGAGGGGATCGCCCGATTTTCACCAAAAATAAAATAAAATTGGAGAATGGAGTGCCTCTCCAATGTATTTTTATTAGGTGTCTCTCCAACGTAAAAATTCAAGTGATATCACATATGATTGATTCAATCGTGTAAAACTAATCCATGAAAATCAAATCATCATTGAAATACTACTCTCTTCCTCCCTAAATTTTAGTGTCCAGTTTCACTTGGCACATATATTTAAAAAAACTAATTGATCTTTTTTATAAAGGCTTAAATAAAAATTTGGCCTCTCTACTTTGACGGATTATTCGTTAAGTTCACTCTGATATATTTTTTTTCAATTTAATCATTATACTTGGTTTTTTTTTTACGTTCATTACTCCGTCCATTTTTTTGAAAAAAAAAAGCTAAAAATCTTTATAAAAACCCAAAAATACCCTTACTTTTATCACGTGTTACTCACGTGATCTCCAAGCTTCAACAGAACTTGAATGTTCATGGACAATGAAGTATGAAGACATTGCCACTGGTACCATTGTTTGAATTGAAACAACAAGTTCAATGAGCTTAAAAGCTTATATCGGGGTTTTTTCAGATATGACGGTTTTAAAGTCTCGATGTCCGTTAGCGATAATCAAATTTGGGTTTCAACAAGGGAGAGTGAAAGAGAAATTCTGCAACTTTTGTTGAGGATGTGAATGTTCTTGGTGTCAGGTTTGATGCCGCAAAATGGGAACAAACCAGAGGGGAGTCAGGGTGGTACGGACAGAAAATAAAGCCAGGGTGAATTCGAACTCTTTAAACCCTGATTCACCTTCAACCTTCAACGATATCACAACAATGGCTCATGTTTTCTTAACACGTGATTGCAATTTCCTCCATGAGGGTTCATCTGATAAGGTCAGTTTCTTTTCATAATTTCATGAAAAATGGTCTAATTATTCGATCTCACACTATTTTTGCACTCACCCAGATCATTAGCTCAGACTTGTAAGACTCCAGTTCTGATAGGCCTGCAACAATTTGTACATTACCATTTTAATAACCCATTTATGGAATTAAATGCTTGAGTACACAACCCACTGTTGCCTTGTCAGTTTTTTCGCAATTGAAAGCACATGGGTTTAAGCATGATGTTTATACATAAACAGATTTTATAAATTTGCTTTGTTATTGGGGTTTCAATAGAAGGTTAGATTCTATTTTTGTGGAGGTTATTGAGATAAATGGACATCAGAAATGGATGACCATATTTGGGTTTTCACGTACTGCAATCATGGATAAATGTAAAGGTTCACATTGATGTTTTCTCTTACACTGTTGTCACGGAAGCCATCGCCGGTCGCCACAGATACATGGAGTTTTAGAGAGAGAAAAGGAGAGGGAGAGGGGGAGGGAGAGGGAGAGATAGAGAAAGAGGTTTGTTTGGTAGTAAAGGGTAAATATTTCACATACCCTTTTGTTTTGATGATATTATAAAAAAAAAGCCCTCATTTGAAGTCATTTTTAAAAAATTAATAAGTACATTTATGTCATTTTGAATATTTCCAACCAATCGAACTAACGGAAATAACTTTACGTGACCTAATTATCACCAAATGCTAATGAGATCCATCATTAAAATAGTACGAAAAACAAGGATAAAATGATAAAAAGTAATTCCTAAATCAGAAAGATTAGAAAATTATAAATTTTCTAACACTAGTAAGGTTCACGTGCGTTGCATGTGGTGTTAATGATTTTTTGTAGTCTAGGTGAAATATGGTGTTGTTAGATTTCTAAATCATCAATTTTTAAAAATATTTATATGAGTTTTTTTTTTCTTTCTATTTTCAAATTTGAAAATTCAAAACAATGAACATGAGTTTGTAAATAATGAAATTTAAGGTAGTGGTGGTGATGGGCCTATAAATGATATGTTTTGCAAATGAGTTATTTTGGAGGTAGGAGTAAAAAATTAGAAAATAAAATATAATAAAATCCAAAAATTATTTTTTAGGTTAATGGTGAAATTTGAGGTGATAGTGGTGGTGATGATAAGGGTGGTGGGTTTATGAACGATGAGATAGATAGAAGAAAGTGAAAGATAAAAAAATAAATTAAATAAATTCTAAATTTCAATTTTTTGGAGTAATGCATTGTGCAGTAGAACCCTCACCCACCTTAAGTATGTACCGGAGGTTGCGATGCTCGCATCAAAACCTCCAATGCTTGCATCACTAACAAATCGAGGTCCAATTCATGACGAATCTATCAACAAAACTTTGAAGAAGAACCTGGGCCTCCACTGGAATAATGGAGTCACACTCACTAGGGGTTGTCCCTAAATACGAGGTGTTGCAGTAGATGATATTCTTTCTTTGATCTAAGAGGAGGCTGGAGGGATTGAATCGAAGGCCCAATTGTTAAAAAGAAAAAAAAACAATGAAAAACTAGTTCTGTTTCATCAATGAAGTTTTCATATTTCCAAGGTGCCCGTTTCTACCTTTTTGTTTTCCAAGACGTCTTTTTATGTTCACAAAGCGTTGGCTCAGGTTTTGGTAGAAGGAGGAGGGACATTTAAGGAAGAATTTTACAAAAATGGACTTATGCGGTTTTAAAAAAATAGGGTACTTGAGTGGTTACAATTCTAGAAAATGGTACCGGTCCATAATTATTATATTTGGATTTCTTGATTTTGGTCTTTGAACTAATTTTTTTGAATTTTTGCTCCTTGTACTAATTTTTTCGATGGATTGGTCATTCTATCCATTTCTGTTAATTTTCTACCATTAAGTCCAACCTCGTGCATATCATGTGATGCATTTTGAAGGGTATTTTTGTTCGTGTAACCTTTTCTTTCAAATTGACCAAATTACTTGTAAGAGCCTAAAACATTGCGAGTTTGACTTTCTTGTATGGTTGACTTCTTGTATGAGTTTTCTTGTCTTTGGGTTGGTTGGATCATAGCCAATTCCTAGCCCTAGAGTTGTTGGAGTTACAATGAGTAATTAGCTTATTGGGAAGATGGTGGTATTATTAGCGTTGTTGGAAACACGACTAATAGTCGTAGCTTAGCGTTTGTTGGATTACTTCCTTAATAATTATTTATGGCCTTTGAGATATCCTAGGTCTTCGTGTACTTTGCTCATATACATTTATATCCTTATTATCATGTTTATAAAGTTTACATGTAGTCACGATGTTCAAAGTTCATTTCGTTCGCGTATCGTTAACGTATCGTTTGGTATTTGTCGCACTTAATTTTGGTTTGACCTTAGGTATGTGTTTGGGACACTTAATTAGACTAGTCATGTTTTAAGTTTGATTTCGCGATTCGCGTATCGCCTTTGTTAACGTATCGCCTTTGGACTTGGGTATGTGTTTGACTTAAGAACATTTTAGGCTTTTTGAAAGTTAGTTAAAACAAGAATAGATTTTTAGCAAGTTTATGTGAGTCCTATGTTTCTAAATAGTTTTGGAGAGATTTTGGGTTGTGATATTTGATGATTTAAGACGTTCTAATAACCTTATACCAAACTTTATGTTGTTTCGATCGTTGTGGTTTGTTAGGATTATGATTAGATGACTAATCCGTGTCTTGGATTGTGATTACAATAGTATGATATACTTTGGAATTGTCTTGGGTTTGTTGTGATTGATAAAAGAATATCAATTGTTATAATTTGCGATGAATTATAAAGATCGTTGGTTGTTGAGACATTATAAAACCGGGTTATTGTTATGATGATAGGTTGACGCTTAGTAAGCCATAAAACCGTTTTAGTTTAGTTTGGCTTTTAGTTTAGTTCAAGAGAGTTGACCCTAATGGAGTGCCATGGCAGAAAAAAATCTTTATATAGAATCAAATGGGTTACGTGATTGAGATTATGGAAGGAACCATTCCATACGAATAAGATTTAGCGCACTTATGGGGCTCACGTGTGTGTGACTATGAGATAAGTCTTGTTTCTTCTTTGTAATGATTAACACACTACCTTGTAAACCTAAATAAGTGGTTATGTTAATGGCTAAGTATGTAACCTTATGGTATGGGTGTATTGTGGAGCCCCAAAACCCTAGCCTACACTTTCCATTTACGAGTTGGGGATCTCATCCAGGACCTTACCAGAATTGATTGTTGGACTAGATAGAGAGCCTCCGATATGTGTTTTTGGAAGGCTAAGTTATGTGTTATAAGTGTATATAGATTAATCGAGTAGTCTTTACTTGTTGTGGGTTGAGGATCTTGGAGGACCTCAATTTGTTATTGTTGATCGACTAGATATGGGTAGTTTATTATGTGAATGTGAATTAGACTAATTTAGTCTAAGTATATATGTTTGTGGTTTATTATTGTGTACCCTAATGTTTGGACATGGATTAAATATGTGGTCAAGTTGTATTTGAATATTTGTCAATATGTGTATGTATGTTTATGTGAGTCCTAGACTAAATCCTATGTAGTTTTGGGATTGTTGATATTCAAATATGTGAAATTTGCTCGATTATGACTTAAGGTAGAATCATAGATCTACTTTGATTATAAGTCCCGATGAATGTATTTGAGTAAAGTCGATAATGAGATGATTATACCAAACTTTATGAATAAAATGCAAAATTAATGAGGCGCTTTGGGTTGTCGATTAGTTTGTACATTCATTTGTTGGTCGCAGCAATGATGTAGCACCAACTTGTAACAATATAGAATTGGTAAGATGTGATGGAACTCTTGTGTGATGAATCACTAGTGAATTAGGATTATGATTAGATGACTAATCCACTTATGTTACCCTTGGGCACTCTATGATTGGAAACTAAAGAGATAGTTTTGGATTGTGATTACAATAGTAAGAATGATATACTTGGAATACTTGGGTTTGTTGTGATTGATAAAAGAATATCAATTAAGTTATAATTTGATGGATTTTTTTGGTTTAAGTCAATAATGACCTAAAAGATGAATTATAAAGTCAAGACTCAACGGAGTCGAATAGAGATTGATAGTACAGTAATTAAAGTGGTGTTGGAATCCTACAACTTTAGAGACATGTATGGTCTTGCTTGTGAAGACCCGAATGAATTCTTTGTGAGTGTCCAATGTGACACCTAAACCTTAAGGGTTATTATTATGATGATAGGTTGACGCTTAACTAACTTAGTAAGCCATATGACCGTGATACTTAGAGTTTGGGAAATGTCGACTTAGTTTAGTAACTCAAGAGAGTTGACTATGGGCGTGCACGTTATGGCATGAGAATATTAGAGATCTTTATATAGAATCAAATGGGGTTACGTGATTGAGATTATGGAAGGACTACCATTCCATACGAATAAGATTTAGCGCACTTATAGGTACTCACGTGTGTGTGACTATGAGATAGTCTTGTTTCCGCTTTGAGCGTGACTTGAGTGTAATGATTAACACACTACAGTTATAAACTAAATAAGTGGTTATGTTAATGGCTAAGTATGTAACCTTATGGTATGGGTGATTGTGGACTAATGAAGTAGCCTACACTTTATTCTGAGTTGGGGATCCTTAAGGACCTTAAGAATTGATTGTTGGACTAGATAGAGAGCTCCGATATGGTTTTTGTTGAAGGCTAAGTATATGGCCTAATGTTATAAGTGTATATAGATTAATCGAGTAGTCTTTACTTGTTTGTGGGTTGAGGATCTTGGAGGACCTCAATGTGTTATTGTTGATAGACTAGATATGTAGTCTTATTATGTGAATGTGAATTAGACTAATTAATAGTCTAAGTATATATGTTTGTGGTTTGGGGATTATTGTGTACCCTAATGTTTGGACATCTGGATTAAATATGTGGTCAAGTTGTATTTGGGAATATTTGTCAATATGTGTATGTATGTTTATGTGAGTCAAGACTAAATATGTAGTTTTGGGATGTGTTGTTCATTACCTTCAAATATGTGTTTGCTATTATGTTAAGGTAGAATCATAGATCTACTTTGCATTGCATTGGAAGTCCATCTGACATATGTGGTTGATTTGACTGGGTCGATAATGAGATGACGTATCGCCTTCACGAATGTCAAAATTCATGATCGCTTTGGGTTGTCGTATTAGAGACAATTTGTACACACCCCCTCATTTGTTGGTCGCAGTAGGGATGTAGCCCCACTGTTGTAACAATACTACGACATTGGTAAGCTATGGAACTCGAGTGGGACTCGGGGACGTCGATATCACTAGTTGGATATCGAGGGCACAGTTTTGTTTTGCACGTGTATTACATAAGCAACACGACAGATGCGGTCGAGAGAGCACACCACGATCTATATGTTTTGTTTATGAGCATTTTGTGATCATCAACATGCTACGTGGAAATTGTGGTATTTCTGGTTTGTTGATTGAGTACCCATATTTATGCGGTACATGTTTATGATAGTAATCAAATTGATGCGATGCCATGATTATTTATGACTGAGTATATTACCACGTCATATTATTATTTGTAGTAACTTGCTGAGTCATTATGACTCATTTTGGATTTTGTTTCTCTTGTGTAGTTGATTATAGCCGCATAGCAATTGCGTAGATCATAGTTGTAGCAATGCACAGTTCGATTGGTAGATTGTGCAGTGATCGAGTAGAGCTTGGTAGCATCTGATTTTCTTAGTGGTAACTCGCGGAGTCATATTTCTGTCACTTCTAGTTATCATTCATTCCAGTGAGGACGATGTTATGCAAAGTTATATAAGCTTTATCGTGGGTAGAATTATGTTTGGGTAATTGTAGTTGTATTATTTTTGGAGCCGACAAGTTATATCGTGCAGTGTTTCTATTTATAAGTATTATTCTGGTTTTGTTCCCGATCATGTGTTTAGCTCGTGGTGTTTAGTTGTGGTTATCCGACATGTTGTGGTCGTTGACATTGTAGTAGTTGGGTTTCGGCATGTAATGTCACCGATGACTTGGTTTATATTCCTCTTTGTTCCACAGGTGGTTTTGTTGCGTGTGTGCAATGTTGCGCCACGCAGTTTCAAATTTTAAGCCAATTTGATTTACTATCTCTTTGGTTGTGTTTGCTTGGAACTTGATAGCTCGGGTCTCTTCTTATATTATATTTCATTTCGCTTCCGCAATTTGTTGTTGTTGTTTTGTATTGCCGTTATCTCTTTACTTTCTTGTTAGAGCTTGTTTAGTTGGTTTAGCGGCACGACCTCTGGATTTCGTGTTGGAATCCGGGTCGGGTTGTCACATTGCTCATATTTAATTTATAACTTGAACTTATTTAAGGGGTATTTTTACTAATTATAAAATTAAAAATGAGAAGGCAACCATGAAAGACCTAGTTTGAAGAAGCTTCATTTTCTCAAAAAGAAATTCAAACCTTAATTTGAGAAGACAAAACTTTTAAAAAAATGCAAACTTAATATATATATGAATTGCGTTGAGAAATTGAAGAGATGTAAGCCATTTGAAAGCGATATATCCAAAACCCAAATTTGAAAAAAAAATTGTTTTTGCCTTTGTCATTGCCGGAGACGACGTCGGAATAGCAAAACCAGATCTGGAAGTGGCCGGTGAAGTTGCCAGAGAAGAAAACAAACCCAGATCTGAAAATCATGACATGAAAAAGGAAAGATGAGAAATTTACGTTTCACTCAATTCAATTTACCCCCAAGCAGAGCTAGAAGAGAAAAGAGAAGAGGAAAGAGGAAAGAGGAAAATAAAGCTCGAATTGGGTTTGTGTTTATTAGAGAGATAAATAGAGAGGAAATTCCATTTTCTTTCCTTCTTTCCTTATCCGCGATAATTCTTCATCGCAGATGTTGGCTTCTCCTAACCATTGATCAACCCGAAGCTTGTTTGGGCTTGAGTTTTTTTCTCCTTTGAAGGGGCCAAATTTATGAGGTGGAGGATGAACCTTAGAGGTTGTACTTATCAATTGGATGGAAGAAAAACATTCAATCAATTGGTGAATTAGATGAAAGAAAAACAAGATACTCAAATTTATTTAAGGCGTGTGGAATCGGATAAAAGAGAAAAAAATGATGTGTACATATGTTGAGAGGGAAGATGAAGTGGAGGATCAACAAGTCAAACCCTGATGTTTCTAAAGTGATAGACCATTTTACCCATAACCAATGTTACATGACACGCACGTGGTAAAACTTAAGGCCCAATTTCGCTAAAAATTTCAGCTTAAGGACCTATTGCGAGTTATCGGGACCAAAACTGAGGAATCCAAATTATACATGGATCATTTGTGTTGTTTGCCCTTGTCTTTTTTCCTTATTCTCTCTCAATTAATTAGAACTCAATTGTTGGTCCCGAAATAGGCTCAATCTAGGCTAGAAGGTGGGGGGGAGGGGGTTGAATAGCCTAGAAGATATATTTAAAATTATGTTTGAAAAGTTTCTTAAAACAATCTTTCTTCTTTTCTTTTAAACACCCCTTTTTAGGAAGGGTTAGTGCAGCGGAATACTTATAAGAGGAAACATATCAAGGTCTGATATTGATTCAAACACGAGCTTGAACTTAATAGATAAATGCAAGCAGCTTGTTATATGATGAGCGTTCGCATGAACACGAGTTTAGAAGTGGTTCGTACTGTGAAGAGTACTATGTCCACTACCAAAGTGGTTAGCTTTGGATTTTGAAAGGTGCACTTGTTTATCCACTAGGTGTAAGAGTAAGATCTCTAATGGATCGTGTACAAAATAGTTTTCAACCAAGTGTAAGATGATGAGAGAAATAATTATTGAATAATTGTCCTCTCAAGTGCTAAAGTAAAGAACATTTTAAATACAAACTAGATGAAGCTGAAATAGAGTAAAAACTCGTAGATCCCCAGCTTCAGGGAGTTTGGTGAGGTTGTTAGTTCTTGTCCTTTGATCTCTTGAATACTTGAGTTATGAAGATGAAGCTTGAATATTCAATGTGCAAGAGTTGTTGGTCAGATTTTCAAGAGTTGTTGTTCAGACCTTCAAAACTCGAATAAATACCAAGGGAGATCTTTAGGACCGTTGGACTGAGGATAGACATGTTGTGTCCAACGTTATAATGCATTAAATGCATTTCGGGGCTTTGTAGGATGCGTTCCGCAACAGATATCAAAGATTCAGAGTTGCAGAGGCAGCCATTCCAAACAGAGTAAGTTTTCAGCCTTGCAGGCGTTTCAGCTTGAAAGTCTTCTTAGCCAAATGAGGAAATGTCTTCAGATGTCATTATGCGTGAGACAGACTGGATAGATATCGAGTTGTCTACAGAGTTGACTTCTTTGGAGGGAAATTTGATGAAGATATCTTTTTGAATATTATCTGACTTAGATATTAAAAATATCTAAATCAAATAATATGAGACTTAATTCCTTGATTTGACTGTCTTTGATTTTGAACCTTGAGCATACTTCCAAGTCTGCTGTTTGAATTGTGCTTTCAAGGCTGCTGTTGAAGCCTACTTGTCCGCACCTAGAATGAACTAACAATAAACTAGTTCTAAATACCCTTGATTCTAAGACAGTTGCCACACTAATCGGTACGCAGACCTATTAGCTACTGTGCAGTAGAATCGGAGGATGACTCAACTAAATCTAGAACCTAGGAGGATCAACATCAATATTGCTAGGAATTCAAAACAAACACCGTCCTTCCACCAGATATGTCTATCTTCATTCCATCTCTTTGTGTGAGATGTCTTCGTCTCCTCCTCATCCCACCGTTCTTCCACCTCCTCCCCGCCACCGTCCTTAAATTCCTCTTCAAATTTCCCCTCTCTCCAACAACCCCATCACTACCACCACTTCCACCGGAAACAAAAACAAAATTGAGTCTTCTAAAACTTAGATTTGGGTTTAAAAACTTAGATCTAGGTTTTAAGTAACGCCTCGAGCTCGAAAGCCCGGTCCGCTACGTGCAGACACCACTAAGCACGCAGCACCTTGGGTCATCATGCCAACCACAAGCCGACCCAAAAATCCATGGATGATGTTGGTGCCCAGAGGTAGTGTGTGGCCACCTTATAAATCGAACACAATTCTACCCCATCCCACATCGGGTAGGTGTGAGAATTGTGTTCGATTTATAAGGTGGCCACACACTACCACTAGGCACCAACATTATCCATGGATTTTTGGGTCGACTTGTGGTGGGCATGATGACTCAAGGTGCTGTGTGCTATGTGGGCCAGTGTGCTGGCTACATGTAGCGGACCGGACTTTCAGGCTCGGGGCGTTACAAATGGTATCAAAGTGGGTCTCACCCAGAAATATTGCAACAAAGTGTTGTGCGGGCCAAAATGCTACACCGCAGAAGGTAGAAGCCACCTCTTGATCCCCCTACGAGCCACCTTTTGAATCCTACATCGCTCGGGGTACGATTCGGCCTTGATGAGGACATCAAGGATTTGAGTGGGGGAGATTGTAATACCCTATACCACATCGGGTAGGTATGAGAATTGTGTTCGATTTATAAGGTGGCCACACACTACCTCTGAGCACCAATATTATCCATAGATTTTTGGGTCGGCTTGTGTTGGGCATGATGACCCAAGGTGTTGCGTGCTCAGTGGTGGCTACACGTAGCGGACCGGGTTTTCGGGCTCGGGGCGTTACAAAAACCATCATATCTTTGGGCTTTAAAACTCAAATCTATACCATAGTTGTTAATCTTTGTGTTCATAGGTTGTAAAGAGAATCAATGTAGAGAAGAGATGTTTCATCTCAATTACAAACCCTACGTCCAAGGTGACGGCTTGCTCCTGGCCTCCACCAATTCGCCGCCGCAACCACTTGATCATTTACCTCGGTTTCAACATCCTCTAATATAACATCATCGCCATCTCCATTTTCACAGACAATTGGAATAAGAATATTGAAGACATAATGCCAATCGCCACAGGGCATGAACATGAAGAGCTCGAGGGAAGGAATATTCTGGAGATGAATTTCTTGATTGAATCTTTCAATACAAATGGAGTTGCTTGTGTTTGGTCACTCGTTGACTCTATAGACTATTGTATCCATTTTGTTTAAGGTTGGTAACATTGATTTTTGGATGCGGTGATCCATGAGATCTCTAGATTTTTTATGCCTGACAACATTTTGACTCTTGTACTTCAAATCAAACCTTCATATTTATATGTTGTTTCCTTTCTGGTATATCACATTTAAATATTTCAAGTAAACATGCTTATCTCTTTTGACAATCTATAACAGGGGATGATTTATAGAGAAAAAATATTTAAAATCGTAATTGTTGGTTGAGTCATTATAAGCTTCAATTAATTTCTAGTGAGAAGGTCATTGGCTAACCAAAATACCCTTTGATGAAAACTATAAAACTACCCATGCACATGATTTGGGGGGATATTTTTTGGCCTTTTAAAAGCAGGTGGGGCTATTCTGTCCCCCAAAATGTATAAGTAAATCCCCCATTTAAATTTTTTCCTTAATAACAAAAATACCCTTAATAAAAAAGATAGAAATGCCCTTCATATTTCTAAGTAGACCCCCATGTTTTTCATATAACACAAATCCTCGAACTACTTCCCCAATCCAAACAAATATATCATCTTCTTCCTTTCTCATTTGCATGCATTGATGAACAAGTATCAAATACTTTCCTAAAAATCTTCCAAAATTTTCAACAACCTTCAATATTGGTGTGAAAAAATTGAAAGTATGGAGCAAAAACAAGCATTTGCAATTATTTTTATGCTTAAAATTGTATAAACATCGTTGTTGTCCAAAAAAATGAACTCCTCGTCGTGAAATGTTCGACTATCATCAAAGGAACATTACTTAAATGTTCGGTTACATAGACCGAATATCACTCAAATGTTCGGTCGGATCTAGCCGAATATTAGAGCAATGTTCCGTCAAATCTGATTGAACATTTGAGGAGTGTTCCATCTAGGGGTGGACAAACGGGTTCGGGTTTTCGGGTCCCGAACCAATTCGATCGGGTATTTTTGGTTGATGGGTTACCCGAACCCGATCTAAAAAAAGCGGGTCGGTTATCGGGTTTTGCATTGGTACCCGAAAAACCCGATTTCCAGATGTCTAATTATTATTATTTTTAATTTTTTATTACATTAAACCAACTAATCAACCACTTATGACTTTAGTCTACTCTTAAATTACATTACCATTACCAATACCAATGCCAAGCAATTGCAAACCTACCAAGCACAAAAAAATGGTTTTTTTTTAATTAAAAAAATGGTTTTAAACATAACGGGTTACCTGATGAATTCAGGTACCCGAAGTACGGTTACCCGATTTTTTCGGAGCGGGTTCGGGTAGTAAAATATCCTACCCGTTTTTTCGGGTACCCGACCCAATAACCCGAAAAACTCGAAACCCGACCGATGCCCACACATAGTTCCATCAAATATGACCGAACATTCATGAGTAATGTTCCATCAGATCTGGCTGAGCAGTTTGAAAAAGTGTCATCAACATCGGTTTTCTGATGTGCTATTATTTTTGTTAACATGGTTCAAACAAGCTGTCTACTAATCTCCAATTATCCAATATATTGTCAATACTATTGTTCGGCCAAAATTGATTGAACAAATGCACGATGTTCGGTCAGAACTGATGGAACAATTGCTAACTGTTCCATCAGTCCTGACTAAATAATTAGCAATTGTTCCATGAACCAGGGCCGAAAATCTACCAAAATCAACATCGTTTTTCAATGTTTTAGCCTTAAAACTACTCACAATTAACAAATTTCATATCCTAATTCATAACTCAATCATAAACACTTCACATACAAATTACATAGTAACAAACACTAAACAATATGTTTCCATTTTGCCAAAGAAGATGAAGATGAGGAGGTGAGTTTGAGTTTGCTCTCTTCTCTGCATCTACCTCCTACTCAAGCTACTTTTTTTTTTTTTGAGGAATTAATAACGAAAAAGAGAATTAGAGAAGTGTATTGTTCGGTTGCGTAAGGGGTGGGGTGGGGGAGGGCGGGGGTTGTATAATAATTTTGGTTTCAAAATAGAAAATAACAAAATGAGAAAATAAGGGGGGGATATAATCGATGTTTCAGAATATTTTAAAATCAGGTGGGGGTATACATTACTTAGGAAGGTGGTCAACTTATACATTTTGGGAGTCAGAATAACATTGCTCTTTAAAAACTACTCCATCCGTTCTACCCAAAGAGTCTCCCATTTGAAAAAATCTAATTATTAAGGAGATATATTAATGTCATTGAAGTTAGTTATAATTACAAAAAAATTAAGCACAAGTAATATGTTAACAATGAGTAATGATATAGGTACCTAATGAGTACCTAAAATAATACACCTAATGATGTGGAAATTGAGGTGGCATTGATGAACCCCATTTTTTACTTAGTTACTAACTCAATGTTTAACTAACCTGGGTTAAATTTCAATCCTAAAATGTTTTTTTACAAAAGAAAAGATAACGTATTAGGTAAAAGCTAGGGCTGCCATCCAAACACAAGCCGTTCTACTTCTGCTTCTGCTTCTTCACCGACAATGACATCCCGTTTTTCTGCTTCTTCACCGGTGCCGGCCACCGACAATGACGATGACATCTCTTTCGGCATATCTCCAGGTCTCTCTCTCTCTATTCGCACCATTTCCAAACAATTCCCTGTGTTTATATATTTAAGCCAAAAATATCTACAACTCCCCTTTCTTCTTTCTCCACCCCGTCCCCCCAAAACAAATCAAATCAAATCCATCTTTCTTGTCTCACTTATAGATCGATCCCCCTCCTTCCATTTTTCTCTCTCCCTCCTCAAACTCCTCCATCTAACAAACAATTTCATTTTATCCTAACAACTCCCCAATTTTCTCAGTCTATGTTTCTCTAATTCAAAAAGGTACGTGGTGGGTGTGTGGCGGAGCTGTGCACATTACGACAACGGCCAGGAAGCGCAATCATGGTTTTCAACAAAGAGGCAACCACCTCCACCAACTCCTGAACCGAAAACACCCTCTTATCTCCTCCATCCATGACTCTTCTCTCTCCTCCACCCCTAAGACCTTCGCCAACATCTTCATCGCCATCGTTGGCACCGGCTCCCTCGGCTTTCCTTACACCTTCATGTGCATCGCCCGGCTCACCTCCCTCCTCATGATCTTCTCCGTCGCCGTCCTCACCTACCATTGCATGATGCTCCTCATCGACACTCGCAAAAAGCTCGAATCCCCTCTCAAACATTCCAAGATTGCTTCTTTCGACGATCTCGGCTTCACTGTCTGCGGTCCCATTGGTCGCTTCACTGTTGACGCCATGATTGTCCTCTTTCAAGCAAGCTTCTAGTCGGTTACTTGATATTCATCGGTAATACTTTCGATAATTTGTTCAATTTCTCTTCTTCCTCTCAATTGCTTGTTAATTTGGGTTTGAGCCCTACGATTATGGGAATTTCCGCCAAAAGCTTTTACATCTGGAGATGTTTCCCTTTCCGGTTAGGGTTGGAATTGTAAGCACGAACGCTACTTCTAAGGGATTTCGTGCTGCTTGGCTTACATCGATGCTTGAAAACGAGACGACTACTATTACAAAAACCAAAAGATGGGTAAAATCAACCATTGATCTGTAGGAGCAAGACTTTTGAAGAGTTAAATTAAATGTTGAGTTTGGGACATATGAAGGGGAAGACTATTTATAAAATAAATAAAAATGAATACATGAATCGTGAAAAAGAGGAGGAATAGTTTGAGGAGTTTGTATAGGAATTGCAATTAATATTAATCTATGTTAGTTAAATATTGAGTTAGTAATTAAATAAAAAATGGGATCCATCAATACCACCTTAACTTCCACTTATTAGATGTATTATTTTATGTACTCATAAGGTACCCATATCATTACTCGTTAGGAATTTTAAAGTAAGGTTTCGTTTGTTTCACGAAAAATGACTTCCGGAAAACGTTTTACTCATTTTTTAGTGTTTGATAACCTTAGGAAAATGTAGTCAACGTAAAAACTTTTCTGAGTCAACGGAAAATAAAGCTTTCTTTTCCGGAAAATGACTTACGAATTTATTTTCCGTAAGTCATTTTCCGAATGTTCGAGCAACCCTCCGCGCCCTTCCAAAAGTACATATATTTATATATACGCACAATATTTCACCCAACAAATAAATTGTTTAGAAATATAAATGGAGTTTGTGCACATTATTTATAAATTAAAATTTTAAGAAATATTCACTACGTCCTAAAATTAGTGTCTATATTATATTATTATTTAAGGACGTCCCAAACATTATTTATTTTAATTTTTAAAGTAATTTTTCATATCAATTATATAAAAAATTATTTGTGAGCTTGAAAAAGATGAAACTTATTGATTTGACACCATTAATGATAAATTGATGGTTATTAAAAGAAAATTATTTAAACTTCAACACTATTTTATATTCAATAAGTGTATTAATATTAGAATATACTTTTTGTATTTATTCGTATATTGTTTTCCGTAATATTTTCTGTGTATTTGCCAAACATCTGAAAATATTTTCCGACATATTTTCAAAAGATTCACGAAACACCAGAAAATAAAATCTTTTCATTTTCTGAAAATCATTTTCCGTGAAACAACGAAACTTAAAATCAGAACTTTTTCCGTGTACTCCCTCCGTCCCTAAATTATCGTCCTCCTTTCCTTTTTCGTCCGTCCCAAAATAATTGTCTACTTTGAAACTTATCATTTTAGAACATCACTTTTATCACTTTATCCTTACTTTTTCACTCTACTTATGAGTCACATACATATAAATATTAAAGAAAACTACACATTAAATCCAATAAAAATAATTAAATCAATTATTTTTTCTTATATTATGTATCGGATCAACTAGTACGATTATTTACTGTTAGAGTGAGCATAACGGATGAAGTATCTAATGTTTTTGGCAATCTAAAATCTGGAAGTTTCTAACTTTCTACTTTCTAGAGGTCCCCAGAACGTACGATCAACACGCAGTCAACGCACCAACAACCTTGTTGAACCCTATTTTCCCGCTATTACTATTTCTATTACCCCGTCCAATTCAGCACCCCCTATAAATAAAGGCTTTCCCTTCCCATTCTCCTCACTCAAGATCAAATTATCAAATTGATTCAGATACCATAGTGTTCTTCAATCTTACAATCGACGTTTTAATCTCCCAATCGCCGTTTTCAGATCTTCTTCTTCAAGCCCTGTAAATATGCAAATCTTCGTAAAAACCCTAACCGGAAAGACTATTACCCTCGAGGTAGAGAGCTCAGACACGATCGACAACGTGAAGGCTAAGATCCAGGATAAGGAAGGCATTCCGCCGGACCAGCAACGCTTGATCTTCGCCGGCAAACAGCTAGAGGACGGTAGAACGCTAGCCGATTACAACATCCAGAAGGAATCCACCCTTCACCTTGTCCTCCGTCTCCGTGGCGGCATGCAAATCTTCGTCAAAACCTTAACCGGGAAGACGATCACGTTGGAGGTTGAGAGCTCCGACACGATCGACAACGTCAAGGCGAAGATCCAAGACAAGGAAGGTATTCCCCCTGACCAGCAGCGCTTGATCTTTGCCGGAAAGCAGCTCGAGGACGGACGAACCCTAGCCGATTATAACATCCAGAAGGAATCCACTCTTCACCTTGTCCTCCGTCTCCGTGGCGGCATGCAAATCTTTGTCAAAACCCTAACCGGGAAGACGATCACGTTGGAGGTTGAGAGCTCCGACACGATAGACAACGTCAAGGCAAAGATCCAAGACAAGGAAGGTATTCCCCCTGACCAGCAGCGCTTGATCTTCGCCGGAAAGCAGCTCGAGGACGGCAGAACCTTAGCAGATTATAACATCCAAAAGGAATCGACTCTTCACCTTGTCCTCCGTCTCCGTGGTGGCATGCAGATATTTGTCAAAACCCTAACTGGCAAAACGATCACTTTGGAAGTGGAGAGCTCAGATACCATTGATAATGTCAAGGCTAAGATCCAGGACAAGGAAGGAATCCCACCTGATCAACAGAGGCTGATCTTTGCCGGCAAGCAATTGGAAGACGGGAGGACTTTGGCTGATTACAATATTCAGAAGGAATCAACCCTGCATCTGGTCCTGAGGTTGAGGGGAGGAATGCAGATTTTTGTCAAGACTTTGACGGGAAAAACCATTACTTTGGAAGTGGAAAGTTCTGATACTATTGATAATGTCAAGGCAAAGATTCAGGATAAAGAGGGGATTCCCCCGGATCAGCAGAGATTGATTTTTGCAGGGAAGCAGTTGGAAGATGGGAGGACCCTTGCAGATTACAATATTCAAAAGGAGTCTACCTTGCACCTTGTCCTCCGGCTGCGTGGTGGTTAATTCTGAAAATTAGCTTGGTGTTTTTCCTTTTACAAGTTTGTTGGTACTTGTAAGATTGGAATAATTTCTTTTTGTTGGGATGATTTAGCACTTTTGTTTTCAAAATGATTTCTTTTTTATATACTCCGTAGTATATAATTTATGATTTGTACTTTACTGGAAATGATTTTTGTTGTGTGAATTTGGTTTATAGTCCTTGCTCTACTACTCCGCTACTAGTATCCAGTTTCATTTTGATGGAATGACGTGTTTGATCATACTGCTTGGAAAGTAGTCCTTACTCTTGCCCCTTATGACTTCTGATTGGCTTCATTGTAAAATTGAGGGGAGAATGAAAGGCAATCTCTAATATGTAGTACTATAACTGTATGATGCTACTCACAGACATTGACATCAAACTGAAAGCTATTAATTTCTCCAATGGTTATGCTATGTTTGCTTTGACTTCTTTCTGCTAATAGTTATAGTGCTGCCCATTTTTCTATTCCATCTCATCTACTTCTATGCAGCTGCCACATCTCTTTTAGTAGCAAATTTATGGTAACTGTTAAGATCAATCATAAGGCTCTTGTCAGAGTTCATTTCTCCAAGTTTTGACTGTATGATACTTTTATTCTGCCTAATATTTGGGCTTATTGTTGATCTATTCATTGGGTGTCCATGACCATGTCAGTTTTAATTGGATGTATAGGTTCGCATATACTTTTGCTGACTGCAAGATGCTGAAGAGCAATGCACTATTAGTAGCTTCCCAACTTGTCTCCTGCACTAACATTATATTCAGTTTGTGCCCCAAATTGAAAGAAGAAATTCCTGCTCTCGCAGTTGACTGATTGCCTGCATGCTATCAACAATTACTGTGCTGAAACAAAAAGGCCACCTATCAAGAGCCTTGAGGGAATGAGATAGAAGTTGGGGGAAAGAAAGTGGTATACATTGTCACAGTTGATCAGTCAATCAGAGTCTAGGAACAATGATCAATTATTCATGGTACCATACAACTGGTTAAGGCTGTTGAAGGGTGAAATCACTGCTCTTGTTATATGGGAACAATCTATCCCTGTTTCTCTTTGCTCGACAAATGGAACTGCACTTTTTCTCATTTGCTGCCCACCCTTATTCCTGACCTAAACAATTTGGTAGTCAGGTGGTACCATTTTTTTTGTATGCCAAAAGTCCATCTTGGCATCTGCACCAGCTACCAAGTGAAGTACTATAGTTTGTGCCAGTATAAGAATGTACTTGAAACAATGGTGTGAATCATGGCAGTATTAATATTTATGCACTGCCAAACACAGAGCATGCTCTTATCAGTGTTCTTTTCAACTCCAGTCTTCGATTTTCATCATACACGTTCCCACTTATGTCCACATCAGAATATAGGTTGAACTTATGCTTAATCCTGATTCTATGTTCTCTAGCAGGCAGATGATAATCAAATCGCTCCTGCTCTGTTGTGACTCGTGAGGTTATTGAAACTGTAACTGTTGTACTGTACAACCAACGCTTGAATGCCTGAAGATGGATTCTCTTGACGTAGCATTTTCCTTATCGTAATGATTCTGTTGATAAATCAAACCTGGCAGAATGAGGAACTTTCCATCAGAAGGTTACAAATGTATCCTATTTATTGTGTTATTAACTACTTCGTACTTCAATTGATGGTTCGATTTGATTGGACCAGTCTCATTTGGACATCCCTTACTTCAGCAAATTTACAAAGCTGGGGTCTAGCATAATAGATAGCAGTCGTGATCTTCAAATATGATTTCAAGGGTGCTGGTATTCTTTCTAGTTTAATTCTGTTTCATGTTTATTGCATTGCTGCTGAAGACTGCAACTATTACAAGTTATATGGACATTGTCTTGCTGCCACCGTTTGAAACTAATATAGTGGAACAATTCAGTTCATCCTCTGGTAGTGGCAAGGTGTTATATGTGGTGACCAGCAGACACGAGTCACTGTTGAGGTCCACACAATTGACGAGGTCTGGTTAAAGATTTCGGACAGTGGATTGATTCTACTTGATCATCAAAGCAATTGGAAGACGGAAGACTCGGGCAGATTATAACGGATTATGACATTGAGGAGTCAACTCTGCATTTCAACCAGGTCCTGAGGTTGAGCGGTGGAATGCAATATTTTGCAATTTTGGAGATGGCTTGAGGATAAGTAGAGGATTTTTCAGGATCTGCAGAGGCTGGTTTTGCCAAGAAGCTGGAAGATGGGAGAACACTTGCACATTACAACTTTCATAAGGGGGTCCTCCTTGCATCTTGTCCTCGATCTCCTTGGAGGTGATATTTATTACAAGGAGATTTCTAATAAATTCCTGTTTGTTTCCTTCTTTTAAGTTTTGTTTTTGTTTGTCAAACATAGGAGTGACTAGTTTGATCTCTTTGGCGACGTTTTGTTTCTCTCTAACGTATTCGTAAACTTAACCTGGGTGTAACCAAGTAGTTTGCTTCTGTTTTGGCAGCCATAAGGTGCAGTAGGCAATGGATGACAATAAGTTTCTTAACTCGTGTTATCCTCTATAAGTCTTAAATTTATTTATTTATATTCTTAGGGTGTATTGGGAGGGATTGATCTTGAGATCTCTTCTCCTCTTGTAGCCCGAGGTCAAGCGATTGTTATTGGGAATTGGGTTAAGTTGTCTACTTCATGGTAAAGTTATCTGAAATTTGCAATTGGTTGGGATGATGAGTACTATATATGATTCTGTAGTACTCTACTAGTAGTTGTTGCCTACACTCCTTTGCACTCACTCAAAAGTTCTCACCAGGCCCTATGAAAGCTAAGTTTCCGCCTTTCCGGCCAACTTTATTATAAATATTTTCCAATAAATAAATAAATATAAAGATAGTGTGTATTTTCCAATGATACCTATATATGATTCTGTAGTACTCTATTAGTAGTTGTAGCCTACACTCAGTCCTGTGCACTCACTCACTCGAAAGTCCTCACTAGGCCCTATGAAAGCTAAGTTAGATACTAAGATAGTATGTATTTTCCCATGATACCTATATATGTTTATGTAGTACTCTACTATTAGTTGTAGCCTACACTCTTATGCACTCACTCCAAAGTGGTTACTTCATTGCAAGTCAACCACAAATTAAAGGGGGCAACGCATGAGTCCTTACAACCATGTTTTGATTAATAGACTTACAAGACTGACTTAAAAACTCAATACCATAAAGAGTATATATAATGCAGAGCTCAGAAGAGATAAAGCAACTCATCTTATTTTTAAGAAAATGAGTTCATTAGTCTATGGCCATCTCCTTCTCACGTTGTTCATTGGATTGCTACTAAACTTATCTTTTGCAAATGACATAGATAGCCTTTCATTGTTCGCCTTCAGATCGAAAATTTTGAAGGACCCACCTTATGGAATTATGAGCTCGTGGAATGATTCAGTACCGCTTTGCCAGTGGCCCGGTGTTACATGTGGTCATTGGCACAGACGAGTTACTGTCCTGGACATACACTTGGGAGGCTTGGTGGTTTCATTGTCTCCTTACTTGGGAAATCTAAGCTTCCTTCGAGAAGTCAACCTGCAGAACAATAGCCTTCATGGTGAAATTCCTCCTGAAATTGGCAGCTTATTCAGACCGGAGTTGTTGCTACTTGACAATAACACCTTTGAGGGGAGAATCCCATTAAATTTATCTCATTGTGTGAATCTGCTGGTGCTTGGTCTACAAGGCAACAAGCTAGCAGGAGGCATCCCTAATGAATTTGGTGCCTTGTCCAAGCTCAGAGTTTTATATGTATCTGCAAACTATCTTAGTGGCAAGCTTCCAAGATCTATTGGGAACCTTAGCTCTCTGGAAAGATTACTTGTAGCTCAAAATGAGTTAGAAGGAAGCATTCCAGATGATCTGGGGGCACTGAGAAACTTAACAGGTCTTGGGATTGCTCTAAATAAATTTTCTGGTACGTTACCTTCATCTATTTATAATCTTACGGAACTCACTATCTTGTCTGTTGGTCTTAATCAGCTTCGTGGGAGCCTTCCGCCGAATTTAGGGTCAAGTCTTCCTCATTTGCAGTGGCTTGAAATGAGATCAAACCGGTTCTCTGAACCAGTTCCACTTTCTTTGTCCAATGCCACCCAACTTCAAAGAATTATGTTGTCCAATAACAGTTTCACTGGAAAGGTTCCAACTAATCTTGGAAGCCTTGGGAAGCTTTGGATTCTTAATTTAGACTACAGGAATGGGGGAACATATGACATGAATTTCATTAGTTATATGGCAAATTGTAGTGAGTTAATAAACTTGAGCGTGGACGCTAACCGATTAGGAGGGGTTTTAACAAACGTTGTGGGCAATCTCTCAACACAACTTCGGTTTTTTTGGGTTGGAGGCAATGGAATCTCTGGAGTCAACCCCCCGAGATTGTTAACCTTGTCAACTTAGAAATAATTGTGTTGGAGGACAATCAAATTAGAGGCCAGATTCCAGAAAGTATTGCTAAAATAACAAAACTACAACAATTAATTCTTTCCAACAACCAGCTTACAGGTCAGGTCCCTTCCTCCCTTGGGAACCTCTCTTTCTTGAGCCAATTATATATAGAAATGAACAGATTGGAGGGAAGCATCCCTTCTAGTTTAGGAAAATGTCAATACTTGATTGCATTAAATCTCTCGCGGAATAATCTCAGTGGCATCATACCCAAATGACTTTTTAGTGCTTCTGCATTGGCTATTTCACTAAATCTAGCACGAAACCGCTTGGTTGGAGCCTTGCCCTTGGAGGTTGGCAACTTGAAAAATTTAGTTGAGCTCAAAATCTCTGACAATAGGTTATCTGGAAAAGTTCCAGCTACCCTTGGTGGTTGTCGTGCCCTTATGAACCTATACATGGGGGGTAACTTCTTTCAGGGGTCTATTCCTCCCTCATGGGCATCTTTGAGAGGTATTGAATTCCTCGACCTCTCTTGCAACAACTTCTCAGGTTTTCTTCCAGATTTCTTGGAGAACATTTCATTAAAGAAACTCAATTTGTCGTTTAATGATTTTGAGGGAGACTTGCCAAGAAAAGGAGTTTTCACAGATGCAAGTGCCATATCTGTTGTTGGTAACAGTAAGCTTTGTGGAGGCATACCCGAACTAATGTTGCCGAAATGCAAAACAAAGGTGTCAAAGGAAAGGAAATCTAGAAGCATGCATCTTATAGTAATTATAGTGTCATGCACGCTTTTAGGGGTGATTGCAATCCTCTCGTCCTTCATATTCTGCTGGCTCAGAAAAAGAAAGCTAGTATGGTCTTCTGTATCATTTTTCAAGGAAGGACTTTTAAAGGTTTCGTATGGGAACCTTCTAAAAGCTACGGATGCATTTTCACCAACAAATTTGATTGGCGTGGGATGTTTTGGAGCTTTCTTTAAAGGAAGCCTTGGACAGAATGGAACAGTGGTCGCCATAAAAGTACTTAACCTCCAACATGGTGGAGCTTCCAAGAGTTTCATGGTTGAATGTGAAGCTTTGAAAAACATGCGTCATAGGAATCTTGTGAAGATCATAACTTCATGCTCAAGTATTGATTTTCAAGGCAACGAGTTTAAAGCTCTAGTTTATGAGTTCATGTCCAATGGGAGTTTAGAGAGATGGCTGCATCCTAGTCAAGAATATGATCAACAAGATGAACCTCAGAATTTGGACCTTCATCAAAGACTCAACATTGCCATTGATGTGGCTTGTGCGCTTGATTATCTTCATAATCAATGTGAAATTCCTATCATTCATTGTGATTTAAAGCCGAGCAACGTTCTTCTGGACGGAGATATGGTTGCACACGTTGGAGATTTTGGGCTAGCACGGTTTCTTCTTCGTGAGCCCCCAAGTGTGAATCAAAGCAGCTCCATTGGAATTAGAGGGACTGTTGGCTACGTGGCTCCAGGTAAACTGTTAAGTTCTTTACCGTCATAAATTATTTCATGGTGTTTACTTTCTTCAAGGATTATGGAGAGCAGGAGAGGGATGCAAATGTTATAGCTTAAATCTCCCTAGTAAAGGTGACACTCGATGCATTTTTATTTCTCACATACTGCATATTTTATTACTCGTCTCTGCCTGTTCTATTTATCATAGTTTTTGCAATTCCATTTTCCTCTTCTAAATTATAGTTTGTTTATTTAGAGTATGGTATGGGAAGTGAGGCGTCAACAAAAGCGAATGTCTACAGTTATGGGATCTTGTTGTTGGAGATGGTGACAGGGAAGAGTCCTCTTGACCCTATGTTTAAGGAAGGCCTCAATTTCACTCGGATGTCTTTACCCGATCACGTAATGGAGATTGTTGACCCAGTGCTTTTAGGCAATGATGATGAAGAAGATCGAGTAGGACAAGCAACAGTCAGCAACATGAGACGTTTAGAGAAAGCTAGAGACAACAACAGAATGGAAAGGTGTTTTAGCGCCATGGTTCGGATTGGACTGGCTTGCTCCATGGAATCGCCACTAAAGCGATTGGACATAATTATTGTCATCCACGAGCTACATTCGGTCAAGCGCACCCTTCAAGGAACTTAAAATGGTCTCCCAAGTTTTATAAAGGTAATGTCAATTTCATTGTATGTTGGTATTATTATTGTAGATTGCCATGTGAATTCATTCATCTATCTACCATTAGATTGTGAATGTGAACTCTAGCGGTAATGTTATATTTCTTCCTTTGTACTAATGTGTTGCACATTGTTACTCTTCATCCTCAACCATCTTACCTTGGTATTCCTAATTTCATGGAGAAAGGACAACACCTTTTTTACCTAATTCGGTGATATTTAAACAAGGATTATCATTGTAGGACACAATACATTTTATATATATATATATATATATATATATATATATATATATAATCACTTTGGCAATCACTTTTTTTAAATGTCGGTGGGGACTTAGATCTTAACCTAAAAGCAGACTCACTTAAAATTTTATATCATAACCTTTTGATTTAAAATTTCGGTCATTTTAAGAAACACGTATGTTATTATCAAACAATGGCATTTCTTGGGTTATGCCCACATCTGTTCGGGGATGCTTTTTTTGAGTTGGTCGTTGTACAAGCGGAGGAAGATGAATGTTGTTCTGGTGAGTGTTTGGTGGACCATTTTGAAAGAAAGAAATAGAAGAATTTTTGATAATATTAAGGGTTTGTTGGATCACTTGAGAGACTGTCTTCTGCATACTTTGTTTATGTGGTGTTCGGCGACAGATTATTCTCTCGGATATTCTTTTGTGGATTTTGTGAATAGCTTTAATATTGAGTAGTATGTTTACTTCTAGTAGACAAAGGACACGTCATGTGTTTTGACGCTCATTTTTATATATACATTTTACCTATCAAAAAGAAAAAAAATATCAAACAATTTTAGTTATAAATACACTTTTCCTAATTAAACTCATTATCAGGTTAGCAAACAAGCCAACTGAACATAGTTTACAAGTCAAATTCTCAGTACCACTAGTATGTATCCCTTCATATACAACCAACTGAACTAGAACACTTGGTTCACCTGCGCCATGCACCATATGCATAGAGTGTTTTGATTTATTTTGTGATACAGGAAAGGGTACACACTAGTACTACAGAGGATTTGAAGTCGTAAGTACACGGTTTATAACGATCTTAAACCATAGAAGGAAAAGAATATTTGGAAGGATTCAAATCATATTGTCGCAAACAACTACAATTATATTTCATATTTTACTAGATTAGGCCATTTATAATGGGATGTTTGATTGCCAATGAAATCTATACACATTTAAAGTTGGTGAAGACAATTTAGATTATGACACCTCACCTTCTTTTGTTAAAATTGCATTCTCAAGCCTAATAACATAGTGTGCCCTTTCAATTATGATTATTTTGTCATTACTTAATAATTATACTTAATTTTAATAGCTATGATATGAGATATTAACCTTTACAATAATTAATGTCTTTCTTTTTCAAGAGAGTATCCATGGGGATACTTTTTGATCTTTTTTTCTCTATCTTCTTTCTTGGGTTCGCCTCATTAATTTTTTATGTTTTTTTTTTCAAATTTATGTTCGAATATTTTTTACATTACATTCTTTACTTATCAAAAAAAAAAGAATATTTTTTAACATTAGAGAAGGTATACTTTTGGATTTTAGTTTGGTTTTGGTCATGATGCTACACAATTTGGTTTTGGGTCGTTCTTTGTGGATTGTAGGATATTTTGGCTTATGAGAAGGTTGGATCTTGTAGAAACCTGTCAAAATAAGAACACCTTAGAAGGAATTGAAGGCTGGGCCTCGCGAAACCCCTTCAACGTGAGAGTAAGTCTTAAGCTTGATTGAAAGCAAAAGGATAGATTTTCGGTGTGTAAAGTGAGCGTATCTTTCAAATGAAATCTTGTGAGGTATATATGGCCCTTTGGGAGTGAAATCCGGGCCGAGTAGTTATTATAGAGAGATTTGAGGCTTTTATGGCCATAAATGCGGGTTGACCGCGTAACTGACAGAGTCATGACTAAAATCTCAAGCTTGGGACAAGTTGTTACGTTGTAGGATGAGTATTCGTATGCTCGGGCAGCCCTGCTCCCTTCTCGGACATATTGGTAGGATGATTCTTGGTCAGAAAGGATGTGAAATACTCAACATGGATGATCCTGTTCGGGTGACCTTTTTTCTGGTCCCTGTATCCCATGTGACTATCACGTGAAAACACACGTGCTTGGCTTGTCACCAGGATTTGAGCCGAGCTCATTAGTGGCCCCCTGCTCCTTACTCACTAAGTATTTATGCTCGGTGCGAGGAGCATGTTTGTAATTCTCTGTTGTAGCCTGAGTTGGGAAGCAAAATATTTACTCATTTTTGTTTCATTGTTGTGTTCCAAATGAGGGGAGCTGCTCTGTTAAGGACAACTGTTACGTGGAGCCGCCAATTGTAGGAGGTTGGGAGGGCTTTGTAGGTTGACATCGGCTAAGTATAGTGTCTTGATGGGCCGTGCCTTTTCGAGACGTGCATTGATGGCGGGTTCGGGTGTGTCGCAGCCATCTAATTTTGAATTTCGAAAGGCTCTTGGGCATGTGATTTGGGCACTTTTCCCCCAATCGTCTCCTATAAAAGGGGATAAACCCTAACCACTTCTCTTTTTACTGAATCCTTGCTTCCAAGTTCCCTCTTCTGCAACCAGGAATGTTTCCAGATTTCTCCCTCCGGCAAATTAATCCCCATTCAACCAACAAGTAAGTTCTCTATTCTGCTAGTCTTTTCCTTTCCTTTTATGTTGAGTGTTTGTTAAAATATTTCTAGGTTTTTCCTTGTATGTTCTTCCACATTGCTCTTGTTTCTGGGCTGGGTTCCGAGTGTTATCCCTTCTAGATTAGTGTAATTGTCAGAGAGATCGAGGAAAATTTGGGAAAATCATGAGTTCGATCAAGACATTTTAATCAAGATTTTCCCTCGATCTCTTGTAGGATGTCTTATCCTCTTCGATTGAATGACGAGGATTTTGAACATGAGCAAGAAGCATACGACTATGATCATGGGACTGCTGAGCCCCATGTTCCAGAAGATTATGAAAAAACTAACTCTGATGTGCATGTTCTTGAGGAAAGAAGTATCTAGGAAGTGACCATCCGAGCTCCTTTGGAAAGGGTTGTTAATGATGTGACCACCGAGCAGGATGTTGAGGAAGATGAGGTGAGCTCGAGTGGTAACCATAGTGAGGAGGAATTGGCTGGCCCACGAGCAGGACGGAGAAGTCATAATGAAGATTATTATAACTTGAACTCGCTTGCTCACTGGGAGTCCATGGATTCTGTGGTGGAAGTTGGAAATTGGTTCAGCTCGATCGGTATTTCCGAGCAAGATTATCGAGGAGTCCCTTATGAATCTAAAATGACTGATGAGCTTGAAAAGATGGTGGATGCGAAATTGGTCCTCTATTTCTCACAAGGGGTTAACCATGTACTTCGCATGTTGGCGAGCAGCTGTCTGCCGGGAATCACTCCAGAGATGATGGCAAAATGGGGAGCTGCTTCACCTTGGAGAGCAGAGGCTCGACGAAGTCATGCTTTGGTTGATCGAATCGCGATTAAATCATTAATAGCTTATTATTTAGGCAGGATATTTATTTGAATGAGACTTTTCTCCCTTTGTCGTCGTAGTAAACAAAGTCGTCAAACAATATCGGGCAGTGGGTTGACACCCTTTTCACGTTGAGACAATCAAACTTAAAATATAAGCCGAGCAGCCCCACTTTGTTCGGTTCCCGAGCAAAGTTGTGCATATATTCGTTCGAGAAAAATTATCTTTTGATCGGGCAGGGCCATGCTTACTCGTCGTGCGAGCAAGGCTTGTCGGATAACAAAACAAATTAAAAATAACAAGTTCTGACAAACAATTTTCATCGAACTTTTTCATTTAAAAATCTTTCAATTTATTACAGAGTATACTAGCTGCCAATTTAATGATAATACTTTTTCAAATGGTTAGCGTGCCAAGGATGCTTCAATTCTTAGTCCTCTTGATTTTGCAAGGTGTAAGTACCTTCCCTAATGATTTCTGAGACCCTGAATGGTCCTTCCAGTTTGGTGACAGCTTTCCCCGCTCTGCTCGCTGCCTAGTAACCTCAATTTTACGAAGAACCCAATCCCCAATTTGAAATGATCGTCCTCGAACTTTCCTATCATGATGAGCTTTTTCCTTTTGTTTGTAATTTACCATTCTGATTCGGACCTCCGGTCTGTGTTCCTCGAGCAAGTCCAGTTGACACGGGAAGTTTGATTATCCTGTTCGTTGTAATGAGCAACTCGATAACTAGGGAAAGTTGTTTTTGTTGAGATTACGACCTTTGATCCATAAGTGAGAGCAAAAGGTGTCTCATCCGTTGAGCCCCTTACTATTGTCCTTATTGACCATAACACGGTGGGTAACTCGTCTGCCTATTTTTCTGCCCGATCATCCAAATTTCTTTTCAGCGTGTGCATGATTTGTTTGTTCGCAGCTTCAGCTTGTCCATTCCTTTGTGGATATACAACTGAAGATTGCCAATGTTTGATATACATCCCGGTACATTCTGCGATAAATTTGCCAGGTGCCATGGTCAAAGAAAATGGCTCTAGGTAGCCCAAAACGACACCATATATGGTCGTTCATAAAGTTGATGATATTGTTCTCAGTAATAGTGGTCAATGGCTTTGCTTCGATCCATTTGGTAAAATAATCAATTGTCACTACTGCATATTTGAACTGAGATCGTGCGAGAGGAAAATGCTTGATTAGGTTTATCCCCCACATATCGAATGGCCAAACTGCAACTACCGGCGTCTGCTCGGTTGGAGGCAATCTAGGAATATCTGGAAATCTCTGACACTTGTCACATTTCTGTACATACAAAGCTGTATCTCTTCTAAGTGTGATCCAATTGTATCCCGTGAACAAGATTTTATTTACCACCACATACTTCATTTATCATTTCAACACAACAAAGCATCGATCTAACTTTTGCTCGATCTAACTTTTGAGCGATTGATACAAAACTCCTCCAATATCGATACATGATCATTTCTCTATCCTTACTCGATAAAATATTTATACTCGGAATATCCATGATGGAAGGGCCTTCCAAATGGTCGATCATAATCGACGGATTCAATACCGAGAGTTCATCCTCAGCTATCTTGGAGAGGTAGTCTGCTCTCATATTATCTGATCGGTCAATTCGCATGATTTTCTAGAATTTGAAATTCTTCAAAATTCCTCTGACTAATTTACAATATTTGACCAAGATAGGATTATGAACTGCATATTCTCACTGTACTTGATTCACTACTAATTGTGAATCCGAGTACATAGTAACATAATCAATGTCTATGTCCAGCGCGAGCTCGAGTCCTGTAATCATGGATTCATACTCTGCCTGGTTATTGGAGGTTGCAAATTTGAATCGAAGAGCCATTTCGAACTCCTCTGCCTAGTCGGGTGTAACCAGTAAGATGCTTGCCCCCTTTCCTCGCTGCGCCATCCACAAACAACTCCGACAATGTACTGGCTTGATATTGATTGTTTTTCTTGCTCGGTGAACAAACTTGGGGTTGGAACTAGTTCTTCCTCGTTGGAGAAACTTGTTTCTACCAAGAAATCTGTCAGTACTTTCATAGCTCGTCTTGGCTGATAGTCTTTGTAAAATTTCGTGAGATCGATGGACCAGCCGAGCATCCTACCCAAAAAATCTGGTTTGTGGAATATCTTTCTTAATGGAGAGTCTGTGTATACAATTATGATATGTGCAGAAAAATAGGCTCGTAATTTTCGAGCAACAATGGCAAGAGAGTAGACCAATTTTTCTACATTGAAATAACGACCCTCCACCGGAGTGAGGACCTTTGAAACATAGTAAACATGTTTTTGAACATTTGATTCTTCCCTAACCAAAACAAATGCCACAGCCTGGTCCGTGGCCGCTAAATACAAATAGAAGTTTTTGGCCGTTTTAGGGATGCTCATTAGTGGGGGCTGGCCGAGGTATTCCTTGAGCAGTGGGAAGGATTTGGCACATTCTTCATTCCATTGAAAGCTTTTGTTGCCACATAGAACCTTGAAGAATGGTAAACATCGCTCAACTGAGCGGAATATGAAGCGACCAAGAGCAATGATTGTTCCATTTAGGCGTTGTATGTCCTTGATGCATCTCGGTGGCTTCATGTCGAGTAAAGCTTGGATCTTCTCCGGGTTAGCTTTAATGCCCATTTGATTGACCATGAAGCCTAAGAACTTGCCAGCCCCGACCTCGAACACACATTGGCTCGGGTTCAATTTCATATTATTTTTCTAGAGGTTGGCAAAAGTCTCTTCCAAATCCTTGCTATGGTCTCGACCCTTGGTTTTGATGACCATGTCATCAATATATGCCTCCATATTTCGACCAATTTGTCGGTCAAAAATTTTGTTAACCATGCGTTGATAGGTTGCCCCAGCATTTTTCAACCCAAAAGGCATCATTTTGTAGCAATAGAGTACACCTCCTGTCCGGAACGTGGTCGGAGCCTTGTCCTGCTCATTCATTTTCACTGAGTACGCATCCAGGAAGCTAAGCATCTCAAAACCAGCAATAGCACCAACCAATCTGTTAATGCGGGGAAGTGGGTAGATGTTCTTGGGGCAAGCCTTGTTGAGGTCTATCAAGTCAACACACATTCTCCACTTGCCGTTGCTTTTCTTTACCATTACCACGTTGGCTAGCCAAGAAGGATATGGATCTCTTCAATAATATTTGCCTTCAGCAGCTTCTCCACTTCCTCTTTTATCGCCTTATTTTTCTCCAGAAATAATTGTCGAGGACGCTGTTGGACTGGCCTAAAGGTGGGATCCACGCTTAGTCGATGAAGAGCCACCTCATCGCTTACTCCTCTTATATCCTCTACGGTCCAAGCAAACACATCGAGACTTTTTTTCAGCTGCTCGATCACGCGTGCTCGCTTTTCTGGGGACATTGTCGTCCCAATCTTGATTTTCTGCTCGGGGTGAGTAGGGTTGATAACAATTTCTTCGAGCTCATCTTCAGCTCGAAATTATGGTTCCTCGAAAACTTGCAGAGTTTCCATTTCAATCTTGGAGTCGCCAGCTGGTTTTCGAGCTGGCCTTGGAGCCTCATTTACTATCTCCTTCTGCTCGCCTAGCTTCATCGATTTCCATATCCTAGGGTTGCGAGCATTCTCCCTTTGTGATTACCCCCACAATGACAAGGCCTTGGTTTGATAGGATTTTTCCTTTTCTGAGATGGTAATCTCTTCATTAGGATTAGAAAAAATGATTGCATGCTTCTTCTTTTGAGTATCCCAGTCGTACTCCCATATTGCTTGGGGTTGGCTATGAAGAATTCCAATGCCACTATCAGAGTAAAATTTTTCTCGCTGATGAGGTATAGAAGCGGCCATTTGAAACCGAGCCATGGAGGGGATGCCCATGATAGCATTATATGATGACTTCAAGTCAATGACAAGGAAGGTGATGACCTCAAGTCTTGTGTGCTCCCCGTCATCGACGTACACCTCCAGGTCAATAGTGCATTTGACCCCCACCTTGTGGTTGGTGAATCCCTCCAGAGTTCCCAAACATGGCTTTAGATAAGCATCAATCAGACCGATTTCCTTGAAGCAGTTGTAGTAAAACACATCCCGATAGGCCCTTGTGTCTATTAGCACGCGATGTACTTGCCAGCTATTAATCAACACCGTAATAACCAAAGGTTGCTTGGATGCCAGAGCTGTACTCGCTAATTCACTACAAGTAAAGTGGATCGTCTGCTTGCCCATCCATGTAACTGGTGACACACTCATCGCTTTTGACAACGAGTAAATGTGTTTGTCGAGCTGAGTTGAGGTAGGTTCCTCTTCAAGGATCATGTTCACTACCCCTTGTATTTGAGGGGCATTTCCCCTATTCCCTCAATTTCCTCCCCAGGCAGGAGGATCATGATGATTGTTGCCATTATTGTGACCCTGCTTAAACCTATCAAGACGTCCTTGATTGATTAAACGTTGGATCTCTTGTTTGAGGATGATGCATTCCTCCGTGACGTCCCCCAAGTCATTGTGGTAAGCACAAAATTTTGTGTTATCCCGATATTGAGCCGTGTCCGGGTTCATCGGGTAGGGAGCAGGAAGGTCATTCTTTATTTGCATCATAATTTCCTTCCTTGAAGTGTTCAGGGGAATGAAATACTGCTCTCTAAATCGTTGAGTCGGGTCAGATGTCATGTTCCGATCTCTACGAGAATTGTTGTTATTTGAGCTAGGAGTTGTAGCCGCCGTCGAGCTACTTTCGCTTTCTACTTTCCCTTTCCCCTTCGGTTAACCTCCGTCAAGCTGAAGCATCTCGCCTAGAGTTACTGGCGGATGCATTACCAGTTCTTGCTTTAGGCCCCCATTCTCGCATGTTATTTAAAAAGCCGAGTGTGACCTCACCCTCAGTCATGTCCGTGACCTTGACCTACTCGAGCACCTTAGTAAATCTTTCCACATAACTATGGGAAGATTCGTCAGCTCCTTGTACCACCTTGCAAATGTCAAATCGACTCTTAGGCAAGGAGCCTATCGAGCCAAACTCAGCTAAAAATTTCTCCTTCAGGTCCTTCCATACAGTGATGGATCCTCTTGGGAATCTTCCCAACCATCTTTGGGCCTTGCCCTGAATAACCCCAGCAAACGCCTTCATTTTGAGGGCCTCACTGCTGGTAACTAGGCCAACTTGGGCCTCAAATGAATGTAGCCAATCTTTAGCTCGGGTCTTGCCTGAGTACTTATCAAAATTTGGAAAAACAGCCCCTTGGGCTGGAGGCGTGTTTTCAATCCAACCAGCGAAATGACTTCCATCTGCTCATCGGATCGTCCCATCGAAGCGATCACCAACTTCCCATCCATCCATTCTTGCATGCACAATTGCCAATACCTCAACCATGGTTTGAGGTTGTGCTGGCGGTACTACCGCGGGTTGAACTGCGAGAGTTACGGCGGGCTGAACAACAGATGGTTGAGATGCAGCGGTTGCGCTGCAACAGGTAAAACTTTTGGTGGTCGAGGAGCGTCTGGATGTTCTGCTCGATTGGTCATGGTCCCATAGAGGTGGTGACCTCCGGGATCGATGAGAATAACGGGAATGAGAATGATAGGAGCGTTCGGGGTCCTCTCTCGACTTCACCTACTGGCGGGCTAATAATCGGGGACCATGATTGTGCTCTCTAGCACGGTGCCTATCACGTTTGTACCTTTCCTCGTGGACTTCAACCATATGAGTTCCTTGGCTATGGCTGCCATCATTTTCAGCTTGATTTTGACCTAGAGCTTACTCAATTGCTAAAGGAACTTTGGGTGGGGCCAGGCCACCGACACTAGGCGCTCTTTCTGCGATTCGCTTAACATTTACTATGGGCACGATCGGGATCAATTGTTCCTCTATGAGGAACTGGTGGTTGATCCAGTACGGCTAATTGTTGATTCAGAATAAGCATCCTATCCAAGTATTGAGCTTGATTGTGGAGAGCAAGAGCATGCGCCTGGTTGTTTAGCTTTAGCTGAACAACCTCTGCTTCTTGATGTTGGCGAGTAGCCTTTCTCCGCTGGTTCAACAAGTTTCTCAATTCTTGAGAATTTGCACGCTGTTGTTGGATCCGGTGGCGTGCATCTTCCACTAATACCTCCGTTGGGGTACATCGTTAACGTGCACATTGGCCCCTTCTGGTGGAAGGGGATGGATTGGTTGGTGGAGAGCAACTTGAGACCTAGTCATCACTCCTCCCCCAAAGGCGGGATACCGTTTCTGGGAAGAACGTTCGGCTAAGGAATGCCCTCAGGTCTATCATGCATTTGTGGACAGTCTCCCTGTTGAAGGGACGCATCTCCGACAGCAACACCACTTGCTCCAACATGACTCTTACCATGCTTTGCCATTGCTAAGGATAGGTTGATGAAAGGAAAATTGATTGGAATTTTTCATTTCCCGGCAACGGAATCAAAATGATGCTACACAATATGGTCTTGGGTCGTTCTTCGCGGATTGTAGGATATCTGGGCTAATGAGAAGGTTGGATCTTAAGACGATGATTTTGATTTATTTTTGCTTTTGGTTGATTTTTTTCTAACCTTAATTCAAATTTGAATTTGGTTCTTGACTAAAATTTTATATTTCAATAGACTTGGATATGATAATTGGCTTTTGCGTTTGGTTTTAGACTTGATTATTGAATTTTGTGCGGATGATGATTTTTGTTTTCATTTATATTTTTTCTTTTAACTAGTAAGGTTCACGTGCGTTGCACGTGGTGCTAATGATTTTTTTAAATGACTTGCTAGTTTCTTCATTTTTATGTTTACTTTTAATTATTGGATGTTTTTTGTATTTTAATCATTACAATTTTTGAAACTTATAAATTGTGTTGTTGTGCTTTTAGCTTTTTTGATACTTTGTTTTCCGGTCATTTATAATGTATACTTTTAGTCATTGTATAGCAGCTTATCCAACAAATTTGTTTTTTTTTTGTTGGTTATTTTCATTCTCTTTTTTATTACCAAATATGAATTCATTCACTTTTATGAGTGTGTGAATTGAAAATAATCCATACTTACTATATTAAATAAACACATTGTTTTTGGAGACTTTGTTTATATCGTTTCTGAAATTTATGACTCATTTTAGAAAATAATATATTGTGTTAGAGAAATCAAACTTTCAACCCCAAAGTATATATACTTACACTAAAAATACGAAATTCACTCAAAATATCTATAAAGCTCCACTTTGCCACCCAACCTAAGTTTTGTGTCATTTTCATATCTCATTTTATAATTCTTTTCTAGTTTGCCCTCTAGCCATGACGAAGGTTACCAATCCGACGTTAATGTGCACACGGTATTTCACGTGTAGGGCATTTTAGTCATTTTCACAGCAACCCTTTCTCTGCTTTTATTACCCAAAGATAAACTTCATTTTCTTCTTCTCTGGCAATGCTTTCTCTGCATCTTGTCAAGTAATGACCTCGTATATAAATTTTAAGTGAGATAAAACTCAAGAGTAATAATGTTTTATTCAAATTATTATATAGAAAAATAAATAAAAATAGAGCGGAATCATATAGACATTGAACTCAAGATCAGATAATCACACTTAGGTGTTAAAGCCGTCACGAATTAGAACCCACCAAAAAATTAAAGACATACGACATAATACACAAGCATACACCAAGAATTTCTTCCTTTCTCCCTCGTACAACATAATACACAAGTATACACCAAGAATTTCAAATCTCATATTAATTTGAATCCATCACATACGTATACGACAATGATGAGGCAAACCATGGTTCAATCGTCTTCATCGTCCATACAACTCCAACAAATTTCTCATCGGCACCGTTGATATTGTTTATGGTTCGATTTGAGCAAATTTTCGATCTTAAACATTATTCATCACTCCATGTTTATTACTACGATTACCAGGCATGACACTCATCACCAAATTTGATATGGAATATGGAAATGCTAAAAAATTACGTTGTGAGCCAAAGTAGGATTTGGTGGATACTTTAGGGGAAATTTGTATTTTAGGACTAATTTTGATGGGGCTAAAATATGATTAGCTCCCAAAATTACACACCAAATCTCACATTGCACACCAACATACAAAGTGTCTCACTTTCATAATTTATTTTGCTATTTGTCCCACTTTGCACACTCCGTCTATGGGCGTTAAAAATAATAACGGAAAATTGTATGTGCATGTCACATGAATATTATTTTGGTCATTTTGCTTGGCGCACAAAATGAGATTTGGCTATAACTTCAATATTTAGTTAACCATTTAGTATTTAGAATATGTTTTTAAATAAAAATAATAAATAATTATTTTAATAATCCAAAAATAATTATAGGGTCAAATTATAATTTCCCCCAAAGTATTCCACAAAATCGTATAGTTTACTCTTATGTAAAGATTGTCTCCATAAGGATATCTGACTTTACTCCCCCCCTCCCATTTTCCACCCTACCATTGACGGACGTTAGAAAATTCACGTTAAATAACACGTGGTCTTCCACGTAGGGGGCGAAAATGTCATTTCTCTTATCAGGTTAAGGAGTAAATGTATTGAAAGTATGAATCCTATTCTCACACCCTCTCCTTCTCTCTTCTCCGGTGTAAGTTCTCATCTCCGGGTCCACAGTAATAGCCACAATCTCCAGCTTGCCCCACCATAGCCGCCGCCATCTCTAGGTACAAGTTCCCATATACGGCCCAAACCCTTCCCACTCTGGTCACGCCTATCATAGCTCTAGCGTCGTCCTCCTTCGATTCTAGCCAAGCTCCATCTCCGATCTCCCTCATTCTCTTCCCTGCAAAAGTCGTGCTTAAAGTAGAAATCAGAGGCTATAGAGTATACTTACTAAAAACTCTTGAAAAAACATGCAATTAACAGAAAACCCATAAACCTTATCAACGAATTCATCAAAGAGAGAGGCGGGCTTGAATGAAGAGAAATAGTTATGGTTTTTATTGAAATACTCTTCAATTTTACGGGATAAAATTGGGCATACGGCCGGCATGCATATGGTTTAAAACAAAGTATCAAAATTGAGAAGATGCTGAAGAAGCTATGACTTTAGATGATTTTGACCTCATAGAAGCTATCATGGCGGTCAGGTTGGTTTATTTAAAGAATTATGAGAGAGAAAGTAAATGGTAAAGTCATGTAAGAGGATGAAAGGGGATGAGAAATTGAATGATTTCGGTGGTGGATGGGTTTCACCAGAGAAGGTGGGTACGTGAATCCAATTTCATACATGAAATTGGAGATGGTGACGTGTAGCTATGGGTAAGAATTTTTTATCTTCATATTTTTTGTTTACTTTGTTTTCATTATCAAGATAAGAAAAGTGACAATGAAATGGAAACATGCATATCTATCATCTGGGTTAAGAGAGAAATTTAAGAGAATTTGGAAGAAGTGGACAAAATCAAGATCAAGTTATGGGTTAATTTTTGTTGTGGGAAGTGAAAATCATAAAAAATGGTTGGTATTTTCTCTAGATTTTCTTTTAGTAGGAAAATATGGAATGGTGGATCCCACTCCATTTTAACATTTGAACTTTAAGCACCACAAAGTTTACACCGAATTCCTAATATTTTTCTCGAGTTAACGTCGTGGAAGACCACGTGTTATTTAACGTGACTTTTCTAACTGCTGTCGCGGCTAGGGTGGAAAATATGAAAAAATATAATATCAGATACAATTATGGGACAAACCTTAGGTTGAGGTGCACTATGTGATTTGGTGGATACTTTGGGGGAAAAGGATTGTAATTTGACATAGTTAGAAGGAAAATACTATCCTAACAAGACTTAGTAGTTGTAAGTAAAGTTGTAAAATTAGTTGTAAGGCTAACAATATTGTAATTATAATTTGTCTTATATTTAAATTTAAAGTTAAAAAAATGTATTACTCTCAAAAAATGAAATTTATAAGTTATTTAATTTATTTTGTTTTCCTTCATTTTCTTCCACCAACCTCATCTCTCATAGACCCACCACCACTACCACCTCAAATATCATCATTAACCCAAAAATCAATTTATTTTATTTAATTTATTTGTTTAATTTCGTACTCCTTCGTTCAAATTAACATATACGCAAAACTCATCATTTATAGACTCACAACCACCTGAACCTTAATTTTCACTATTTACAAATCTAAATTCAATTTTTTGAATTTTCAAATTTGATGATTGAAACCCAAACCCATATGAAGATTAATTTGAAAAATTGATGATTTGAAAATCTAACAATATCGTATTCCACCTAAACTACCACTGCCATGGCTATAATCATCCCCCCCCCACCACCAGCATCCCTGCAATTGCCACCACCGGTATCACCACCACCAAGAACACGTTCACCTTACCTTGTTAAAATGGAAAAATAAAATATATTTAACTTCCATTAAATCAGATTGCTTTCTTCAAACGCATCTTCTATAGATTATAGCGTTATTCTCTAACAAAATGCAAAGATTTGTCAACAAAGTTCTCCATTTTTTAAAATCTTCTTGACATTATATCACCTTGTCTTAACGCATTTTCTTAGATTATTCACAAGTAATTACTAAACATACTACATAAGTGCCTAATATATTAATACTCACCAACAAATCTATACATATATAAAAAGAGAGGTGCGATTTTTGGAAAGTTCCCGCCAAAATTCACTTTCCAAAAATGGCAACATTATTAGTTTGTTTAGTTATATTTTTTGCTTTGGGAATTGAAACATTTTTTTTGGGAAGCTTATATTAAACAAATGCATTGAACATATTACCTCTCTTATAATATGAAGGGTTATTAAGATTGACTTTAAAATGAGTCTATTGAATATGAAAATATATTTAGTATACTTCGTGATCATGCATATATTTTATAATTTGGCAATTAAAATATAACGAGTGCATAATTTTGAACACTCAACAGCATATAAAATAATATTTACATCCTTGAAAAGAATTCCAATAACATAATTTGAATAGATTTGGTAAATTTACATGTTTTTATGAAATAAATGTCTAGAGTAATATGATTTATATCCTAAGGGCTCAAATGTTTTGTGTATCATAGAAATCCGAAATTGACTAATGCATGGTAAAAAAATTACCAAATCTACAAGTATAATAATGAAATTTGACGGCTTAAATTGCAATTTGGTCACCTCACTTTCATACTTTATTCAATACGCTAATTTTATTTGTTTTTCAATTTTGTTATTGTACTTGGCTTTATATCGCGCGTTCATCACTCCATCTAATTTTTTGGATGGAAAGCGTTAAACTTTTGTAGAAATCTAAAAATACACTTACCTACATCACGTGTTACTCACGTTATTGTCTCACCTTCACCTTTAATGTATGCTTAAGACGCATGTTTTTATTGAATGAGACAAGATTTTGTGACTTCAATCTGTTCAAATGCACGACATATTCCGAACACAAAAAGACATTTATATATTTTTTGTTTGATCATTTCCATCCAACATAACTGACATATCAAAGTGTGATATATAGCTAAACACAATGACTAATTTGAAAAAAATAATTGTAGAGTTACCTTATTGCAAAAAGTGTGAAAGTGGGGTGACCAAATATAATTTAAGTCAAATTTGACAACAAAAGATTATTCAATAGAATATATATAAGGAAAATCTCATCAGTAAACAATAAATTAAATATAATCAAGAAGTATTTTGAGATGATAAGAATATTTTTTTTGACTGACACATGTTCAAAAATCCAGATCTATATAAATTTCGATACGAAGACTAATAAAATGAGCAATTTACTTGTGAGCTTTGGTGAGATGGTGGTCATAGATCTAGACCTATATTTTTTTATTCTACTTAAAAAGGATAAACAATAAGGTCCTTGACATGATAAATACAGAACTAAATATTAGAGTATGTACCTATTTTTTAATTTTTAGATCTATTTCATTAGTGTGTATTTAATTATGGTTTGTGCTTCGCGATATATGATTTTGATTTACGATTCATGATTTCAAATTGTGTAACTATCATTTCCATTTCATGCATAATGTGCATTACGATCCCAAATCGATGCATCGCGATTCAAACTGATTTATTTTTCTTTCATAGCGATACATCATGATTCCAAATTAATGCATCGCAAATCCAAATCGATACATCGTGATTGAATTTAGATAGATTATATGCATCATCGTTCCGTTGCCCACAACTGCAGTTGTCAACGGACGAGGTCCGGATGGGCCCGCACCAATCCCAACAGACCAACATCAAAATCCGTTCGGTCCGGGTTGGTCTAAAATTTCTTCAGACCGACTGGAGTATCCCATTGGGCGTGCCAATTTTGCCTATTTTATTATATTTTTCTGGCCACGACAAAACTCATTCAGCTAATCATTAAAATCGGGCCAACCCAAAATTTCACCGGGTCTATAGAACCTAAAGCCTAGCCCGAATAATATCGGGTGGGCTGGGTTGGCCCATTAGGTCGGGCTAAATTTTGACAGCTCTAGCCCCAACAATTGAGATTTCCAGTTTCATGGCCAACTGGGCATTTCTGAAATATTTTATAAAAGTTCTTTTTAGCGGTTAAAAAAAAGATGGTACGGGAGCGGTTAAAAGTTTTACAATAAGTACCGGCCAACAATTTTTCCAATTTTTAATCATTCTGCATGCACTTCGATTTTTTTCGAAACAGGAAAAAGGCATGTCATGCATCATGATGCACAAAATAATGCATCACAATGCATGCATGAAGTGCCTTTTTTCAATTTCAAAAAAATATGGATGTATAAATCAGTTGAAAACTTTCCAGAGTGGACTGAGTGCAATTTTTTCCTAATAATATTTGCGGTCCATAACTAATTAGTTAGAATAATTCTGATGAAATCAATTAAGAACAATAGAACATGTAGAAATTAGCGTGCGATTTTGTGTCTATTTTTAAGTGTTTTATGTAATTGAGCTGTCGTATGTAAATTATGTAATTTATGTCTTTTCTTTTGTTTGTGTTTTTATAATGAATAATCATATGAAATATGAAATATATGTTGCAAAAAATAATGTTAGTTCCAAACATTTAAGTCTTGGAGGTTCTGTTCAAAGAGTGTTATACCCGACTTTAATTCCTCCTTTATTGGATATAACAAACGATATGATATTCGACCACTTAGTAAAATAATTTTACTTATTCATTTTTATGTGTATGTATTTTTAAAAGCCAACATTTTTTAAGATTGAACCATATTGACTATAACTAATCATATTGCGGTGCATTACTAATAAGAACGATTTAATAATTTCGATGAAATCAATTGAGAACTTTGGATTATTTGAAAATTAGATTGTGATTAATTGAGTATAACTAATCCTATTTGCGGTACATTATTCAACTTTATTTAAGTATACAATTTTCAAACGATGTATCCGTGCAATGCACGGGTGAGTTACTAGTGTATTATTATAGTTACATTTTTTTCATATACCTCTAATAATGTCTTTCTCAACCTATGATATTTCACTTTCATACACAATTTTTATATTTGTCCGAATTTATCCTTTACTGTTCATGGGTGTTAAAAACAGTAATGAAAAATCATACATATTAGGATTATTTTGATCATATTTTACTTGTGACGCAAAGTGAGATTTGATTATATTTTCATCATTTAGGTTGTCATTTGATATTTAAAATATTTTTTAATTAAAACAATAAATAATTATTTCAATAGTTATACTTTGTCTCATTTTAAATTCAAAGACAAAAAATGCATTACTCAAAAAAAAATGAAATTTAGATTGTATTCAATTTATTATTTCATCTTTCACTTTCTTCGATCAACCTCATCATTAATAGACTCACCACCACTACCACCTCAAATTTTACAATTAGCACAAAAGTTAATTTTTGATTTGATTTGATTTTCTAATTCCTTACTCCTATCTTCAAAGTAACTCATTTGCAAAAGCCATCATTTATGGACACACCACCACAACCTTAAATTTCACTTCTTACAAACTCAAATTCAATTTTTTAATTTTTTAAATTTTCAAATTGAAATTGAAACTTATATTGATCTTTGAAAATTTGATGATTTGAAAATCTCACAATATTGTATTTAATCTAAATCACCATTGTCATCCCTACAATCGTCGACATCACCACCCCCCTAACACCACCATCATCAAGAAACGCATTCACCTCGCCTTACTTAATGGAGACATAAAATCTCTTTAGCTTTCGTTTAGTCGAACTTCTTTCTTTAAACATCTCTCATTTCTTAGTTTCAATCCACTTTTTGTTCAAATTACTAAGTAAGGAGACAATCTAATTTTAGGATGGGACTACGTAAAAGGATGTCGGTTGGTGACAACCTATTTCAATAAAAGGAGAGTTGTGGTAGAAGAAAGAAAGTCGATAGCTAGAGGAGGGAATAGAGAGATTAATTCTCACATGTAACTACCTCGAGTCCGATGGAGAGGAACAATCAAGTTAAGACCAAAAAATGTTAAAGGTTTTGAACCCAGTGATGAAAATGAGTAAAATATTTTGAATCCAGTTATTTGTGATTACTAACATTGATTTATTTTTTTGTAATATCTATAAGTTAGGAACCAGTAATAGTTTTAAAATTTATTGTAGTAGTCTGAAATTTCAAAGAAGTAAATAATATATTTTAGCATTATTTTCTAACAAAACGCATAGATTCATCAATTGGTTCTTCATTTTCTTCATCTTCTTGACATTATGACACACATTTTCTTAACTAATTTCTCTTAGGTAATTCATGGGTAATAACTAAACACGCTACATATTTACTTAATAATTTGATACTCACCAATAAATCTATTATTATAGTTACAATTTTCTATATACATCTAATAATGTCTTTTCCGAATATATATATTTAAGAAATAAAGAAATAAAACTATATTATTTTTTAGTTTCAAATATTTTTTTAGTTTCGAATAAAGTTTTAGTCTCTTGAGTAAATGTATTTTTGTCATTTTAGAATATATTGGACGATATTTGCAACGATAATGGTAGGAAGGAGAAAATGATAACAAAATCAAAATACAAGACGAAATGAATAGAATTCAATAATGTAGAATCTAACTTTAAAATAGGTACAAGTCAATGGATCAAATTATTATTTAATTATTCATGGAATTAATTATCACATGACAAATTTACTTGTTTAACCTTAATTAATAGTGAATGATTTATTATAGTTAGAGCTATTTTTGTCCAAACATTACTTTTTGTCATGGTAAATTTACTTATTTTGTCCTTAATTAAATGGTGTGTAGTTTATTTGGTAAATGATTATTTTTGTCTACCAACTAAATTGTAAGAAACAAGCTTGACTTTTATAGTAAGAGAGATTTTATGCGTTGTTGGTTGATATGTTAAGTTTAGAATTTTTCAGTACTGAAAGTTGAACTTTGAGCTTTTAGGATAAAGAAATTATTTTTTGGATAGACATTTAAGTGAATTTATTTAGTTATAAAGAAGAATATTTATAAACTATTCGAAAATAAACGTAAATTAATAAATAATATGTCAAAATGAGCTTTTAGGATAAAGAAATTATTTTTTGGATAGACATTTAAGTGAATTTATTTAGTTATAAAGAAGAATATTTATAAACTATTTGAAAATAAACGTGAATTAATAAATAATATGTCAAAATGAGCTTTTAGGATAATTTAGTAATTGTATTAAAGAAATAGGCTCAAATTTATGTTGGGAAAAAGTGAGTAAATGTGGAGGTGTCATCTGAGGTGGAATGAAACAAAATTGATTCCTGAGAAGAAAAAATTAATTAGTCCTATTCCTATTGAAATCAATTAACCAAAGCAACTCCTTATGAATTATACATCTCACAGCAAAAGCACTTATCTCGAACTGCAGAGGAAGAAGGTGCATCGATATGTAATCTTTAAGATCGACGAGAAGAAAAAAGAGGTTGTGATCGAAAATTTACTTATGACAAATTTAATTATTCATGAAATTAATTTGCTTATGACAAATTTATTCTTTTGGCCTTAATTCATGACAAGTGATTTATAATATTTTTCTAATCATTATTGTTTGACATGATAAATTTATGTGTATTGTCCTTAACAAAAGGCATAAATTCATCAAATGGTTCTTCATTTTTTTTTTCATCTTCTCACCATTATCACACATTTTCTTTACTTATTACTCTTATCTTATTCATGAGTAATAACTAAACATGCTACAAATTTGCTTAATATATTGATACTAATCGACAATTCTATTACTATAGATACAATTTTTCATATAAATCTTATAATGTTTTTCCCGAACATATTTAAGAAAGTAAAACTATATTATTTTTGTAGTTTCGAATAAAGTTTTAGTATTGAATTAATTAGTATATGACAAATTTACTCTTTTGACCTTAATTAATGGTGAGTGATTTAATAAGTTAAAGGGTAGGTTTGTCCATACATTAAGCTGTAAGAGACAACCTACACTTTTATTAGTATTAGTATAGTATTAGTATTAGAATTAGTATTAGTATTAGAATTAGAATTAGCATTAGAATTAGAATTAGAATTAGAATTAGAATATTAGAATATTAGAATTAGAATTAGAATATTAGAATTAGATTAGATTAGATTAGATTAAATTAGATATAGTATATTAGTATTAGTATTAGTATTAGTATTAGTATTAGATTAGATATAGATCTTAGATATTAGATTAGATAGATTAGAGAGTGTTTACTGTGCTGGTCATTATTTGTTTTCACACACACACACCTCTCTTTATTGATGGTAGTTATTTTCTTCCCCCTGAAAAAACTTTCAGATATTGATGGTACTTTCTGTCATCATTTCCATTTATTTATTTTTTATTAATTTGCCATCAATCGCGAATCCGCGCAAAAATGTTGTACGCCACGTCAAAGGATAGGTTCAGAAGGGAGCATGCTAACTAAACCTACCCTCTCTGTTATGCAAAGCCAACTCAGATTTGAGTTGTGGATGCCCATACCGTAGTTTCATATCGTGCTGCAGTTTGCTTCTACTGAATATAAAATGTGGTACTATTTTCTGACAAGAATATAGTTTAATTACTAAATAATCTAACACCTGACCTGGGGAGGCTGATTAGGAGCTTTTGTATGAGATCTCACATGTTCCTCGGGTTATCTGGGTTTCCTTACTCTTCCCTCCCTGATGTAACTAACTAACTTAAAAGATGATAAAATGGGATATTAAATATATAGTTGTATGGATTGATGATCAGAAAAGAATAAACACATGTGGGAATGATGTAATGTAATTAATAAGTGTAACATCCCTATTAAAAGTTTTAATAGTATCAGATGTATCAGATGTGACTAGCTAGCTATATATATATATATATATAAATGGATTTGAATTTGATCGCATCATCAAATTAATTAAGGAATGATATGATATGATATGCAGTAATTAATGAATCTAACATCCTACCAATTTTGATTGTATGCTAATGCTAATGCTAATGCTTGCATTCTAAGAATTACTCTAAAGATGGACCAATTTTCATTCCTGCTGTTAGCTACTCTCCCACTCATTCATCTAAAAAACCTAAGTTAAGTAAAACATATAACAAACTACACAAATTCATTACTCCTATTCATATTCAAATCAATTATACATCTCAATCCTTCCACACAATTCAAAATGGATTAATTGTACGCTGACAATTAAGACGGAGAGGTAAATCTTGACATTGTAGCATATAACAAACTACACAAATTCATTACAACTCTTCAAATCTATTAGCCAAAGCTCCTTCTATGATAACGTTAGGCACATGTCGGATTTTGTAGAAGTCAGCTCCTTCTTCTCCTCCGTCCACCACTTTTTGAATTCTCTTTTTGAATTCTTCAGGCATATACCAAATAGTCAAGTACTTGAGATTCTTCAGGTATTCCAGCCCATCAGGAAGCATCTCTAACTTTGAGCATTTCCATATAGTTAACCAATAGAGATTGCGCATGGCTCCTTCTTCTACCCTCCACTTCTCCAAGTTTTTTATAGAAAAGATTTTAAGAACTATAAGTTGAGGAAATCCCATTGTGGAGCAAGTCATTTCCTTTCCCTTCAGTTCCACATTCTCTAATGTGAGTTTCCATAGATGTTGGAGCTTCTCCAATGTGGGCATAGGGTCTTCTTCAAGGCAAATATTATTCATGGATAATGACGAGAGATTGCGCATGGCTCCTTCTTCTACCCTCCACTTCTCCAAGTTTTTTATAGATGAGATTTTAAGATCTTTAAGTTGAGGAAATCCCATTGTGGAGCAAGTCATTTCCTTTCCCTTCGCCACACATTCTCTAATGTGAGTTTCCATAGATGTTGGAGCTTCTCCAATGTGGGCATAGGGTCTTCTTCAAGGCAAATATTTCTCATGGATAATGACGAGAGGAGTGGAGTGAAGTTGAAAAATTGTAGCAACTTATTACCTCTCAACCCATCAATATTTGCTACACGTATTATTCCTTCACACCCTTGCAGTTGTTCGTTTAAGTCATCAATCATCATTGGACCATATAGAAAAATTCCAAGGGACGATCGTCGTGATGAATCCAGATCGACTTTTTTCATGTAGTCGATGAGTCCCTTCCAGTCCTCGGCATCATCTTTACTTGAGATCGAAACCCCCCCTTCACATCTTTTGAGATTGCCAACTTGCATGACATCTTTCATCTCACACTTTCTTGAATCAAAGTTTACCAGTGTCTCCAACTCTCCCATGCCCTCCAGCCGCAATCTTGACAATTCAGGTGTCACTTCAAACATTTCCGGAAGAAACAAATGCCTCAATCTTTTCAAATTTCTTAGCAAAACATTCGGTATAGCATACCCTTCGTCATTTGAGCACCGTAAATCAAGACTTTGCAAATATCGGAAGTCGCCCGCCAATAATTTTTGTAAGTTGTGGTCTATACTACAATCGTTGAAACTCAAGTACCTCATGTGAATGGTTTCTTTCATCACGTTTTTCTTCATATCACGCACTTCATAAAAGTCAAGAACTCTAAGGAATTTGATCTTCCTCAAGTTGGATAATTTCTTTGGGTACCCTTTAACAAATCGAAGAGAACGCACATTCGGAGTCGCACACTGTTCAATCTGAACATCGAAATTGGAGTCATAAGGAAAATAGAACGCATGTCTAGGCGTTGTAGTATTCAACACAATGTTTTTAATCTCTAGGGTATGATAATCGTTGACCTTAAGAAACTTCTCCTTTTCAACTATTGACAAGCATAGTTCTCTCATGAGATCATGAAGGCGACATGATTTCAACCTTCTCGAAGTATCAAATTCAGCTTCAACCATGCTTCTTCCCACGAGTTCACCCAAATAACGCTCTGCTACATCCATCATGGTCTCTCCTTCCTTTTTGTCCTTGGACAATAGCATGCCTTCTGCATCCCATAGCATATATAACTTCTCAGCCTCAATCTCCTCATCTTCAAGAAAATATCCCAAGTAAAGGAAACATGGTCGTAGTTGGTACGGTAATTCGTTGTAGCTAAATAACAACTCTTTCTTCACTTCTCCGTAGAGTTGTTCATGCTCTACTTCCCTGGTTCTCCTTTTGTAGAACCTCTCCCACTCATGTAGGGTTGCCTTTGTCACCAAAACCCCTCGGAGCACAAGCACAGCTAACGGAATACCTCGACACCATCCAATCATTTCCCTCCCTAACTCCTCCATCTTTTGATTTACTTCTTCTAAAAAACAGAAAAAGAATTATTAGATAGACAAAAATCTCACTACCTATAAAAGTCAAAGGTTGTTTCTTACAATTAAATAGATAGACAAAAATAATCATTCACTAAATAAATCACCCACCATTTAATAAGAAACAAAACAAGTAAATTTACCATGATAAAAAATAATGATTGGACAAAAATAGCCCAAAATTTAATTAATAACTCACCATTAATTAAGGACAAACAAGTAAATTTATCATAGACTAATTAATTTCATTAATAATAAAATAATAACGTGGTGACGAGATCTGTTTCCATTAACATGTTAACGAGTATACCATACCAAACAACCCACTCAACTATGGTGACCTGTCTTGATCTTGCATTCCCATTGGCTCTTTTTAAATTCAGCTCAGAGCATTCACATTGGTTGTACCATAAAACATCATCTATACAACTCCTAAATCTTTTTAGAGACCTTTTAAAAAAGTTTCAACTCCAATCAACACCCTCTATAACCTTCAAAATTATTGACATTGTTTAATTAACAACATAACTATCAATATATTTCATTCTTTTTTTATTTCTATTTTCCTACCGCAATTGGAATAGAATGTATATACTTTAAATTTTAATTTTTTTTTTAAAAAATATTATATGCTTACTTTTATTTAAATGAAGTCGTGTCACCCTTTTTAATATTACCAATATATTCGTAATTTTAATTTATAAATAATAGGAAAGGGGAATGATAAGTGCAAAAAAAAAAAAAAACACACACACGCACACGCACACGCACACACCCTAATTTAATAGAAATTGGGAATGGTAAAAGATTATGAAAGCAAATCATCAAACGAGATTGCCATATTATCATGTACATAAATATCCACCAATAGGAAGAATCCAGTGTTTCGTAAAACTCACACAATATTTTGGGGGTTAATTAGCTTATTTTAGGGATAGGGCCGGGTGTCCACTGTGGGTCTCAAGGGAGGTAAAAAACTCCAAAAAAAAGTTTTAGTGGTAAAGGGAACAACCGTGGATGCTCTCATCTTATCTTACGGCTAGAATTTGTTACGAATTCATTGCTGATTGAATTTAGTAAGTGTATCTATGCTGCTGCTTTCTCCATTTTTATCATTTTCTGATTTATGATTTTTTTTGTAAGCATTATTTATAATAAGAAGATTTTCCGAACTAATAACAAATAATTTGCAATAAAATACTTTGAAAAAAAAGATAAATATTAAATTTGACATATGAATACAAATCGGAATATATATATATATATATATATATATATATATATATATATATATATATATATATATATATATATATATATATAATGGTAGATGCACTATTGCAAATAGGTCTGCTCGGAATTGTTGGGAATAAAGGGACACAACCGGGCTGGTCCCTTTTAAACAATAATTAACTTTAAAAATCCTCTATATTTTTATTTAATCGGTAAAATGAATTTTTGGGGCAAAATAACGAATATACCCTTAATGAAATTGAATTATACGTGTTGCATTAGAATCCAATTTTGTGCTCTAATTTGTGCATCAAAAAAATTGTGCATCGCAAAATAAAAATTATGCATCATAAATTTCTTCTGAGGTAATCCAATTTGTGCATTAGAAAAAATAAATTATGCATCGCAAATTCAAAATTAGGCATCGGAAGGAATTTTGTTTATGGGTAATCTAGTTCGAGCATCGGAAAATAAAAATTGTGCTTCATGATTTACTTCTGTATACTAATTCTAAATTGTGCATCGAGATGCTTGGAATTTAAATAAGCAAAGGAGAGTACGAATTAGAGTCTTGCATCATATTCTAACTAGACTACCCAGACTACTAGTCCGTATTTTAGGTCAATATGGTTGGCACGGATAGACTTCCATCTGTGGGAGAAGAAGAAAAAGATCCAAGTAATGGACAATGATTCAGAGAGGTATTTTTCGTATCTTCAGTATGATCCTTACCCTTTCTTGAATTCTGTTGATCTCGCCTTTGTGTTGCTAGAAAATGGCTCTAAGCCTATTATATGGTGATAGCAAACTCGAAGGCCCGAACACAAGCAATTGTTGACCTTATTATTATGAAAAGAGGAAAGGGGCTAAAACCAAAGCGTCGGAGCTGAAAAGGCATAGCTTTGGTGATTTGGGAATAAGATTCTATAATAAGAGCTTCTTTCAATGGAAACTATTACAAGCTAGTCCATAACTTCTTTCTTCGCTTGGAACTATTAGGAGAATACAATGAAAGTCCACAAAATGGAGGAAGGCGAAGAGGGCGATGAAGTGGGAGATTGAGTGGTTGGTCTCAAGAAGAGGAAGATGGAGATTTGACATTATTAGAACAAATTTATGAAAGTGGACTTATGCGGTTGAAAAATAAAAGTATCTAAGGGATTAAATATTTTGGAAAGTGGACCGACCTGCAATCGGGAATAAATTCTTGATAAAGTGGCATAATGGCATGTGACATTAAGCCCATGTGCATAACGGACACCTTCACTAGAAGTTTGGGCCTAAGACAATCTTAATCCAAACAAACTACTAGAAATCAGGAGTAAAATTATGGCTGGTGTCTTTTTAAAAGGTTTTAGGAATAATTGTAGGCTGGGTTCATTTTTAAAAGTTTTAATTCATTCCAGTACCGTGTGTTTTTTTTTTTCAATCGGAAAAAGATAATTTTGAGAGCGAAATAAATGCGATACCCTTAATGAGTCTGAGGTGCGCTACGAAGATATATCGCGATTCAAAAATTTATAAACCACGGTTTTAAAAAATTATGAACCGCGATTCAAAAAATTATGTATCGTGATTCATTTTTGACTTTCTGCTGCAAGTCTGTCGGTGCCAGGCTGCCAGTCCACACACTAGCACACACAAACACAACTATACATGCCACCGCACACGTCAACAAACATCACATCCCTCTCTTTCCTTTCTTTCCCATTCTCTTTCGCTTCCGTTTCGGTCTTTATTTTACAATTTTTTTTCTTCTTCTTCTTCCCTCAATCTCTCCGCTTCTCCTTTGTTCTCCTCGTAGCCCCACTTTCTCTTCTTCGCATAGTCACATCAGTAATCTCTCTCTCTCTCTCTCTCTCTCTCTCTCTAACCCTCTCCTTTATAGAGGAACTCAAAATCCCTCTTTTCAAAAATTTATATATCGCGATTCATAAATTTATGTATCGTAAGAAATTTATGTATCGCGATTCAGAAATTTATGTATCGCGATTCATTTTTCACTTTCTCACTCCAAAACCCTTAAAATGCGTTCTATCATACACTAATCCTATTTTTCATCCAACCACCCCAAAAAAGTAAACACCGCATATTTGAAAACTAACGGGTTGGATTTTGAGTATCATGATGGTAGCTGGGCTGCATATTTGCTGGAATATCATGGATCTCAGTTCCTTGGGTAACTGGGTTGAGCGTTGTTGGAGATTTGTTGTCCAATAATGATGATTTTCGAATCAAATGTGTTTGCCAGAATTGTTGAAGAAGACAATGACATTTTCGGAACAATGTTTCAAAAAAATGACCTTTTACAGTTGAAAAAACAACGGTGAACTTTTGGGGTTAAAAACTTTGAAAAAGGAACCGTCCATAATTTTACCCGTTTTTAACCCCAAAAGTTTACCCTTTTTTTTCAATCAAAAAAGACCACTTTTCAAAATATTGTTCCAAAAATGTCATCGTCTTCTTCAACAGCTCCGACAATACACTTTGAATTCAAAATCACGATTGTGCGCAACGAAATGAGGATCGACCTGCCCGGTCAGGTCATGGGAGGTCGGGGGTAACGCCCCCGAAAGGTAAATGTGTTTTTTGATTCATGGAATACGAAACTATAATGAATCTATGCTGGGTTGAAGGATTTTTCAGTTAGGACGAAAGCGGAAAAGGAGGACGAAGAAAAAGGCTTACAACGGCGGAGATAGAAGAAGAAGGTGGAAGACGTAAACTAGTTATTTATACTTTTGTATTGCAGTGTAAAAATGAATTAGATAGTATTTTTGAACAACAGTTCAAAATTTAATTTCCTAATCTATTTTTGAATCACGGTTCATAAATTTCATTGAATTAATTTTTGCACTGCGGTTCAAAGTTTAATTTCCTAGTCTATTTTTGAATCGCGGTTCATAAATTTCATCGCATTAATTTTTTGCACCGCGGTTCAAAGTTTAATTTCCTAATCTATTTTTGAATCACTGTTCATAAATTTCATTGCATTAATTTTTTACACCGTGGTTCACGTCATGAATTAATAGGGTTTAATTATCACAAAAGATGGCAAAACATATAACTTATGCACTCTGGTCATGTAGCTCATCATACCCCGATAATCTAAGTAGATACCTTAACGTATAAACTTCTAGAGAATATTTGCTAATAATGCTCTTGTAATAAACAAAACAATTGATTGCATAAAAAAATAAATTAGAACAAAAAATTTCAATGCAAGTTACCTCAAATTCCTAGATTTCATTAACATCACGTTCGTTCACCACATGCAACGCACGTGAACTTTACTAATTATACTAAAAGTACTTTGAATCTCTTGTTTTATACTTTTTGAAAGGGTTAATGTCACCATTCGTCCCTGTACTTGTTAACGTTCAAATATTAGTCCCTATTTTGGAAAAGTTAAAAGTTTGGTCCAAAGTAAATTTTTTATGCACACTAGTGGTCCCTCCGTTGGATGCCGTTAGGATTTCAACTGTTAACTCACTATGTACTCTTCACGTGAGTTTTTAGAAAAAAAATAGAAACTTTAGACCCTAGGCCACAGGTAATTTTTTTCTTGTCAGTTATAGCTTTTGATTTTCTTTAATTCTATCATCAGTTGACTTCAAAGTTCCCAATATATGAATTTCAAAATTCATATAAAATCTCTTTAACCATTCTAGTTTCTCAAATCCTCCATCTGTTTTGGGACTCGATTTCTTGATTTCATGAGTCGGTGAAACTTAAAAAGAGAGGAAGGGTGTCCCTTAACGCAGTTCCTTGGTTCGAAAAATTCATTTGTCGAGTTACAGAGGGCGAGTGGAAGGTATTCATCGGTGATGGCGGCACTGTTGGGTATAATTTCATTGATGGCGGACGAGGTCGAAAGAACGAAATGTCGATAGGAATTTGACAAGGTAGAATGTCACTGTTAGAAATTGGAGGCCCAGTTTGTTAGTTATTATGTTAGTTATTGGGCAGCCTTCTATTTCTCCAAGAGCCCAAAAGACAGCTTGGCCCATCTCTTGGGTAGCCCATTTGTAGCTTGCGCAAAACCGGAAGACTCTTAACTCTCTTGACTACCTTTGTGACCTAGCTTCCTTTGATATGTATACACCACCTCTTTCTACCTTGGCTGTGTAAGAGAGAGGTATTAGATATTATGAGATCTTGGTAGGAGCCACATACCCTTTTCTCTTTCTCCTCTGTCATGTACCTTTAACAGCAATCTAGGGTAGATTTCTCTCTTCCGTCATTAAAATCCCTAGTGAGTTTGTGAGTAGGAGAGTGATATAGATTGAGGTGTTCTTTGTGAGCATGGACTGTTGAGTTCAGAGAGTTGAGAGCTTGGGTTGGGTCTCTGGTTTGGGGCTGGGTGAGTCGAAGAGAGTGAAGCCGAGTTCTTCGTGACCGATTACAGTGAGTCATGTTTTGGAACACGGTGGTTACACACTCTCCTGTTGGAAACATGTTTCCAATAAACAACTTGAATAAGGAAGTTGTGTAAGTAGTTAATTGGGAATCCCACATTGGGAATAAAAGGGAATAAGCTCCACTTTATAAATAAGAGCTTTTAGGCTTAACAACCCGACACTGCTCGACTCGAGCTGGTTGGTTAGTCGGTCGGCTGGCTTTGGACCCTTTCTCTTTGCTACCAGTTCATTACAAAAGTCCAAGCAGTTTGTGTGACCCTTTAAACTAGTTCTGACTAAACGGTTACAACAGCCGCCATCAGACAAGAACAGTTACAGAGATACAGCAGCAGTTCTGATACGTTGTTGATTGATCCAGGAAGTCTGCCTCTTCAATCAAGTAAGCTCCATAATCCTCAGAGACTAACAGGCTTCAATCCGTCCAGACTAATTGTGGCGCCTGTTTTTGTCTTAAGGACAAAGATCACGGATCTCGTGGAACTTAAAGCACACACCCCTCTAATTCATCTTCTGCATGGACCTAATCCAGACCTACTAACAATCTTAAGACAAAAGTTTTCTGGCATAGTGTTCCTGGAAGATCCTGAAAAGTGTTGTTGTCTTCATCTCTCTTTCTGTCCAGTTTAACTATTTTGTTTCCAGCAAAACTCTTTTAAACAAAGTCTGTAGGTTTTGTTCTGTGTAAACAGAAACAAAACAAGGAGTACACCTTTCCTAGGAGGATTCAATTCTGTGAATTCAATTTACATAAAACAAAAGTGTTGTTATGCTTTTACAGAAAACATTACTGTAAAGTATTGTTATTGTTTTACAAAAAAAATGTTACTATAAACTACTGTTTTTTGTTTTTTTTATATAAAACACAAACGTATCTACTGTTTATTGCAGTACAAATAAAATATTTCTGGAAAAGAACTTGAGACTACTGATGTTATCGAACAGCTTGGGATTGCAACTCTTGGTCTACCGCCGCTATCCATGCTCATCATGGAGAACGCCCTGACAAGTTCAACGGCACCAAGATCAAACGTTGGCAGCAAAAGATGTTTCTGACCACACTGAACCTATCTAAATCCCTAAAAGAGTTAGCCCCTGCTCTAAATCCTACCAAGACAGACAAGACAACAATGGCAGTAATCGACTCATGGAAGCACTTAGATTTCTTGTGTAGAAATTACATTCTTAATGGTCTCCATGATTCTCTTTATGATATTTATAGTCAGTTTAAAACTGCAAAAGATTTGTGGGAATCACTTGAGAAAAAATATAAAACTAAGGATGCTGCCATAAAAAATTTGTGGTAGGCAGGTTCCTAGAGTTTTCTATATTGAGGCTGAGGGAATGATAATTTTTGAGTCATTTCAGGTTGCTGCCGCGATCGAGAAGCTACCTTCCGGTTGGAAGGACTTCAAGAATTACCCCAAGCACAAGTGCAAGGATATGTCTCTCGAAGACTTGATCATGAGGCTGCGGATTGAGAAGGACAACTGGATTATTGACAAGAACAACACTCGTACCATTGAAGGGGCCAACGTTGTTGAACAGGACTCCAAGAACAAGAAGTGTAACAGCTCCGGAGAAGGGACGTCCAAACAACACAAGAAGTACAAGTTCAAAAGCAAGTGTCTCAACTACGACAAGATAGGCCACAAAGCTACTGACTACTGTGGAAAGAAGCGGGTCCGGCGTGAAGCCAACCTTGTCAACAACGACATCAGCATGATCTACGTGGTCTCCGAGACCAACATGGTCGGTACAGGTCGTGAATGGTTCGTGGACACCGGTGCCACACGTCACATATGCGGCGATGCGAAGATGTTCTCTTCTTATACCCAAAGTGACGTCAGGGGAGAAGCTGTTCATGGGCAACTCATCCACCTCTAGAGTGGAAGGGAAAGGGCAAGTGACGCTGAAAATGACAAGTGGGAGGGAATTGGTGTTGACCAATGTCCTTCATGTACCAGAAATTAGGAAGAATTTAATTTCTGGTTTATTGTCGATTAAACATGGTTTCAAGTTAGTGTTTGAGTCGGACAAGTTTATTCTTAGTAAGAGTGTAGTCTTTATGGGAAAAGGTTACCTCGATGGGGACCTTTTCAAATGTAATGTGATAATGGTGAACACCTCAAACACAGTTGATAATAATAAAGCTAATACACCTTCTTCTTACTTGCTTGAGTATTCTAATATTTGGCACTATCGACTTGGTCATGTTAACCATGACTATAAGTGAAAACTAATGTAAATGGATCTAATTCCTACAATACACATTAATAAAAAAGAAAATTATCAAATCTACGTTGAAGCCAAACAAACAAGAACATCGTTTAAATTGGTAGAACGTGACACAAGACCATTGGATCTAGTTCATAGTGACTTATGCGATTTAAAATCCATAGAGTCCTATCGCGGGAAAAAAAATACTTCATCACTTTCATCGATGATAGTGCTCGTTTTTGTCATCTCTACCTATTAAACAGTAAAGATGAAGCCTTTGAAGCAGTCAAGCTATATAAAAATGAAGTTGAGAATCAACTTGAGAAAAAAATAAAAATTCTTAAGTCTGATCGAGGAGGCGAATATGTATTTCCCTTTAAAAACTTCTGTGCAGAACTTGGAATTCTTGACCAAGCCACTCCACCTTACACTCCACAATCCAATGGGATTACTGAGAGGAAGAATCACACTCTTAAAAAAATGATGAGTACATTATTGATTCAATCTGGTCTACCCGACGAAATGTGGGGGGAAGCGGTGCTCACAACCAATTACTTGTTAAACAAGCTCCCACATAAAAAATTGGACAAAACACCCTATGAATTATGGACTGGTCGCAAACCTTCCTACAAATTCATCAAAGTGTGGGGGTGCTTGGCAAAGGTCGCAGTACCACCACCCAAAAATGTTAAAATCGGTCCAAAAACAGTGGATTGTATCCTCATAGGCTATGCTGCCCATAGCAGTGCTTATAGGTTCTTAATCCACAAATTAGAAAATCCAGATATTGAAGTAAACTCAATATCCAGAAACCGTGGATTGTATCTTCATAGAGATGCTACATTTTTTCGAAAATATCTTTCCATTAAAAACTAATCATAATGGAAAACAATCATTTTCTTGGAGCACAAGTAATGATGGTAATGAAGTCTCAACAAACACGGTCCCTATGGACATTGATCAAACAACTCCTCATAAGATGAACCTAGAAAGAGTAAAAGGGCCCGAACTACGAAAACATTTGGACTAAACTTTGTAACCACGTTCCTAGTGGATAATGAACCACGAACGTTCAAAGAAGCAATGTCCACTCTAGAAGCTCCCCAATGGAAAGAGGTCATTACTAATGAAATTACATCCATCATGCAAAACCACACTTGGGAGCTTGTTGACCTTTCCAATGGATGCAAATGGATTCTCAAACGGAAGCTAAAACCCGACGGATCCATCGATAAGTATAAAGCACGGCTAGTCACAAAGGGCTTCAATCAAAAAGAGGGTGTCGACTATTTTGACACTTATGCTCCTGTCACTCGAATCACCTCAATTCGACTAATAATTGTCTTTGCAGCTTTGCACGGTCATGAAATACATCAAATGAATGTCAAAACAGCTTTCCTAAATGGGGAAATCAAAAAGAAATTTATATAAATCTAAAGAAAGATTCATCGCCAGAACGGAAAAAAAAATATGTCGGTTGGTCAAATCGTTGTATGGATTAAAGCAAGCACCAAAACAATGGCATAAACCTTTTGATGATTTGATACTTGTCAATGGTTTCAAACCCAACGAATGTGACAAATGTGTATGCACCAAAAATACGCACGGGGTGGGGTTATGTTATTATATGCATCTACGTCAACGATATGTTAATCATTGGCGATAATAACAACATGATGATCAACGAAACCAAGAAAATGTTGGTATTAAAATATCTAGAACAACGATCCAAGGGGATCATCTATCACAATTTCATTATGTTGATTAAAATATCTAGGGGGATTAACAAGGATGATAAAGTATTGCTAGAACATCACAATTATCACTATGTTGAGAAACTTTCATTTCAGGAGAAATTTAACTTTTGGATCAAAATCTAAAACAAACTTTCATTTCAGGAAGAACTTACACAAAGTGTATCTTAAAACGCGAATACTCTGTAATTGGAAGTCTTATGCATCTCACAAATTGCACGTGCGGACATTGCTCAAACTGTCAATAGATTGAGCATATTTACAAGTAATCCAGACCGATACGGAAGACAATTGTAATAGAATCTACGATTGTAATAGTTCTGACTTCACGATAATATCTTACTGACTATTGAAGGTTACAAGGACGCACAACCGGATATCTCATACTAACGACACAAAATCCACAAATTTGTATTTACTCATACTAACGGTGACACAAAATGGTGTATTGCATCTTCCAAACGGACTTGCATTGCGAAAGTCTACAATGGAATCATTTATCGCTCTAGATAAATCAAAGAAAGGCGAATGGCTATGAAACTTTCTAGAAAATATTACAACTTAGCCACAACCAAGCATCAATTGTATGCATCAATTGTGACAAAGCCGCAATTGGAAGGGCACAAAACAATACGCATAACGGTAAATTACAACACATACGCAGGCGTCATATCTTGTTAAGCAACTTTTTCAAATGGAGTGGTCATCATCGATTATATTCGATCAAAAGACAATCTAGCGGATCCTTTAACTAAAGGTTTGTTGAGAGAGCAAGTATGCAGCTCATCGAAGGGAATGGGCCTCAAGCCTATGAAATAGATAATGATTTAGCGGAAAATCCCACCTAGCTGATTGGAGATCCCATGGTCTAGGTTCAAAGGACAACCCAACTAAGTCATTCTCAAGATTAACACTAAAAGAACTTACAAAACTCTACCTATTCCTATGATGTAAACCACTAGTATTATACGTCACGGTTTAGAATAAGCTTTGCTTTTAATGATTCCTATGAATTGACTCGTCAAGCGGAGTTCTAACAGAACAACTCCTTATAGGCAATCACCTATGTAAATGAAGGACTGACCAATCTTATGAGAATTTAGAGGCTGAAATTCTCTAACAAACATTCACAGAACCAGGCATCATATCGTTCAGGGCCAAAATGAACAAAACTGAAGAATCAAACTCTGTTCGCAGCTGTGTGAATGATATTGTCTTGGATGACATCAAACACCAATCGGGTTCAAGACACACCAAGTCAGCGATTAGTAAGTCATCCCGATAGTACATCATAAGGAAAGGTTAGTAGCCAAAAGCCACATCTTCCACTACAGTTACTCTCAATTATAACTTTGTATCGTCTACATATCATCAACTTACATGATATCTTATTCAATGTGAGGGATTGTTGGAAACTTGTTTCCAATAAACAACTTGAATGAGGAAGTTGTGTAAGTAGTTAATAAGGAATCCCACATTGGGAATAAAATGGAATAAGCTCTACTTTATAAAGAAAAGCTTTTAGGCATAACAATCGGCCCTTGGGCCACTACACTTTTGTGTAGGAGGGAAAACCTAGCTAAGTGCAGGTCCAAACAGCGCCTTGCCCTTGACTTCGACCCGACTGCTCGGACCCTATCTTTTACTAGGGGTGGCAAATCGGTGCGTCTTTGAATTTGCGATCGAATGCCGACACGATAACACGACCGCGAACACGATAAGCACGAACACGAACACGATAAGCATCGTGCCTAATAATGAAAACCCGAACACGACCACGATAAAAACACGAAAGCACGGCGCGACACGATAAGCAAAAAACATGATTTATTTAGTCGGGCCGTTAAGCACGTTAAGCCCAATAACCATTATAAAATATATAACTTTGATTTTTTAATACATATTTTGAAAATTTATCAATATAAATAGTCAAGTAGTTTAAAAGTCATAAATTTTCAAATGATAAAACTATGAAATAATCATGAAAATAGTTCGAAGAAAGTGAATAACCCTTGGTAAATTTTTAAAAATATATTTTTAAAACATATATATTTTAGTTATCGTGCCTTCACAGGTGTTTATCAAGCCCGACCTTGATAACAACCCATTTTTTCGTGTTTTTATCGTCTTGGCCTATAACGGCCGAACTTGATAAAGCCTTAGCCCAAACCCCTATAATTTAGTGTCGTGTTAGGTGTCGGTCAATCGTGTGCGCGTGCCTCAAATTGCCACTCCTACTTTTTACTACCGAGTTCATTCCAAAAGTCCAAGCAGTTTGTGTGACCCTGAACCGATTACATCACGATTCTGGCGGCCGCGTGATTGTGCCCCTTTCAGACAACAACGGTTACAGCCACAACGGTTACGACAGCTATGTCCCAAACAATTGTGTTTGCTTCGAACATAACTCAACCGCTCCCAACTCCCTTCCAACTGCCCTTTAAAACCCTCCAAGGAAACCATAAATTTTCCTTAACATAATCAAAAAAGCTTTCCTTCTCTTTCTCTCTCTCTCTCTCATTTTTCTTTCTCCTCCCAAAATACTGAGAATACTGACTTCGATTATTTGTTGATTGATCTCGCCTCTTCAATCAAGTGAACTCCATAATCGTGGGAGACTAACGGGTTTCAATCCGTCCGGACTAATTATGACGCATGTTTTTGTCTTAAGGACGAGATCCGATCTCGTAGAACTAAAACACACACCCTCTAATTCATCTTCTGAGGGGACCTAATCGGACCTACTAACATCTCCTTCGTTGCCTCTTTGGGATCTGTTAGCTTTGCTTTGTTCTTGATTATTTCGCCTAACATCTCTTTTACAGGTACAAACTTTGGGCGGTTGAAGTCTATGTGACATCATACGATTATTATATATTACTCTAACTTTGTTGTCTTGTGCGGATCTTGTTGGTGGGCAAAAGATCTTTAAGCCTTGTTCCCCCTAGTATAGGATATCTATTATCCCCCACCCTTATACGTAATAGTGTCGTGTGCGGTTTATTACATAATCTGTTTAATCTAGGCTAATATTAGTGGTTGTACTATTCATATTTCAACTTCTAATTACATGCGTGATCTTGGCTATAATAGTGGAATGAATCCAAGCAGTCACCCTCCAAACTTATAACCTCTCATTAGTGCTACGTATTTGGACGGGGGAGGCTCCCTTCCATACTATTAGAATGGGTCAAGGAAATTCTCGGTTATCAAGGAGTGTATGTTGTAACTTAGAGTAGTATGCTTGCTGTAACTTGATTGACACTTTGTCAAAATTGAAGAACTTGATATATATGGTGGGAGGAGAGAGAGAGGAGAGTGAAAGTGAAAGAGATAAAGGGGAGAGCAGTACAATCAAGAAAATGTGGTAGTTGTGAAAGGCTAATAAAATTGTAGATAAAATATATCTATCGATTAGTGGCCTTTTGCTGAATTTATGTAGTTGGCACTTGGCACTTTACTTCATCAAGATGGATCACTACCTCGAAATGGATTTACTTCAATTCATAATATTTCTGATTTTATTATTTTTTATATTTCACCTATCAATTGGGAGATTTGTTCGATATCTTTATCAAGATTTTAATTGCGCATGTGGGTTTTGCTATAATTGTATATCTCATATAAGCAACATATGGCGGCATTTGCCAACGAAGAACCGAGGAGGGAAAACCATTTTTGCAGAGAGAGATGGTGGGAGGCTAACCACTTTTACCGACTATGATGTTTCAAATTGAATGGGTTGAGAGAGAACAAAGAAGATAATGACGGAAGGAGAGAGG
>CM028384.1:22585869-22651989 GCA_013146195.2 Codonopsis lanceolata | reverse complement strand
GTCGCTTACCGCCATTATATATGTTAAGTGACTCACCGTATTTACCGAGGCCCATGTTTGAAATGAATTTGATTGCCTTTGTGCTCCTCCTCGCCGAAAGCATGAATACTCGATTAACGAGGAGTGGGGCTATCGAGCCGGCTCAATAGGCTCAGGTCAGCGAGTCACGTTTTTGGTACGTGACTCTCATTACTAGCTCATGCAGCATTCAAATGTCAAAGCTATGAGGAAAGATGAACAGTTTACGCACTGGCAAACCTTGGTCTTTTGGCGAGTAAGAGATGTGATTCAGCCGGGGCTTAACCAATGAAAGGAGTCTAAGTTGAAAGTATGAGTTGCTATGCTCAAGCATTCAAAAGTCGTTGCTGGCTGAGAACTATGTTCGAAAAATCTCCATTTAGACTGTTGTGATTAATGGGGGAGTTAATGGGGCAGTTAATTTGCCCGTCATTTATGCCACGATCATTAGTGGATAGTTATGAGCAGTACGCCTCCGGCAACTAAAAGTCTTGGAAAATGAAGGGAGAGGTATGCAATTTCTACTCTCTAGCCGAGCCTCTAAAAAATACATTCTCATTAGCTTTCTTTGTGCTAATTCTCACGTTTGAGGGTTTTTGCAGGGAGTGTCCCCCCTAGTTCAAGTTAGTTAATCTTTTGCGCATTTGGCTTGGGAGAGTATTCGATACGCTGAAAGCCGTATCCAGATTGAATCGATCCAAAGATCCATAAGATTTCACGATCGATCCGATATTTTAGTAAATATTTGTAAAATTAAAGTTCAAATTAACCTTGGATATTACCGATTAAGTTGAATAAATATATATCTTTTGTAAACTAACTTTAATAGGTTAAAGTGTTTTGCAAATATTAGACCTGAATTTTTAAACATGTATGCTGGACAAATATACTAATATTTTTATTTGTTAATTTAGGTTTTTTTTTTTTGCATATATTAGACATGGATTTTTAAGCATGTAGGCTAGATAAATATATTAAGACTTTTATTTTTTAGCTTCAGATTTGATTAAAATGGAGTAGAAAAAATCTCATATATATATATATATATATATATATATATATATATATATGTGTGTGTGTGTGTGTGTGTGTGTGTGTGTGTGTGTGTGTGTGTGTGTGTATGTATGTATGTATGTATGTATATGTACTTGTTTCTTTATCTATTTTGATAGGTAAGTGTGACCCTTAGTCTTGCCATCTCTCCCACCCCTTGGGTCAGATATATATTTATTTTCTTATAAATTTGTCAATTATTTGTTCAATCTAACATTAGCCTATGTCCGATTTATAGATTTCACATATAAAATTGCTTGAATTTTTATAAGTATTCGACGGTTAAACACAAAATATTTGAATGACAATAGGAGTAGTGCATATGATGATACTTTATACAATAATTATTTTTCTGGACTATTACCATTATCAGTGGCAAGTAAATGTTAAGAATACATTTATTATAGATACTCGGTTACTAATTTGTCTTTTCTATTTACTAATTTATATGCAATTGTCTATAAATTTCATAACATGTCATAATTATGTATATTTATATTACTATGTATGGAGTAAATTATTTGAAATCTGGCTGTTATATAATTTATTGATATTATTGATATATAAACTTGTTATAAAATATAGAAATTTTTTTTTAAGAATAATGAAAATACCTAAGCACCTCGAACAACAAACTGATTCTAAAAATCTTTAAATGTAGAACTATAAGAATCTAAAATTTATAAGAATGAAGAAGAATTAAACTTTTCATAAAACTACTCATATTACTCATAAATTAAGCTTCAAATCTTCTAAATAAAATGATTTGTTTCAAAATATTTATTGCATTTAGTTTATGCACTTCATACGGTTGCAAATAACTATGGTTGACAATCATTTTATATAATCCTTGAAGAAAAACATTAATTTAATGCACGTGTTCTTTTACTAATTTGTCTTTATCTATTAACAAATTTATCTAACATCAATCATTTATATTTCTTATTACATCGATAAATAACTTTTAAATAAAGTTAGCTAAAATATTAAATGTTTTATGAGGTAATGATAATATTCTATGTTGAACAATACATTATTTAATAACCATGTTAATGTAATTCGTTTTACTAAACGAAAAAAATATTATTACTATTTTGGATGTTTACCAAAAATATTTCTTTAGTAAACCATTATCTATTAACTAATTCATTAGTGATGAGAAGTAACTATGTTACTTTGATTTATGGTTTTAAACTAGTTTGAATAATACTGCATGTTAATATTTTGTCAAGATTATTATTAATAATGGTGGTGAATAATTTATATTGAATCGATTGTTTCATCATTTCATCTTATTTCTAGGAGTTTATATTATTGTGGTGAAGATTTAGAAACCAATATGCCAATTACAAATGCAAAAAAAAAAATATTAAATTAAAAAAATAAGGAAATGTGAAATCGGATATATAATAAATTATTCAATATTTGATATTATTTTGATATTGTATTTCTTGTCATTTCGTAAATCATATTGAACTATATTAAATGTTATACAATTTGTTTACATTAAATGCACTAAAGATATTTGTAAAGTCATTTGAATCTGAAGAGTTGTTGTCAACTTCATTAATTGATTTTCATATCAATTTCCATTAAAAAAAAAAAAGACAAATATACAAATTATAAATGTTTCTAAATTTGAAAAGTCACTTTTGACGGGATATTTCCATTATTTGTTCATCTCCTTTTATATATGTATAGATGTTTGAAGGGAAAAAATGACCATTTACTCAAAGTTAGTGGGTTATTAAGAGGAACTATTTACTCAAGTTAGTGGGTTATTAAGAATGACTATTTACTCAAGTTAGTGGGTTATGAAGAGAGACTATTTATTTAAGTTAATGGGGTTTTATGAGGAGACTTAATTTGGAGACTCATATATAATCTTGGTCCCTCCCTTCTTTGGGTAACTCCAATTTTCCTAGTCTCGCTACTTTCTTCCCTTCTCATATTGCAAGTAACTTTGTTCATGGAGTGTTAAAAGTTTTTTTCCGGCCAAAGAATAATTAAAGAATTGGTTCATCGTGATTTGTGAGATCTAATTGATTTTATCTTCTTCTATTTTCTCTACTACTTATATGTTTCTTGCGCTTATTGCAATTGCTTATTGTTGTTTTGGTTGATTGTACAAAACGGGCCCTTTGTTCAATTGTTAAGATATCATATTGTTATTTAGAACGTTAAATTCATAATTATTTAATTGTTCTAATATTTGTGATAAATAGTCTAGTTGATTAGAACCATATTTTCGTTTTATTCTATGAAAATATATGACATAGTTTAAATGAACCTACATGCACGTTTATTGGCTAGAATTGGTAGCTTATCTAGGTTGTAATGTTGTTGATAAATTAAATTATATGATCGTATCTAGAAGTATTTATTGGCTAGATAAATAATTAGAGAACGTTTCCTAATTATCGAAAAAGTAAGGAGAGGCAGGTTGTTAGGTCGTACTAATAACCATAACCAATTTAGTAAAGAATGAAAGAATTTATCTTTGCATCAATGATCAAGTCCACAAACCAATTTTGAGATTGTTCATTTGGTTTAATATTTTATTATATTGAATCACTTATACTTAAATTGTTTTCTTGTTGTTTTCCATTTAATTTGCTCACTCCAAAATCTCAAACCCCTATTTTTATCTTTATTTTGGTTTCGAAAGTCTACATCAAAATTAAGTCTAACCAATCTTTGTAGATACGACCTTGCTTACCACTACTACAAATCCATAATTTTAAGAAGCAAAACATTATTATTGTTGGGTTCGACAACCACCAATGTTTGGCGCTATTGCCAAGGATTGGTATTCTAGTAGACTTGTTTTCATGCCCCGTTCCATTCGTGCAAGAGAACCACTTTTGTACGACCCCGAGATCGAGAAAATAGCGAGATGACTTGGGAAGGAAGCTAAACATTGAAAGGCACAAGAAACTTCATCGTTATCTTCAGAATTGAATGTAGCACTTGGACTTGGCTGATTCGTCTAGCAATTATGAGTAAAAGCAAAACATGGCTAAAGCCGCCAACCCGATTAGAACTTTGAGGGAATTAGCCGCTCCGGATATTGATCAACAACTGTTGTGCATTCAATATCCCACGATGGAGGCAACATTTTGAATTAAAATAAGGTTTTATACATCTACTTCCCAAAATCTGTGGCCTTGAGAATGAATACCCCCATAAACACTTGAAGGAATTTCATGTGGTATGTTCAAGCCTAAATCCCCAAAGAGTAATGGAAGAACAAATCAAATTATGTGCTTTTCCGTTCTCACTCACGGATAGTGCAAAAGATTGGCTTTTCTATTTACCTCTCAGGTCCGTCACCATATGGAATGGTATGTTGAGGTTGTTCATTGACAAATTTTTTCCGCTTCAAGAGTTGCAAGTATCAGAAGGTAGACTTACGGAATTAAGCAACGAGATACCGAAACTCTTCACAAATTTTTGGAGAGATTCAAGCAACTTTGTGCAAGTTGTCGCAACATGGTGTTTCCAATCAACTTTTCATCCAATACTTTTATAAAGGTTTGCTACCTATGGGAAGAAGGATGATGGATGTGGTAAATGGAGGTGCTATAGTGAACAAAATTTTGACTAAGGCTAGAAATTTGATTACGATCATGGCATCCAATTCACAACAATTTGATTTTAGACAAGATACACCCCAAAGAAAAGTGAATGAGGTAAATATATCTTCTCTTGAAAATCAAATTGCTAGTTTGATTTCTCTTGTTCAAAAAAATGGCTGCAAGAAATTCTCAACAGGTTAAGACTTACGGGATTTGTGCAAATTTTGGGCATCTAACCGATATGTGCCCTTCACTTCAAGATGAGTCCCAAACACAAGTTATAAATTGTTAAATCACTTGCAATCAGCACACAAGGCCTATAACCCAAGGTGGAGAGATTATCCCAACCTTATCTATGCACCAAGGCCTCAATTTGCAAACTATGAGCCGAGACAGTTTGCCCTACCACACCAACAACCCTCCTCAAGTTCAAGCATGTCCCTTGAATAAATTGTTAAATCACTTGCAATCAACACACAAAAATTTCAACAAGAGACGAGGACAAGCATCAAGAAGTTTGAGGATCAAATGAGTCAATTGGCAACTTCAATAAATCGACTTGAATCCCAAGGTAAATTTCCTTCTCAAACAGTGGTTGAATGTCAATGCAATTACCTTGAGAATTGGAACTGAGTTGAAAGACTTCCCAAAGTCAACCCAGAAGTGGATCCCCGAAGAAGAACTAGAGAAAGAAATCATGGCTTCCCAATCACATCCCAATCAAGCAATGGAATTCAAGAAGAACAACCAATTTTTTTTTCATCGGTTCCTCCTTTTCCTTATTGATTGTCCAAATCAAACAAAGAAATAGGAAGAAAAAGAGATGTTTGACACCTTCCGCAAGCTTGAGGTAAACATCCATTTACTTGATGCAATCAAACATGTACCTCGATATGCCAAATTCTTAAAGAGTTGTGCACTAACAAGAGTAAATTGAAAGGTAATGAATTTGTAAGCATAGGTTAAAATGTTTCAACTGTTCTCCAGAAAAATTACTTCTTAAATGCAAGAACCCCCGTATGTTTACTATCCCTCGCAAAGTTGGTAATGTTGGAATTGAAAGAGCAATATTAGATCTATGTGTTTCGATTAATGTCATGCCTTTGTTTATTTACAAATCTTTGAATGTTGGACCATTATTAAAAGAAACTGGTGTGTGCGAGAACCCCTTTTCGACCCTAGCCTCGCTTACGTGAGGAAAGCGAGTGGTTTCAAAAGTTAAGCGCGTGGAATACGTTTAGCCTCATTGTGAACTCTAAAAAAATATGTACATAGTCACCACCTCCATTTAATTGGTAAAAGGAGAAAAACCAAAATTTTGGGTTTGGGGGATAATTTACGAGTTGGGAAGGGGTTAGACACCCAATTCGTCCTTTCGGTCTCAAAGGGTTGCTAACATGCTTAGTTTACTTTTTACCTATATCTAGTCTAAGGAATATATGTATGTATATATGTGAAGAGAAAATAAAAGAGGATCTTTATTATTTTCATTGAAGCAAAAGAAAATGAAATAATAACAAAAATAGAACAAAGAAAGGATAAAGTAATTATTTTATAATTTATTTTATACAAACTTGACCAAATAAAAGAAAAAATACTTATTTACGTTGCATAAAAGAAAATCTAACTTAAATAGGATAACTAAATTATTCAAATCCAAAATATAAACAGAAAGAAAAAAAATTAAACTACATAAATATGTACAAATCGACAAAATATATAGATATTTACATTTATTTACAGACTAAACGATATATTTAAGGGGACTTAAAATCAGGATCCAATACCTTTTGGACATGATAGTCTGTACCCAGTACGCCTAAGCTTAGACTATCTTCTTGCGCTTCCCATGTCCTCCCGAAAAATGATGTCTTTTTTTTTTCCTGTTATGTATTGTGTTTGTGTGTGTAGTGGGTGTGCATGTATGTGTGTGTAGTGGGTGTGCATGTATGTGTGTATATGGGTGTAGTGGATGTGTGTGCATGTGTGTATATGGGTGTGTGTATTTGTGTACGTGTGTGTGTTGTGTATGTGTGTTGCCATATGTTTGTTAGTGTATGTGGTTTTGCAGTGTGTATGGGTATGGGTGTGTATGTGTTGTGTGTTGTGCTTGCTAGGTGAGATTCGGTAAAGTTTTGGCATGGCTTCGGCAGCGTGATTAGTGGAGTGGTTTTTCACAGGATTTTGGCAGAGATTTGGCAACGTTCGTAGAGTCCTCCCCCTTGAGTGTAGGGAGGGGCCCTTTATTTAGGCAGCAGGGTGGCTCTCCGAGGCTGAAGAGGCAACCTTCGGGAAGAAGCAATGGACCTCTCGGCAGTGTAAGGGGACTATTTAGGTGGTGTAGAGGGAGTCGCCTTACAATGTACCACGTTTTCTAGGCTTTGTAAACAATCAAAATGGGTGCGATACATGTATTTTAGGGCGCCCCGACGGATTGATCGCGTACCGCTCGGAAATGGATGGGGATAGTAACAAATTGGTCAAAAACTGGTGCGGTACACGCCATTTTGGGGGCGGCACTCAATTTGGTGTGTGTCGCACCTGTTTTGGCTTTTTGTGCACTTTGGCCCTTTTCTTGTTTCCTTCAGTCTTTTGAGTGCTCCATTTAGTTCCTTTTGACATTTTGGCCCCATCTGAAATGTATAAAAATAAATTTTTAGTCCATTTTAATTTGTTATAGGACATTAAAAAGGAATATGAAATTGAGGTGTCTACAGTGTGATAGTTCAACTTGCCGAAAGATCTAATGTTTATCCTCAAGGAGTATTGGAGGATGTTTTAGTACAAGTTAATGGGTTGATATTTCTTGCTGATTTTTATGTGCTTGATATGAGGAAGATAATTCATCTCACCCAATGATTTTGCTAAGTAGAACTTTCTTGAAAACATTGACAAAAGTTGATGTGCATAATGGTACACTCACGATGGAATTTGATAGTGAAGTCATTAAATTTACCATTTATGATTCCATGAGATATCCAAATGACATGCCTTCCGATTTACACTTCTAAATTTTTTGTAACAAAAAAAAGAAAAAGAAAAAGAAACGTCATGCATTGCGATGCACAAAATAAGACACCTTTCATGCATCATGATGTACAATTGATGCATCGCGATACATGAAGTATCTTTTTCTAGTTACGAAAAAATATAAAGAGGTGAAGTCGTTGAAAACTTTGAAAAGCAGACTGGCCTGCAATTTTTTCCTATAATAGTGTAGGGTGATAACCGGATCGGTCCTTTGTGAAGTGGCTTAGTTGGAGACTAATAAAATGTTAAATTTGTGTAATAGAGGTTGTTATTTGTCTGATTTGAGTATTGATGTAATTTGAAAGCCAAGACACGATCATGATGTTGCGTCTGTCTCGGGCATGGATAAATTTGGATTGGAATGAAGGTCTTGTATTGGTTTCATTGAACCATCCCTAGTTTAATTTTTTGCAGATAGGGCTATGGTGACAAAGATTTTCCACTAAGTGAAATTAGTGTCACTAAGGACCTCATAAACAAGGTTTATACCTGTGTGATCATTCGGATGCAAGTATAGAGGATGTCCTGAGTGAAGTCAGAGAGTTGATTCAAGAAATTCATATATATCCACAACAGAGTTTTCTTTTTCTTTGTTTTTGGAGTTTTCAGTAGTATTCTGCTTAGTTTCAAACATGATGATATATGATATATCCGGCCAAAACCCGGTCACGAGCAAGGCACGAGTTATCCTCACGTGCCTGGCCACGGGAGCCCAATGAGCAAAGTGATGGCAAAGAGAGCATAAGAACTCCCGCCCAAAGCATAGCCTCGGCTCGTCCGACTGTGGCCTTGCCCGACCTATATCCGCTTTAATCCACCATCTATCACATAGGCGGGCAGGGCCCTGCCCGCTCAGATCAATGTCGAGCAGAAAACACCAGTAACTTGTCTCCCAAGGCACTGTCAAAGGTTACCATACGCGGGTGACACTTGCCTTACTTCGAGCATTCGCGCCAACCGCTGTGATCATGCCTAAAATGAACAAGATAACTATGAAACCGAATCCTCGGCCTGATTCAACCACGGCCTATAAGTACCCTCCATAAGTCATAACAAGGTACACGCGATGCACTCATCCTCGAAACTCGATAAAGGGTTTTGACTTCCATGAATGCATCCAAGCCTTATATCCTACCCAAAGAATAGACGGCCCAAGCTGAGGAATTTGCCACATCAATATGCATAGAAAGGGATAAACAGAAGCAAGATATACCTTATGAAAGCAGAATCAAGGATGGAAATATAATAACACCAATAACAGGATAAGAAAAATTCCTTCTTTCGGTAGAGTCGGATATAGCTTTGATACCATGTTGAAATATGATTTGATATAAGAAAATAGAAGAGTAATTTTCTTAATTACTGTTTGAAAGAAATCAAACAAGGAACCCAATATACATTGAGCCGAAAAGAAAGTAGAAACTAAGAAGGATTCATAATCCTATTCCTAATAAAAAAACTAATTAACTAATTTTACACTAAGGCTCACATGAGCAAATATGTAAAATCAACAACAACTATTGCATTTTCAACAATGAGCAATATTATTATTATTACTCCCTCCGTTTTCAAATGATCGTCCACCTTTCCTTTTTAATCCTGTTCTTAAATAATTGTCCATATTTCAAAACTTTTCCTTTAATTTTTTTTACTATTTTACCCTTACTTTTTCTACATATTTTAATTATAACCACATACTCAAGGGCATTAAAAGAAACCATACATTTATCTAATATTTATAATATAATTAATTACTTTTTATTAAACGGTGTATTGAGTCAAAGTAGACAATATTTTGAACACGGAAGGAGTATTAAATATCTAACCAATACAAATTGTGCATCGCAAATAAAAAAAGTGCATCAAGATTTTTTTCATGGCTAATTCAGTTTGTGCATCACAAAATAAAAATTATGCATCGAGATTTACTTTTGTATTCTAATTCCAAATTGTGCATCGCAAATCAAAAAAATTTGTATCGGGATTTTCTTCATGGGTAATCCAATTTGTGCATCGTATAGTCAAAAATGTGCCTCGGGATTTACTTTTGTATTATAATGCCAAATTATGCATCGCAAATCTAAACATGTACATCAACATTTTCTTCATAGGTAATCCAATTGTGCATCACAAATCTAAAAATATGCATTGGGACTGTTGCCAAATGCTTCCCTCATAATTCCCCACTTCTAAAGGCACAAAACAAAGTAATAAAAATTCACAATCTCTACTTCATATTCACTCAGAGAATCCAAAAGAATGATAGATTTGGTGCACCTTATGGCAGTAACATGAATACCATGGGTATCACACTTTTCTTAGCTCCAAGTCCAGAGTACATAGTGGATTGACTTTTCTTATCATAAAAGCCTACTTGCTAAACAGATAAACAAGCTTTCTAGAAAACAAGGTAGAAACGACACCCATTAGCACTATAATTAGCCCTTTCTTGAGCGAAAACACAAAAAAAGAAGAAGAGTAAAACGTTTCCCTTGTTTCAAGCATATATCCAAGCCATCCATTGCGAAGTTGACTCAACCCATAAACGCAGTGGAGGAGAAAACGAAAAAGGGAAAAGAAAACGTTGGAGTCAGAGATCTCAAAAAGAGGGAGACGAAGAGGGAGGAAGAAGAAATTTTTATCGGTTCAGTAATTGAGAATTATTGGAACAAATTTATAAAAGTGACGTTATGCGGTTGAAGGAAAGAAAAAATAATTAAGAGGTTAAATATATAGCAATGTGGACCGGCCTGCAATTACCATATGAAATGTCGGGCTTAGGGTCCAAAACCCAAAAACGGAAACAAACTACAATTGCTTAACAAAACCATAAACTGGCCCAAGCCCAGTTCTGTATTCCGCAGTCCGCACTGCCAGGGTTGCGGAAAGCTTCACAGTTCTGTAGCACAACAGAGAGAGAGAGAGTAGGAGAAGAAGTCGAAGAAGAAGAAGAAGAAGAAGAAGAGCAAGCAGATGCCAGGCATGGGAGCTGATAGTTGACCAGTCGTCAATCTTCTAATCAAAATCCTCTTCGTGATTTCATTCTTTTACCCTTAATCAAAACCCTCGATCAAAGCTTTCACAGTTCTTCAATCAAATACTCTGTTCAGGCTCTCTACGAACTAAACTAGAGAGTTTCATTTCTTCCGTTGAATCGTGTTTTTGGTCAATTGAATCCTCAATTTTTTGCGTTGTTAATTTTGAGCCCTAGGTTATGGGGAAAGTGCAGTGAACTGGCAACTGTTTTTTGTTGATCGAAAATGCATACGAAGCGGGAGGATGATGAGCCGGAACCAAGGGCGATACGCACAAGCGACAGGACCCGGCGAAGACCTACATTGTTCGGTCGGCCGTACGTGTATTTTCCGCCGGGAAAACGGAATGCGGTTAAGATTAGAAAGAGGACCGCTGCTTCTCAAATAGCCAAGAAATTTGCCCCCAATACGCGTCCAGTCCAGTCCTCTAACAATACTGATGTACGTGCTTATCTTTTGCTTGCTCATTTTCCCTTTAATTTTCTATGTTGAAGGTTTTTCTTAGTTTTCAGGTTTTATTTATTTGATGGTACTCTAAAATGTTCGTTTAGTAAGCAAGAGTGATCATTGCATTTGCATGACATATTAGCTTAAGATTTCATTCAATGGTAGTTAAATTGACATCGAAAGGAACAATCTCACGAGACTTTATCTGCCTTGTGGCTAAAAGCAAGGGTAACATCATTCAAATTTGACCGCAGAACATCCTGCTAAATACATTTGCCTGCAATATTAAGATATAACCTTTCCTTCAATCTCTGCGCTTTGAATATTCTTAACATTTTCGAGAATGCTATTATGCCAAAAAAAATTAAATATTTAAGAGGAACGTGAGAACATTGGAAATAGCCTAATGGCAGAAGCAAATAGAAAGATTAGGAGAATAAGAAGCAAATAGAAAGATTAGGAGAATAAGAAGCAAATAGAAAGATTAGGAGAATAAGAAGAAATAATACAAACGATAGAAGAAGCACACACAAATAGCTCATAAAGCTTGATCAATTAACCGATGTCAAATAATCAAGTCGGTTAGAACTTTGAGTGATTACATATGTGGTTATAGGCGAAGACTATTCTCCTAATAATACTAGAAATATGACTTTATAGTTGAAATGATAATACATTCCTGATTAGACTAGGATAAATTTAACCCCAATCCTACATGGACTTGAATAGCCTAAAAATTAATAATCCCCGTACAAATAAATAACTATACACTCCCTCCGTTCTAGGCAAAAATTCACTATACTATTTTGATTTTTGAGATGTTTCACTCTAAGAGTCCACTTTCAAAAATTATATTTACAATTTCTATAACATTTCATCTTTACCCTCCACTTGTATTGTAAGTACATTGTGTGTGCTTAACTATTTTTGTAATTATGACTAACTTTAATGACATTAATACATCCCTTAATAATTAGACTTTTCAAATGAGGACTCTTTGGGTGGAATGGAGGTAGTAATTAATAATACTAACCCTAATTATTCAAAGGATACTTCTATTATACTTCTAGTGTACAAAGGATGCATCACCTCTTTTGATGCTTTTTATATATTACTTATCAAAAAAAATATATTCAAAGGATACTATCCAATAGAACAACAAGGGCTTGTTTGATGGCACCGAATCCTTGGGCTTTCTATTGGGCTTCCGAATAAGAATCCATGATCCTACTGTGTCCTGCATCCTAACCATTATAAAGGTGACCCTCCTTCAGCTTTTACTTGGGCTTCCAAATAAGAATCCATGATGCTATTTTGTCCTGCATCATAACCAATATTAATAAAATGATCTTCCTTGGGCTTTTGATTGAGCTTTCAAATTAGAATCCATGAACCTGGTTTGCATCATATCCATTATAAAAAATGATCATGGTACCCAACTTGTTTTATTTCATACATGAGGAGCAAAGTTAGAATATCAATTATTACTTATAAAAACGAAGTTTGAATATCAATTATCATGGGAATTACAAGCCTTTTTTATTGACTCTGTTGAGTGGAACAAAGGAGTATATTAGCATTCTAACTATAGCTATTTTATAAATCGGTTAAAGCAAGATCAATGTAGAAGTTTAAGGCTTACTTTGAAATATTGACCCTGTGAATGGGATGGGGCAAACAATTTAAAGATATGTTCGTCCCCTTCCACGGGCTCTGGGAGACTTCCGCTTGACTCTCACATTGAAAATTCAAATATTTTTGAAAAATTCAGAATTTTAGCTATGGATGTAACAGAATCCCCAGTCATACTCTAATTTGTTTGTTTTATAGTCATCAGAACATTTTAAGTAAGGCTTCGATTTGAATTATGGACCCACCATATGGGACAAAGGTAAATATGAAAGTGGAATTCTCTAAATGGGATGGAAGGCTCATACGTGATATGTCTGATTCATTCTGTTTAATATTGGGGTAGAATCATGCTCTGTAGGATTTGAACATGACATCCGGTTTTGGAGACCCACATTCCACCGAACTGAACTTATATAGTTTGATAATACAGGAACCCCTAACTTGTCAAATCTTTTTTTAAAATAATTTTTTTTACAGGAATCCCCTAGTCTTATCTGCGTCATTTGGCATTTCTTGAAACTGTATCGTTTCCAACCAGAAGAATGTAACTTGAGTTGGGACAGTCGCACAATGTGGTCTATTTTTGACTCTTCCTTCCATATAGTTTTGTTTAGCTTTTCATTCAGCTCATTGGTTTCTTTCTTATGGCCATTAGAGATAATTTCCAACTACGCTGTTTGCAGATTCTTTAGCGTCTTGCCTGTCCTGTTTTGGTGATTAGCTATGCAATGTTTTAAAAAAATATACAAAAATGGAAGAAGAGAAGCAACTGAGACAAATATTCTTTAGTGTCTTGACTATAATTTTTTTTAAGTGCAATGTTTGGTGTATGGATTTGGGAAGAAAGGAAATAAATAGTTAGAAATCCATGTTTTTGGTTTCATGTGAGAAATGACAACTAGGAAGGAAGAAGAGAAGCAACTGAGATAAATATTACTCCTTTAGTACCAACATATTCCATTTTTGTTCATGATTAGTACAAAAGCGGACACTCATATTGGGACGGAGGGAGTAATATATATTATATTCTCTTCTTTTCCATAACCAACAACTTCTGAAGAACTATGAATTATGATTGTGATTTTCCTTTTCAGTCCATGTACGGAGCAAACAACAAAAAGAAGTGCAAGATCGCATCTACATTCCGTGAATGTATCATAGTTAATTGTAATTTTTTTGATGAGTTCTTATGTTTTGCTGTAAAGAGTATGCAGTGCTTCCCTTTAGGTTGAAGTGAGCTGGATGCCTGGACGATAAGACTGACCACCCTATTTGCTTTTACTCAAATTTTGTAATTGCGTTTGCTTGTGTAATTGCAGTCAGTTGCCACCAACCTTCGACGTTCTACCAGAAAGAGGAGAATTTCTTCTAATCTGGACGGCTACACAGATAGTACTGGAACAGAGGACAATGATATAATGGTTAGTTTTCATACTCCCCTAAATGCATGACTTATTAAAGTTGGCCTATTGCTTGTATTTGACGAGCTGTAACAATTATATTTGAGGGACCAAGTTTCTTTGTGATCTTGTTTAGGGCCCGAAGTATCGAAGTTCTAGGAGGCGGACTGGCAATGGTGCTAGAAAAGATGTACGGTCGCCACGGCGTGAAGGATTGAGACCTCGTCGTGAGGGACTCCGACCTCGGAGTTCAAAGGTAGGTCCCAAAGGGCAGCAACTTCTTGAATCTGATGATGAACAAGATACTTCTGAGGATAATGTTGGTAGAATGAGACCTGAGAATGGGAATGATGTTGAGGAAAATGAAGCAGATGATGGTGAGGGTGAGGATGAGGTTGGTGGTGAGGGAGATGGTGATGATGAGGGTGAGGGAGAAGATGACGGTGAGGAAGATGGTGATGATGACGAGGGTGAAGAAGAGCAGGAAGGTAGGAGGCGATATGATCTTCGGAATCGTGCAGATGTTCGTAGGTTAAAACTCGAGGAAAGTAAGCAAAGACCAAGATCTCCTCGAAGAGTATTGCAGCAAGGAGTAGGAACCAAACTTAGCAGGGATGTAAGAAGAGGTGGATCCCGAGTTCATAAACGTCATCGCTTCTCGCGAGCTGAAGATTCTGATGACTCCCTTCTTGTAGATGAGTTGGACCAAGTCCCGCCTATACCTTGGGGGAGAGGTGGGAACAGATCTGGGCCACCTTGGCTTTTAGGGGGACTAGACATGCATGGGACAGCAGCTTGGGGGTTAAATGTTGCAGCATCTGGTTGGGGTCATCAGGGTGATGCTTTGGCCAGTCTGACTTCTGGTGTTCAAACTGCTGGGCCGAGTTCCAAGGGAGGTGCTGATATTCAACCTTTACAGATTGATGAGAATGTAAGTTTTGATGAAATTGGTGGGCTTTCAGAATATATTGATGCTTTAAAAGAAATGGTTTTCTTTCCATTATTGTATCCCGATTTTTTTACAAGTTACCACATCACCCCTCCCAGGGGGGTATTGTTGTGTGGCCCCCCTGGTACTGGGAAAACACTAATTGCACGAGCATTAGCTTGTGCCGCTTCAAAAGCTGGGCAGAAGGTCAGTTTTTATATGCGAAAGGGTGCTGATGTGCTTAGCAAATGGGTTGGTGAGGCTGAAAGACAACTGAAACTACTATTTGAAGAGGCCCAAAGGAATCAGCCATCTATAATCTTCTTTGATGAGATAGATGGACTTGCTCCAGTTAGGTCTAGCAAACAGGAACAGATCCATAATTCGATTGTGTCAACTTTGCTTGCCCTTGATGGATGGTCTTGATTCTCGGGGACAAGTTGTTTTAATTGGAGCAACCAACAGGATTGATGCAATTGATGGAGCCTTAAGGCGCCCTGGTCGATTTGATCGTGAATTTACTTTTCCTTTGCCTGGTTGTGACGCTCGTGCTGAAATATTGGACATTCACACTAGGAAGTGGAAGCGACCTCCGTCAAAGGAGCTAAGATTGGAGCTTGCTGCTAGTTGTGTGGGCTACTGTGGGGCTGATCTGAAGGCTCTCTGCACTGAAGCCGCCATTCGTGCTTTTCGTGAAAAGTATCCTCAAGTTTACACAAGTGATGACAAGTTTCTCATTGATGTAGATTCAGTGGATGTGGAAAAGTATCATTTCATGGAAGCCATGTCTACAATCACTCCGGCTGCTCACAGAGGCTCACTTGTTCACTCTCGACCATTGTCGCCAGTAGTTGCACCATGTCTACAAAGACATCTCCAGAAAGCCATGAGCATCATATCAGATATTTTTCCTGTTGTAGTTTCGTCAGAACTAACCAAGTTTTCTATGCTCGCTTATGGTTCTGCTATTCCTCTTGTGTATCGACCTCGACTTCTGTTATGTGGTGAAGATGGTTCTGGGCTGGTAATTATTGTCTGCTTCATATATGATTACGTAGTGATATTGAGGGTGAAACCAATGCATACTTACTGGTTTAAACTTACAGGATCACTTGGGGCCTGCTGTGTTACATGAACTAGAGAAATTTCCTGTTCATTCTCTTGGACTTTCCTCTCTTCTCTCCGATCCAAGTGCCAAGACACCAGAGGAGGCCTTGGTGCATATATTCGGTGAAGCAAGGAGAACTACACCATCAATACTCTATTTACCTCAGTTCCATCTTTGGTGGGAGAATGTGAGTGCATGTTCATGCTCCTGGATTTTATTGGGCTTGTGCCTAGCATTGTAATATTGAGTTCATACCCAATCCTTTATTTTTCTGGATGCATTGCCAAGATACAAGACTCTTGATCCTCTTCTCTTCTCTGATATTAAGATTTATTCTTCCAGGCACACGAGCAACTTAAGGCTGTTTTGTTGACACTGCTGGCAGAATTACCTTCAGACTCAACCATATTATTGCTTGGGACATCCTCAACTCCGATTGCGCAGCTAGATGAGAACCAATCTTCTATATTTCCTTCCCGCAATGTGTACGTGCTATTGAATGCTGACTTACTTCTTACGTTACTGGTTTTAGGCATTGTCTTTAACTTTTGTGCCTCAATAGTTTGCACTTGCATTTATATTCTGCTCTAAAAGAATCAATTCATTCATGCATTGCCAAAAAGTTTCTTGCAATTACTTTAAATTGCTCTTTGCTCTGCATTTGTATGTAGGTAGGAGCTTATCATGATTTTGTAACGGGTAAAGTTTTGATCAATATCTGTGATTCGATTGACACGGCTAGGCTATATCAACATTCCTGATGTAGCAGATTAAAATAGCGTTGTCAGTTAAATATTCTAGGTCCTTCACTTCAAGGCTTGCACCAAGACAGAGAAGACGCTGAGCTTATATAGGTTAAGAAGGCAACTAACATTCTCTTTTTCTCGGTCTTTGTTTTTTCTTTTGAAATAGTTCCCCCTTCTGGCTCAGTTAAGCAACCACTATGATGTCAACTGACTTGTACTATGAATAAGACAACTTTTTTGTTATGTAATGTTAAGCTGGTCCCTAAGTTTTTGCATTAAAATGGAAATAGGCCACAATTAACCTGGCACCATTTTACAAGGGACAATTGATGCTTTAGACTGAATTGCTTTTGTGAACATTTTGGTTCAGTTTATTTATTTAGCATACTTGGAATTGTTTTTTTTTTGTCTTCATTTTCAGAAGTTTTGAAAAATTTGAGTATGAAAAAAGAAAAAAAACAGTTCTGAAAATGCTAAAACCACAATTACTAAAGGCAAATGCCTTGATCGCCTCAGGTGAGGTCGGGCGAGGGTCTGTCTTCTCTGGAAGATTAGGCGAGGCAATGTTGAAGAAGCGAGCGAAGGCGATGAGGCGAAAGGTGCGAAAAGGCAAGCAAAGGTGGGCAACTAACCTCTCCAGCCTAGATCCAAAGGATTTTGGTCTAGACCGATCGATTTGAGCCCAATTTTTTTCTGGACCTGCGCAGAATTGTTATCTGGCGCCTATACAACTTAGTCCCTAGGTTTGTTGTCAGATTAGGGTATTGGGGGATTTCAAGCTGGGTTTTGTGTTGTTCTTAGGGGTTTTCACTTAGTCCCATGTGTCCGAGTTTCTTGTCCAAGTAATTTGGGATTTTTAAAGAAGACTAGTAGGCAGGACGTGCCCTGCACGTTGACATTAATGAATGGTTCATAAATCAAAGAAAATAAACTGCCAATAAATTTTTAATAATTTAATCAAGAAAGCAATATTATCTTGATAAAACAATGATTTATATGTGACATTTTATTTCTTCATCTAGAAATATTGTTTGTTTTTTTGATAAGCAAAGGATGTTTTAAAAACCAAAGCGTCAAATCAGGCGACACATCCTCAGGGAAGTATACAACTCAATAATACTAACCAACTGAAATATTATCCACAAATCCACAAACTCTACAAAAGGATTAGCACCCTCATCTGCAAACTCATAGCACCAAAAACAGTCTCTGAAAAATCAATTTCTTGATCTCCTCGACACTCCTCTCAACATTCTCGAAGTATCTGCAGTTTCTTTCCCTCCATATGGACCACACACCACTAACGGAGCCGCATCTCAAAAATGATTTTTCCTTTTCCGTTTATATATAGACTGGCATATCATCAACTCCTTCATTGATCTAGGCATTACCCAACACACTTGGAACATGTTGAGAACAAAATCCCAAAGTTTCTTCAAGACAAGACATTGCAACATAAGATGGTTCACGTTTTCCTCGTCCGCCTTGCGCAAAAAACATCAATTACCATAGATCTTATTCCTCCTCCACAGATTGTCCCCAGTTAATAGAGCTTCATTTATGGCTTCCCACATAAAAAAACCACCCTTGCTGGAGCCTTCAATTTCCATATACTCTTCCACGGACTCTATCCTCCCCTATACCGTCCACCTTTTGCTTGTACAACTGCTCGAACAATTGCCAAAGAGAGTCCAACTCACAATCATGAAAGTTTCTTCTAAAAAGTGGGTTCTATGCAATAGAATTCACCTTCAACCTGTAACACTGATGTATAAGTAGTCTCCTTATTACTTGCAATGTTGAACAACAATGGAAAGACTCTTTGCCAACTCCATGTCGCCACACCTATCACTCTAAAATCTAACCAATTCCCCATTGCCAATTTCAAAAGAAATCGACTTCTTCATCACATCCCATTTTTTCTTTATACTCTTCGAGACGCTCACTCCATACCACATATGAACCTCGTTGAGAATCCACCTATGCTCCCCTATTCCATTCCTACCCACTACCACTTTCTTCCATAATAAAGCATTATTCTTCCTTCAGTATTTCCACATCCACTTCCCCATGAGAGCTGAATTAAAAGCCTTAAGATTCTTCACCCCTAAACCTCCATTTCTCATATTAGAGCATACCGTCTCCCACTTCACTAATGATACTTCCTCTTACCCCTTGGCCCTCCACAAAAAATCCCTCTCAAGCTTCTCCTGCCTCTTAGCCACGGAAGAAGGTATACCGAACACGACATAAAATTAGTGGGCAAATTAGAGAGAATACTCTTTATGAGAGTGAGTCTCCCAACTTTCAACAAATATTGTTTTTTCCATCCCGCTAATCTCCGTTCTAACCTTTCAATAATTGGATTCCAAATATTCTTATTGTTGGACAGAGCCCCAAGAGGAAGGCCTAAGTAAGAGGTCGGGAAATTACCCACTTTGCACCCGAAGAAACCAGCCAAAGAAACGACGTTGGTTACATTAACTAACAGATTTTTTTTCACTCTTATGAATGTCAATCTTTAAACCCAAAACCGCTTGGGAAAAAAAGCTACACTAATTGAATGTCAATCTTTAAACCCAATTCAACCGACAGTAATCCCCTTCACCGAACACCAAAGCATCATTTACAAAAAACAAATGGGATAAAACCACCTCCTCAACTCTTTGCCTCTACCCACATTTAAACCTCGAATCAAGTTGTTCGCAGCCATCATATCCATCATTCTGCCCAAAGCCTCCATGACTATAATAAAGAGGAAATGAGAAAATGGGTCTCTTTGACGCAACCCTCTTGAGCTAGAAAAAAATCCAGCCGGTTCCCTGTTTACCAACACTGAAAATTTCACTGATGAAGTACAGAAAAAAAAAACCCGGTCCCTCCATCGTCTTCCGAACCCCGTCCTGGTCAACACATAATCTAAAAACTCCCAATTCACGTGATCATAAGCCTTCTCAATATCTAGTTTGCACAACAGACCTGACTTCCCGTTTCTAATCCTCGAGTCAACTGCCTCATTCGCAATCAAGACTGCCTTGGTGATTTGCTGTCCTACAAAAGCATGCTGAGACTTGGAAATGATATTTCCTAACACTTTTTTCAAACGAGCATAAAGCACCTTCGCTAAAATTTTATACACCCCTCCAACCAAACTGATAGGCCTAAAGTTTTTTATGTCTTTCACTCCACATCTTTTCGAAATTAACACAATGAAAGTGGCATTGAGGCTCTTCTCGAATCTCCTATGCTCATAGAAAAAATGGAAAAAGCCATGATCTCATCTTTAATCTCCTCCCAATAGTGCTGAAAGAACACCATAGGAAATCCATCCAGTAGTATTGTTGATACTTATTTCATTAAAAATAACATTTCACATTGCTATAAATCGTGGGGTTACTTTCTTTAGTAAAGCAACAACTTTTTTCTTTTCTTTTCTTTTCTTTTTGACCCAAAGTGGGATGCATTAAAAGGGATCAAACCTAGTAAAGCAACTACATGACTACCCCATTGAGTACCAATAAACTTTGCCTTAAGAGGCCTTTAAATTACTGAACCGTTAATATTTTTTTTGATAAGTAAAGTATAAGTATTATTAACAAGCGTCAAAAAAGGAGACGCTAACTTGTACTGAAGTATACATGCACTAAACTACAAACCAAAAGACCCCAACCTAATTACAAAAGGATCCTCTAAAGTTGGGTCAACAGATAAGCAGTATCTCAAGTACAAGTGAAAAGACTTTTTGATTCCTGATCAGATTCAATGTTCTCAAAGGCCCTTCTATTCCTCTCTTTATTGTCCACCAAATAGGCCATACTTAATTACTCCTATTCCGGGTAAAGGAAGGCCAACCCCGAAGCGTGTCAATAACAGTCCTGGGCATAACCCACGGGACATCCGCAGAGAGAAAAAGGGAGTGCTGTGATGTTAGACAGATGTTTGTGATGTTATATGACTACAAAAGGAGTGCTGTGTTGGAAGATAGAGTTGTCTTGGCAGAGTCGAAGGGTAGAAGTTTCTCTGTGAGATCCTTTTATGCCTACTTAGAAGGAAGGGTTAATTCTGATTTTCCGTGGAAGGAGATCTGGTGGACCATGGCCCCAAGTTAAGTGGCTTACTTCGCCTAGGAAGCCGCTAGGGAGGCTATTTTGACGGGAGATAACATGAGAGCTCGTGGGAGGATTGTCGTGAATATGTGCTATATGTGTAAACGAGAGGAAGAGACTGTGAATCACCTTCTTCTCCATTGCCCGGTAGTGAAGGATATATGGCACTTGGTTTTCAGATTGGCTGGCATCACGTGGGTCATACCAAGGTTGGTCGGTCTATAAGCGGAGGAGGAAAAACAAGTGTTGGGTAACGGCTCCTCTTGCGATCTGGTGGAGTATATGGCTAGAGAGGAACAGGAGGGTTTTTGACAATATCGAAGCAATGTTGATTGCCTTAAGAAGAATGTTTTGCAGCTTATTGGGCTGTGGTGCTTACAGTTGGATCCTTCAGAGGGGGAGTCTTTTGTTAATATTATGGACAGTTTTGTCAATATTCAGTTGTTGGTGTCTTGTATATGTCATTGTACAAGGATGCGTCTCCTGATTAGACGCCTTTATTAATATACTTTATTTATCAAAAAAAAATGCCGAATCTTCCAACTCTAACCAATAACATTGCAAGCCACCAAACCAGTTCAATACTCGATTAATGAAATCGTAAAAAATATAGAATTACATCGTCAAAAATATACATGCACCTTCAGAATACAAACCTTTGTTAGCAACCAACTTAAAAATTCTTAGATTCGAAGCTTTGTGAACAAGCCCATATGAGTCATTTTCCTGGCATTTTCAAAAAAAGAAAATTTTAGTAATTACTCAGTCATTCAGCTGTAAACCTCTAAATTCACTTTGCATTCAACATTCACACCTATCTAAATCAATTTCCCTGGTATAGTGGTATGGCTGCAAAAGAAATGAGGTTGCTTAATCTCAACTTGAGATTGACTCAATTATAGCTCACATATGACCAGCCCTTGAGATGAAGAAACAATCTAGAACATATATCAATACTAAAGATCCCGAGACTAACACTTGGCCCCTAAATTTAGCTATTAGGAGGGCTAGACAGGTTTCTCAAATAGAGGCTCTGGTTTATACATATTTAAAAGTTTACAGGGACAATCATTTACAATCTTCCTGTACCGAAAAGAAAATTAGTACAGTTGTTACGTTTGCTAGTTTTCTTCATATCTACTAAACATTTACTAAAAGCCCCGGAATATATAAAGAAATTACAAAACGAAAAGAAAAAAAAAGAATCTATATATTAGTGATATTGTTACGTTTGTGCTTATCATGGATTCATACGGTGGGCACTCTCATCATCATTGGAGGAAATACAACAGCTTTTTTGTGAAATACACTAACCAATACTTACCTTGATTACAAGTAAAAATCTTGCACTAAGCTGTTATCATTGCAGGTGTTGGTGAAAGATAGACACTGCTTTTCAAAGTGAACTTTTCACAAATCGATCTCTTTCTTTAAAGCTTCTCTCAATTGACAGTGACACGAAGTGCCATAGTCAAACTCTAAGCCAGCAGGCATATTACGCAATTAATTGTCATTAAATTTACAGTAAAATTAGCGACAAATTTAGTTCACCATATTCCATAACTCGTACTAGGAAGCATTTCATAACCTTTTTGGTTGTGGTTGTTGTTGTTGTTGTTATTGTTGACTAAAAGAAACAAAAGATGGAACCCTAGAAAGAATTCCAGATAAAATTAATGTTTTACAAGGACAGAGTCAAACTTACCTCAAAACACAATTCTCCCAGACAAAATTGAAAATTTCTTGTGCTGGTTTAAGCCTTTGTATCAAATTTATATCAGTGTTTAGCAATTTCGCCGGATTTGATGATTGTAACTATTTTGGCAAAGCCAAAGCTTAATATACTGTGGGAAGCTGGTGAAGAAAAAAATGTAGGAGGGAATCTGTTTGGTACTAAGCCGGAGAAAGGTGAAGAGGAGGAGTTGAAGCAAAATTAAAGATCGTGTCTTTTGGGTGGAAACACTGCAGAAGGAACGTCACCCAAGGAATATGGAGTAAAGAGACATCTAGTTGTAGTTGAGGACATCAGTGGGAGTTTTTAAATCATTAGTAAAGGTGGAGTCCAGAAAAAGTTTTTCAGATTTGGGACTTTTTATATTAGTATAGATATGATTGGTTTGGGCTGAAAACTAATTCTCTATTTGTGTTGAAGTGAGTTGAAGCTGGTTTGTACTCATTGGTTCAAGTTTCCATTCAAGTACTTTGATATTTATGAACTTAATTACATGTGTGTAATCATTGATAACATACTTTTAGAAATTGTTACATAATTCATATTTTTATTTTGTTCTTTAATTGTCATCTTCTTCACCTTCCGCTCTTGGCCTCTTGTCTTTAATATGTACATGCCTTTTGCCTTCAATAAGTGTGTCTAAAACAAATAGGCTCTTAATTTTCAACAGAAGTGATGGATGCCCAACTCTTAATGATTAGAAAAAATGGGGATTGATGGGAGTAATCAATGATGCTTGACTTCACATTGTGGACAAGATGGAAAAGTAACCGGTTACTTTGGATCGAGGGGAGTTGAAATTAGTGCATAAGCTTTGTGATTATTTTCAATGTCTACGTGCATTTTCATCTCTGTTGTAAGAAGCTATTTTTTTTTTTGATAAGTAAAGAGTATATTAATAAGAACGTCAAAAAAGGTGACGCATCCATAGTACACTAGAAGTATACAAAGCTCTAGAGCTTCTACCCACTAGAAATGTTATTTACAAACTCTACAAAAGTCATTTTCGAAGCCGGTGGATAGTTCGCAGCCTCTACACACCAAGAGAATAGAGTGCGAAGCAAAGATTTCTTCAAGACCGGAATAGACTTTTCCTCGTTGTCGAAAACCCGTTGGTTTCTCTCCCTCCAGATCACCCAACAAACTGCCAAAGGGGCAGCCTCCCAAATCCCGATGCACCTGTTTCTGCGCTGAACAGACCAACACCTCAACAGCTGAGAAACTGAACTCGGCATCACCCAAGGCACTTTAAACTGAACTCTGTTGTAAGAAGCTATTAGACTAGATTTTTTTTTCTTGTTGTTATTAAAGGTTTGCCTGATAACCAGAAGATCAGTTGGGCAAGATTGATGAGTTTTGCCCTAGATTTGGAGTTTGATTTTGGCTTAAATGTTGCTACAGATAGCTGCTTAAAATGCGATGGTGCAATTCATTCTCTTGATTTTTATTTTTATTTTTATTTTTACTGCTTCATTTGATTCACCTACATGGTCATTTTATTGGCTTCTTTCTTGGTACATGCACCAGTGCCATGCTGGTCCTTCTGTCATAAAAGCTCGGCATGTTGAGTGTTTTGGTTTGATAGGATATTCTTATAAGAATGGTGTGTATTTATCATTGGCCTTGCTTTGAATGCTTGGAGTGTCTTCCCATGTGAGATTTGCAGTTTATATCCTTTTTTTTTTTTTTGATAAGTAAAAAGGTATATAAATGAAAGCGTCAAAACAGGTGACGCGTCCTATGTACATATGCAATATACAACCAACCCTTGCTTGCCAATGTTATCCACAAATTCTACAAAGGGATTAGATCCCTGTGGAACCTCCTCATCGCACCAAAAATACATAGTCCGAATAATCTTATTTTTAATCCCCTCCCGGTTCTGTTCCACGTTCTTGAAAGCTCTAAGGTTCCTCTCTTTCCAAATGGACCAACTGATCGCCAACGGAGCAACATCCCAAAAACAATTTTTTCTTCTGCTCTTATACAAAATCCAGCACATAAGCAGCTCCTTGATCAAATTAGGCATATCCAGGTTATCTTAGCTCCAAATTTCCCTTGCAACCGGGCAATGAATCAGAAGATGGTTCACACTTTCTCCGTCTTGCTTGCACATAAAGCACCAATTGGTATAAATTTTATTTCGCCTTAAATTATCTCCACATAAAAAACCCCACTCTAGGAGGAGCCCTTGATTTCCAAACACTCTTCCACGGGAAAGAGCTGTCGCTAGTCTTCAGCCGTCAGAATTTAGTACAGGGACTTAACCGAAAAAGGCTTGTCTTTCTTCCCATTCCAAACAATGGAATCATCTGAGCTCGTGCCCACCTTTTACTTATACATCAACTCAAAAAAGACCTCAAGGGTATGAACCTCCCAATCTTGCATGTTCCTTCTAAACAAAGGATTCCACGTGACGGCCTCATCATCAACTACCATAACCGAGCTTACATACTCCTTATTCACAGCAAGATTAAACAAAGAAGGAAAAGCTTGCGGCAACTCCAAATCTCCGCACCATTTGTCTCTCCAAAATTTGACTGATTCTCCTTTACCAACATTGAAGGAGATGAAACACTTCATATTTTCCCACTTTTTCCTAATTCTTTTCCATACCCCCACCCCACTACAAGAATGCACCTCATTAGGAGCCCACAAATGATTCCCTACCCCATACTTGGCCATCATAACTTTCTTCCAAAGCTCACCCTTCTCTGACAAGTAACGCCACAACCATTTCCCCAAAAAAGCTGAGTTGAAAACTTTTAACCTTTTGATCCCTAAGCCACCTTTCTTCAAGCTGGAACAAGCTACCTCCCACTTCACCAAGTGATACTTCCTTTCATCCATTTGGCCTTCCCACAAGAAATCTCTTTCCAGTTTCTCCAATCTCATCTCTTGGCCACGGAAACCGGCATATCAAATACTGACATGAAGTAAGTAGGCAAGGTAGATAACGTACTCTTAACAAGAGTTAGTCGGCCTCCCTTAGACAAATACTACTTCCAACCCGCTAGCCTTCGCTCGAACCTTTCGATAACAGTATTCCATTTATCTTTATTGGTCGAATGCGCCCCAGGAGGTAAACCGAGATAGGAAGTGGGGAGGGTGCCAACTTTACATCCAAAGTATTCCGCCAAACTGTCCACGGACTCAATCGTCCTAACTGGAAAGAACTCATTCTTATGAATGTTGATCTTCAAACCTGAAGCTGGAAGAGGAGAACCAGGCGAAGATACCCCAATTGCCTCGAATCCGCATCACAAAATACCAGAGTATTGTCCACAAATAAGAGGTGAGAGAGACCATCAACTGAAGACCCCTTTCCCTGCTTACTTTAAACCCACTAATGAGACCTCTTGAAATTGATACATCCATTATCTTGCTCAGTGCTTCCATCACTATAATGAACAGGAACAGAGAGAGGGGATCTCCCTGTCGGAGCCCTCTCGAGCTAGCAAAGAACCCCGCTGGTTCCCATTCACCAAAACAGAGAATCTCACCGAGTAAATAAGAAGAAAATCCACTCCCTCCAACATCTCCCGAACCCCATCGTTGACAACAAACTAATCCAGAAATTCCCAGCACACATGATCATACCATGATCATACGCCTTTTCTATAACCAACTTACAAATTAATCCTACCTCCCCGCTGTGAATTCTGGAATCCACGGCTTCATTCACAATGAGAACCACGTCTGTTATTTGGCAACCTCCCACAAAAGCATGTTGAGAATCGGAGATCACCTTCCCTAGAACCTTTTTCAGACGATTGAGATAAAACTTTGGCAATGATCTTGTACACCCCCCCAATAAGACTGATAGGCCTAGGCCTGAAGTCTTTTATGTCCTCCGCTCATGCCTTCTTGGGGATGAGAGCAATAAAGGAATCATTCTAACTCCTCTCAAATCACCTGTGCTTGTGAAAAAAAGTGAAAACCTCCATCAACTCATCCTTTAAAAATGTCCGCATCGCTGAAAAAAGGCCATAGGGAAGCCATCGGGTTCTGGAGCTTTATCCCCTCTCATACCTCGGACTGCTATGAACACCTCCTCTTCTGAAAAAGGGCTTTCAAGCCACCTCTGATCCTCAGCATTGAGAGTTTAAAGGGTACCCCTTCCAGCTTAATATACGAGTCCTCTTCACCTTCATAAAACCTTGCTATGCCTTTCCTGATCTCAACTTCACTTTCCAGCAAAATAATTATCACCTTCTGAATCTGATTACCATGCTTGTGGATGCTTGCGATTCGATGGAAGAACCTTGTATTGTTATCACCTTCGCGCAGTCACTGGACTCGAGCTTTCGCTATTTCCTCACTTTTGAGAAGTCTCTGGATTTCTAATTGTAATATATATATATTCCTATGGGCAGATTCCTCCCTATTCACCCCAGCCACTCCTTTCTCATCCAAAACTCTCACCTCCTCTAGAGACTTATTCAGCTTTATCGTGAGATTTCCAAAAATCTGTTTATTCCACCTTTTGAGGTCCTCTTTTAAACACTTTAATTTCTTCGCAAATCTGAAGCAGGGATCACCTTCTACCAAGTAGGATTGCCATTTATCCTTCACCAAATCCAGAAATCCAGGTTCCTCGAACCACATAATTTTGAAACGAAATGGAGTCTTACCTATACGCACCCCTTCACAGTTCAAGGCAAGAGGAACATGATCCGAAACAAACCTTGGTAAACAGACTTGAGAAATCCCCCCAAACCCCTCAGCCCACCCTGCTGTAACCAGAAATCTATCAATCCTTGAACATTGCTTCATCTCACTGTTTCTCGACCACGTAAAAGTCCCCCCTTCAAGAGGCAAATCAACTAATTCCATCTCATTTATGAAATCATTAAAATCTGTCATGGCAGGAGAGAACCCCATAGTCCCTGTACGTTCGTGAGGGAATCTAATAACATTAAAATCCCCGCCAATACACCAGGGAGAGTGCCACCTATTAGAAACGGCTCTAAGCTTGTCCCACAAATCCCTACGTTCTACATCCACACAAGGCCCATGCACTCCCGAAAAAACCCACATTACTGCCTCTCAAACAAGCATGAAATAGTATACTTGCCAAACATCACTCCCACTTTATCAACAACTCAGCTGTCCCATATCACTAGAATATGCCTCCAGAAGCCCCAATGGCATCTAAGTGCCCCATTTAAACCATCTGCCACCTCCCACACTCATTACTAACTTTCTGTCCACTTTTTCCAATTTGGTTTTTTGTAAACAAATCACATGAGGTCTCCATTTCCTTAGTGCCACTTTAATTATTAACCTTTTAGACTCATCATTGATACCCCGCACATTCCAAGATATAATTCACATATCCATTAAAAAATCTGGAAAGAAGCTGGTTCCTCAACACCCGTTCACCCCATTCTCCACTTGGTCGAAGTTCAGACTGCAATTGAGGTTCTTTAATTCCCTGTTACTGCAAACTCGACTCTTCGCCTTAGCAGTGCTAATCCCCTGCCCCTTCGCCTTTCCACCCTTCTCAATTTCCAACAGCAGTTTCAGGAGTTTATCTTCATAATCTTTGCATGACACCCTAAAAATCTCCCATAACCCTTCATCCTCCTGCTAACCCACATATAAATATTCTCTGTATCCTTTGTACCCGTCAACAACAGCTCGTTCTCCTGCTCCCAATCTGGTGGCACCACATTCAACGGTGACTCGGTGAGCAATTCAGAGGTGTTTCTTGGAGTACTTCAGGAGAACCTATATGAGGTGTGATAGCCTTTGGACCAACCCTGTCTAGAGGACTCTCAACCTTCGCATCAGACCCATGATTACTATTGCCGCCGCACTCTGGAGACCTGAAATCTCCCTCATATGTCTCATTTTGTCTCTTTTCAGTTCCACTCTCAGGCTCTACTTCATGTATATTGTTCGACTTGCCCTTCGCCATCTGTTCACATACAGTAGCTTCACCCAAATTAATTTCTGCTCCCTTGTCCTCACTCGACAATTCCGTCGAAGTATTTGTAGGCGTCTCACACAAACTTTCATTCTCAGCAACCTGCTTCGGCGGATCTTGGTGATTTTTGGTACTCCCTCCATCCCAAAATTATTGTCCTGTTTGTCCCGGCACACACACAGATTAAGAAAAAACAATTGACTTGATTATTAATATATGAATAATGTATGGTTTCCTTTAAAGCCTATGAATATGTGGCCCAAAATTAAAGTAAGGGTAAAGTGGTAAAAGTGATATCCTAAAAAGGAAACTTTCAAACAAGACAATTATTTTGGGACGGACGAAAAAGGAAAGCAAGACAATAATTTTGGGACGGAGGGAGTAGCATTTACCAATTATTTTCAGACCACACCTTATTCACCATGAAATTGTGTAAGCAACCACCCGTCAAACATCTGTCAATCGGTAAATGTATTACCCTTTTCCCCAATGAAGCATTGTTGCATTAGTGGTTGCCTAATTTATGTGTTATCAAGTGGCTAAGCTTTCTATTGCCAAATGCACACCACTCTCTCCATGAACATTGCAAACTTACAATTTTCCAGTGTATTTTCTCCATTTATTTATGTTAAATTCAGATTTAAAACACTTCCTGATGAAGACATAATAACATGGTTGATTAATATTTTGACAGCTATCATATGGACAAACCATCAAGTGAAGATAGATCTACCTTTTTTGACCAGCTGATTATAGCTGCTTTGTCAATACCAACCGGTGCATTAACAACGAAGCCCCCAGACCCAGTTTCTCTTCCTGAACTCCCCAAAGCACCAACAATAGCTGCGGGCCCGAAGGTATCTGAATTAAAAGCCCAGGCTGAAGCTGAGAGTCATGCCCTTCGACGATTGCGCATGTGCCTACGTGATATTTGCAACCGGTAAGATGTTCATTATGTGAATTCCCCCCCTGCGATATAAATTCATTTATGATTATTTAAAGAGAAATGCTCCATCTTTACGAAAAAATCGCTACATGGGGTGGTTAAAAATCAATACAGAGATTTGTATATTGGATGAGAAGAGTGAATCAACTTAATTAATCAAGAGCTACTTAACTTTACTTTAAGCATCTGCAAGTATCGTTAGGAGTTGGAATTTACTTTTTGTGGTTTTCGAATGTTACCGACTGGTAGACCTTCTTGAACTAGGGTACTCGCTGGTGGGTTTCAGTGCTGCTCGTGGTTGGTGTGACCTGGTTTACTGCTCTTTGGGAATTTCCCTCATTCTTCTCTCCAAATTACACCAAATAGTTGAACAGAAGCACTTGCGTTCATGCTCGAGGGCATACCGGCTCTTGGTCCACACTATAGTCTGGATTTATTTTTTATTTTTTATTTTTTTGATAAGTAAGAGTAATTATAAAATAAATACGCACCAAAACAGGTGGCGCAGCCTATATATACAATCAAAGATCACCAACACAAAAGCTATACAATAGTGAATCTATCTAAGAACTCAACAAGAGAACTGTCCACTCTTTGAGCTCCGTTTGTACATGAGATTGTTTCTACCATGCTTTCCTTCCATCTGTCTACATTCGATTCACTGTTTTCAAAAGCTCTGCGGTTGCGTTCAGTCCATATGCCCCAACAAACCGCTAAAGGAGCAACTTCCCAAACATATCTCTTCCTTTTCTTTTTCTTATAAAAGGACCATTCACAGAACATTTCTTTCACTGCCTGGGCATTACCCAGGCTCCGAAGATGTAAGACCACAAGACTTGCCACAGAGCAATGTAACAGCAAATGATTCACTCATTCTTCATCTTTCTTGCACATATAACACCAATTTACATAAACCTTCTTTCTTTTTCTCAAATTATCTCCCGTCAAAAGAGCTTCTAACGCCGCCTCCCATGCAAAAAACGCCACCCTCCTAGGCGCCTTTGACTTCCAAGTGATCTCCCACGGAAAATCATGGATATCTCTCTTCGATAAGGCTTCATAGTAGGATTTCACTGAATTTTCTGCATACTGTTCTCTCCCACAAGACCTTACAGAATTTCGAAAAGCTGCCCTATTTCTCCAAGCTCCCAATCATGCACATGCCTCCTAAGGGTTCCAGCTGATTTTATCTCCTGAAATTTGGACCATCGAACTAACCAGCCCATCCACATCCTCGGCAAAGGAAAACAGATTTGGAAATTTTCGACTCAATTCCCTTCCCTCACTCCACTTATCTTTCCACAACCTAATCGGATTTCCTTTACCAACCTCAAAAGAAATGAATTTTTGTAAGTTCCTCCACCCTTTGCTAATCCCCTTCCACGCACTAGTCCCGTATGGGCTCGAAACTATCCTATGAAACCAATGATGCTCTCCTTCGCCATACTTATCCATCACAATTCTTCTCCATAAAGCTTCGGGCTCTACCATGAATTTCCATAACCATTTCCTCATCAGCGCCTCATTGAAAATCTTTAATCTCTTGATCACCAATCCCCCCTCTTCTACACAAGAACAGACCATGTCCCAATTCACTAAGTCATACTTCCTGTCCTCCCCACTCCCTTCCTACAAAAAATCTCGTTCCAGCTTTTTAGCCTTTTAGCAAATGAGGAAGGAATCGTAAAGATAGACATGAAGTATGTGGGAAGACTGGACAAAGTGCTCCTGTCAGAGTAAGTCTACCACCTTTAGAAAGAAGTTGTCTCCTCCATCCCGCCAAACGCCTTTCAAATCTTTTGATGATTGAATTCCAAACTGCTGCATTCTTAAACTGCGCACCAAGAGGTAATCCCAAATACTTAGTCGGAAAACTCCCAGATTTACATAGTCTGGATTTCAAACATCGCCTATTGAACCAATTTATATAGCTGTAGTAGTGAAAGGTCAATTGATACTTTGCTTTAAGTGATTGATCAGGCTTGTGGTACTGCAAATTTATATGCTGTTATACTCCCTCCATCCCAATTGAAGAGGTACATTTTGAATTTTTACGCAAATTATGAAAAGGTTGAAAAGCCACTAACTTTCTAAAATGCCCCTATCAATGGTCATCACAATTTCAAGTTGATTTAATTGATTTGAAGTCATTATCTTAAAGAAATGTTTCTTCATTGGGAAGAAGGAAGTATATCAGTATGCAGAAGAGTAATAAATTCGATAACTGGACTACTCTAGAAGTTCTCTAGTACCCTATTTTTTTGTGCATAAATATTCATTAATCATGGTAATGAGCTAGGCACCAAAGTATTTGTCAGAAACCGATTACTAAAGTATTTGCTATGGTGCAGGATTTTGTATGATAAACGTTTCAGTGCCTTTCACTATCCAGTCATGGATGAGGATGCACCAAACTATCGTTCAATAATTCAGAATCCTATGGACATGGCAACTCTGCTACAGCATGTTGATAGTGGCAATTATATCACATGTAAAGCATTCTTGGAAGATTTTGATCTTATTTTGGCAAATGCGAAGGTGTGTTTTTTAAAAGGGTAACTGTGTGGCTAGGATTCTATGTTATTGCATGGTCTGAAACTCTATTACTGAAAATTTTTCAAAAATTGATGCAAACACGTGGATTGTTTGGAATCCATGATCAGCCTGTTTAAGGGGCGGCCTAAAAAGGTACGATTATGGAAGGTTGTACTTGAAAGTACCTTCATATGTTCTTGTGCCCTGGTAATGGAAATCTTGTGCCGCACTTTTCGATGTTTTACAAAGGAGATGGTTTTCCTGCCTTTGTAGGTCCAATTTAAAAATTGGACAACTCCCGTGTTATATTTTGCTGTATGCTTGTCCCTCCTACCATCTTTTCAATTTTTTGCTGATACTGTTTCTCTTTCTTGCAGAGATATAATGGAGATGATTACAATGGAGCTAGGATCGTCAGCAGAGCTTATGAACTTCGAGATGCAGTATGCTCTTTTTTCCTTTTTTCTTTTTTTCCCCTCCATCTTCTGCTATCTATTTGGGTCCGCTGTTACGTGAATTTTATGACTGAAGATTATGTCTTTCCCTTAGGTGCACGGGATGCTTTCGCAAATGGACCCAGCATTGGTTGCTTTCTGTGAAAAGATTGCTGCAGAAGGGGGTCCACTGTCTGTACCTGATGATTTGGGCGTGTTTGCTTTTCAACATGCTCCTGTTGTTCAGATGGCAACTGTGACTAGGGCAAGTGCTCGTTTACGTCATGTCCAGCCTGAAGTTAATCTCGATCAAAGCTATGAAGCACTGAGGCGAACGAAGAAGAATGCTGATCCTGCACATGCAGGTATGATCGCACAACTGGTACTTACTAGTAATGTATAGAGAAGTCCATATTCATCATGGTACCATAGTTGTCAAAGGCGAAAGGCGAGAGGTCCATTTTTGAGGCGAGAGGCGAGGCGCCCGAAAGGCGCTCACATAACAATATTAAGGGGAAAAAAATATATATATATATAAGCATAATATTTGAAACTAAGTTCTAACTTCTAACGTAATATGAATCACACAATTAGGAAAAATAGTATATACTCCCTTCGTTATGGGTAAAGAGTCCCCGTTTGAAAGTTAAAACTTTTTAAGAAAATGACATTTTTAGGCACATTAGAAGACACTTTTATGCTTTAATTTTTGAAAATGGATTCTTTAAGCGAAACATCAAAAAATGGAATAGTGGACTCTTTGCTCGGAACGGAGGGAGTATATATTTGTTTATTTTATTGTAACAAATTCCAAAACAAGTAGAAATGATAATAATATATAAAAAAACTCCAAAACCGGAACAAAAAAAGTATGACAATCGTCTCAAATTAAACATGTTAGAAAATAGAGTAAAAGGAAAGAAAAAAAAACAAAAGTTACAAAAAATAATTCGAAATCCTAAATTAAAGAAAAATTGGAACTATTCAACTAATAATGTCAGAAAAAAAAAACAAAGATAAATAATTTCTGTTTGTATTTAGCCCAAGAGAGAATTAGAAAAATAATACAAAAATAAAAAGCTAACATTCACAGCATCAGTTCTCTACCACGTGAAAACCCAAGAAAAAAAAACTAAAACAGGTCGAAACTCCCCTAATCTAAAAACCAAGCAGGGGAAAGTCACCGGCAACCAGCAATGTGGACCTCTGGTGAGAAATTCCGGCACCGGCGTGTGGGAGCCTGAATCCGGTGACTTACGGCAATGGCGAAGACACAGACGAGTTCGCCTAGATGTGCTTGTGGCAGCTATATGGGCTTAAGATTGGATGAAAAGTGAAGATTGGAGGGTAGATCTGGAATGAAATCTTTCAGATCTGAGCCGGAATCCTTCTTTGTTCACTTTTTCTCACCTTTTAAGCCTTTCGCCTAGTGTCTAAGCGAGAAAGGCGTCCGCCTCCCCTTGCTTCTAGCTCAGCACCCCGCTCAGACCTCTCCAGGCGACCAACCCTCGCTTCGTGTCGCCTCTTGTCTGAGGCGCCTCAAGCGACTGCCTTTGACAACTATGCCTGGTAGTCTTGATTGCGTTGTCCAAAACCCTGAAATCTCTTGTAATATCATGGGAACCTTCATATTTTTCAGCGTCTTAATGGATAGTCCCATTCTAAACCCCAACCAATAAGAAAATTGTCGAGACGGACATGATGCAGGACATTTATGTTTTTCCAGTTGTTTCTCCGATTTATCTAATTATTCATGTTTATCACCTCTGGGATCTTTTGGACAAGCCCTGTGGAGTTGCATCAGCAATTAGCTGAATCAAATCATTCATATCTCACCCTAATAGTTCCTTTCTTTGTGCAGACATCCCAAAATGACTCCCATAGCTACCATTACATGATATTCCGTATTACTCTGAATTGGTTTGATAAACTAGTTACCATGAGGTTGTTTGAATAAACAAACATTTCATTCCACTTTTTGTGTCCAAGCTCACAGCTATCTTCATTTTGTGACCACTAACTACTACTTGAGGGGGCTGACCCTACTGCGTGTAAAGGCCCCACCTCTGATCAATGATTTGATAATAATCAATGTATCTCTCTTCAATGCTATAAAAAAAAAAAATTGCAATCGCCTCCATTGCTCTATCCATAGCCTCGTAGATATATCCCATCACAGGTTTTTTCTCACCATCAACAAGTCGAAGAACATTGACAAGAGGACCGTCAACCTTCAAAGAATTTACCTTTTTGCTCATTTTCCCATTTGCTGTTATTCCACAACACTCATCTGAGGTGAACATTGCCCTCAGCTTTTCTTTACTAATTTAATTCTTGAAAGAGTAAGGAAAGTTGTGGCAAACTGAGTTGTTGCGGGTCTTACAAGCTCCAACTTAGTGAATTTCCTCATCATATTCACTACTCGGGGGCGATTGTAGATGTAGTTGTTCAACTTGATAGCTTTTTTAAAAAACTGACTTGATACTTGGTATTTGAAACAAATCTTCCAAAATCAAGTCCAAGCAATGTGCATCACACGTGTCCAATATAAATAAGGATATTTTGTCTCCCTATGAAAGAAAGGAAAGAAGAATCACTTTTAGCAAGACTACAAGAGTATCAATAATTCAACAATAATTCAATATTAGTTTAAGTGATTTTTACACGCCAACTTCATATTCGAAGCATTATCCGTAATAACTTGAATCACATTCTCAGGCCCAATTTTCTCCACAAAACTACTAACTAGTTCACGGTTCTTCTCCCGGTCTTGGTATAATCAGAAGCATCAACCGATTCCACAAACATACCTTCTTTGGGACAATTGACAAGGAAATTCACCAATGTTCGTTCTCTCTTGTCTTTCCACCCATCCAACATAATGGAACAACCATGTTGAATCCATTCCTTTTTGTGGTCCTCCATAGATTTGTTAACCTCATCCACCTCTTTCTTGAGCAAAGGAACTCTCACCTCATGGTAACTTGGACCTTTTGTCCCCGGACCATGTTTTGCAATTGCATCTATCATCTCTTGAAAACTATCATACTTAACAACATTAAAAGCAATCCCGACATCATACATCCATCTAGCAATAGCCGAACATGCTCGAGTCCTCAACTCTTTCAACGCCTCCTCATTTTGATCTTTTTGTTGTTTTATATTTTTTGTGGTTGGTTTCCTGTTGCCATTAACAAATAAATCCATCGGCCCTTTACTGTTTACCTTTGCCCTCGACTCAACCTCTTCACTTTCATCCCTAATTTCATTATCATCACCACTTCTATAGTTATCATTTCGAGCTCTTAGTTCTCTCTCTAGAAGTGATTGCTCTTTCGTCCTTTTTTTCACCCCCACAACCCTTACATTTTTATATCCACCAACAATATGTTGTTTTGCCCTACAAATATCTCCAGAGTATTTCTGGTCACAAAAGATGCAAGTTGTGCAATTCGTGTTTTTGGGATTTTCTAATTTCACGTACGTACTTCCTCCTTTCGACCACTACTACTTGAGGGGACTGACATTTCTAAGCAAAACGAAAAAGACAGAAAACTGCGTAATGAAAGTATAGATTATAGAATAGAGAGAATTTGTTTAAAATATAGAAACAAATTATGTAACAAATTATGAAAAAATAGAACTGAACAGAGTAAGAAAAACAATTGACTTGATTATTTATATTGGTTTAATGTGTAGTTTCCTTTAATGTTAATGTGTATGTGGTCCATAATTAAAGTAGAGTGAAAAAGTAAGGGTAAAGTTGTAAAAGTGATGTTCTAAAAAGGTAAGTTTCAAAGTGGACAATTATTTTGGGACGGATGAAAAAGGAAAGGAAGACGATAATTTAGGGAGCGGAGTATAATTTTAAACAGAACAGAGTAAGTTTTTAATGAAACAAATTATGAAAACTGAGTAATGAAAGTATAAATACAGTTAATGAAAGAAACATAACAGAACAGAGTAAAAAATTAATTTTTGAGACAATTTTTTAATTGAGACAATTTTCTTAATTATGATTTTTTAAACAAAACAGAGTAAATTTTTTAAACAGAACAGAAATAAAAACAAATTTTTTAAAAAATAGAACAGAGTGAAGAAAAAAAATAGATTCGAACACAACACAGTGAAGAAAGTCTCGACACAGTCTAACACAGTCATTGAGTCAAGAAGCCAGTAAAATACAGTAAACATTGAACAGAGTGAAGAAAGATGAGTTTACTTGGAACACAGAGTCAATAAAGCTGAAGACGAAACCCTCCTTGAAGTTGGAACCCTCCTTGAAGTCGGAAGAAGAAGACGAAGCCTACACTGAAGTCGCAAGCTGCCTGGGCTCGTATCGCTATGTCGGACTCATCGCTTGGTCTGAATGAGGATTTTTGGGTATTTTAGGTTTTATTAGATATTTGTGCTAACCTAAGCTACGTCGCTTCATAGTTAAAAAGTAAAAAAAAAAATTAACTGAGCGACTTATTCGACTTTTCTGTGCCTTTCGCCTACAAAAAAGGCGCCAAAGGTGTACGCCTTTTCCTGCCTTTTGCACATCGACTCGCCCAGCAAGTTTGAGGCTCTAAGGGGTCACCTGGCCTAGCCTCTCGCCTGAGGTGCCAAAGGCGTTTGACAACTATGATTTTGTCCTGAACCTGTAGATGACTCGTTTACTCCCTTGGCACGATTCAGTTTATGCCCACTCGAGTGATTGTTTTTTGTGCCGGAGCTTCTGAGAAGTTGGATTTTCTTCTCAAAAGTTGAGCTCTCGGCTTTATTACAAATGTGCCTGCCGCTCAATATAAAAAGTGTGATTTTTTTTTTTCCTTCCATCTCAAGTGAGTGAGTCTTTTGTGTATACCCTTAGATGCCGTTTGGTAGCCACGATTAAGGCTAGATAGGATTAATAAGTCAAGTTGTCATATTTGGTATACAATAGGTGGTCGGACTAATAGCACGAGTTACCCGGATAAAGTCATTATCCCATCACTATTAATACCGAGGGAGAGGGTGGTATTATTAGCGCCTTCACTAAAAAAAATTGGGATTAACATTTTTTATCTCAAAACTACCCCTGATATACAAGTGAGGATTAATAGCAAGGGCACTAATAATACTAATAGTACTGGATTAATAATACTAGTTACCCTGCCCGACTACCAAACAAGTTCTTAGTGTACAAATGATGCGTCACCTATGTTGTTCGTATATAATACACTAATAAAAAAAGTGTGCTTTTGCAACCGTAGTGTTTGGTGAAATACTGGCTTCTAGATCATTTTGCACAAACGATGACCTTATTATCCTTCACCTTCTAAATATAACATGAATTAACATCAAGTTTGTTATTATAAAAATACAATAGTTTGTCAAATAATAATTAATAATAATAACAAATTCACACGCAATAAAGTTCAAAATATAATGCATCAACCGTAGAGAAAATACATTTATATCAAACAAACAGATGGAGGGTAGGGCATTGTGATGGCTGATATCTGGTGTACTTTGTAATGAACAAATAGCTGATAGTACTCAGCTACAAGTGTTATGACAGATATGGCTACTTCTCCAACTCAACTTTTCTGGGAGAACTTCCAATTTTAACTTCTCACAAGTTGAGAAGTTTTCGATTAAACACGAAAAAGAAAAAAAAGGTCTAAGTTGAGAAGTTTGACCCAACTTTTCATCTTAGATGACTTTTCCTACTGGAGCACTGACAAGCAGCCTTTTCTTTTTCCTTTTTTTCAAGGTAAGGGCCTGACAAGAAGCTACTCCTAAATTCTAATGTGACTAGATCTCTATAATCTTCATAATATTTAACGAATCTAAACTCTCTACTTTAAAAGCACAATAGACATATAAAAAAAAACTCAGGCGAACATAAAAATAATAATAATAGTAACAATAATAATAAATAAAATGTGGAACAATACGGGACAAACTAGCGGACACGCACAGTTATCAAGCACCACTAGACATTCAGCATATCCCGATCACCCAGTTAGTTGCTATGGACTACAGGTTCTCTTCCCGCACGTGCTGCAACCTGTCTGCATTGGAAACATGCAGCATCTTTTAAGGAGACTACAGGTCCTCTTCTTCTGCATGCCCTGAATGAGTGGACTGGTCGGAGAATGGGTGGGTTGCATTAGTAGTCTTTGCATACCTGTGCATAGTGAAGGAGGGTGATATTGATTAGATTGGTGGTGATCTGAGTTGTCACCTGGGCTACAATTCCTCTGAGCAGTTAGTCATGGATTGTCATGTGTAGCCTCTCATCATTGCACCATTGAGTGATGAATGTGCAGGCTGAATTCTTGTCTTGGTTTTGGTAAGTGTAGCAGGCTGGGGAGGAAGGGAAGGGGGTGGGGGGGAGATTGGAGGCTGGAAGACTGAGTGGCCTACCTATTTCTTTTTTCCTCCTGAAGTTAGCAATTGGTTGATGTCCTAAAGTACAGTTTCCTGTGGATTGGCATTCCTCGCCGTACAATTGACTACATGACCACTTAGCGGTGGACTTTAAATGATTTGGAATGGCAGGCTAGAATGAGCCACTAAATTGGGCATTGGAGGACAAAAATTGAAATGGGATGAGCTTTCTGGGATGAGTTATGATTTTTTCCATTGCTCCTATTGGAGCATGGAAAGTGATAGGGAAAGGAAAAAGGCGATGATAACAATTAAAAAAAAATTTTTTTGATAAGTAAAAAAAATATATCAACATACGTCAAAACAGGTGACACATCTATACAGGGAGTACGACTTCCAAAAGATCTATACAATAGAAAAACTATCTAAAAATTCAGTAAAAGAATTCTCCTTACTCCGAAGATCTCTCATATTTGGGCAACAATGGAAACACCATTTTCATTCTTGGTTTTACCATTGTACTTGATATTCCATTATGTTAGAAATATAGATGTATGATCAGTTGTACATGTCCTATAATCAGACTTTTATTTCTCTCCTCACTTTCTTTTACCATGCACTACTGAGACAGACATTTATTGTAACATATTCCTTCCTATATTTTGTGTTTCAAAATAGACTTTCATTGTGGAACAAAAGAAATGGAGGGATTGGCATTGTTTCTAAAGTCTTTGAATCGTAAACATAAGATTGAAAACTTAATGGAATATCAAGTATAATGGTAAAACCAAGAATATTTGTCCTTACACCCAAGATGATATAGGTAATAAGATTGAGACGAATGCTAAGGGAAAGCATCCGTCTTGACAGCATTAGACATCTGTTAGAAGTTTCTCTTTTCCTAGTTAAGCACTAGTGTATCCCAGAATCAGAATCAACATCAATTTTAGGTAACAAATAAGCACTTCGGGTGGGTTTTATAACATTAATATCTGAATGCTGAATTATTAAGAGTCAATGGTCTAAATTATTAAGAGTCAATGTCTAAGAGCTGAATGCTGAAATATATAATTTTGTTTGGTAACCAAATGTCAGTGACTTCTGGATAAATGTAATCTTAATTGCTGAATAAATAAGTTTGTTTCGTAATTGAATTATGAATAACATTTGCATAGATATAATTTTTCTTATATGATCTCAAATAACTGTAATTATAAGTTAAAGTTTGAATTGCATAGATGATAGATTAACATAACATAATTATAGAATATTTTTATAGCACTAATTTAATATTCAAAAACTATAAATTCAAATAATTTCCATTTTCTAAATACAAATGGGTATATTTTTGTATTCACCCATTAAATTAGTATTTAGAAATTACATTTGAATAACATTTTTAAATAACACCCACTAAACATTTGCAATTAGGAATGTTTCTAAACCCAACTAATATTTAAGAGAGACCACCCACCAAATATTTGCAATTTAATGTGTCATTTAAACCAACTTTATAATTTTATCTGTGAAACTCTTCTCCAAAGAAAGGATGGCTCAGGCGCCTTTTTGGAAGACTTTGGCGTTTGTTGAAGTTCCTAGCCAATGCAGCTACTCTTCAATTACGAATTTGTTCATCTTTTCCCAACTGGGTTACTCATAAAAAGAATGAAAATTGATCCCTCATCAGTTTTCATTTGGCCCCTTCTCCATTTCCTCCAGTATCCATGCCACGCCAATTAACAACTCTGACCTCCACCTCTTGCCTAGATCTGGTTTCATCCCCTTCTTGTTGAAGAAATTTGAGCTATGGAAACGGGTTTTGACGTCTCAGCTACCTAACAGGTGGCTAGGAAGATCCTCAATTTAAATCAAACATGCTGTTTGCATATACCGATCTCTCTGACGTGAATCTCGCAGTCTCTTCTAGCTCCAGGTGAGGGCTGAAGAAAGAGATTGAGAACCTACGTTGTGAAATATGGCCATTCCCGTTGGAAGACGCATCGTACCGGAAGGAGTGAGAGTGCAGATGGTGAATGACGAGAGATAGAAAGGTTATAGGAGGATAGTGGTCGGAATCTGTAGTTTTGTTAGGGACAACTTTGTCCACAATCTGTTCAGCGCCATCGGTGACCGAGTTAGCACCCAAATTTGGGCTGGATCATTTAGAGAATTTTGGTACCATTCAGAAGCCATTCAACGGTATCAAACATGACCTTCACCTCTACCATAGAATTACGTTGCATGATAAGACTAGTTGTATGATTTTAGATTGTTTCTATCATCTGAATTCTTTTAATTGTTTATTTTTAGTAGTTATGTCATCGGTGCTTCTCTGTTTAGGCTTAGTAGGATTGTCAAAGCTAAACAGTGTCATGTAAATTATTGATCTTAGATTAGCAACCCAATAATTTGGTCTTTTCAGTGTCTTAATATCATAGCTATTTAATTTTCATTCTTATTTCTGGTAGGAAATGCCACGTTACTCTCAACTTCAACAGCAGAAGATGGACCACAGCCTCAGGAACCGGTGCTACCTCCTAAGTCATCTCAAGAACCAGAAGTGGTTGATACAGATGAGAGGGCAGAAAATTCCGTTGCTAATTGTGTTCGGATTGAAACATGCAACGATGTCAGTGAGTCCAAATCCATAGATGTTACAATGTCAGATGCAGAGAATGAGAGCCCGAGCAATAGTGAATTGGTCAAGCAGCTTTTTGTGGAGCAAACTGGAGGTTATGGCATCCCCCAGCTCGAAAGGCTTTATACTCGTATTATGAAAGGTGTCTTTGAAATAAAGAGCGTCGAACATCGGGACAATCTCAAGTCTTCAATTTTGAGCTTTTTGTTGAAGTTTTCAGAGGATGAAGCTAATTTTTGAGCTAATACCAGTTCTTTTATCTGTTGCAAAGTACTCCATGTTTTCTGTACTCTCTCTCTCTCTCTCTCTCTCTCTCTCTCTTTCTAATACACACGCACACCCCATGGAAAACCATCTGAAGGAAGGCAAACCTTATCACTTATCTTATTGAACTCCATTAATGAACAATCATCCGGAGCTTATTCTGGAAAAATGTACAAACTAGGGGATAAGGGATTAATGCATATTGGGTTAATTGCACCATTGGTCCCTGTACTTAAGACCTATCCAGAATTAGTCCCTGTTTTGAAAAAGTGAAAAGTAGGGTACAAAGTAGGTTTTTTTTTTTTTGGCACACTAACGTTGAATGCCGTTAGGATTTCAGCCGCTAAGGTCGATCTAGAAAAAGCCTCCAAAACCAGATCTATTCATTGAGTTAGCCTCGATTTCACCAATCCTCACCACCCAATTTTTGGCAACACCAATTATCCTAAGTAACTACCTTATTATCCTACAATGCATATTCTTAGCAGACTTATAAATTTACTACTTTTTTTTTAATCATTTATACAACAAATTGGTAAATTGTAAAACCTTATTTTAAAAAAAAACATTTTCGGAAACAAATATAATCAGATTTAAAAAAAATTAACTTTCTTTCGTATTATTTGTATTGTTTTAATAAAATAATTTATTATTATTATTATGAAAATGATGCCCAAAAATTGAATTCTCAGTATTAATTTTGAATTTCTTTCATCAAAGCATATTGAAAACATAATAATTATAAAGATTGATTTTTGTTGGTAACATTCCATCTTCTCCACAGAAAATGGTACTTTATGTAAAATATTTTTTATTATTTTTAATGATTACTTAATCACTTCAACTAACAATTAAAAAAACTCCAGTGGATCATTCTCTACAATCTTCTGAAGTGATATTAACCTGTATCTACCATCCTTCCCTCCCAGTCTCATTTGGAGTTTGCCTAATCAATCTCCATCTTCTTCATTCTTCTACTCGCCCTCATGACAAAGCAATCTAGCACGTCCACCACCACCACCACCACCTCGAGAACCACAGACTCGTGACTGATCCAGAGTGCAAGAATTACGCCCCTGCATTCAGGGTCATGTACATCTCCATCGCTCCCGTCAATCAATCAAACGACCAAATTCAACAAGTGTGGAAAATCGTTTTCAATGTTACCAACCTTTACGAAGAGAACGGACTTTTCATTGGCAGCCTTTTTCATGATCGCACCCAGAGCACTGGTTGACTAGCCAGAGTGAGTAGATTGACGCTCTTCGTACTCGGGAGAAAATCCATGCAAAATCAAAATGGTGGTAGCCCTTCCAGTTCTAAAATTTAAACGGAACAGAAATTTCTAATTTGCTATATATAGTAACCTAGTTCTTAATGGAAAGGGTGACTAGACATTAAAAAATTGTGTCCATCAACAGCTATAAATAGTGTTTAGCAACACTCGAGTCAAGATTACTCCCTTTGTTCAAGGCAAAAAATTCACTATTTCATTTTGAGATGTTTCACTTAAAGAAATTATTTTCAAAAATTAAGACATAAAAGTATCATTTTATTATTAATGGACTTCTAAAAGTATCATTTCCTTAAAAAGTTTGACTTTCAAAACAGACTTTTTGCCCGGAACGGAGGGAATATGTAAAGATATCTACCCGACTGTTTGGGAAAAATCGCATACGTCCCCTTATCGTTTGAAGTGTGTAGTTCTGATGGGAACTGGGGCAAGAGAGTATAGATTGTTCTCGCACATTCAAATCCAGATTCAATTGAAGAACAAAGATTCATCATTTCATATTGAAACGAACAAAAAAGTTTGAAATAGCTTGTAAGAAGAAAATTAATACACCAGATGAGATCTACAGTAGTTGAGACTCCTACTTCAAAGACCAAGATATAACACAAATCACGATGACTCTCGAATCCAACATTTGGGGCATAGTTTGTATCTCGCCGACGGTGAAGACCTCAAAACTCTCAAGATTGAAATCGCTCTATTAGTGTATTGCAGATCCACTACGCCTGAGCTTGACCCTTCTTTAAAGGACAGAAATCCAGCAGTGCAGTGAAGGTATAATCAGCTTCCTGGTGCTACAGTTGCCGGCTTTGAATCTTCCGCTTTCTCATGTTCCTTGTTAAGCACCTGAAAAAAAAATCTGTAAAGTTAAAGATCATCTAGATCTCTTCAAATGTCCATCTTCCTAACAGGAGGTTATTCTATGTTACCAGCTAAAACGCTATCAGATGACTAAGGTTTTAAAAAGGGGATGACCCGAGGCTCCTACCATTGTGGGAAGGGTCTAATGTACTGAGTCTTATCCCTGCAAAGGGACTGTTATCCAGGTTAGACCTCGTGACTTTCAGGCCAGAGTAAGCCTTACCGTGGCGCTAACGCTCGCTTTGCACAAGGATTCTAATAAGTCCCCTAAAAGCCCACTCATATCCTCTATTCTTCCTATCTCAATTGCTCCTCTACATAAATGGTCAATATTATATTCCTTAATAAAAAATCCACACGTACTAAAGTTGCATTGGTTAGATGTCGGGAAAATCAAAGGAACACGAAAACTAGATTGGGGATAAAAGGGAAGGGGAAAGACAGATTCGAGATTAGGAAGGTATTTCAAAAGGAAAACACATTTCTATCAAAGGCTTATTTTAAACCTTAACAGTGATTCATCCCAGCTACATCCTTCTCAATCCTCATCAATACTCAATAGAGCAAGAAAATTAGACACCAATCAGAAAGAATGAAACATATTGGCATATTATTAATATATCACTAAGGTTTAACATTGCCAATAACCTCCAAGTATTAATATAAATGGCGTTGGCTTCAACTTAAGAATTTGTTATGATAATTTCTTGTTGTATACAGAGTTAGACAATCAATAAAAAAAAAAAAAACTTGAATCAACAAGAAAAGGAGGGAAGGGAAGCTAAGGCAAGAAAATATGAGTTGGATTCTCTGAGATCACTGTGTCTCCAAAAATATCTGACCCTATTATTATGTTTGCAGACTTTGTGTTACCTTGTTATTAATCAGATTGTGTAGTGCAATCACACTCCGGATAAGAGAGGATAAATAAATCACGAGCATCTGGTCATTTGTTTTCACTGCACAAAAATTGATAGCTATGAGCAATGTATATGTACATGACAAATTAACAAATCAACCTGTTGATGAATTAAAATTAGTATGCTTAATATTCTTCTCATTTCATTATGTATTTACCTGCAAATGCCTTGATTAAATCAGCCACGTTTAGATTTGGAAGAAGGTTGAAAACATCCTGCAATTTGACAACAGTCAGAATAATGGTATCGCCCAAGAAAAGCCAGTACACACTAAAAGAACTAAGATCAAATTCCTTGAACATTGACAATAATATTACACAATACACAATAAAAGAGCTAAAATCAAATTCTTCCGATATTGACGATAATTTTGCATAGATATAAATGGAAAACTGAAATGAGATCATGGAAGGTACACTAATAACAGTATACGAGATGGACATTTCAAAACAAAAGAAGATCAAATTACATCAGATATGGATGCCTGCATGACAAGCATAAAGAATAAGAAATGAAAATGCAAATTTTGGGCTGTCACAATATCCCTTGTAGGTTGGTTATATCAGGTTACCATCATCAAGAATCTCCATGACACACACAAAGGGGAATACATCTTCAATCAACCCAAAGCAACTTGCACATACTATATATAATTTTATAAGGAAGTCCTCATAGGCACTATCACTATCATAAGTATCATTATCAAGTTTGAAGTTCCTGAATCCGAGCACTTCCGCAATTCTGTTACTTTTCTTCAGTCCATGTAGTTGAGGGAATGTCAAAGTAAACAATTTTGACTCTTTTTTTTTCCCTTTTTTTTCTTCATTTTTTGGTGGTTGAGTGGGGGATGAGGCAGGAGTGGAGATTGAGTGGAAGAGAGGATGTTTCAATGTTCCTCTAATACAGCTGCAATGCACAAGGGATCTAGCCAGCTATACATGTATGCAAACCCAAGCAGACAAATATGATGGAGTATTAGACGATGAAATCATATTGACAATAAGAGTCCAAAAGTTGATGAAAAAATCAATTTGTTTTAGCACAGTGTACACAGGGAGAAGCAAATGTTATCATATACACAGAAGATGAATGCAAATGGAAGGATGAAGGGTACCTGTAGATGGTATAGAATTTCATGATTTAAAGGAAGCTTGCCATCAACGACAAGGTCAAGATAACCACGTATCTCCCTTAGCCTTGCATCTAAACCCTTCAGTGCTGCAAGCTTTCCAGTTACCTGTGAAAAGATAAAACAGAAAGTTTTCAGAATCAGATAAGGTGGTAATAACTATCCAAATAAACAAACCATGGAGAACAGAAGATAAGCAAGGAAGAAAAACCTCTGTTGCAAGTGTGCTGATAGTTGTATCCTTCACATCCCTAAGCAAGTGCTCCACTCCTGTTGACATGAGCGTTAAGAGAAAATTGGCTCCAAATCCAACATTTAAGACAATATTCATTGCTTCATTCATACGTTCAATGGAGAAATTAGAAGCAAGAGGAGAGGGGTGGGGGAAGGGGAGGGGCGCTGCATAGTGTAATTCAAATGTGGTGTATTACCTATTTCCTCCACTTCATGAGCAGCAATCTCAGAGGGCACATGAACAAAAACTTTCTGGCTCTTCTGTGTAGCATTCTGTGTGACCACGAGTATTACATTAATTGAATATTTTAGAATCAAAGAATAACTGTACAAAACTAGTTTTGACTTGTGAGTAGAAACTATCATAAGGACTTATTTTTTAAGCGCATTGCATGCTGTATGAGAACAGCCAAGAACAAGAGTGAAGGACCTGACAATGATTATTATGATATTACCTCTTTAACTTCTTCAACAGCACAATAAGCTTTGGTGGGTATTCCCAGCTCCTTAGGTTGGACATCTATGATGACTAACACAGGGTTCGGAACATAGCTGAAATGCATGCATCATTAGTCAAATGTATGCATGAGAGAGAGAGAGAGAGAGAGAGAGAGAGAGAGTATCTTACTCGTTAAATAAACCATGAATATCTAGGTCATTCTCCCGTAGCTTTGGTCCCGTACTATACCATCCCACAACATGTTCCTTGGCTGCAACAAATTTCAAATTTCAAAGTTCTATAAAAGGCTGAACCATTTGACATACTTGAAAACAGAACAACTAACACATTAGTATTGTTACTCAATGATTATTGTACAGAGAAAAAAAGTACCATTTATTCTCTTGAACATAGAAAACATTGCCTCATGGTAGTTGTGATCAAGAAACCATATGCTTGGATCCTTGTCATCTTCTTCAAAAGGCACTGCATAGCAAGAAATATTTTGATAAGAAATATCGCAATTTTTTTTTATAAGTAAAAAAAAAAAAAGGCAAAGATGTCGCAATTATCGAGTACAAATTTGCAACAAGGTATTAACACCACTAAAGTATTCCCTTATTGAACAGAACAAGGTGCACAGATTGACAGCATATTTCGGATATATATTATTTCTTATAGAAGTTTGCAACATAAAGAAGAAAGGGAATGGAACTTAAGTTCATCATTCTCCATTTTATGTAATCTCATACAGCTATATGTTTAAATTTTAAAAACAAAGGTACATAAGTGCCAGAATAAAGCAAAGATGTAACAATCGTAAATCTGGAGCCCCCTAAAAGTTCTTTCTGTTCGTAAATAATAATTGCATTGAAGGCAGTATACGAGAGGAGTGCAACCTCTGCACACCACATAAAAACCTGAAGTACGTAAGAATATTATTTTTATTTAATTCCAGAACAAATAAAAGGTTCAACAAAATCAATGATGCATAAAGATGAACCAAGCAAGATGCTTCAGAGTGCTCAGAAAGAACATTTATGTTAAATGGGCCCAAGTCCTTAAAAATGTAATAAAGAATCTAATGATACTTTAACTTAACAAATTTGTAAAAGATTGTATTAATATGCGTCAAACAGGAGACACGACCTATGCACACAGGAAGTATACAAGCCGATCACTTTACACGAGAGATTATCCACAAATTCTACAAACGGATTGCCACCCTGCGCAATCAACTCATGACACCAAAAGAACATAGTCTACAAAATCAGCTTCTGTAATTCCTCCACTGTCCTCTCTTCGTTCTCGAAACATCTTCCATTTCTTTCCCTCCAAATGGACCAGCACACTGCCAATGGAACCACACTCCAAAAAGAATTTTTCTTTTTCCTCTCATACAAAGACCAGCTTTCCATCATCCATCAAGTGCTTAGGCATAACCCAAGAAACCTTGAAAAGATTGAAAACATTATCCCATAGCTTCCTAACAACTGGACAGTGCAACAGGAGATGGTTTACACTCCCCTCATCCGCCTTACATAGAAAACACCAATTAACATAAATTTTATTCCTGTTTCACAGATTGTCGCTTCATTGACAGCTTCCCACATAAAAAACTCACTGGCCGGAGCCTTGGTTTTCCATACATTTCTCCACAGAAAAGATTCATCTTTATTCATCATCGTCTGATAAAAAGATCTGACCAGAAAAACCTTGTTCTTCTCCCCCTCCCACACTACTTTATCCCCCCTCTACTACTGATCTTCTGCATGTACAGGAACTCAGAAAACTGCACCAAGGAGTTCATCTCCCAGTCTTGGGGATTTCTTCTAAAAGATGGATTCCAAGTAATACCTCTGCCGCCTTCAACCTGCACAACCGATTTAACAGTCTCATCTTCATTCCCTCTTCATTCCCTGCTATGTTAAATAGCAATGGAAAAACTCTTCGCAACTCCATATCACCGCACCACCAGTCCTTCCAAAAACGAATCGACTCCCCATTACCGATTTTGAAAGAGATCCACTGCTTCAGCATATCCCATTTTTTCCTAATGCCCTTCCACACATTCACCCCGTATGTCATTTGAACCTCATTGGGAGTCCACCTGCTAACTCCATGCCCATATTTACCCACTACCACCTTCTTCCATAAGGTGTTATCCTCGCTTACATATTTCCACAACCATTTCCCCATAAAAGCATTATTAAAGTTCTTAGGATTCTTGATTCCTAAACCTCCCATTCTCATATTTGAACACACCGACCCCCATTTAACCAGATGATACTTCCTTTCCACTGAATGTCCCTCCCATAGAAAATCTCTTTCCAATTTCTCCAATCTTTTAGCTACAGATGCAGGCATACCAAACACTGTCATATAGTATACGTGGGCAACTTAGAGAGTGCTCTTAATGAGCGTCAGTCTTCCGCCTTTCGACACGTATTGATTTTCCCACCCACCTAATCTATGCCCGAACCTTTCTATAATCGGATTCCAGATTCTTACTTCTTGAAATAGCCCCAAGAGGAGACCTAAATAAAAGGTCGGTAACTTTCCCACTTTGCACCCAAAGAAACCTGCCAGATATTCAACATTGGTCACTTCCCCCACCGGATACACCTCACTCTTGTGGATATTTATCTTTAAACCTGATGCTGCCTGAAAAAAGAGTAAGACTAGGCGAAGGTAACCCAACTGAGAGTGATCTGCCTCACAGAACACAAGAGTATCATCTGCAAAAAGCGAGTTCTGCAGCTCCTGATCTCTGTTTATGCCCACATCAAACCCACGAATCAGATTCTTGGCTACCGAAATATCCATCATTCTACACAACATGACTATGAGCAAAAGGAAAGGAGATAGAGGATCTCCTTGTTGTAACCCTCTCGTGCTAGAGAAAAACCCTGCGTGCTCACCATTAACCAGCACCGAGAACTTTACCGATGAAATATAGAAAAAAATCAACTCTCTCCATCGACTACCGAAACCCATCCTGGTCAGCAAATAATCGAGAAACGCCCAATTTACGTGATCATAAGCTTTCTCAATATCCAATTTACAAATCATCTCTTCATCTGAAAAAGCCTCGGGACTGACTGACCACTGATATCGGTGAGCACTCGATAGGTTTATCTTGATCCTCCTCTAGCATCCCTTCAAAAGTTGTGATATCTTTCGAATTGTTCAAATCCTTCGAGATAACCAGCGGAGAAGCTATCTTGGCTAGGTTTCCTTCGGTGCCACTCGATTCCGAGGGAACTTTCTCCACCTACCGAGATCCCATTACCAGATCCCGAGTCCTTGTCCTTACACCCATCCTCGCTACTCCCCCCACTTGCGTCATTTGTTGGGGCACATAAGGGGCTCCCTCCCTCTCCAGACCCTTCCAAAATCGTCTTCGACAAACCTATTTCTACGACATCTTGGTGATTCAACCCATCTGGATAATTCCTTTCCTCTGTTCCGGCGTTATGGGCTCCTAATGTATTGAAAGCTAAAGGTAGCCGCCCACTCACAATACCCACATCACCTGTTTGAGTGTCTGGCCCATCTTTGTATTTCCTCCTTTGGGCTCCTCACACTCTTCCATGTCCGAGCCCACATTCAGCCTTCCTTCCCAGCTTTCTGAAACGACCTCGTTTACCTTCTCCTTAAATTTGAATTTCGAATTCTTTGGCACCCACGTGCCCGCGTCAGAACGCCTGCAGTCCTTTCCGTCCTGGTTACGCATATACCCGAAAAGTTTTCTTCTCACTCCCTATGTAGGCGCGTGTTGTATACCAGCATCTTCTTCCACAGAACTCCCTTCGTCTGAGGCACCACGACCACCGCTACTGCTCCCGAAGCTCCTCCACGATTTGCAAAACGCCAAAAAGCTATCGTCTCCGCCCAAATAGGAACTTCAAAGATTTTTCCCTTGACCCCAATTCTGACCGAACCCTGAATCTCCTTATAAAAGCGAACAAGAATTCTTGCCCACCTCAAATTCATTCGAAGCTCCGTTTCTTCATCCACCGGAACAAATCCTCCACAGGTATTCCCAATGGCACGAAAGACTTGCTTTCCACACAAGTGCAAAGGCAGTCCCACCGCCCTAATCCAGACTTCGTTAGGCCTCCGACCTTTCTTGGTTGCAGCAAGTTTCTGGATTCGACCTGCTTCCTCCTTTGACGGGAAAACGAAAAAGGACTTCCCACCCTTCTCCGGTACACGAACGCTCCCCGCTATCTTCCAATTACGATCCACCCACCTTTGAATTTCCATCCTATCCAGGCTAGGACTGTCCAGCAATCCCACTCTCCCCACCAAACACCTATCCAAAAACTCCAATGCTCCTCTACATGAACTTTCCTCCACCTGAAAATCCACCCCCTTCTCCCCCTTAACCTTTCCTTTACAAGTATCTAAGTCAGGCCAAGTAGGTATCTTCGCAGCCTCCTTATACGATTTGAAAAAACCTCTTCTATCCATTGTATCTGCATTCGATGAAGATAGATACCCCTGTTTACCTTTACTCTCTCAACTACCTTCTCCTTAAAGTATTTGGGGATACGCTTCACCCTACCATCTCGATCTCCGGCGAACCTGTGAAGCTTGTCTGCCACCCATTCCCAACCTATATTTTCTGCATTCTACGGGATGCAAATCATTCTCGACTTAACAAATATCAACCCCTGCCCTCTCCCAAACACACACACAAACAAAAGAGATGCCCATCCAAACTCAACCAACGACAACCCAAACTACAAACGAGGAGCATGTACATACAAACATCTAGCTACAAGACGTAGTTCAACCTACAACAAGCTCATATCGCAATGTCAAGATGACAGAATGGGTGCCTGTCTCCTCCCCAATTTTAGACTCAGAGCAAAATCTACAAAAGCATGTCTGTCATCTTAAGGATTTATAACACAGTACACATGCTCAAAAGCTTTAATCTACGTAAGTCTGCCAGTTATGCTCTGAATGACCTTCAAAGGAAAGAATAACCATAGAATTTAACCAATAACACCAACCAGTTAGAAAAATCTGACTTTCAAAGTCCTCACAATTCCCAGATAAATACTAAAAAGCAATGAAAGCAAACAGACTTTAGTTTTAACACTTGAACCTCTATAAACATGAAGACTCTATCCCACCACAATTAGAAAGAGATAGCAGAAAAGTAGTTGATGGGCTAGGGCTACCCAAAAGACATAGTGCAGAGCAATAGCAAGGCCAACCATGCCAAAGCCATATATATAGTAACTGGGCAAACTTGCACTTTCGTACCATTCATTTGTGATTGTTAAAAAAAATATAGAATTTTTTGTAGTTTATGTATTCTTCCTTCTCCCTCGGGAGCAATAGCAAGGCCAACCATGCCGAAGCCATGTATGTAGTAAGGGAGCAATTGCCCCCCTTCAGTTTTTGGGAAAACTCGCAGTTTCATACTATTCATTTGTGATTATTAAAACAATTAACTTTTTTCTGCAGTAATGTATTCTTACTTCTCTCCCCCCGCCGCAGAAAATATGTTCACTATATATGAATGTTGCCCCCAAGTACAGTTATTATGGGAGATAAAATGCATACCACATCTTTTATAGATAAATGTATATTTTAGTTAATTTAACTGTAAATGAGTATCACTTTTAATTCAAACTTATCATATAAAAGTTTTGGTTGTCAAAACAGAATATGAACTTCTCAAATCCGTACTTTGATCATAACATAAAATTTTAAGATAGTATAAATTTTGCCCTCCTTGTGAGAAGTTTCTGTCTTCTCCAATTAAGGAAAATATTGAGGAAGACATATGAAACTCCATAAGCAAGTCGTGTGGGTGATGCAATGAAACATCTAGCGTCCGTGAACTAGTTTTGACACTAATCCCATTCCTCCAAGAACATCCCTCTCAACAATCCAACATGAACTTCTATAATGAGCTTTCAGATAATGAATACTGAGAAGACCTGAACCTCTAACTCAACAAGAGCATATATCTTATGGCTCGACCACCTACCCAGTTCCAATCGCACTAAATGTTATCGATCTTAGTGTTCAGTGATTAAATCGTCTTAAGGCCCGTAAATTAACAGATAAAATACAAGGAAAAAAACTCGGGAGAAACAAGTCATATTAGGTTCCCCCCCCCCCTCATTTTATTTGATTAATTTCCTTGTTAAAGAGAAGGGAGGAAATGGAAACAAAACAATCCTAGCTAACATGGTCCAGTTTCATCCCATACCTAACCTCTGATTGCGAAAAACAATCTTAGCGCTAATTGAGAACCCTAATTTTCTACTTGAATCCAAAATTTTCAAGTATCCTAGCATTTACATCACTAATTAACAAGAAAATATAGCACAAACGATGTAAAAATGCATAAATCTCACCGGCATAACTGTTGGTGACATCGACGGAGCCTTTAAATGAGCTGCCAAGGAGAACGCCGACGACGCGCTTACGAGTGTCTTTTGCAACTCTGTTGTAGTTATCGACAATGCTCAGTAACACCAGTGGATGCACTATTACCTTCTCGATCGGCCTCGCCGATATTTGCTGCGATTTTATCACGTCCATCGCCGGTGAACTGGAACTTGGGTAAATCACGCAATTTTTCAACCGGATTCGGATCGGGCGATTTTTGCTGGAACCTGTTTGGAACTTCCTCTCTGGCCGTCCAAGTATGATTTGGGATTTAAATTTGTTTGGCTAGGGATTAGAAATTTCCTTTTGATTTGGGATTTAAATTTGAAGCAGTGATTGGACATTTTAATTATTTGTTAATTAATTGTTAAATAAATTGAGATAGTCCTAAATTTTCAAGTTAACTACTTGGAGGAAAAAAAAAAGTGTCACCTCTAAAATAAAAAGTAAAAATAGAACAATATTAAATAATTAAATTAAGGTAAAAATTTAGCTATAAATATTTTTTTGTAAAATGGATCCTCTTTATCTGACTTATCGATTGAGCTGTGAAAGAGTAGGGTTTCGTTTTACGAATTACTAGTGATGCTCTCGTGCGTTTCACGATTTGTATATTGGTATAAAATTATACACTCAATTAAAGTTAAGAATATACAATTAAAAAATTTAATATGAAAAAAATAATAATAATAAAAAGTAAAATTAAAGATAAATCACATAAATTTGAAAAAGTAATTATAAATTTATTTAGATGTATTTCCTTATTCAGAACGGGAGGATTGGATGAAATTCAACCATCTTCGTCATTCGTTAAGTCAACAATTGATAATAGACATGTGTCTCTAAATAACAAAATTTGATAGAGATAATAGTTTCCGATATTTCGTACTAATGTAAGAGCTATAAAAAACGTTGGTTATTGAAAATATAAACATATAAAAATACATTTTATGTCCCCACCAATATCTTCCTTCTTCATTTTGTGTTTGTGTGTATGATTCAAAATAAATTTACTTTTGTGTTTGCAATTGTGTGTTTATGAAAGTTTAAATAAATTTGTTTGTTTTAAATACCCTTTTCGAAACTCGATGCATCAATTTTGAATCACAATGTATCATTTGTAAATTGTGATGCATCGACTTAGATGTGGGATGTAGGTAAGATGCATTAATTTTGAATCATATGTTGATTGTGTACATGAAAGAAGAAAGATGAAAGTTTGGTACATTAAGATTTAAGGCACGATGCATAAATTAAATTACGTGATTTAAATTGATGAATTGATTAAGTGATCCATAGCGCGCCTTCGGTTCATTAAGAGTCGTAGTCTTTTCGCTCTAAAAGTGTCATTTTTAGTTTAAAAAAACATAAAAAAACTGTAGTGGTTGAAAATTTTATATAGTGGGTGGATCCAAATTTCTCCTTAAAACAAACAACAACAAAAATGACTAAAAAAAACTCAAAATTCTACGTTAACCAAATTTCTCAATTAATTTAATCCAAATTATTATTACTTTAATAAACAACAAATATTACTCAAATTATAACCAACCCGGCCCAAAAAAAAAATCTCAAGCATTTGTCATAAAGATAAAGAGCTTCTCACTCTCTAACCTAAAAACCCCACCCCGACTCACTCTAACCTTTATACACATCGCTTCACTCTCACTCTTACTCAATTGAGTCGTCTAAAAGGTCACCTTTCTTATTTTTACAGCATTAAACCTAATAAATTCCTCCGGTGAACATGAGACAATGACTCTTTATCTCTTCAAACTCTCTATTTCAAAAATTCATTCGCCGACTTTTCCCAACCAAAATAGAATCAGATCAAACCATTTCGTAGCAAAGTGCGTTATATTTTTTTTATAAAGTATTCAACTTTGTATTTCGATTTTTTTTAATCTTAGAGCTTAATTTTACTTAGTGAACTGGAAAAAAAGGCTTATAATAAGATCCAAGTATTTATGCTTCTTTACCTAATTATTTTTTTAAATACGGTTTAAATAAGTCGAGATTTTTTTATATTTTCATTATTTAACGTTATACCCAATTTTCTTATATTTTGAGTATAGAAAAAAAATATAGATTTCAAAATTTTAGATTTGTAGTTTAAAGATCTATTTTTTATACATTTTTTATAATGAAAATACATCTATTTTAAATCACGTGTATATAATGTAGTTGTTCACTTCAAAATCGGTCTCACTAATTTATTTGTTTTTCGTCTCTACATTTCAAATTCCTTTGATTTAATTAGATTTTATTTATAAATGTTCATTATTCTGATTTGATAAAACCAAAATTGATAAATTTGTAGCCACAGTGCATATTAATAAATAAATATAAATATATATTGGTTACCAATAAATCTGTATCAGTTTGAAGATCATTAAATTGTATTAAATTTAGCACACATACTTGAACATGAAGTTTATTAATTATCGTAATTTATTCCCTACATCTTTAATCCTAGGCATTGCACATGTTTAAGCTATTTATTGATTACAAAGATACCCTGAGAATTTAATAATTTCGCATATATAACTGTTTTCAGTTTATTGTTGCTCCATGATCTCTAGAAAAAATGAGAAGACTAAGTACATGAGATCCTAAGCAATCGAAATAAAAAGAATACAGTAAGTGTTACAGGTTGGAAAGATACATTTACATTGAAAAATATACATTTTGCACGAAAAATCGTTGAGTTATCTAGACTTACCCTTTGTCTGGCTGATGTCTCTAAGCAAAATGAGAGAAGGAGTCATTTTATATGGATTTCTTCTATATTGGTGTGTTATTTTCAGTTGTTTTTAGCAATGATGTTCAACAAACAACATTGTAACAAATTTATAGTGGTTTTATCTTTGAAAACTACTCAAGGAGAGAAAAGCTAAGGAACTGTCTAACTCCCTTAGGCATCCAATCACAGCCGAAGAAATTAATTTTCAATGATATTTCGTGTAATTGTTTTGATAATTTATTCATTTATCATTCAATTGATAAGTGATTATTAAATTCAACAATTGAACTAAATAATTATTTATTAGCTCATTGAAATTTCAATATAATTAAAAAATCATAACTATTTTTATATTGTCGGATATGAATGAGGTTGAAATAGTTTGGTATATATGGTTGTCAATTGTCTCTAGTCAAAGAAAAAATGTCAAAAGTTTTCAGATTTATTTATCTAATTAATTTTGATTACACATTCGTTTCATTTCTCAATGCATTAATGACACGTATACAATGTAGAAGTGTTGTCATTTTTGGAAAGTGCATTTTGGCGGAAACTTTCCAAAAATCGCACCTCTCCTTTGATATATGTATAGATGATTCGTAAGACCGTCCTACAAGAGACCTACTCTTAAATTAATATTGTATTTTTTTTTTCATAATCATGCTTCAAAGTTCAATTTTTTTTTAAAAAAGGTATGTATTTGTTTCTTTTTATACCATTAATATTAGTATATATAATTTTTCATCATTAGCTTCGTTATTTGTTTTTTTTTCAATTTTGAATGTGATTTGTCAAATATGCAGAAGTTAAAAAACCACACCTAATAACACATTTACAGCTACACCAATGGATAAAATTTTAATTATATCTCTCGTCCCACATTAAATGTTTACTTCATTCCGGACAAAGAGTCCACTATTTCATTATAGAAAGTTCACGTAAAGAATTCAATTTAAAAAATTACGGCATAAAAGTGTTATTTTCTTTAAAAAAAAATTAACTTTCAAACAAAGACTCTATACCCGAAACGGAGGGAGTATCTTTTAATAAAAAATATTTTGACATTAGTGTTCCTACTTTTATGTATATATTTGAGAAAATGATAAGAGGAAATAATCAAAAGTTCATTAACGAATAGTCGTGTCTTTGTGTTTCCAAACTCTTCACCAAGTATGTGGGTGGAGTCCCAACAACAAATATCACCATAATACAGGGTGAAATTACACCATTTTTCAGCTTGATCCATGGAATTAACCCTACAATTACAAAGAAAGAATGCATGGATGTTGAAATTAATATTAGTTCACATTTATAATGTGCCAACATTTGGTGATAACCCCAACTATTTATAGTATGGAGTGTATATTCCAAGACAAATAGATCACAATTAATATTTTTATTTTTATCTTTATCTTTGTTTTTATTTTTGTTTTGTTTTGTTTTTTGTTTTGTTTTTTTTTTCGCATAATTACTTAACTTACTTTCAACATGTTTTGATTTTGTTTTTTATCTGACACACGGAGCAAAAATTCAAACAACAATCAAACAATAGCATATCAAAAAATTCAAGCCAATTTTAAAGTAAAAATATTTATGTGTTGTGAAGGATTTTATCGTTGATGATAATATCATGAAATACAAACACAAATGTGGGAAAATAAAAGTTAATGTTTCTTGCGAAGACAGTGGTAACCGAATTTTTTGATGAAATCTTCCCATGGAAATTATTCAAGTTTAAGCCAATCCAATACTTGAATTGTATGATCTTAGATGTTATTATTGTACGATTTTTAAATTGTTGATTTTAGATTTAGATATATATTTAATTAATTTGTTTGGCATGGCCCAATAGTGGCTGTTTAACTCGAGGCCAAGGTATAATATCACTATATCATTCACTCGTTTAGCTCGAGAATTGGTGGGTTAGCCGAAACCGCCAATGTCGGACCAATTAACATCTCTAATTGAACACGTGACTGAAAATTTAGTTTTTATAGCTAAGTGTCTCAAAAAAATAGGACAAATTGTTGGCCGGTCCCTTTCCCAAATTTCTAACCTTTGTAGTACCTCATTTTTAACTACATAAATGCACTTTCGTTAAATTCTTCTGAAGATGTCCCGACTCTCATGCAAACAATTCAAATCATCACCATCGCACTCTGCCTTCACCCCGGTACGATATCACCTCCTCCTTAATTTTGTTTCTTCTTCCATTAATTATGTTTTGTCTCCAACCTGGTTTGAATCATCGCATTCATCTTTAAACATAAACAAAAATAACAATCAAAATCAATAACAAAATGCACAGATTATGAATTCGAAAAACATTCGCTCAAAAAGTAAATGAGCAAGATCGGGGAAGAGAACTCTCTTAAGGAAGTGAATCAGGACGAGAGCTAGGTCAGATTCGGGTTCAGAGATCGGAGGGATGCTGGAGAATTCCATAGTTTTTTTGTTAGAAATAATATATAGGAATTCAATACAAGAATTACAGAATATGTAAACAATTGAAATCGTTACTTCTTAGATGGAAGTCGACTGGTGATTTCAAAGTTTGTAGTTAGTCTTTAAGTTTGCAGGTAAACTTCAAGTCTGCTAGTGATCTTCAAGTCTGCTTGTGGGCAAGCGAAGTCTGCTGGTGTAGATATAAAGTCTACCTATAAAGGCTTCTGAAGTTGAACCAAAGTCAGAATCACCAACGAAAATAGGAGGCAAATGAATACACTAGCAAGATGTGATGCAAATGAATGAAGTTACAGCTAGTAATGACACATAAAGTCTAAAGTTACAGAATTCAAAAGAAAAATTAGCAAAATGTGTTTTTGTCTGAATAGACAAATTTGGTTCGACTTCGTGTCCGCGGGATGCCCCCCGCACATGAGTTCGATAATAACAACACATAAAGTCTGGATTACAAAATTCAAAAGAAAAATTAGAAAAACATGGGTTTGTCTGAGTAGACAAATTTGGTCTGACATTCGTGTCCTCGCCCACACATGAGTTCGGTAGCCTAAAGGCTAAATCAGACCATCATTTGCAACCCCCCCCTTGCGGGCGCACACGGGAGAGAACGTATTTACTATACACAAGTTTACCCTTACCACATAAGGTATTTATATATAAATAACTAAACAACTCAAACTTTTGTTAATTTTCCAATGTGAGACAAACTCACTTCCAATTTCCAACACCACACTTTAATCAATCATAATTTATTCATCAAAATACCAAATTTGACAAATAAATATATGATTTCGATGTTCTCAAGGAGTAGAACACATTTTCACAATTATTCTTGTCATTACACAAATGACACATTAAAAAATCAGTGCCTCAAGATTGCATAATTTCATTCTTTAAACAAAAATTTTCCAATATTTTTTTTCTCGAACATCTCAGAGTTCAATAAAAAAGAGAGAGATGGAGTAGACCTTGAATTTTTTGCATAAAGAGCCTTACGAATCCATCGAGTTCAAACAAAACGATAAGCGTGAAGATTTCCTAATAAAACAGACACGCGTTGGTGGGAACAAACTTCAACAATTAGAAAGGCTTGACTTGTTGGGAAAAGAAAAAGAATCCATCCAAGGAGAAATTGTTAATGATAATACACATATTTTAATTGCGATGCATTAATTTGGAATTACGATGCACAAATCAAGCATCAAAATCGTGCATTGCGATTAAATTTTGTGCATGTTGTTGCACGATTTTGTGCATCGCGAGGCATGAACTAAAACTTTTGTGCGTCTGTGTTTGGTTCATTAAGAGTATATTCGTTTTTTCCTTCAAAAAATACATTTTACTGCTTAAAAAAGTATTATAGCTTTTAGCGATTGAAAATATGTGGAGGGGATCGCCCGATTTTCACCAAAAATAAAATAAAATTGGAGAATGGAGTGCCTCTCCAATGTATTTTTATTAGGTGTCTCTCCAACGTAAAAACTCAAGTGATATCACATATGACTGATTCAATCGTGTAAAACTAATCCATGAAAATCAAATCATCATTGAAATACTACTCTCTTCCTCCCTAAATTTTAGTGTCCAGTTTCACTTGGCACATATATTTAAAAAAACTAATTGATCTTTTTTATAAAGGCTTAAATAAAAATTTGGCCTCTCTACTTTGACGGATTATTCGTTAAGTTCACTCTGATATATTTTTTCTCAATTTAATCATTATACTTGGTTTTTTTTTATGTTCATTACTCCGTCCATTTTTTTGAAAAAAAAAAGCTAAAAATCTTTATAAAAACCCAAAAATACCCTTACTTTTATCACGTGTTACTCACGTGATCTCCAAGCTTCAACAGAACTTGAATGTTCATGGACAATGAAGTATGAAGACATTGCCACTGGTACCATTGTTTGAATTGAAACAACAAGTTCAATGAGCTTAAAAGCTTATATCGGGGTTTTTTCAGATATGACGGTTTTAAAGTCTCGATGTCCGTTAGCGATAATCAAATTTGGGTTTCAACAAGGGAGAGTGAAAGAGAAATTCTGCAACTTTTGTTGAGGATGTGAATGTTCTTGGTGTCAGGTTTGATGCCGCAAAATGGGAACAAACCAGAGGGGAGTCAGGGTGGTACGGACAGAAAATAAAGCCAGGGTGAATTCGAACTCTTTAAACCCTGATTCACCTTCAACCTTCAACGATATCACAACAATGGCTCATGTTTTCTTAACACGTGATTGCAATTTCCTCCATGAGGGTTCATCTGATAAGGTCAGTTTCTTTTCATAATTTCATGAAAAATGGTCTAATTATTCGATCTCACACTATTTTTGCACTCACCCAGATCATTAGCTCAGACTTGTAAGACTCCAGTTCTGATAGGCCTGCAACAATTTGTACATTACCATTTTAATAACCCATTTATGGAATTAAATGCTTGAGTACACAACCCACTGTTGCCTTGTCAGTTTTTTCGCAATTGAAAGCACATGGGTTTAAGCATGATGTTTATACACATACAAATTTTATAAATTTGCTTTGTTATTGGGGTTTCAATAGAAGGTTATTGAGATAAATGGACATTAGAAATGGACGGTCATATTTGGGTTTTCACGTACTGCAATCATGGAGAAATGTAAAGGTTCACATTGATGTTTTCTCTTACACTGTTGTCACGGAAGCCATCGCCGGTCGCCATAGATACATGGAGTTTTAGAGAGAGAAAGGGAGAGGGAGAGATAGAGAAAGAGGTTTGTTTGGTAGTAAACGGTAAATATTTCACATAGTCTTTTGTTTTGATGATATTATAAAAAAAAAAAAACCCTCATTTGAAGTTAACCCTTTCATTTTTAAAAATTAATAAGGACATTTATGTCATTTTGAATATTTTTATCCAATGCTAATGAGATCCATCATTAAAATAGTACGAAAAACAAGGATAAAATGATAAAAAGTAATTCCTAAATCAGAAATATTAGAAAATTATAAATTTGCTAACACTAGTAAGGTTCACGTGCGTTGCATATGGTGAACGCACGTGTTGTTAATGATTTTTTGTAGTTTGGGTGAAATACGCTGTTGTTAGATTTCTACATCAATTTTTAAAAATATTTATATGAGTTTTTTTTTTCTATTTTCAAATTTGAAAATTCAAAACAATGAACATGAGTTTGTAAATAGTGAAATTTAAGGTAGTATTGGTGGTGGGTCTATAAATGATATGTTTTACAAATGAGTTACTTTGAAGGAAGGAGTAAAAAATTAAATAATAAAATATAATAAAATCAAAAAAATTAATTTTTAGATTAATGGTGAAATTTGAGGTGATATTGGTGGTAATGGTAAGGGTGGTGAGTCTATGAATGATAGAGTAGATAGAAGAAAGTGAAAGATAAAAAAAAAATTAAATAAATTCTGAATTTCAATTTTTTTGGAGTAATGCATTTGAAATTTATTTGTTTACGTTTAATTGTTGGATTCTTTTGGTGTTTTAAACTTTACAGCTTTTGTGAGATTTTTTATAATTTATGTTGTTGTGTATTTAGCTTTTCTAACACTAAATTTTTCGTTAATTTAAAATGTATTTTTTTTTTGTCAATGTGTAGCAACTTATCCTACACATTTTTTTTTTGTTGGTTATGTTTACCTCTCTTTTTTTAGGCTTAATTCTCAATTTTGTCACCCTACTAATGCGAAAAGTCTGCTAAGCTCACTCTACTATGTTTTTTCACATTTTTGTAACATTACTTTATAAAAAGTGTCAATATGATGTATGAAACATATGCAGTTAACGGGACTCTTTGAAAAAACTGAAATGCCCTCTTTTAAAGATGTAAAAAGACTAAAATATCCACCACCAAATTCTAGTGCTTTAAAGAATAAAATAAAATGGGGAATTATTATGAATAAAACCGCCAATTTGACAAACAACTTCATATCAAGATCGAAGGGAAAAGGAGGTGCGAGTTGAGGCCGAAGCCAGGAAAGCCGTCGACGAGCTGAGGGATGTGAATAGAGAAAAGAAGGGTGAGTATGAGAGCGATGAGCAGGCAACAAGAACAAGATTTGAATCAGAACTGACCAGGGATTATTGGGAGCATTCTACAGTCTCTTCAAGGCACTCTTGAACATGCCAAGGATGTTGTGTTTTACAAACCACCAATTTCTCTCTCTCTTGTTGATGAATGCAATTAATAATAAAAATATGGGAATTATGTGACCTTAAGCCCTGCTCTTGGATCTGGTTTTAGAGGGCTTTAAGTAATATGACCATGGTCTCCCAGCTAGAGTTTAACCCTTAAGAGTATCCTCCTTGCCTAAGCTAACTCCTTCCCTTTGGAGTTTGTGCATTTACCGTAGGCGTCAAGTCTTCTTATTAAAAGTGACGTCTTTTAGCAGAAAGAGGGGCCTAAGAAATCAAAAGGTAATGAAGTACTATATCGGCCAAGCAAGAAGACTGAGTCCTTTCCCCTGATATGCGGTATACCGTGTAGGAATTAAAATCAATACTAATACCTGTAGATCTTAATCTTCACATAGGAATTACCAAAAACAATGAACTAGATGCGGAAGCGTACCTGAATCCATGAGAATGATTGTTCCTTGGTTATGCGTCTTCCAATTGTAACGTAGTATCTTTAGGGTTTCTCTTGCTAATGGAACGGCAGAGAGAAAAGATTATTAACCTACGTATAAATGAGGACCATAACCTTTTATAGGAATAGTTTGACCTAATTATTAACTAGCCCATTATAAGTTGACAATTAGCACCCATGAGTCTACACATATTCAATTAATACCTCATACTTATCAAAAGATGACTTAGGCATATTTAACTTAGCAAATCACTTTAATCAGGCCTATTAACTTTAGATAATATGAAGTATATGTTAAGCCGCAGTGCATACACGTCTGTATGCCCAAATGCACATATTTATCATATGCACATACATATAAGTCCATAAAAATTCTTACAATCTCCCACTTGGACTATATGTACATGTGCATACGTAGAAATCTAATAATCGTACATCATACTATATACTTTATTAGCTCGAGCAATCCTTTACTTTTAGTCATCTTAAAATAATCCCATCCATCAGTCAAATTAACATAGGGATCAAAGAGGCTTTCGTCACATTTATCGCAACTAGACCCATCAGTGGTCACATACATTAACATAACTAACGACATGGATCAAGTATGGATGTGTAGCATGGAAATTACATGTAATGTGATCTTCACATGTCTATCTCCAACTGGTCCTACCTTAGTCCACATGAGATCAAATAATGAGTGCTGAATACTAAATAACTTTATACTTTAACAAAATCCAAAATTACAGAATTGTCATGACAATAAAAATAAATGTCAAGAAAATACTCAATACAAACTCCCACTGAAACTATGCATAATCTAACTGCATAATACCCATACGAGCAGTGTGCTCGTGAAAGACCTTAGGTGTCAAACCTTTAGTGAGCGGATCCGATATCATGGAGTTTGTCACAATATGCTTAATACAAATGTGACCACTCTGAATTCTTTCTTTAACAACAAAGAACTTGATAACTATATGTTTAGACTTAGAAGAGCTCCTGTTGTTGTTTGAGTAAAGGATTGCAGACTTATTGTCACAAAATAACTTTAATGGTCTTTCAATACCATCCACTACTGCGCCTCCCAGCTGGACAAAATTCTCAGCCCAAATCCCTTGATTTGATGCCTCATAGCAAGCATACAAATTCCTGCTTCCATAGTGGAAGAAGCAACGAGTGTCTGCTTAACACTCTTGCAAGAGATTGCTCCTCCAGCTAGCAAATAGATGTAGACCAAAGTAGATCTTAGACTATCTTGGCATCTCGCAAAATCGGAATCAAAATACCCAATGATCTCAAGTTTATCCGACCTTTTATATATGAGCATGTAATCCTTTGTTCTCTGTAAGTATCACATAACCCTTTTGGCTTCTATCCAATGTTCCATACCTGGATTGCTGAGGTATCTCTCCCTAACACTCCAACAATGAATGCCAGGTCCGGACGGGTGCAAACATGTGCATACATTAAACTCCCTACAACCGAAGCATAAGGGATATCTTTCATTTCTTTAGACTCAATTTCATTCTTAAGGCACTGATTGAGACTAAATCTATCTTCTTTAGCCACTGGGGTATCACCTGGTTTACAATCTTGCATACCAAACCTTTTGAGTACCTTTTCAATATATCTCTTTTTGTGATAATCCAAGAATACACCGAGAACGATCTCTTGTATTTGGATTCCTAATACAAAAGATGCATCACCAAGATCTTTCATCTCAAATCTTTGATAGAAATTTCTTAGTCTCATGCAATAGGTCTATATCATTTGTAGCAATCGATGATGTCATCCATGTATAAAACCGTAAAATTTATCTCGCCCTTTGAACTTATGGTATATACATTCATCAACCGCATTGATCTTAAACCAAATGATAATACAACTTGATGAAATTTATGATACCATTGTCGAGATGCCCTGCTTGAGCCCATATATGGATTTCTTAAGTTTGCAAACCATTTGTAGAATCTTTGAAACAAAGCATTCTCGTTGCATCATATAGATCGCTTTCTTCGATGTCGCCATTGAGAAACACGCTTTTACATCCATCCGATGTAACTATAATCAAAATGTGTCACTAGTGCCATAATCGCTCTAAATAAGTCCTTCAAGAAACCAGAGAAGGTCTTTATAATCAATGCCTTCCTTTTGAGTAAATCCCTTAGCAACTAGACGTGTTTATATCTTTCCAACATTGCCATGTGAATCCCTCTTGGTTTTAAATACCCATTTGCAACCAATATGTTTCACTCCTTCGTGCAATGGGACAAGATCCTCCACGTCATTGTCTTTCATAGGTTTGATTTCTCATTCATGGCATCCATCCACTTTTGAGAGTTTGAACTTTCAATGGCTTGACAAAAGGTGATTGGATCCTCCATCACGCCAATACTTGTCTCATGTTCATTGAGAAATACTATAAAGTCATCCGAAATTGCATTCTCTCTGGATCTCCTTAAAAGGCAATCGGTTTTTGAGGTTGTTGAGCTTGTTCCTCATGAACAATTGGTTGATCTAGATCAAGGGAAATTTCAACATTGTCTTTGTTGTTCCAAATGTTGTTCTTGAAACGTTGTTAGAGTAAGATCCCCGATCATGGTCAAACAACCGTAGGAAGAGGAATAGTAACCTAATCCTCTTCAAAGATAAAGTCTCTTACCTTATTTCCTCCCCCAAGCTCAATATTCTCAAAGAATCTAGCATTTCTCAAGCCTCAAAGAAAGTTCTTGATTTGGGATCATAAAACTTAAAACCCAAGGATCTTTCGCGTATATCCAACAAAATAGCTACTAATCGCTTTGAGTCCAATTTCCTTTCATTTGGCCTATAAGGCCTTGCTCACCAACCCCAAATGTGTAAATGTTTTAAGACAAGTTTCTTGCCCGTCCATAGTTCATAAGGGGGTTTTAGTCGTAGCTTTTGTTGAACCCTATTAAGGATATAAACGATGGTCTTTAGTGCCTCTCCCTAGAGTGAATCATGTAACGTAGTATGACTAATCATACTTCTTACCATATCTTTTAAAGTCCTATTTCGTTTTCCAGCCACACCATTCATGTTAGGTGTACCGGCATGGTATAACGTAGAATCCATTCT
>CM028384.1:22552273-22585769 GCA_013146195.2 Codonopsis lanceolata | reverse complement strand
AGTCTTCTTCTTCCCCATTTCATCTTCAAGGTTGAAGAAAGAGTTGAGGAGAAACATCATCTCTAGGGCAGCAAATTTGCTGCATTGTTAGGGCTAAGTTTTGGTAAGTTTCTACCTTTCTTCCTACTTTTTTAGGCTCCATTGACCCTAGGAATCAACCATGTGTGCTATGTGGGTCAATGGAAGCCATTGTTAGGAGTTTAGAAATGTATGAACCCTAGGATTTCAAGTTTATGTTAGAGCTTGATTGGCCTATGTGAGACCATGATTATGTGAAATTCATGTTCTAACTAGCTTATTGAACTTGATTATGTTGATTGTTCATGGATTGATGTTGGTTTGGTTGAGATTCTTGGAGGGTGCCTTGCCCTGTTTTAGCTTGCAAATTGATGATGATGTGAAGCTTGATTAATGTGTTTTATATGCTTAATAGAGTATAAAACTTTGCTATATGAATTGATTATGGGTATTGAGCTTGAATGACAAAGATGCTTGGGGGGATTTTCCCCAAATTGTGTTTGGCTTGTCAAACATGATTGTAAGCCGTTTTGAATTACACATGTTTAAGAGATTATATTAAACCATGTTTGTAAATTTTTAATCATGTTTTGAAGGTTATAGATTGGTATGATGACTTAGATGAAATTATGCTCAAGATGATTAATTTGTTCTAAGTTGCTTTGTTAAATAATTTGTTGGGTTTATATGAGTATATTGAACATTGGGATTATGGTTTTGGGCGATAGTTATGAATATAAGGGGGATGATGAAGCCTAAGCTTCTATTCCTTGAATTTTCGGAAAACTTAGATTGAACTCAACGGAGTTAACCTTTGGGTTAGTATGAATCCTAGGAACTATAATTTTAAGTCCTACGGAATTTTGGGTAGAATTCATGGAGGTCGAGCCTCCAAGAAGTTTGGAAGTGTGAAGCACACTTGATTATGAACTTATATGATTCTCGGTTGTGATGTTTATGCTAGTTGTGGATGAATTGCATGACTAGTTTGATAGTAGAGTGTTTACCTACTTGTTTTGAGCATATGAGTATATATTACTTGTGCTTGGGTTTTGAGTCCAAATGGAGTCGGTTTGGTTGGTTTTGGGGACGATACATCGTCTTCACGAATTGTGAGATTCGTGATCGCGATGGATCGCCGTGCCGGGTTGCACACCCTCCATCGATGGCCACGGTGGGGAAGTAGTTTATCTTAGTTGTAGTAATACACATGACTTTGATAACTATGGAACTCGGCGGAAGCGTCGGGACGTCGATATCTACGAGAGGGATATCGAGGGCACATAAAGGTTTTGCACGTGTTTTTGCGGGAGCGACAGCGCGGAGGAATTTGGGTAATGGTATCATATCCCTATATACATGAATTGTTTCACAAGTGCTTAAGTGAATAACGTGCTTGGTGAATTGGATATGATATGATGTTTGTTTTGGTTTCTTACATGTTATACTTAATAGATAACATATTGATTAATGTTGTAAGCATGTATGCTATCACATGAGTATTATTGGAATGTGGTTTTATGCCAAAGGTATTAATCATTATTGTTAAGTTTTATGCCTTGACATGAATATTATGGGAAGGCTATGTTATAACAATAACATGAGTTCTTGTTAAGCTAATATGCTTTATCATGAATATTATTCGGATATGGCATTTTGTTAAAAGGTGAATTATTGTTGTTAAGTTTATATGCCTTCACATGTAACCCATCGGAAGGCTATGTTATATCAATAACAAAATTATGATCGTTAAGCATATAATTGTCTTGACATGGATTTTAGTGAGATGTTATACTACAATGATAACATGTTTTATTAATGTTGAGCATGGATGCCATAACATGATTTTATATAAAGTTATTTCATGACGATAGCATGATGTAATTTATGATTGAGCATTATGCCATGATAGGAAGTTACGGTTAGTAACTTACTAAGTCTTTGTGACTTACTTTTATTTGTTGGTTGTTTTCCTAGATCCGAGCCGGCGTGCGGATCAAGTAAATCAAGAAGATTGCGTTGACGAAGTATTATTTTGGCAAGGTTGCTACTTAGATAGTTTATTTGTTTTTGGTGAGGTCGTTGGGAAGAGATGAAGTTATGTAAACTTCATGTTGGGGTAGCAACCTAAATGTGAATTGTGTTATTTGTAATTATGTTGTTTAGCTTATTCTTTTGGTAGCCGACAAGTAGAAGTGTGCGTCTTGGTCGATGTTTATTATGGTTATATCTCCATATGTTTTCTCGTTGTTAGTACTTATAAATGTTAGTACTCATGTTGATGGTAGCCGATGGTTTTGGTCGCGCTTGGTTAATTGGTGATTATGTTAGCATGTTAAATTGCTAGTTAAATATTATGTTTGTACTCCGAGGCATGTTTTTAGCCGTTGAGTTGTTAGACTAGAGTCTTAGACTTAGTGTAATGTTGGGTTCTACCGTAGCCCGCCGATGACTTGGTTTATTTTATGCTCTATATTGAATTGCATAACGAGGGAGTTTGTTCTACGTGCCCAATGTTGCGACGCACGAGTCGAATTTTTGGACCGAGAGATTTACTATCTCTTTGGTTGTTTAGTTTGAGCTTGTTAGCTCGGGCACCACCGCTATGTTATATTTTGCTTCGCGTATGTTTTGAGTTGTCGTGTATCGCCGTTATGGCCCTACCCATTATTTGCTACTTGTTTGTTGTTATTTGCTTTCTGGCGGCACGACCTTGGGATTTCGTATTGAGATCCGGGTTAAATTCGGGTCGTATTCCTCCGCTTATGGACAAACCTCCACTCCCCAGCCATCTAACCTTGAACCACTAACCTCCACTCTCCAGCCATCCCTACAACCCAAACGAAAACCTTCTTCTGACCAACCCTCACCTTCACCCAAGCCTAAACGTAGCACTACATAAAGGTCTTGACCCACCACCAACAGACCCTATGTTTTTACCTCCGCCACGGTTAGATGAAATGGCACTAACCTCATATTCAGCTGCTAAGGTAGAAAAGGAAGTCTGTCGGTACCCAACCTTCTATCCCTTCTCAACCCTCAACCACTGAGTCATCTACTCAGAGGGAATCAACCCCTCCGGAGGAGCCTATCCCTCAGGAGGAGCCACACACTCAGGAGGAGCCTACCCGATCACCCTCTCCAGCCCCTCCTTCCCCCTTCAACTACTCACCAGACCCATCTACCCCATCTTCACCCCCTTGTACCCCAGCCAACCCAACTACACCATCCGAACGAAACCAGACCACCCCTTCAGAACCAAGCCAACCTATCCCCCTAATCCTAACCCCCTGGTTTCCACCTATCCTATCCTCTGCTGCCACGAAGTTCATCTTTGAACTTTCGTCTGTAACAGAACTGTTTGCCAAACATCCCTCTACCCTTCAACCAAAAACTACCCCTTTGAGACCAAAAGACATTTCCTATCCTCCCCCTTCTTTCTGGTTCTCAACTGAACCCCTACCCAGCCCTTCCGATATCTGTGATCATTCGAACACAATATCGAAATACCTCCAACTCCTCCCTCTCCCCAAAAATCTAAATCCTCTTCTACCCATACCTTTCCCTCACGCGACTCTTCTTCCTCCAACTCAGCCACTCCACCTCTCCAGCAGCCCTTCCAGCCTACAATTTCTGCCGACGCCACTTCCTCTGCATTGAGCACGTACACATTGGCCTCGACCCTTCTCCATCCCAACCGGCCAACTCAGAAATTCTCAACCGCTTGGACGCTATCTACGACAGACTGGGAGAACTTACCAGTATCTCCACAGCTACCGCTGAGCTTGCAATTGCCACATACAAGGCAACAGACAGAAATGCCGCCATCCTTCGACAATTTCAAGAGGATATGTGGACAAGGTTTGGAGCGATGAAGCACGAGTCCACTGATATCAAGATCAATGTGGAATCTCAATGCAAGGAGTGCGTCAGACTCTGCTCTACTCTGTTCTACTAGCTCTTCCACAGACAGCATCACTCTTCATCTGGGTGCCGGACACCCTCATGTTCTCGAGCTCAACGACATTGCTCTCAACGCGTCTCATGATAAGATCATTGTCGAGCGTGAACGTGATCTGGCCATCACAGAGGAGGGACAACTGAGGTCTATCAACCGAACACTAATGGAGGAGAACAACAGACTACGTGAAGAATTGGACTACCGTTCTCGCTCCACCAGACCTCCTACCTCTGCCGATGATGAGTACACCAAAAGAGTTGAAGAACTTGAATGCCAGAGAAGAGAAAGAGAAGCAACAGACAAAGCAAACAAAGGCAAAGGGAAAAGGCCGTGGTAGCTCGTATCTTTCTCTCCCTAAACCTTTGTATCTATCTAAAGTTTTTGAAAACTCTATAATATTAAACTTCTCGTTTGAATACAGAAGTTTATTATTTTTCAAAAATTATCTTTTGTTTAAATTCTTGTTATTTCAAATTCATATATCTGCTTAGAATTTAAACATTCACTTTAAAATCCATTTTGAACTGTTTATTACTAATCCTTGTGTTGTTCTTTAAACCTCTTATGTTGTAAGCACTTAGATTAGCTTTTACACTTGAGATGTTTTCTTTTTGATAGAGGCATGTCTACCGTTATAAAACTAAAATTCTTTTTGACATGCTATTATCTATCATAAAGTTTTTTATAGCCCTCACTTGTAAGTAATGATGACCAGATGCAAATAGGAGGAGATTGTTGTTTCTCATTTGTATCTTGATTTACATCTGTTCATTCATTATATTAGGTTCTATACTTAGTGGCTAATTGGGCTACGTATCAATTAGTGTGGCAACCATGTATAGAACTTTGCCTTAGAATAGTTTTTATAGGTTTCATAGGTTCAGCGGAAGACTTCAGCTGAAGGCTTCACCGGAAGACTTCATACAGCATCCAGCGGCAGACCTTGTCTGCACCTACTCAAGCATGACGTGTCTAGTCATCAAAGCTTTTAGTAGATTAATTAAATTCAGCCTTTATCGATTTGAATTTAATTTAAACCAATCTTCTATCAACTCTTGACTTCTCATACACGCCTGTCCAGCTTTCCGAAAAGCATGAAGACTTTCGCCTCCTGAAAAGTGACAGAGCAGGTGAATAGACTGACACTTACAGACTATACCAACTATTGAAGGTCTACAACTCTGATTGCTCACCTACCAGTTGCTACAACAACTCTGCACCATTCCCTGCTCAGTATCAGTGAAGACGAAATCTACAAAGTCAGCTCCATGCATTTAATGCATTCAACCTAATAGAGCTATTACTCTTCTTCTTCTCCAACGGTTTCAAGAATGCCCCAACTATAAATACTGCCATTAAAGACTGAAGAAAACAATGCTCTGAATCTCTCCAACAATATAAAGTCTTATATACTCAGTGCATTCAAGAGATCTTAAACTGATCAACGAAGTCCTCAACAACAACAAAGAAGATCTGCATCAACACTTTATCTTTTGCTTCTTATTGTTGTTTCTTTAACTATTCTTTTGCACCATTGAATATTCTGTTTGTCCAGATATTCAATTCCCAACCCACAAACACAAGTCAAATATTTTGTACACGATCCATTGGAATTCTTTGTAATATAACTAGTGGAAAACATAGTGCACATTTAAATCCAAGGTTGACGGCCTTGGTGGTGGACGTAGCACTCTTTATAGTGCGAACCATCTCAAAATACTTGTGTTCTTTCATTACTGTTGCTTACTGCTTTACTGTTTCATATCTCTTTACTTATCGCTTCAAACTGCAGACTTGAGTATTCAGTAAAGTCTATCGGTAGTGCTTCACCGGCATACTTGAACTATCTTCCTTACAAGACTTCTGCTACTTCAATCTTTTCAATAGATTGCAAGTGTTTGTTTTAAGAATTTATACAAAGAGTTTTAAGTGTCTAATAAGCTATTTAACCCCCCCCCCCTATAGCTTATTATTGTGCCCTTTGGGACTAACACCCATATACATTGCTCCTACGTACTAACATTGTAGGAAATTTGACAAACAACAATACAAAATCATCCGACAAAATTCAAAATACAAAATTTCAAATGAAATGGGTTTGAACAAAAATTGAAGACTTACAGCGGGCGGAGCCAAAGTAAGAAATGTGGGTGCTCTTGTCCCTACGAATATTCTCTCAGTCATCCTCGGAGAACTCATATTGCACGACATTCCTTGATAAAGGTTTCTCACCTTGTTTTCTCTGACCCGATTCGGAGCTTGCCGGAGCTTTCCCTTTGCTAGATCGCGAAGAGGAAGCCATTACACACATAATGCAACAAATTTGAGGATAAATGGTTGAAAAATGAAGAAGATTGAAGAAAATGAAGAAGGGTTGAAGGCGACGGCTATGGAAGGAAGAACATATTGAAGTCTGTTATGTTGCTACCGCTGAACGCACAAAAGGGGAAGGAATTTTCCTTCCCCTCCCTCGAGGTTTCAACCTAGACGCTTAAACCCCTCAACTGCTCAAGTTTGCAAGTTAGCCCCTCCAACAACGTTCACTTAATAGAAGTTAACGCCCCTCAACGAAAAGTTGATTTCTGCGCCCCCCCTGGCCCAACAACACATCATTACTCCATACGGAACATCACCATATAAACAACAATAGGTACCTGCATTGCATTATTAATTGTTTACATGCATTTCTTCTTCATCAAAAGTTTTCACTTTTAAATGTTGCATCATATCTCAAAACTCTCATTACATCATCACATCTCATGTCTAAATTGTCATATCCATAATGCATCACACTTTAAATTCCCATGTTCCATATTACATCACATGATTAAATTGTTATATTCATACGGCATCGCATTTTCTTTCAAAACCAAATTCAAAGTTGCAATGCAAATTGTAACATGACTTTAAAAAAAAAATATCTGTTAAAATATGGAATGTTAATCATTCCCATAAGAGGCATAAACCTTGGATCTTGGGAATAGTTAGTACAAATCTTACTTTGAAATCTCTTGTCACTAATCATTTCCACAAGGGGTATAAACCCCGGGTCTTGGAAATGGTACAGAATCTGTTTGGAAATATCTTGTCACTACTCATTTCCATAAGGGGTATAAACCCCAGGTCTTGGGAATGATACACAAATCTTACTTGGAATCACTGGCCACTAAACAATTCCATAAGGGGTATAAACCCCAGGTCTTGGGAATGGTACAAAATCTAGGTTGGAATCTCTGGTCACTATCATTTCCATAAGGGGTGTAAATCCCAGGTCTTGGTACAAAATCTCTGGTCATTGATCATTTCCATAAGAGGTGTAAACCCCGGGTTTTTGGAATGGTACAAACCTTGGTTAAAGACTTCTGGTCACTAATCATTTCCATAAGGGGTATAAACCCCATGTCTTGGAAATAGTACAAACAAAAAAGAAAAGAAAAAAAAGAAAGAAAGAAAAAAAGAAAGAAAGAAATAAAAAGAAATAAAAGAAAAGAAAAAGAAGAGAAAAAAAAAAAAAAAAAGAGGATGAAAAGAGGAGGGAGGAGATCATGATCACTGCCCGACTTGCATCGCAAAATACTTTCAAATTATCAAAACTTTCCCAGCGATACAATGTCGCGAAATTGGGAATCTATTCTATCAACGACATTCGTTTGTTGGTGAACTTACGTTCACTTACAAACTCCGTCGTTGGGGGGATCTGTAGACACCCCAATTTCCTACCCCGTTTCCTAAAATGTCCAAAAATATACTTATTATATGAAGGGACTAACGAACATTACTTTTTTGTTAGCCTTTCGAGGGGGGGGGACAGAATGATAAGAATGATAAGATAAAAACACATGGTAGCATGATGAAAAATTGAAATTTATGAATGGGGACAAGTCGGGGCGCGACGCCAAATCTTGCATGTGTCGCCCCCAGTTTTGATTTCTTCCTTCTTCCAGTTGGTGCACTGGCTATGCTGCATGGACGAATTTTCTTTCACAATGTACAAGCTCCCAAGGCCCTGCTTCCCTGGTTGCCTGGCCTGAAATTTCCTATTAAAGGGATGCTTCAGCCTCACTTTTTCTTAACCCCAAGCCTTCTACTCTTCAGGCTTCCTCCTTCCTCTTCTCCCTTGCCTCTATGTAAGTGATCAAGGCTCCCAGCCTCCTCCTCCCTTACTTTGTGCAAGCGAGCCCTCGAGCCTTCGGCCCCCGGCCTCCTGGCCCCTCGGCAACCTCCTCCCTTACTCGAGCAAGCGAGCCCTTTCAGTCCTCGCCCCCGACGAGCCGATTTAAAAAGCCAAACGATGCGGTCACGCTGCCCGAATAAAAAAGACAACAATAACAACAAAAACAACAAAAACAACAACAACAAAAACAACAACAACAAAAGAAAAAGACTTTCTCTATCGAGATGACATGTGAAGCACACTAGAAATTACGAGCGCCTTGTGAGCTAAAGCCTAGGCGTATATACCAGGATCCAAATTTTACGCTACAAGAGGTAGGTACCAATTTATTATTCTGTCCCGTAGTTAATTAAAATAGAATAATAATAGATAAATTATAATATTAGTATTATAAATATCATATGTAAATAATGCGATAATTAGTTTATATATTTTGTTTATACATCATATAAATGTAGATAATAATTATAATGTTATGTTTGTAAATAACATAGGTAAATAAAGTAGTATTGTATGTAAATGTACATACAATATAAGAGTAGTTAATAACATGCTTAAATAATGGCTAAACACTTTAAATGTTAAAATAGCCGTTATCATGACCAACTAATATTTCACTTTCCCAATATATATACATAAGCCTTTTTCTAAACTAAACATGACAAACTAAGCATGTTATTTTTAGCGAAACTCAAATGAAACCAAAAGGGCGAGTTGAGTGCCTAACCCCTTCCCAACTCGTAATTTAGCCACCGGGACCTACACTTTCTGGTATTTTGAGTTTTTCTCTATTTATTCATGAAATAGAGGTGACTGACTCTGTAATTACAATTTTTAGAGTCCACAACGAGGCCAAGTGTATTCCCACGCACTTCAATGTTTTGAAACACCCACCTTATTGATGGCGAGGCCGTCTCGAAACGGGGAACTCGCAGGTGGCTGGTGGCTTATAGTTGATAGCTTAGGCTGTTGGCTGAATGACTTATGACTGATTTGGTGATAGACTGGTTGTTGCAGCTGATGAAAAGCGACTTATGAGTATATTTGTTAAATAAGCTAGAAATTATTTATTTACTATAAATTGACCATAAACCCTAAATTTTCAAATCAACTAGTTCCTTATTAAGGAAAAAAGTCTCACATTTATCTTAAAAAACTTAATGGGATAATACTTAATTAATATTTATTTACTTAATCTTACTTAAAATAATAAATAAATATGTAGCTATTTTCTACACAATTAGTATGTGTAGAATAGCATAGGTTGAATTCGTATGAGAATGCAAAGACATATAAAGAAAAGACAAAGAAATATCATGACATAGGGTTAGCCAACAAAATGTTTCATCCAGGTATGAAAGTGTTACTGTTTAATTCAAGATTGAGGCTATTCCCCGGAAAGTTAAAATCTAAATGGTCTGGTCCCTTTAGAATCGTACGAATTTATCCTCATGGGGCTGTTGATATTCAAAACCCTAAAAACAATGAAGTCTTTAAGGTAAATGGACACCGACTCAAGCCATATTTGGAGCCGATGTCAGTTGAACGAACAATTGAGTTAATCCGTTTGGCTGACAATGAACCACCCCGAGATTAGGCTTGAGTTTGGTCGAGCCAAAGACGTTAAACAAAGGCGCTAAGTGGAAGGCAACCCACTATGTTGAATGTTATTTAGTTTTATAGTCAGTTTAAATATGTTTTTCTTCGTTAAATTTAATTTTTGGACATTTAATTCTTAATTAAATATGCCAAAATTCAAGTTTGGGGGAGAAAAACATCTTAGTGTTGTATTTATATGTTTCTAATAATTTTTAGTTTAGAGTTTTTATTTAGTTTTTACATACACGAAAGATTCAAGACATAACGGAAGTTAACGGAAGGACTAATCTGCAAACTGTTGAAAAGCTAGGAAAGAAAACAAGTGGGAAGGTTCTGGACACCTTGCGGACGCAAGGTGTGAAGGACCTTGCGACCGCAAGGTCCCCAATAAATGCGGATTTCGCAAAATCGCCTTTGTCTTTGTCGGACATGGGGAATGAAGGAATCTCAACCGCTTTGATCGTTCACCTTGCGTATGGCACCTTGTGACCGTAGACCTTTTACCGCAAGGTCCTCTATATAAAGCGTGTCGGGTTTCTCTTCACAATTCACCCAGAAATCTTCCTCCTCTTCAAGCAAACAGCAGCAGCAGCCCTTCCTCTCCAAAAATTCCGGCGAAATCTTCCACATTCCGGCACTAACCTCAAGAATCTTCTCCATCCTTCACTACTCTTCATCTTCCTCACCCATCCATCCACCATTACACCCCCCTAAAGTTGAAGAATTTGTGAAGAAGAAGAAGAAACCTCCATTGTTGCCGACGCGGATCAAGCTCCTCTCAGGCTGCATTCACTCATTCTAGGCTGCAAACAAGTAACACTAACACCCTTTTTATTTTTACACGTCAAATATTTGCATGCTAGGGTGCTAGATAATTTTTAACGTAGATAAATTTTTGCATGCTTAGAATAAATTTTTAATTTTAAAATTTTAAAAACACACATTTTAATTGTTTAGACTTTTTAGTTTTTAAATTTTATTAAAACAAACAAAAATGTTCCGTAAGCGTAGAAATACCGGTGCCTCGACCTCCGGCCCCGCTCAGGAGGAAGAGCAACATTTTGACATCACCCGCTTGGTGTCCTACGAGGCATCAGAAAGGTACACGGCTAAGCTTTCAAAGTCCTTGGTGCGCGAAAGGGGATTCAAGGCTGAAGACTTTGGCCTTCGTCCCAATCTGATAGCTCGTAGGTGGGGGCTTCTGTTAGATATTCCGGCAAGGGCAGCCGTAGTGCCCATTGTCCGAGAATTCTATGCCAATGGCAACGTTGGCATAGATGGCGGTGTGCTAGACACCGTTAATGTTAGGGACATCGTAGTCAATTTTTCGTCCCAAAGCATTAACGCTTATTTCGGCACCTCCGACTTTGCGGTTGGTGCCGATGACTATAGCACACACCTCAACCCTCGTATCCCTGTCGAGGTGATCAATGCGGCCATCGCTCTCCCTGGTGTGGAGTGGTCCTATAACCGTAACCCACCATTTGGTCCACGCACCATGGGAGAGTCCTTCCTCCAAGACACGGCCAAGCCCGTGTATAAATTTGTTTGCGGACGTCTCATGCCCTCAAGTCACCAACACACGGTGAATTGGGAGAGGGCTGTCTTGACCTACACCATTATGACTGGTGGGTCTATTGATGTCGGCCGTTTGATCAACGGCCAAATCAAGACCCTTATTAGAGGTAGGACGAATGTGGGGTTCGCGTTCCCGCATTTGATTACCGATTTGTGTAGGGGGCAGGCGTAAGGATGCCCAAACACACGGAGAGGCTGAAGGCTAGTCCGGTCATTACAAGGGCCATTTTGTTTGAACATCACCAGCAGCCGAGAGTGAGGGTTCCTCAAGAGGAGGAACTAGAAGAGGAACAGGACCCGCTCGTTGGGATCTCCAACAGGTTGGAGGAAGCTGTCCTCCAAACTGATATGGTGAGTCAGTAGTTGGCACAAATGCGTGCCGACCAGCTGAAATTTTTCGGCTGGGTTAACACTGTGGGACATAATGTCTCAAATTATTATGGGCTGCCACCAGGCACGATCCCCGAGTTTCGTCCTCATTCGTTATCTCCGCCCGACTCACCATGAGTCGAGGCCCAAGTTCCATCCTCTTTCGTTAGGTGGACCCGCTATCTCCTTTTGATATTTGTCCCACCCCATCAATCCTCTCATATGTTCCTCTATTTTGAGGACAAAATAGAAATTAAGTTTGGGAGGGGGATTTAAAACTTTAAGTCTTAGCAGGTCCTAGCCTAACGAGGAATGGAGTTGGGCTATGTCGTTAGGGTGAAGACTAATTTCTTTTCTTGATGACCATTTAACTCTACACCCCATTTTTCCTGTTTTTATTTTTTCTGATTTTCGGAGTTGTTGGCATGACCAGAATACTATAATAGGAAGGACCTTTAGGTTCCTATCAAAAAAGTCAACGTCATCATCTCCAAATTTCTTACAAAAAAAAATTTCAAAATATTCATCCTCGAGTTTAGATGTGGTAATGATAGTCGTAGTCAATGAGGAGATTAGTGCAATGAACCGCATAGTTAGTCTGTAGATCTCTCTGAAATTTACTTAATTTTGCGAAACTTTTACTTTTCTCCAAATTCTTCATGCACTCACACCTGTCATAATTATGGATTGATTATAATAGTTTTATAAAGTTTATAACACCTACTTCATTACAAATAGATATGCACAAGAATATGATGCATAGCCATTCGAACGTAATTGTTGCATTGAATTGTAACTTAGGGTCAATTGCATGATAGTTAGATCCCTTGGATTTTTCTCATTTATATATCTCAAGCACACTTTCGAACTATGTCTGCATGCTAGTCTCAATTGTTCCTACCATCTGTCTTAGTGAATGCTTATGTGAAATCCAGTGATGCTAAACATTCAACCCCCAATTTCCATAGTTGATATGATATTTTGTGTTGTCTTACTTGCTTTAAATACTATATGAGCATTTGGCATTAAGAAATGACTTAGGCCATCTTTGGATCGTTAGAGCCTAAATATTCCCTGACCTATACTAAATATATCCCTAGTGTCCCCGTTGAGCCTAATGAAAAAGAATGGAGTATGCTAAGCACACTATTTAAACCCCCATTCGCCATCGTTTCTATTACCCACATTAACTTAACCCTAAAAGCCTATACACTTTTAGCCTACCTTTTGAGAGAGTAGGATGTGGGTGGGAAATTGATTCTAGGAGGACCACTTCTTTTCAGTTAAACTATTTTTCGGAAGACTTCTTCTTTCCGTCGTCGAAAAAAAAAATCATGTGTCGACGAAAAATGAAACGGAAGAAGAAGAGTGTAAACAAAGATTCAAATGGAAGCATAGCTTTCAAGAGAAAAATATGTTAGAAAAATCATACTGATAAGAATGATGTGATATTTTTAGAAGAATATTGTAAAACCCTGAATTATGGATTGCTTGTGTTATGCATGGATTCATACACTTATAATCATCATAAACATGTTCATTTAGCTCACTCATATGTTTGGAGTCAATAGCATGTTCGTTGACGTCGTTTGAGATGCACGTATGCATTTATCTTTCGCGAGATGCTTTGAATCTCGGGTTTGTGATTTATGTTGTTATCACATGGATAATTGTTAGAGGGCATTCATAACATCATTTATATGCCTTGGAGATTGGTTAGATGCTTGTTGCATTGTCGGTTTGGTTGCTAGTTTGATTCTAGCGTTAACCCTTCTTCGTTTGACTTTTTCGGTTGTCATTCGGGAGAGTTTTGCCTGAGTTCTTGGCCTTGTTTTGTTGAGGTTTGAGACTTGATTGTTTTGGTTATAGATTGAAGGACATTAAGGTTGAATTGTAGACCCTTTTTGGCTTGGAAGGACTCGAGAATGCATGCGGGAGAGTCCGGGACCGAGCAAGGAAGCAAGCAAAAGCCGGAAGGAGAATATCAGGAGGATGCGCTCGCATCACTCCTTCATGATGCGACCGCAAGGGTCCCTAAATCCTAATTACGGGATTTTGCAATCTGTTCGCGCACTGTCTGATTTTTACCCCCCTAAACCCAACTTAAACCTAACCTAAACCTATCTTATTAGCCTAAACTTGTCCTAAACACTTATTAGAGGTTTTAGGGGTTGATTAGTGGATTAATTAGGAGAGTTAATCCCCCCTATTTAAATCAAAACCAACGCACACTCTATCTAGTCGGCCAAACAGATACGACTTCTTCAGCTTTGCGTTTCTTCTGTGAGCACTCTACAGAGAGCTTGAGAGAGAGCTTGAGAAAGCGATTATAGGGTTCTTGAAGGGCTTAATCTCAGAAGCCATTGCTAGGATCTTCTTCCACCATTCTACCCGTGAACTTGAAGAGAGAGGTGAGGTGATCGACATCATCTCTTGGAGTTCGTTTGACATTTTGTGAGGGCTGAAATTGAGTAAGTTTCTACCTCTCTTCCTTTTCTTTTTGGCTCCATTGACCCTAGGGAAACAACCATTCATGCTATGTGAGGTCAATGGATGTCATTGTTAGGGTTTGTAGAAATGCCATGAACCCTAGGTTTCCAATTTTGATGGAGTTTGATTGAATCTATGTAAGACCATGATTTATGTGAAATTCATGTGTTAAATAGTCTATTGAACTTGGTTATGTGAATTATCCATGAGTATTGAACTTGATTTGGTAGAGATACTTGGAGGGGGTTTTGCCCTAATTATGTTTTGGCTTACAAATTATTGTTGTGAGCTTGATTACTATGTTTTATATGTTTAGTAGAGCATATTAAACCATGTTGTGTGATTTAATCATGATTTGTAAAATATGATTGGTAAGGTGTCAACAAGGAATTTATGCACAAAATTGCCAATTTGTTCTAAGTTGCATTGTTAAGTAATTTGTGGGGTTTATGTGAGTTTATTGAACATTGGGATTATGGTTATTGGCGATAGTTATGAACATAGGGGGATGTTGAAGCCCATGCTTCTATTCCTTGAATTTTCGGAAAGTTTAGATTGGACTCAACGGAGTCAACCTTTGGGTTAGTATGAATCCTAGGAACTATAATCTTAAGTCCTACGGAATTTTGGGTAGAATCATGGAGGTCGAGCCTCCAAGAAGTTTTGAAGTGTATGAAGAACACTTGATTATGAGAGCTTATATGATTCTCTGTTGTGATATTCACTACAAGAAAATGGGGTATTTGGGAAGGCAAAAAACCGTGCCAAATACTGCCAAAACCGTCCCAAATAGTATTTGGCACGGTTTTGGGACGGTTTTGGCTCCTTCCTAAATACGAGGGTGCCAAATACATTTGTCTCGGCTCAAAACCGTCCCAAATACTATTTGGGACGGCAAAAGGGACGGTTTGATAGGGTGGCGCCAGTTAGTGTGCATTTGGGACGGTTTTTGTTAAACCGTGCCAAATACTTGCATTTGGGACGGTTTTGTTAAACCGTGCCAAATAGTTTTTGGGACGGTTTTTCTGCCCTCCCAAATAGTAGATTTAGGCACGGTTTTTATTCCGTCCCAAATAGTTTTTTGGCACAGTCGGGTTGCCCTCCCAAATAGTAATTGGCACGGTTTTGGTTGCCTTCCCAAATAGTATTAGGGACGGTTCAGTTGCTCTCCCAAAAAGTTTTTGGCACTGTTTTTTTGCCATCCCAAATTGTATTTGGGACTATTGGGTTTGGTCTCCCCGCGTAGTATTTGGCACGGTAGATGCCCTCCCAAATACCATTTGTGACCAATTATTTTTGTATTTGATATCGTTATAATATGCTAATTATCAGATGGAAAACAATTATATTTTATAGAAATGAATTGAAATCATAACATAAACTAATTATATAGATAAGTTTTTAATTGGTACCCAATTAGTCAAAAGCATAATATAAAAACATTCAAAATTACATAAAAGTACAATAAAAAAAAGATTGTATGTAGATCAACTACCCTTCAAAAACTAAAGTTTCAATAAGTATCTTTCTTATACAAAAGTGTCTATTGAAATAGATAGATCACTTCATTCATCATTGAAATAGCTAGCTCAAGTCGTCCATCGGTGAGTTGGTCCGAGCCTACAATAAAAATTATATAATTAGTATAAATAACACCAAAAAAAGAAAGAAAAAAAAGAAGTATCTCAAGAGATCTACACTATAGGGTACTAGATCTACCTGTCCTACACTAGATCCAGAGCCATTTATATCCACACGAGGAGACGATGTTGTTATTCCATGTGCATCCAATAAATGTTGCATGCGCTTAATTTGTTCAAGCATTATAGTTTGATTGTTCTCAAATTCAGATATTTTTTTAGCCATGTTTTCGACTTCATCGGAAGAACGTATTGTTAAGGTTGACCGAGACCCAAACACCTCACGAGGAGATGGTCCTGAACCAAACATCCTCACACGCCCATGTCCATCAGTCCCCATCACATCAACAAACACTTGTTCTTTGTAAGCTTGTGTTTGATTCTCTTCAGGTACCTCATTAATTTTTTGAGTGATCCTTTCCTAAGAACACAAGAGTAACTCAAAAAATTAGCGAACACTAAAGTAAACAGACCATATATATAATAGTACAAAATACTAAATTACTTACCACTAAGCTTCTTGTGTCATCGTCAGGTATGGTACCATCCTTTTTACTTCGTGTTTTGATGAACACGTTAGCACGAGATATATCCTCATTATTTGCTTTCATCTAATTACAATACAGACCAATGTCTTACCCAGATTAGCCGGAACTTAAAATTTTCCCCAGAAAGGAAAGAATGAAATTCGCGAAGTGAACCAGAATCAGTATATAGAATAAGAAAACGATGCAAACTGTTACACAAGAAGCTAAAAAATAAATGTGGCAGAAAAATGATATCTTAAGTTTCTACTACTTTTATAGTGTAAATACCAGCATCAATGGTCATACAGCAACAACATGAGCAAATAATGCCAAAACACAAGTCTCTGAGAGTGAAACAAGTAAAGCATGTTTTACGGTGCTGAACCAAAGCAAAACCATAACTTTCTCAACAAGACAATAGATTGAATTAAGTCCAGAAGTGCGTGTTTTCCATCGTTGTTATTACATCATCTCCTAATCCCTGGTGTTTCTAATAGTAAAGAGTTAGTGTGAAACAAAAATCTAACGTATGACAAATATGACAGTCCTTTGAAGGTCTGAATTATATCCCACCCTTTTGTATTTACTATTGCCACTTTTAAAGTTCAATCCGTCCGTATACCTGGATCACCGAACTAGTGCACTAAGAGCTCATTCAATTGCAATGACACATGATGCTTCCTACCCTTATAAAGTATTCTGATTATTGTAGGAAGACAAGGAGAAACTTGAGAACCAACTGCATGATATGGCAGCAGCAGTTGAGAGATTGGAAAGTAGCAGACAAAGCTGCTAATGTTGGCTCTGGAGTATGAAGTTCGCAAGGGAGCAGATAATTTACCTCAGTCCTAACTCTATACAAAATATGTTTGCTAAACTACTTAACAAACTATAATAGAGAAACTAGAAGTAGAACAAGGAAATCATGCACAGGAAGATGATTACAACTTACAAGGGCCAGCTTAATTTGATTATGAAACATGTGTTAATAGAAAATATGTGTGTCACTTAAGTAAGTGTGATTGAAAAAAATATAGGGTCGGCCAACATATATATATATATATATATATATATATATATATATATATATATATATATATATGAAGGTTTGGATTATATCAGGGTTTGATAGATAAGAAATTTAATGATAATAAATTTTTTTTTTGCCAGACAATATGTTTCCTGTGAATGTACATGTTTAAGATATTTCTAATTAAGTTTACTTCCTGTTATGGCCCCAGCAAAACAGCCACAAGGAGTACATGAAACTGAAATCCAAATATGAATCGCTACAACAGTATCAAAGGTAATGTCTGATGGAATAAAAACAGGAAACAAGTGTAGATGAGATAAAATATATAAGTTGATCTAGGGTTAATGATTATACAATTGTTGAGCTAATTTATTTATGTCAATTCTAATCAATCTCACAAATTAAGTTACTACATTATTTACTATGCAAATTCTAATCAAACTACAAAACAAATAGGATAAAAATGATTTTTGTATATGTGATGTAAGCTTGAACATTGCTTTATGACACCATGTATGATATATGGTGATGGTGAGCAGGACATATTTATCCCCATTGTCAATAAGCTCATATTAATTTAGCTATACACAAAAAATAAACCCTAGCCCTAATTAGTAATAGCAAGTGATTTGATCATGTTCCCTAGCTAGCTAGAACTGATGAAATTATTTAGAAATATTTCAGCTCTATCGGTTACTTGTTAAACTTAAATTAAGTCGAGCGGAGCCGAGAGTGTATTAAAGAAGGTATTTTTCTCAAATTTACAAATTATGAGATGTAATATGTTAACCTCATCAATTTGGTAAATACACGTACAGATGCTTAGAATGAAAGCATAAAAAGACCCAAGTAGGAATCAAGCTTAAAGACTCGGTATTATATTTCTACAACTTAACTTCTAAGCAACACTTACCCCAAAATATGATTTAAAAACCTATATAAATCCATCGTTTCCTCCTTCCTCTTCATCCAATCATTCCCCATAAATATAATACTTCTCTTTGATTTGAATTCCTTACAGAAATGGCCTTCTTCTTCTTCTATTCTTTTTTTTTTTTCAAACAAATGTTCTGCGGGAACTAAAAATACATGGTATTCAGAATACAAGCCTGATAAACTCTTGGATAAATAACACACTCCTGATTCTTAGCTAGGATTTGAATTGAGAGATGTTCTCTGCAAAAAGGTACATGAAAACAGATCCTACTCGGAAATGAGCAACGGCCAGCTCGTCAGTTTAGTTCCTCCAACTTGTAACTTGTTAAATCCTGTAAGCTTGCTCTGCAGATCGAGAAAAGCCAACCGGACAATGCCACATCAGTCGTCGTAACCCCTATAATCCTGCTGCTGTTGCTGCTGATGATGAGAGTCATAATATTGGTCTCCATTCTGTGCGCCGCCACCATCACTATTGCTGTCATTGATGTTGTTACTAACATCATTCTTTGACCGAATCTTGCTGCTCCCTTTCCCTATTCCTTTGCATCAATCTTAGCCCTTCTCTCACGCCTTCCCTATTCGGACTCGGCCTTTTCTCCCTCCGGGGCTTCTACTGCGTCCTCCTCCTCCTCTACGTCCCAGGACTCACGCTTCTAGGCCTCCTGCCCCTATCGTGGTGGCGTTGATCTGCCAAATCACCCCCTCTTCTACCAAACCCACGGCCTCCGCCTCCACCGCCACCACCATGTGGACGCTCGTCATAATTACGATTCCTCTGAGGACTATGGCTTCTGCTCCGACTACGCCTTCTTCTACTCCTCCCAAATAACTGCCTCCCCAATTCCCTGCTAATCTTTTTCAGATGCATGAAGTTGCAGTAACCACCTCGATTGCATACATTTTCTTCATACTGCCTACAAGTAGCTTCACGAAAATCTGTCACTGGAGAGAAGTCCACAATAATAGGACGCCCTGCATAAAACCTTCCACTAAGATTGTTCAGAGCATTTGCAGCATGTTCTTCTTCTCTAAACTGGACATACACATTCCCCACCATGTGGTCAGCCAGATTATCACATATGTTTAGGCTCTCAATCTCTCCATACTTACTCAGCTCCTCGAACAGATCTTCATAAAAATCCTCGAAATGGTCTTGGATTTTGCGGGGGTCAAGGGGATGGCCCTGAGGATCGACGCCGGGGGTGATCATATCAGGGCGTTGGTACATGTTGGAGAGGAGGAGGGTAGGGCTGATGCTGGGTTTGGTGTGGAGACGGGAGCAATACAATCTCTCTCATTTTTCCTAGCATTGTTGGCATGTTCAGCTCTGGCTCGTGACTTTTCAATCGTGGGTTACACCCCCGATGATTTGACGTGCATCGACAGGGTCATCAATCTATTCGAATCGTGGTTGTCTAAGCATGGGAAGATTTACGAGAGCATTGAGGAGAAGTTGCATAGGTTTGAAATTTTTAAGGAAAACTTAAAGCACATTGACGAGACAAATAAGAAGGTTAGCAACTACTGGCTTGGATTGAATGAGTTTGCTGACTTGAGCCATGAAGAGTTCAAGAATACGTATTTGGGGCTCAAGGGTGAATTGCCGCAAAGGAAGGAGCAGTCCCCTGATCAAGAATTTACTTATAGAGATTTCGTAGATTTGCCAAAGTCCATAGATTGGAGAAAGAAAGGAGCAGTCACTCGTGTCAAAAACCAAGGTTCATGTGGTAAGTATGTATATCAGCATTATGTTATCGTCTTGTCATTTTCAAGACTTTGGTTCTTAAAGAGTTCTTTTATATATACGTAGGTTTGGGGCATTTGATACAAAAAATATAAAATATTAATGTGATTCATGTTTCTGAGTAAATTTGGTGATATGCAGGTAGTTGTTGGGCATTTTCAACAGTAGCTGCAGTTGAAGGTATAAACCAAATTATCACAGGAAATCTGACTGAGTTATCGGAGCAAGAATTGATTGACTGTGACACCAGCTTTAACAGTGGCTGCAATGGAGGTCTCATGGACTATGCATTTTCCTTCATATTATCTAATGCTGGGCTTCATAAGGAAGAAGAGTACCCTTATATCATGAGTGAAGGCACCTGTGATGAAAAGAAGGTACATCTTGACCAACAATATGATAAAATGGTTGAATTGTTCTACATGCATTGATAGTTGCTTGAACTGTCGCTCTGATTTTTCAGGAGGTTTTGAAGCTAGTTACTATTAGCGGGTATCATGATGTACCTCAAAATAGCGAAGAAAGCTTCTTGAAGGCACTAGCAAACCAGCCTATTAGTATAGCCATTGAGGCATCTGGTCAGGACTTCCAATTTTACAGTGGGGTAAGCACACTACTAATATATGGAGATAGAACTTCACACACACACACATCTCCGGTACTTCCAATTTTACAGTGGGGTAAGCACACTACTGACATACGGAGATAGAACCCCACACACACGCGCACATATTTGGACTTAACATGGGATGGACTCAGAGTTAGACTTTGATGGATTGACCAGGCTTCTAACCTTGTCTATGTCATTCGGATTAGTTCAGGTCTAAGACGTATAACAAAAAAAGAGATCAAGCAACGAAACTAACTTGATTCCGGTCATTTTGGTTCGTGAAACCTGAAATCCCTGGTTAAGTATAAAGTTGCGCAGGCAATGCATCAGTAATTAATGGCTGATTTTGGACAATCATATATGTAAGTATGTAACTACATGATTTTATATAACAACTTACAGTACCAATAATATACTTTAGTTATTTGATCATTCTGATTCCGAGGGTCCAATCAATACCTCACACATTCAAACCTAAATCGACTAACTTAGTTGAGTTAGCATGGTTTTTCAATTTTACGATTCCAACTTCTTTTCGGCTTTTCAATTTTTTCACCTTATCAAATACATTATGGCAGGTATGTTGCTGGAAAGGATTTAGTGCAGAATTTTTTTAGTGATGTTTCTAGAGCAGATTTTGGTTTAAGTGTATATTTAAGGCAGCTTCTCCAAACTTCAATAACTATAACAATCAAGACAATCTTTACCATGTTCTTCAAAAATGTAGATTATTAAAAACAGTCTTTATGCATTTACGTATAACAACAAAACAATGGTGCACACCCATCAAACGAGGGCACCCCAACAAAGCATTTACGTACAACAACAAAACAATGGTGCACACCCATCAAGCGAGGGCACCCCAACAAAGCATTTGCGTATAACAACAAAACAATGGTGCACACCCATCAAATGAGGGCACCCCAACAAGCATTTTAGTTATGTAGCTTACCTCTTCTCGAATATTAGCGTGTGAAGTCCTTCCGGTCCTGTGTGGGAACTCAAGTTGCTTACGATTTGCAGAATTACGTTCAGCTTCAGCCTAAAATACAAGTCATATTTACAGCACATAAGCTTATACATTATATAAGCTTGAGTACATCAACCATGCAAAGACCTAAGTATACATACCTCAATCTTTTCAAGCTTCCAATAATCCACCAAGTCGGGCCAGTGATCAGGGTCTACCCGAGTATCAGTTGGTGGAATCAAGAGTTTTTCAGCATCGTCCTTATTTGGAATAAAATAACGTTCCTTCACTCTATGCTTCCACTTTTTCCACAGCTCACCAATTTCAAATACATGTACATATGCCTACTATATAGCTACCGATTTCACTAAAAAATGATGTTTAGCTAGTTGGTAAACAACTCTCTACAACTCATGATTAATAATGGTAGAACAGCCTAATATATATTATAAAATGCTAACCGTCAATTTTTAGCAGCAGGACCACATTACAATAATAGGAGATTAAAAGATCTTTGTTACTAGCAAGTATAATATCCTACAAGGCTAAAAAAAATTAACTGGTTAAATGCGACTTCTTTTTTGGGACGGAGGGAGTAAATCATTTTTGTCATACACTAAATAATAACAAGTTAAGAAATTTTTGAGTTCGAGCTCGAGCCTATAAGAATCGAACATGCTTGAACTCGAGCCTAATGTTGAGTTGTTTGTTCGTGTAGAATACACATCCATGCTGAGATCAATTTTGTGTTTGTGTCTTTACTGGGTTTTTTTGTATGCCATTTTTTTGCTGCCTAAATTTACAAAAAGCTTGCGGTTTAGTTTAGTCTCAAATTGAAATTGTATGCTTCACATTAGCAGTTAATTGAAAACGTATGTGGCTGCTATCGATTGTTGCGATTGTGGTCATTTATAAAGGGTCACACTCTAAGAGCATGTTTAAGTTGTTTATAAGAACATTAAAAGATGTGGCAAATATCAGGTTAGCTAGGAAACAATTGACTGCCCAAAAGAAAAGGCTATGCACATTCCAACTAAAGTTAACCTCTTGCAAGTGGAGGATAAGGCAGCAGACAAATGGTCCACTGTCCATGTTATTCATGGGGGCTAGAAGCTATGGTAGGTAGAAACCTAACATTAACAATATTTGTGAAAATGGATTGGCATCACTCTACACCTTTTTATTTCTTATAAAATCTCTCTCAAGACATGCACTGCCTTGGTCTATAAATACTACTCCCCCTTTAATTCCTCGGTTTATTATCCGTGACTCCAAACTAGTTAATAAAAAAAGGTGTTACTGATTAGCCTTTGGAGGAAATTATGGTATCCACTAAACAGATTTGTTAAGGAATGCTCCTTATTAGCTAATTAGTTGTCTAGTAGTAAGAATATTGAACTCTGGCTCAATGAGCTGCCTCTTCTTCAGATTAGTGACTACCCTTTTCTACGTGTGAGAAACTGATCACTGAAATTTGCTTGATCCTGGTAAGCCAAAAAGCAGAATCAAGTGAGATATGCTTACTTGTCAAGTTCATCTTTTAGGAACCTGTACTGAATGCCCTAACAGGATATTGAATAGATTAAGTGGCCGGAGCCCAATGCCTACAGATAAACAGGCGATGGCTCGAAAACTAATATCTCCTACCGACCACATTATTAGCAAAAGACAAACCAGAAACATCAGTGGAAGAAAGTTTAACCACAACCCAATAAATAAAAAATTTAATAAAGTTATTTAAACCAACTGCAATCAGTACAGAAGGCACATAACCTTTGAATTTGTTCTTAAGAGCATATGAGTGTTTAGAAGGGTCCAGGTAAGTACTGCCTGCAGCACTTGTTAAGAAATCAATGTTTAGCAATGTTCTAGGTAGGGAATCCTAACTAATACGTTGGTGAGTTGTCATGATGAAGAAGATTTTTATAGTACTCTTAAAATTACATTCTTGGGTTTGATTATTAGGGGAATACTAACTAGTGCGGTGGGCCACTATTCAGGTGTTTATTTGTGGAAAAGTTTTGAACTGGAAATGTGCAATGTTACCGAAACATTGGATGACATTCTAATTCAATTAATTTCCATAGATAATCTTATCAGAAGTGTACTGGGGGCTGAACCCAAGGGGTGGGAGAGATGGCAAGGGCATTTAGGCCAGGCAAAGACCTTGATGTACTTGGTTCCAATCTCCATACCAACAAGGGGTCACACTTGCCTATAAAAAAATAGTGTCCTGCGGGCATTCACTATGAGGACCCTTAATATAAAGTAAAAATGATCGAAATAGACAAACATGTTCTTTGCCTCAACTTCTGAGCCTTGGGTAACCAAAATTTCATACTTGTTGAGGCTGCATTATAGTGTAATAATCTTGTATAATGTGAATGTGTTAAAAGTATGTTGATATTTCATTTTGCGTTTCAATTTTTCTTAGATTATTTCTTCATACGAGCTGCTCTTACTACCATCAGTTGTCAGTTGTGTCAATAGTTAAGCTGTAAGGTTTGTTAATCAGGATACATATAAAGTAACGAAAAATGAATGTCGTAAAAATCCCGAGTCTTCCCAGTTGAATAAATGATGTCTTGTACTTTCAAGACAGTATTGGATCTGGAATAGAAGTTCCTTTCTTGACCTTAAATGGATTGTCACACACGTAATGTATAATTGTGCATATACTTCGTGTAGATGGATTATCTATTAATCCCCAACTTGCTATGTTACAACATGTAGCTGTTGTTCCAGACTGTTAGTGTGTTCATATCGATACTTCTGCTTCATGTGTAAAGGGGATGAGGAGTCTACGAACCATCTGCTCATTCAAAGGAATTATGGAATCTCATCTTTGGTCTTTTCAAAATACCTTGGGCTATGCCCCGTAAAGTGAAAGATATTATTTTGAGTTGGATGTGTATAAAAGAGGGAGAAGGAATTGCATATGACACGCAGCCCTGCTGTGTATTTGCTGGATCATTTGGAGGGAAAGAAATAGACGGGTGTTTGAGAATGAGGAAAGGACAGTGGATAAGTTGAAGGATGAGCTGTTGCGCACGTTACACTTTTGGTGTGCCAAAGATTTTAATTCTTACCATATTGATTCTGTTAATAATTTTTCTTTTGATTAGACTTTTGTGTATACTCCTAATGTACAAGGACGCGTCACTTGTTTTGATGCTTTTGGTATATAATATCTTACTTATCAAACAAGAATTACTAATCAACGTCTTGTCATATGCATCCAGGAACTTATATTGATAAGAAATGCCCATTTACCGGGGATGTCTCTATTAGGGGCCGCATACTTGCTGGGACCTGCCACAGTGCCAAAATGATGAGGACCATTATTGTACGGCGCAACTACCTTCATTATGTCAAGAAATACCAAAGGTATGACTGCCACCTTCTCTAATATCTGCTCTATTTTTTGAAGTCAATTTGATGAGTACTTAATAGGTTTAGTTACTTCTAGGTATGAGAAGAGGCATTCCAATATAGCGGCTCACATTTCTCCATGCTTCCATGTGAAAGAAGGAGACCATGTCACTATTGGTCAGTGCAGGTAAATAGTTCTTATGAAATTACTTTATCAAGGTATAAGTGTTATTTTTTTGGACTGGCAATGATGTATCTTGTTTTGTAGGCCGTTGTCGAAGACTGTGAGATTCAATGTCTTGAAAGTGATCCCAGCTGGCTCTTCTGGTGCTGGGAAGAAGGCATTTACAGGAATTTGAGTTAAGTGTCCATTTTTCTAGTTAGTGTGTTGTGGTATTTAAAGAATCGATGGAGATAGGCTATGCTACTTCGCTTATGTGGAGCTTAATTAAGACATGCTGGATACTTTTTTGAAAACATCTAGAAAAAGGAATAGCGGACTCTTTTTAAGGAATGGAGGGAGTATTTAATAAGAAGAATGTGGAATCAATGCACAAACAAAAAAGAGCTGAATCAACGGTCTAAACAAAAGAGAGAGAGAGAGAGAGAGAGAGAGGCCCCGATTCGACTTTAAAAATATAGAACAAACTGCTCTGTTATGAACTGCCGATGTGGAATACTCTGAGTAAAGGGAGTACAATAGTATTCACATATAATTGTTGCAGCAAAGTTGATTTTTTCTAGTCTCTTTCTAAGTTTTAATTGATGAACATCAGTACAGAAAGAGATTTAATACTTGCAAGACCACGTAGCTTCAAGAATTTAAAATATATACTTGACTTAACTAAACACATCCCAAGACATCGCATATATCGTTGCTATCCAACCAAATCCAAAATGCACGATCGTCGCATTTCACACTTGAGGCAATGTTCAATTCGATTTGACAAAAACAGGTCTCACAATTAAATTTGACAAAAACAATGGCACTGGTGAGCATAGCCAACCCTTCATAGCTCACAAGATAATAAAAGACAGTTTGATGTGAACTTTAAATCATGATAGACAGCTAAATCTACGAGAGGTGCAATTAAGAATTAAAATGCAGATACACAAAACAAAGACTTTCCACACACATTTACATAAAAGAGTGGTTAAAAAGCTCACATTAGGGTTTGTGTAACATACCTTTAGGTCGTTGGAAGGAAATCGTCCAATGAAGTTCTGGTTTAGGTCAGGAAGAGCTCATCAAATGGAAGCCCCTACTATGGTTGTCATCCGCTACTAGTCGACCGTCACGAGTTTGAGCCAAGCAAACTACAGAGGAAAAAGAGATATAAGGGGTGGGAGGGATAATATGGAGAAGACGTAAGAATGGGAGAGATATAGAGAAAAGACCCTACCGTGAGATTGAGAGCTTCTGATGTGAAGATAGGCGACTTTAACTCTGCATTTAACCGGTGTCTGGGCGATGCCGAGAGAGAGAGAGTGCACGAGACTTGTGGTAGGAGGAAATTTTGGGAAGGAAAACCGTGGGGGAAATTTTGGGGAAAACTTACGTATATGGAGGAATTTTGGGGATAACCCGTGGCGGGAGAGGAAAGCGGAGAAAAAATAAGTAATTGTGACCTAAAATTTGGTACGGGTAGCACAAATGTCCTAAAAACACTAGTATTTAGGTCGGTTATTACACAACAGTCCCAAATACTAAGTAATTGTGACCGCGAATTCTCCCTTCCCAAAAAGAGGTATTTGGGACGGTTTTTTAGCCCTCCCAAATAACAAGGGTCACAAATAGTCCTTTTTCTTGTAGTGATTTATGCTAGTTGTGGATGAAAAGCATGACTAGTTTGATGGTAGAGTGTTTACCTACTTGTTTTGAGTATATGAGTATATATTACTTGTGCTTGGGTTTGAGTCCACCGAGTCGCTTGTTGAGTCTTTGGTGGACGATACATCGCCTTCACGAATTGTGAGATTCGTGATCGCGATGGATCGCCGTGTCGGGTTTGCACACACCCTCCATCGATGGCCACGATGGGAAGTAGTTTATCTCGCTTGTAGTAATACACATGACTTTGATAACTATGGAACTCGAGCGAGATCGTCTCGGGACGCCGATATCTACGAGAGGGATATCGAGGGCACATAAAGGTTTTGCACGTGTTTTTGCAGGAGCGACACGCGCGGAGGAATTGGTAATGGTATCATATTCCTTTTATATGAATTGTTTCACAAGTGCTTATGTGAATAATGTGCTTGGTGATTTGGATATGATATGTTGGTTGTTTTGGTTTCATAAATGTTATACTTGATAGATAACGTGTTGATTAAGGTTGTTAAGCATAAATGCTATCACATGAACATTATATAAATGGTATTGCGCTAAAGGCATAAATCATTATTGTTAAGCCTAATATGCCTTGACATGAATTTTTGGTGAGATGTTATACTATAATGATAACATATTTATTTAATGTTGAGCATGGATGCCATAACATGATTTTTATAAAGTTATTATATGAAGATAGCATGATGTAAATCATTATTAAACATTATGCCATGTTAGGAAGTTATGGTTAGTAACTTACTAAGTCTTTGTGACTTACTTTTATTTGTTGATTGTTTTTCCCTAGATCCGAGCCGTGCGTGCAGATCCAAGTAAATCAAGAAGGTTGCGTTGACAAAGGATTCTTTTGGCAAGTTGCTACTTAGATAGTTTATTTGCTTTTGGTGAGGTCGTTGGGAAAGATGGAGTTATGTAAACTTCATGTTGGGTAGCAAACCTTAATGTGATTTGTAATATTGTACTTATGTGGTTAGCCTATTCTTTTGGTAGCCAACCGGTAGTAGTCGTGCTTGGTGTACATTTATGGTTATATTTCCATATGTTCTCTTGTTGTTAGTACTTATAATTATTGGTACTTGTATTATTGGTAGCCGACTTGTGTTAGTCGCGCTTGGTAAACTTGGTGATCATGTTTTAAAATGCTATCATGATAAGTAAAGTATTATGTTTGTTCTCCGGCGTGTTTTTAGCCGTTGAGTTGTTAGACTAGAGTCTTAGACTTAGTGTAATGTTGGGTTCCGGCCGTAGCTTCGCCGATGACTTGGTCTTTTATGCTATATATTTGAATTGCATGACAGGGAGATTAGTCCTACGTGCCCAATGTTGCGGCACGCGAATCGAATTTTTGGACCGAGAGATTAATCATCTCTTTGGTTGTTTTTAATTTGAGCTTGTTAGCTCGGGCGCCACTGTTTTATTTCATTTAGCTTCCGCATGTGTTTTAAGTTGTCGGTGTATCGCCGTTATGGCCCTACCCATTATTTGCTACTTGCTTGTTGTTATTTGCTTCCCGGCGGCACGACCTTGGGGTTTCGTCTTGGGATCCGGGTCGGGTCGCCACAGTTGGTATCAAAGCTATGATTATAAATTTAGCTTTCAGCCAGGATAGGTTCCTTGGCTTTGGGGGTTGGTTTGTGTGATATATTTATTTTTAACGCCTAGTGTTATTGTAGGTTTAAATGGTGGATACTAGAGCAGGAGCTAGTTCCGGAGGTGGCACTGGTAGAGGTGTCGGTAGGGGTGCTGGCGGTGGCAGAAATGCTAACGATAACCGTCAACAAAACATTCCTCCACTGCGGACACCGGAAGAGCAGTTTGAGGCGATGGCAACTATGTATCGTGGCATGCTTGATATGATGAACGAAATGAATCAAAGAGGTTTTGGTAGAGTGGAGCAACAAGGAGTACCACGGCCATAGCCACAGCCCGAGCCACAGGTAGAGAGGCCGAGGTAGGAGGCTAGACATAATGATAATACTATGCTTGAAAGATTTGTGAAGTTAAAGCCGAGGCAGTTTAATGGAGAGCCGGACGCTGCGAAAGCCGAGCTATGGATCGAACACTTTGAGAAAATATTTGCACCGTTGGGTTGCGATGAGGAACAAAAGGTTGTATTAGCAGTATTCAAGCTTGAGGGTGCTGCAGAGCATTGGTGGCAGATACTTAGAGAGAGTTGGGACCTGCATAGAGTTCCACAGATATGGCCTAATTTCGTTCGAGAGTTCAGAGCTTCCTATGTACCTAAGGGTTCGAGAGAAAAGAGAGAAAGAATTTCTAGATTTGGTGCAGAGAGTATGACGCTTCACATTCGGCCGTATTCACCGAAGTTGGCTCACACGCACACATTTGATTCCGCATGAGGCTAGAGGACACAAATTTGTAAAGGGTTTGAGGATCTGAGTTCATGAAACAGCCTTCTTTCTCATCGGCCAGGAGTACGAAGGCCGTTGATAGAGCCTACGTTATTGAGAGAGACATTGAGGAGCACCGCATTATGCATATTTCGGGTTCTTTTCTCAGCCTTAAGCGCGCCTTCTCTGGCGAAGTCATGGATCGGGTAACCGTGGAAATTTAGTGGAGGCAATGATCGCAAGAAGGGAAGTGGAAAATCTCATTATGGCGACATGCGAAGAATCGCCGAGTGGCAAAGGGCTAGTACTACATCTACTCGTGGAGATCGTGGAGTGGTATTGGTTTGCTCTTATTGTTCCAAGATAGGGCACACCTGAGGATAGATGCCGGAGCAAGAAGGGAGCACCTATGGAGTGCTACTACCGTGGAGTTTCGGGCACATGAAGAAGGATTGTCCTAAATTGAAGAACAATCGCATGTGGTTCGAACCAAACTGCAACTAGGGATTTAAGAAGAGATAGCGATGGTAAAGCTAAGGTGCGTGAGTCGCTGTTTGCTCTAGATCGGCGGAGTGCCCGAGTCTACAGCCAGCGATTGGAGGTACCGCTTCTATCTTCTGGTAATGAGGCTCGCGTACTTATAGTAATTCGTGATCATCGCATTCATATGTCGCATCGCATTTTGTTGACAAGCTATGTGTCATGCCTCGCCTTTACCTTATGTGCTTGAAGTATCTACCTCTTGGGGGAATGTTTATTGGCTTCTCAGATATTTATAGAGCATACGATGTACTTGTGGATAAACATGTGTTGCATGCGGATTTGGTGGTGTTGCCACTTCGTGATTTTGATGTGATACTTGGCATGGATTGGTTGTGCACATATCATGCATTGGTGGATTGCCTTAGTAAAAGGGTTACTTTTGCTTTGCCCCGGCATTCCTAAATTTGTATTCTTGGGAGATAATACCTAGTGGTTTACGCTGGCGTCATTTACGCTCTTAAGGCTAGAAATTGTTGTCGCGTGGGTGGACGGGTATCTTGCTTGTGTAGTGGATAAAGCGGGTTTCTACTTCTAATCTTGAAGATGTGCCATGTGTGTGAGTTTCCTGGATGTTTTCTCTAAAGATTTTGGGATGCCTCGCATAGAGATTGAATTTTGCATTGAGTTATTGCGGGGACTACACCACCTCAAGGCGCCTTTCGAAGGCGCCGTATAGAATGGCACCTATGGAGTTAAAGGAGTTGAAGGTTCGGCTTGCAAGAGCTCCTCTGACATTGGCTTTATCAAGCCAAGTGTATCGCCTTGGTGCGCCGGTATTATTTGTGAGGAAGAAAGATGGGAGCCTTAGATTGTGCATTGATTATCGGGAGTTGAACAAGGCAACGATCAAGAACAAGTATCCATTGCCACACATAGACGACTTGTTTCATCAATTGCAAGGATCGGTGGTCTATTCCAAACTTGACTTGAGATTCGGGTATCATCAGTTGAAGGTTAGAGCCGAGGATGTTCCAAAAACGGCTTTTCGCACGAGTGCGGGCATTATGAGTTTATGGTGATGCCATTCGGGTTGACTAATGCGCCGGCGGTGTTCATGGATTTAATGAACCCAAGTATTCCACAATTTTCTTGATTGCTTTCGTGGTGGTTTTCATAGAGCGACATCCTTGTGTATTCTAAGTCTCGGGAGGAGCATGCACAACATTTGAGGATGGTTTTGTCTATTCTTCGGGAGAGGCAACTCTACGCCAAGTTTAGCAAGTGTGCTTTTTGGCTAGAGGAGGTTTCATTCTTGGGGCACGTTGTTTCTAGTGTCTGGATAGCGGTGGATCCTTCCAAGGTTGAAGCAGTAATGAATTGGAGGAGACCAGACCACGATTCTGAGGTTAGGAGTTTCTTGGGGCTAGCCGGTTATTATCGGAGGTTCATAGAGGGATTTTCGAAGATTGCTACGCCCATGACGAATTTGACACAAAAGAAGACTGCATTTGTATGGAGTGATAAGTGTGAAGAAAGCTTCCAAGAATTGAAGAAGAGGTTGACTACGGCACCAGTTTTAGCATTGCCTAGCGGAGGTGATAATTTTGTTGTTTATAGTGATGCATCAAAAGAAGGATTGGGTTGTGTGCTTATGCAGAATGGGAAGGTGATCGCTTATGCTTCAAGGAAGTTGTCTCCGTATGAGATGAATTATCCTACGCATGATCTCGAGCTCGCGGCGATTATATTTGCTTTGAACAAGTGGAAGCATTATTTGTATGGTTCGAAGTTTGAGATTTTCACGGATCACAAGAGTTTGAAATATCTCTTCTCACAAAAGGAGTTGAATATGAGACAGCGGAGATGGTTGGAGAAGTTGAAGGATCACGATTGCACAATACTTTATCATCCGGGGAAGGCGAATGTGGTTGCCGACGCTTTGAGTAGAAAAGTGCACTTGTCATGTTTGATGATGCGAGAATGGAAAATGTTGGAGGATGTCTGTGATTGGAATCCTAGCGAGGTTAATCATGGAGTATTATTTGCTAGTGTGCGGGCTATTCCTGTTTTATTGGAGAGAATTAAGGAGACTCAGAAGAAAGATCCGGAGTTGGTGAAAATCATTGATGGTTTGAGTGAGAATAAGGAGAATGAGTTTGCGATGAACCAAGATGGGCTTTTGACTTTCAAAGGTAGAGTTTGTGTTCCTTCAGTTGAGGATGTAAAGCAGCTTGTGTTGGATGAAGCTCACAAGGCAAAGTATACTATCCATCCGGGGAGTACGAAAATGTATAGAGATTTAAAGAAACAATTTTGGTGGAATGGCATGAAGCGAAAAATAGCAGATTATGTGTCGAGGTGTCTCACTTGTCGGCCGGTGAAGGCGGAACACCAAAGACTCAAGGGGTTGTTACTTGCCTCGGATATCCTGAGTGGAAATGGGAGCATGTGACGATGGATTTTGTTTCGGGGTTTCCAGCGCACTCGTAGAGGTTTTGATGCCGTTTGGGTTGTTGTTGATCGGCTCACGAGTCGGCTCATTTTATTCGATTGCTATGACTTATTCCTTGAGTCGGGTTAGCGGCATTGTATGTGCGGGGAGATTATTAGATTGCGGGGTTCCATTAGTATTGTTTCGGACCGGGATCCGAAGATTACATCGAGGTTTTGGCGAGCTTTGCAGAAGCTATGGGGACCAAGTTGAATTTTAGCACTGCTTTTCACCCTCAGTCAAACGGACAGTCCGAGAGAACAATTCAGATACTTGAGGATATGTTGCGGGCTTGTACGATTGATTTTAAGGGAGTTGGGATACACATCTTCCATTGGCGGAGTTGCGTACAACAATAGTTACCAATCGAGCATCGGGATGGCACCTTATGAGGCTCTTTATGGGAGGGAAGTGTAGATCTCCTATTTGTTGGGATGAGGTTGGAGAAGCAAAATTATGGGGTTCGAGAGATTGTTCGGTTGAGTGAAGAGTAGAAATTCGGGAGAGATTGCTCACCGCTCAAAGTCGGCAGAAAAGTTATCTGCGGATAATAGAAGGAGAGATTTGGAATTTCGGGTTGGAGACTTTGTATTTCTTAAGGTATCGCCTAGAAGGGGTACAAGAGATTTGGAAGAAATTATCACTTAGGGTTCGTTGGACCTTTTGAGATTCTTGGCGAGTTGGGAGTTTGGCTACAGGGGTGGCTTTAGTCGTCTTTGTCGGAATTCATAATGTGTTTCATGTCTATGCTTGGATATATCTTAAGGATGATTCCGTGTTCTTGAGTATGAGGAGATTACTTTTCAGTGGGACTTGTCTTATGTGGAGCAGTAGGTGAATACTTGACACGAGCAAGTTTTGAGGAGCAAGAGAATTCCATTGGTGAAAGTTCTTTGGAAGAATCATGAGATCGAGGAAGCTACTTGGGAGACCAGAGTTGGAGATGCGTGAGAGAGTATCCTCATTTGTTTGATGACCACGGTAAAATTTAGGGGCTAAATTCCTTAAAGTAGGGAGAATGTAAAACCACGAATTATGTTTCTTGTGTGTTATGCATGGATTCATACACTTATAATCATCATAAACATGTTCATTTAGCTCACTCATATGTTTGGAGTCAATAGCATGTTCGTTGGCGTCGTTTGAGATAGCGTATGCATTTTCTTCGCGAGATGCTTTGAATCTCGGGTTTATGATTATGTTGTTATCACATGGATAATTGTTAGAGGCATTCATAACATCATTTATATGCCTTGGGGGTGGTTAGATGCTTGTTGCATTGTCGGTTTGGTTGCTAA
>CM028384.1:22512961-22552173 GCA_013146195.2 Codonopsis lanceolata | reverse complement strand
AATCACTCTCCATTTTCATCTTCTACTTCTGCGAATCTCTAAAATGGTAAGGCGATTGAAACCTAACTCGATTACTAAGGTGTAAGCTCTCATTTACATATTTTACGTAAATCCGCCATTATTATTTGTTCATATAGCTTAGTGCTCTATATATCTTTGAACTTTAAAATTCTTGTTCATTACTGGTAGTTGTTACACATTCTTGTTAGTTAGCGTAGATTTCATCTCTCTGCGTAAAATTCATCATGTAAAAAGATGTTCTAGATGATATCTATGCAAAATTTCTAGGGCTCCATGAAGCAGCTCATATTTCGAGTTCTTGAGATTTTGCCCTAATTCATTTTCTAAAATCCTTTAGGCTGGAACTTCTTCTACCTCTGCCATTCTGAGCAGGCTCGAGTTCACCCTTGATATCCAAAGCGCCCTCCACCATGTATCACCACTGGAATGTGCATTGATGAACCATCTGTTCGAGCTTGCATGCGGGTAAAAATTGTGGATGACTGAACCGGCCCGGCGATGCGCCTCTGTTCATGTTAGGCGATGTCGACTCTGACAACCTTACATTTGAAGAGAGTTCTTCGAAGGCTATCATCAATGACTCGAGAACTACCATCTGGTATTTAGAGCAGTCTCTGTCACCATCTACTTACTTCCAGGATCGCCAAGACAATCGGCGTAGAATTTGACGGACCGACTTCGCTAGCGATCTTGAGAGAAAGCCTGCGCATGGTCTTATATGCATGGGAGAACACTCCAGGAGGCACCGGCGAAGATGAAGAGGACTTTGTTCGAAGATGATGTCTACTTCATCGGCCATCTATTCGACAAGAGTCGATTTTCAAACGGCACCCATGACATAATGACTACGAACCGGCTAGAATATAACTTGCGGTCATTCTCAATATCGAGACTCAAGCGGGCTCGAGATCCTCTTTGAAATTTCTTGTGTGATCTTTGTCGAAGCGATTAAGGTCTCTCTCTCAACGAGCGGCCATTCGTCAGATCGATCAAGCTGCCTTCTCGCTCAAACCGCTCCTTCTTGAAGCATCTGGTGAATTTCAAAATAAAGAAAGTTAAATCCATCAATTCACGGCACCTTCATCATCAATTACCACAAGCTGAAGAATGAGAAGAGAGCTCGTGAGGTCTCCCACCTCTGGTCATAGTCCATGCTTATGAACCGCCTCACTAAAAATCATCAAGATCAATCGAGAGACAAGCGTGGATGCTTTTATGGCTAGCGGCTAGCCAGAAGCTATCGAGGAAGGCTTCTTTGAAGGCTGCTCGGCAAGCTGTCGACCACGCTCCTTGACCACCTCAAGAAAAAAGAAGACTTCTTCTATTGAGGAGGAGGCGATTTGCCAAAAAGAAGAAAATCTCTTCTTCTCGCTCTGCTTGCTGTTGCCAACCAGCTCCCAAGCTCCCAAGAAAAAAAGAAAGTACGCTACTTCCTCCACTCTGCTCAGTGCACTGTTGAGGCTGAACCCGAACCACTGCTCCTCTCCGCTCACGGCGCAAAACCAAGCGCTCGAACCATCGAACCCTTTATTCCTTTTATTCCACCCTCGTCTCCTATCTCTTCTTCCTCCCTTCTCTCACTTCTTCAACGGCCCTGGCTGCTTTGTTGGAGAGGCTTCTTTACCCTCCTTCATCTCCTACTTCCTCTTGACCCTGGCTGTTGTTGAGGAGGAGTCTTCTTCACTGCTCCAAAGAAGAAGAAACGCGGACTTCGCAAGAAGTGCGTGGCTCAACACCATCTTCTCCACCCTCTCCACCTATAGACACTATACCTTCTCCTTCTTCTCGAGAACCAATTACCTCCATTCCTCACGTATCCTCCTAGCCATAATACTGCTCACACTAACTCTTCTCCCTCTACTTCTTCCTCCTTCTCATGCCCGAACACTTCTCTCCTCTTGCCCCTCATATATCTACCCTTCTCTACCAAACACTTTCTTACAGAAATCTTTCCTCCTATCTCTCGATATATTACTCCTATTTCCATCTCTTGATCTTTACCAAATCCTCTTTCCTCTATCTCTTACGCCACTTATTCTTTTCTCTTCAATCTTTCTTCTATTTACGATCTTTTCTTCCCTCTAACTCTCCTCTAATTTCATTCTTCTCACGACTATCCTTTTCCTCCTTACCTTTTAGAAGCCTCTTCTTCCTCTTACGCTTCTTCTTCCTATGACGGTAGCTTAGCCAGCGACATGGAAAGTGATTCCAAACCCTCTTCTCCTCGCTTTGCAACCTCTGGCGATAACCACCACCTTCCTCTTCCTCTTCTCCACACTTTGCTCCTAACCCTTCGAGACTCATATCTCAGTTAACCTTAACCCTTCTTCCCTTCCCTCACACACGGCTGATCCTGCTCTTCTTGACCTTCTCCGCTCCAACAATGCTCAGCTCGCCCAGCTCAACACCACCGTCTCTTCTATGGCGCGGCGGTCGAGGGTCCTCAACTATGGCCTCAATGCTACTCATGCCACCATCTTCGACATCGGCAAGATCGTCGATCAACTGGTGAATGACACTGCTCAGGCCTTCACTACCCACCGGTTCTTGGTTCAAGATCAACAGGCTGCTCTGATAGGCATGCTGTACTCTCAGCAGATCAGCATTCGTGCTCTCTTCGATGAGCTCAAGACCGGAATGGCACGAGCAATCCTCCGTAAAGCGAGGGAAGTTGTTGATTTCACTGATCTTCGCCTTGTTGAACAAGCAGATGCAAGAGCTGCTGCTGCTGAACAGCGTAGGGTTGGTGCCATCAGGGAGGAGAGAGCTACTCATTTTTTGAATCAAGCCACGATCGAAGAAGAGCGAGCAGACTCAGAAACGCCTTAATGACGAGAATCGAGGATGCGGGTTGGAGATTACTTAGAGAATCGGCCCAATCGTTACGAATACGTTGGTATTTTTGTTACGTATCTTTTTAAACTTCTGTTGTTTTGCCAAAACCTGGCGTTAAACGACTTGTTTAATCACGAGATGACTTTAGTTTCTTTCAAAGTTTAAATTGCTTTATCTTGCTATTATTTAGTCTATTTAAACTTCGTGTTTAAATCTTTATATGTTGCATGTGTGCTTATCTCAAAGATTTAAACCCTGCTCTACTTAGTACTTGATATTAATGCTTTTCTCTTGTAAGTACTTAGTCTAGTAGCTATCTCTCTACTAAGGCTTTTGCTGCGAGAGGCATGTGCGCTCTTAATAAAAATCTTTAAGACATGTTATTATCTCAGTGCATGATTCAAAGTACGCTAGTAGGCGAGATGATGACATCAACCAAATAGGAGGAGATTGTTGATTCCTAATTCTAGATTTGGTTGAGTCATCTTCGATTCTAGTGTGCAGATGGCTAAAGGATGCAGCGTCGATTAGTGTGGCAAGCTGTCTTAGAATCAATGTGTTTAGAAGCTGTTTAAGTGTTAGTTTAGGCGCGGTTTTGCAAGCTTCTTGGCGACCTTGGAAGAGCGGAGACTTTGAAGTGCGCTCAAAAGAGCCAAAAATCAAGATTAGCCAAATCACGAAATTATGACACGTATACACCTATCCAGATATTTTCGAAAATATCTAGTCATAATGTCTTCATCAGATTTCACTTTAAAGAAGTCAACTCTACATGATGACAAGCTGTCTGTCTCTGGCGAGGCGAAGACATTACCCTTTTTGGCTAAGAAGACTTTCCTAGCTATGAGAGCACACAATCGAAACCTTCTTGAAATTGGGAATGTATTTTCTGCACTGCTTGCATCTCGATGGTGGGTTACATCTCCCAAGCGCCGAATTGCATTCAATGCAAAAGAACGTTGGACCGCAGTTCACTCTGTCTCGATCCAACGGTCCAAAGATCTCTTCTGGTATTTATTCAAGTCTAAAGATCGAAGAACAACTCTTGCGCATTAAAAACTCTCAAGCTTCATCTTGACATTCAAGCATTCAAGAGATCAAAGGACAAGGACTAACACTTCACCAAACTTTACGAAGCTGCAGATCTGCCATCTTAAAATCGTTTCAGCTTCATTTAGTTTGTTTTTAAAGCTGTTCTTTAATTCGACACGTGTGAGAACAATTATTCATGATTGTTTCTCTCACCTTTATACACTTGGTTAAAAACTTATTTTGTACACGATCCATTAGTGATCTTACTCATAAACCTAGTGGATAAACAAGTGCACTTTAAAATCCAAAGCTAACCACTTTGGTAGTGGATGTAGTACTATTCACGATGCGAACCACTTCAAATCAGCGTGTTGTTTGAAGCTGTTCTTATCTTTCTCATTAGCGCTTGTGCTTAACTATTTCGAATCGCACAACCTTTGACTTGAGCTTGTTGGCGGTTCGGTATTCCATTATGTTTCATTGCCTTAATACTTCTATTCAAATCTTCCAAGAAATCGTTAAGAAGTGTTTACGAAAAGTTTTTTTTTTTACAAAAGCATATCTAGGCTATTCAACCCCCCCTTCTAGCCTAGATTGAGCCTACTTTGGGACCAACAGTAGCCACAAATGGTGACGAAAGCATGATGGACGCTAGTGGAGCGTAACGTGCTAAACACTCGTAGAAGCTCGTGCCGAGAGTAACTGTGATGCCGAGCTGGAGCACAATATGAAGGTCATGCCGAGTGTAGCCGCAAATGCTGATAAAAGCATGATGGACGCTAGTGGAGTGTAACGTGCTAAACACTCGTAGAAGCTCATGCCGAGAGTAACTGTGATGCCGAGCTGGAGCACAATATGAAGGTCATGCCAAGTGTAGCCGCAAATGCTGATAAAAGCATGATGGACGCTAGTGGAGCGTAACGTGCTAAACACTCGTAGAAGCTCGTCTTAGAAATAGCTGATGCCGAGTTGGAGCACAATATGAAGGTCATGCCGAGTGTAAACTGGAGCAGGGAGCATAAGCGCAGGTAGGCGTGGTGTACAACTCGACCGCGAGTAGACTCGAGCGGGAGGACAAGGTAGAGCTCAGCCCTGAGTAAACTCGAGTGAGGAGCATAATGTAAAGCTCGACGTGCACATGTATGAAATATAATCCGCAGCTCAGGCATAGGCACGAATGAAGTGTGCTCGGACGTAAGAAATAATAATCTGAGGCTCAGGCTCTAGCACGAGCATAATATGAAGCTTGAGCTTTGTCGCGAGCGTGGCGTGCATGGGCACGTGAATAATAGTCTGAGGCTCGGGCTTTGGCGCAAGCATAATCTGAAGGTCGAGCTCTGGTGCGAGCGTGGCGTGTATGGGCACGTGAATAATAGTCTGAGGCTCGAGCTTTGGCGCGAGCATAATCTGAAGGTCGAGCTCTGGTGCGAGCGTGGCATGCACGGGCACGTGAATGATAATAATATGAAGCTCGACATTGGCGCGAGCATAATCTGAAGGTCGAGCTCTGGTGCGAGCGTGGCGTGCACGGGCACGTGATTAATAATAGTATGGAGCTCGGCAGCGCGAGCATAATCTGAGGCGCGAGTGTGGCGTGCACGGGCACGTGAATAATAATGATATGAAGCTCGGCATCGCGAGCATAATCTGAGGCGCGAGCTCTGGCGCGAGCGTGGCGTGCACGGGCATGTGAATAATAATAGTATGGAGCTCGGCAGCGCGAGCATAATCTGAGGCGCAAGCGTGGCGTGCACGGGCACGTGAATAATAATGATCTGAAGCTCGGCATCGCGAGCATAATCTGAGGCGCGAGCTCTAGCGCGACCGTGGCGTGCACGGGCACGTGAATAATAATAATATGAAGCTCGGCCTAAAATGTGATCTCGCTGAGGCGAGGTAGGTATGTAACCTTGTAAATAAGCGTGTGATAGTTTGTAGAGGGACAACTTGTGTTATTGATCGTGGTTGCCGAGGCTATGCCCGTTTGTATTTTGTACCTGAAAGTTTTTAGGAGCATCTTTGTATAGGCAAAAATCACGTTTTCGTCATCCATATTTTCGCCACACAATATTTGTCATAGTCCAAACATATTGATCATGTAAGATAAAATTATTTAAATATGGGCCTATATATTGTGCGAGAATAGTAAATTAATCATTGCGGCGACACGTCGCGCTATTAGAAGATACGATGAGTTTATAAGATGCAAGTATTTGAGTGTGAAGCTTTAGAGAATGCATGCGTCATACTAACATATGATAGGTAGACTAAACATGCTATTTCGAGCTAGTAACATTGAAACTAGCGATTTGCGAGCTCAAAGCGAGGAATTTTTTATAACTGTTTGGTATGGTGGGTAAGTAGTTAGCTCGGCATAAATCTATTTAAATTTGCATGTTTATGTTTCTCATAAGTAGGGGAGCTCGAATCACATTTAATTGTCACGCTATGCCGACAAAAGTTAAATAATATAATATTTAAATTGATGGGGCTAACGAGCCCGTGTACATTTAATCAGAGTTTGTCAAATTTATAAGAAAATATTTTTACTTGCTACGGGGAGCGTTAAAGCATGCTATTGTCAAATAGTTGCATATAATAAATCATACCCGACGAGGTAATATATATTTCATCTAATCGATTAAGTTATGTTATTGCTCTGCATATGATTTCAGCTCGTTAAAGAATTTCAGCTCGTCAAATAATTTCAGTTCGGCAAATAATTTCGGTTCGGAATATATTTTCAGTTCGGCATATAATTTCAATTCGAAAAATAATTTCAGTTCAGTAAATAATTTCGGCTCGGCATCTAATTTCAATTCGACAAATAATTTCAGTTCAGTAAATAATTTCGGCTCGGCATATAATTTCAAGTCGACAAATAATTTCAGTTCGGTAAATAATTTCGGCTCGGCATATAATTTCAATTCGACAAATAATTTCAGTTCGGTAAATAATTTCGGCTCGGCATATAATTTCAATTCGACAAACAATTTCAGTTCGGTAAATAATTTCGGCTCGGCATATAATTTCAATTCGACAAATAATTTCAGTTCGGTAAATAATTTCGGCTCGACATATAATTTCAATTCGACAGATAATTTCAGTTCGGTAAATAATTTCAGCTCGACATATAATTTCAATTCGACAAATAATTTCAGTTCAGTAAATAATTTCGGCTCGGCAAATAATTTATAAATTGTATAAAGTTAATAATATATAAATTGTTCTCGTGTCTGTGTTGATCGTATGTGATTTTATGGTTATTCAAATATGTAAATTATTGGGAATCATACTAACCTCAAGGCATCATATATTGTATAAATCACGTGTAATCATGTAATAAAATATGTAATAAAAACAAATAATACTGTATGTACTCTCTTAGTATTGAGTACTTAGTCTAAGCAACAAAAATAAGAACTGTGAACACTGAACAAGTCTAATTTGCTTGGTTGCCTAATAATTATTTAATGTTCAGGTTGCTTAATGCTTTCATAATAATTATTTAATGAACAAGTCTAATTTGCTCGGTGATGAGTATCATTTTATTTTTTTATTTTTTTAAAAGATTGTTTCATGAACCAAGGCACTTTCAGAGTCAAATATTGTGGGCGTAAATCTACAAAAAGCTAAGGGCAATTTTGGAAGGAAAACACCTGATAATGGTTGGATGACATCATCGACAACTTTTTAGTGGAATTGGCCTCAAGGTCAGTACCAACTTCCTTCATGCGTGCAAGCCTTCTTTCTAGCATGGTCTGCCTTCTTTCTAGTGTGGTCTGGTAGGCATCACCCCCATTGGACCGGTGATGTGGCCTGCAATAGCGCAGATGAAGAGTAAAGCTGCACTTCTGAAGAAGGCGGCTAGGAGTAGTCAGTCATCGTCGTCCCCACCAGCTTTTGATAAGATCAGGACAAGAAGCAGCCGATTGATCAGGAAGAAGATGATGGATGAAGATTAAGCCGGCTGGAGCAGATTGGGGCCGATAGTTGGGTTGTGGAGCGGATTTGAGATGGTGATAGGTGGTGAAGCCCGACGGTTGGAGAAGATGGGTGAGGCCGAACTGAGATGAAGCAGGAAAGGTTTTCCTGGCGCTATGACCGATGGGAGGAATTGGCCAGAACAGGAGTTCGCGGGAAGTGGATTGGAAAGAAGGAAGTCGTCTCTGTAGATGAAATCGACTGGGCAAGAAGATAGAGATAAGGCCGATACTATTTGCACGCACGTGAGAGAGGTCAGAAAGGTCTGGTTGCCGGAGCACTGCCGGCGATGATGGGGAGTTACCGCCTCAAGCTTCTTCGTGCAGTGTTTTTCGGTGGTATTCCGGCACCCTTAGAACGGAGTGTTTTTCGATTCCCGGCAACGGAACCAAACTGATCACGCCAAAAATGTGGTGATCTTGTCGTGTGGTGTCCGGGGTGCCGAAAGTGGCGTCGTGTTAGTGTCGCCGGCGTCGTTGTCCGACGGTCGTCGTTTGGTGGGATATCTTGCATGTTTTTATCTGCAAAATAAAGCACCGTGAGTGGGTGGGGGTGTCCCCCAAAACCCTCCGGTGTGATAATCAGTGTCGGTTGTGTATGCCATAGATAATAAATAAAAATGGAATGTGTATATGTGTCTGTATAAACCGGCCGTCGAGAGAGATGAAGGAGAGTTGCTTGTTCATTTTGTGGAGGAAAAAATAGTCACTGCCTTTTCATAGGAAGTTTTCCTACTATTTATAGAAATGTGATCTTTCCATACTGGGCTCTAGTATGTGATTGGGCTTGGGCCCTTCTTTCGGGTACGGGCTTAGCCCAATCTTCTAAGTATAATTTCGGAGTACACTTTTGGGTTACCTGTTCGGGCCTGATATTTTGGTGCACTTCAAGTTCAATTATGCATCGAAAAATAAATTGCCCAAATTTCATGCATCATTACCAAAATCGCATCATTTTAGCCCATAAATTGCATGCATAAACATCATAGGCAGCATATATATACTCTAAAAGTCCAAATGAGTGGAAGAAAGAATATGCTTACAGCAGGATCTGGAAGATTTTAGATATACTTATACCAATCACACACCGGGTTACCCCAATCACGCTTTGAATAATAATAATTGACATAATTCCGAACCAAAGGAGGAAGTTCCCTCCTTTCTTCGCCTGATTCCGGGTTCATTGGTGCTTTTCCCTTCCGAGATCTTGAGGAAGAAGCCATCTGTGCTGAAAAACAAAATTTTTGGCTAAAGAAAATTGAGAAAAGAAGAAAAAATGAAAGAAATGAAAGAAAGCTCACTCCGTCGGCAATGGAGGAAGTTGAGCAAACAGAAAGAAGAGAATGAAGACCCCTTTCTTCATCCCGTAAGACAAAAGAGGAAAATTTGAGATTTTTCAATTTTCCCCCTCCAAGCAACTCAGAATCAACACTTAAGTCCTCAAAGTTCCAAGGTTGCAAAATGGCCCCTAAGACTTAACAGAAGGATAACAAAAGTAAATTTGTTAACCAAATTCGACGGCCTTTCATCCCGAGATAAGGAAAGCTCATGTCCCTAGCAAGTCAGCAGCAAGACAAGCAGAAAAGTTAGAAAATTCGTCGGCAAAGGTAAGTGATCGATGTTTTATTTAATCTTTTTCCTTGCAAATGGACAAGACTATTATAGAATAGTATTGGAAGCAAGGGTCGAACCCACAGAGACAAGTGATCACGAACAGTACAATTATTGATAGCAAATTATTAACCAAAGAGGGTTTTTATGTTTAATTCTACTTTAAACTACTAGTTATAGATGTTTAACTAATTAGACAGTAATATCAGATATGAAGATCTTATGGTGAGTGGAAATCTAGGATTCTGGGTTTCACTTATATCTCCTTTATGTTCAATTCATAATAATGTCATTCAATGTCTTGGGTTCGTTCACTAAAAATAGATATAGTACGTTGAACAATTGGTTCACCTCCATCCCATAAAATTCATCCAATTCCATATCCTAAGCACAGAACCTGTTAATCTAGTTGTCACCTAGATTTATGATCTATCATCACCTAGATCATGTAAGAACCTGGTCCTAACTTATCACTCTCGTGCATCGATAGGTCCAATTTATTGTGTTGGTGAGCCGATTAATGCGACATATGCACTTGGTCATGCAGTTATCCGCACCTCTAAGCCTTTATTATTTGCGATTACATTCATTTGTTCCAAGCAAAATAATATAGGGGTTGATAAACAACACAATCAACAAGCATTGAATAGACATATATATAAGAATCAAAACATAAATTCGATACAAGTTACCTCCCACCTCCTAGATTATGGATGATTTAGTTCATCATAGACAATGAACAGCACATGGAGAGTCTGTTGCCTAGGATATGGAGGTTTTGTTTCATGTTATAAATTGCTGCATTATAACTGCTGCCTGTTGCATCTTTCTCCTTCATTTTATAATTGAACGAAATTGGAGAGTCTATTTCTTATCAACGATGTTCGTCTACTCAGTAAGCTGCAGGTTACCCATAGACTCCATCGTTGAGGGGCTCAGACACCCCAATTGCACTACCCAGTATGTGACATGACATAAAATATCAAAACCTGTTAAAACATTAACAAATGTCAAGTTACAGGGTCAAAAGTGCAAAAGGACAAAACAGGATGTGCAAAAGAATGAAATGCAGGGTTTAAAGTGCAGAATTTGGAAACTTTGAAAAAGTTGGCACCACCTAGGCCAAAACTTGGCATGGTGCCAAGTTTGGCTTGGTGGCACCCAAATATGCCTTCTCGGCTCCCAGCTTCTCAAACAGTGGCCGCAAAGTCCAAAATTGCCTGCGATTGGTACAAGCTGCTGATGCACTATGAAGAAAATTTATTCCCAGCGTGTCCTCATTTCCAGCCTATAAATAAAGGCCCTGGGCTCCTCATTCAGCACACCTTTCAGCGATAATAATTTCTCTGCGTTCTCTTTACGCTGAAGAAATAAATAGTGAGTGATCTTCTCAAAAAGCCTCGAAACCCTGCCAAACCTCCTCCAAACACAAAACCAACCGGTAGAAGTGAGCCTTAGCCCCCCAGCTAGGTATCCACCCTATTTCCCCGGTCCAAAAATCGTGGAAAGAGCAGTTGCTCTGCCCGATTTAAAAGGCCAAATCAATCAGAAATAAGCCGTTATTCTGCCCGATTTCAGCCTACCTCAAGCAAACAGAACAACCAAAATAAATAGTTACTCTGCCCAAATCCCAAGGCCAAAAGTAACTTTCAGAAGCAGTCACTCTGCCCGAATCCACACAACACACAACAACAACAACAATAACAACAACAACAACAACAAAAAAGACTCCCTCTCCCTGAAGGACAGAGCGAGCACACTCTAGGCCATCAATAAGTTTTATTTTTAAGTTTTTTTATTTGTAAAATTATTATTTCCAATCCGGCCCAATGTAGATATATAAGCGGTTGTGCTGCCCGGATTTAGTTAGGAAATAGTACTAAAAAGAGCCATTATTATGGCCAAATATTTTCAAGTATATTTGTAATTATTTGTAAAGAGACAGTTGCAAGTCTGTAAATAATGTAGACAAATGGATGTATTTGTAGGCAGTTAATGCTTTATTTATCTATTAAATAAATATAACAAAAAGCATACTTTAGCCAAAAACTGTTTTGAGACCGAAAGGGCAAGTTGAGTGTCTAGCACCTTCCCAACTCGTAACTTAGCCTCTGGACCCGCTTTTATTATCTCTGGTTTTCTTTTTGGTTTTGCTTTATTTATTCCTTAAAATAAATATGGCGACTCTAAAACATTTTGGATCCAGTGGGGTCTCGCAACATCTTTCCTTGCACTTTTCCGTTTTCGCCTAAAAAAGGGAGAATGAGAATGGAAAGGTGATGTATTCCTATGTCCTGGTATCCCCTAAACAAGGGATAACTTGACGTAGAAAACCCAAAGCACCCATAGTGATCCGAAATAGGCCATAAGGCTATTTTCATAAAATCCATAGTGGGGGCGCCGCAACATTCCTTCATTGCACTTTCCCGCTTTCCCCTAGAAAAGGGAAAATGGGAATGGAAGAGTGATGCATTCCTATATCCTGGTATCCCCTAAAAAAGGGATAACTTGACATAGAAAACCCAAAGCTCCCATAATGGATCAAAATTCACTAAAGGCAACCGAGGCGCATTCTAACGCGCTATTCTGACAGCACTCCTCTCGCACTTTTGATTTCGTCCTCCCGTAGAAAAGGGAGGGTGGAACGAGAGTAATGGATGTCACCGCATCCGCACGTACGCGCACCCCTATCCAAGGGCGCGCGGGGTGCGGGCGCACGCATCCCGGGAACCCACAGCATGTTAAATGATGTGTGAAATAAAAATGTCAGATATGAACAAAATATTTAATCAGGCAAAAATAGAGAAGATATGTACAAGTAGCAAGAATTAAAAGTGTGTGGGTGTTTTAAACAAAAATTTGTTCAAGAATGTATATTTGTGTGTGTGTGTGTGATAAATGCTTGTATTGTTTTCTTTTCAGGTCCACAAAGTCCTGACGCATCTTCGTGCTAGTGCAGAGAATTTGCATAGGATTTATAAGTCGCTCCCATCGTGGGCGAAACTCCTCGTGGAGCAAACCCGACTGGCTCCTTTCATGAGGGTCGTGGACCTGTTCCACACCCATATATCGATACACGAGGTCTTGTGGAAGCATTGGTGGGATACTATACACATACCTTCCATTTCGCCTGGGGCGAGATGACCATGACTCTGGTCGATTTGCGGCGATTACCGGCATCCCGACGTGGCTCGGCATAGGTCTTGCCTTGGATAATGATTTTTGATTTCACCTGGAGGAGGTGGTGAGGAATCTGCTGGGCTTGGAGCACGAATACAAGAGCGATGATGAGATCCGTATTGCTAGTGTGAAGGGATGGCTTGAAGCCAATGCGTAGTTTGTGGATGATGAGGATGACGAGGCTGTGGCCCATGTGACTTGGGCATTCTTCTTCTTTTTCATGGGCACCACCTTGTTTGCTAATGCGTCTACTACGTTGCGGGTGTCTCTTTTGGCGAGTCTTCGCGATTTGTATGTCGTCTCGCAGTATGACTGGGGACATGTGGGCTTGGCTATGCTATACTTTTCTATGGATCAGGCGTGCCGTAACAGCGTGAGGAACCTAACCGGCTTTTCTGTTGCCTGGGAGGTAAAATTTTAATATGCATTTTTTTTCTTCTTTATGAACTTGCATTATTATCTTTTTTGTTGTTTCTCTGGTGAATTTTCTGTTTATGTTGTTTGTTTTTTTGCAGGTGTGTCCTTATGCGTGTTCGATTTTGCTTCATTCCCTTACCGAGTTCGGCTTCAGGCGCCTCCTTTTTTTGCAAAATACCTCGAGGGCAACCGGGTGTAGGTTGGGTGAAGTACTCCTCCGTTATCTGAGGAGACGATACGGACCGCTATTGACCAGTCTCACATTGAATTGATAAACTTTTTCCTTTGGAGGGGACTTTATTGTCATTACTTGATTGATGTGGAGATGAGCAGTCATTGCATCCTGATGAGGTCAGTGAAGTGCGACTTTATATATTTAGGAGAGCAAGTTATTCGTCAACACTCTCCTGCGACGGTAGCGGCAGTGACACCACCGACTTCTTTTCCATGGATGATTGTGCCAGAGTTCATTACTGGCAAGTATCAGTATGCTGCCTAGTACATTGTTTCTGATGAGGCATACCCGAACATGTTGTATCGTGATTTCCTTAGGATCGTTCATCACCCGGGCCCTACTAGGCGTGCTTCAGATGTTGCTGGACCTTATCGTCGTACTGTTGGGATGCTATCTAAGCATCATGTCCCATCTCGAATCCCTTTCAAGGTGTAGTGTTTGCATCAGGGATAGTATATTAACTTCCATATGTCGGACGTGAACGTTCCCGACATGTATGCGATCCCAGATCGAGCGTAGACGGTATATTATTTGTATTGTTTGTATTTTATTTTTATGCATACAATTATTGTATTTTGATTGTATTGTTTGTATACGATGATGTCAGGTGGACGCTCCGTCTTACCGCAAGTTGCTCAAGACGTTTTTCGGTCTCTTTGCGCTGCATCAGCAGGTGTAGACACCCCAATTTCGTACCCCAGGTATGTGCCATGACATAAAATATCAAGACCTGTTAAAACATTAACAAATGTCAAGTTACAGGGTCAAAAGTGCAAAAGGACAAAGCAGGATGCGCAAAAGAGTGAAATGCAGGGTTCAAAGCATCAAAAATCAAAACATTGAATAGTGTTGGCATCACCCACATCAAAATTGGGCATGACTCCTAGTTTTGGATTCCTAGCGCCCAGTTTGAAGGGAGTGGCGCCCAGTTTTGATGGAGATGGTGCCCAGTTTCTTCAAACAGTGTTGTTCATTTGCCGTAAAATACAATTCGCTCAGCGCTGTGTACAAACTGTTGATACGTGAAGAAAGAATTTTAATTCCCTCGGTGTCCTCACTCCAGCCTATAAATACAGGCCTCTGGGTCGATCATTCAGCACACCTTTTCATCGATAAAAATTCTCCCATTTCCTCGGCCCAAAACCATCACCTACCGAAAGTAAGTGAATAGGCTAAAAATATAAGTCGTTACTCGCCCAACCAAAAGGCCAAACCATAAAAACTAATAGAAAAACAACCCATTAGAGTGAGTGAGCCAAAAACATATAACCATATATAAGCCGTCATTCTCGCCTCGAGTGAGTGAGCCCAAATCACATATATAATCAACAGCCCAAATCACATCAACAATAAAAGCCTCCTTCTCCCGAGAAGGACAGAGCGAGCACATCCCGCTCTAAAAGGTAAAAGCCTTTAAGGGCGTTGTTTTATTTATTTATTTACTTTTCCGTTCACTTATTATTTAAAGTTGTTATTTAAAATCCGGCCCAATGTAGTCTATATAAGCCGTTGTGCTGCTCGGATTAGATTAGGAATTACTATGAAATAGAGTCGTTATTATGGCCAAATATTTTCAAGTATATTTGTGATAATTTGTAAAAGAGACAGTTGCAAGTCTGTAAATAATGTAGATAAATGGATGTATTTGTAGGCAGTTAATGCTTTATTTATCTGTTAAATAAATATAACAAAAAGCATACTTTAGCCAAAAACTGTTTTGAGACCGAAAGGGCGAGTGGGTGCCTAGCACCTTCCCAACTCGTAACTTATCCTCCGAACCCGTTTTTATTATCTCTGGTTTTCTTTTTTTTGTTTTGCTTTATTTATTCCTTAAAATAAAGATGGCGACTCTAAAACATTTTGGATCCAGTGGGGCCTCGCAACATCTTTCTTTGCACTTTTCCGTTCTCCCCTAAAAAAGGGAGAATGAGAATGGAAAGGTGATGTATTCCTATGTCCTGGTATCCCCTAAAAAAAGGATAACTTGACGTAGAAAACCCAAAGCACCCATAGTGATCCGAGATTGGCCATAAGGCTATTTTCATAAAATCCATAATGGGGGCACTGCAACATTCATTCCTTGCACTTTCACGTTTTCCCTTTAAAAAGGGAGAATGTGAATAGAAGGGTGATGCATTCCTATATCCTGGTATCCCCTAAAAAAGGGATAACTTGACATAGAAAACCCAAAGCTCCTATAATGGATCAAAATTCACTAAAGGCAACCGAGGCGCATTCCAACGCGCTATTCTGACAGCACTCCTCTCGCACTTTTGATTTCGTCCTCCCATAAACAAGGGAGGGTGGAACGAGAGCAGTGGATGTCACCGCATCCGCACGTACGCGCGCCCCTATCCAAGGGCGCGCGAGGCACGGGAACACACATCCCGGGAACCCACAACAGGCGAAGGATGAACTCTTGTGTCACGGGAATGACGCTGTTGATCGCACTAGACACTGAGATGGTGACGATGGGGCTGGTGGATCAGGCTGAAAAGGCCCTCGGATGATGGGGACTGGTACCAGCAATCTTTTCCCGCCAGCTAGGAAATCGAGGATGCAGAGGATTGCATCGACACGAAAATAATAATAATAATAAAATATATTTTAAGTGTTTTGTTTTGTATGTATTTATGGAGACATGTATGTATATACAGACAAAGAATTAATTTTAATTTTTGCGATGCATCCTAATTAATAGTGTATGTTAGTCAAAAAACTAACTAATTTGTTATGCACATTATACCTGGGAGGGGTGATAGTTTGGACAACTGCTTTTGGGTTAAAGGTAAAATTTGAGGGCTGCTATTTTCGGAAGGGCTGCTAAGGAACGAACCCACCCTTTCTCTTCTTCACAACTGACTGAAAGGTTTAGGTTGTAAGTTGTATGCATAGGGTTTGAAAAAACTCTCTCAATAGTAGTGAATGCGCATGCAGGTGGAAGACTTTTGGTACAATGATGGGGAAGTGCTGGGGAATTGGATGTAGGAAACAAAGGAAAGGGGGCGTGGCACATGCAAATCTGGGTGTCACGCCCCTATGTGCTATTCTGGTTACTTTTTTCTTTCCTTTTTTGTAATGTCGGCCTGTTGTTCGCTATTATTTTCTTGTCTTTTCTGCTGCATCTTTCCTTTAAAAGGAAACCCTGTTGCGTACACTTTCTTACACAAACACCAAACCTCTTTGTCTTTACAAATTATGTGTCTGTTTCTTTGTGTGAAGGCCTGAAGCCTTTGCTCGTTATTTTCCTTCCTGCCGAAAGAAACTGTATCTCTGCCTTTCTGTCTGTCTGTTGGCTTTCATTTCAAAGCACATATACATTGTCTCTGTTATTCCGCTTAGTAAAGGAACTGCTTCGTGTGTCTATCTGTTTTTTTGTATACACAAATGGCTGCTCCATTTATTACTACTGCCAGCATAGAAATGTACGAAGATACATTGAGCGAGTGGATGAATGAGGTTCGCAGAGGGGAATGACGACGTTTCCATCGCACTTATAGGTTTCGGTGTGTTTTTGTGTGGGCAGACTTGCGCATAAAGTGGGACATGATTCAGGCAACTTCCCGTTCCTGGTCGACGTTGTCTCATTTATTCAATTTATCACTGTACGAGATGTGTCCTATTTACAAGGAATTATGTGCGATGACCAGCACACCTGTAGGTGAATGGGTTGCGGTTCCCAATGTGAATCACAATTTAATTATATCTGCTAGAGAGATGTTTGGGTTTGATCTAAAGACTACCCAAAGGCTTGTGCATGGTGAACTGTTTGATTTGACATATCTGCCGATTATCTTTCTATCATATCGGAACGATATCGAATATTTGGAGCGGCGGAGGGCAGCTTTGTTTCTATGCGTTTTAGGAAAAAAATTCCTTGTAAGTTACCCTGGGACCGTTGATGCAAGGGCTATTGATATCATGCTGCAGATTCGAGATAGTTGAGTGAATGTTATTCCCCTTGTTCTAGCTGCTACCCTGGAGGGCCTGGATGCTTATTCCTCATGTGATGATCATTTCCCATCCGGGAGTCCAATTTTGTTCCACATGTGGCTAGAGGAACATTTTAGAGTTGTTCTCCCTCCTTTCCTAGGGAGTGATGAAAGCTATGATCCAATAGGATGCGGGTCCCACAGTCTCTATTGAACAAATCGCAAAAATGAAGTGCACTGGGTTGAGCACTTCCTACATGTGAACTCTGCTGATATAATGTGGGTAATCAGGTACTGGCAGATCCGTTACTTTCATCAGCACACTAGAGAGTATGCCCATGTTATGCTGGCTGGTATGTGCAGGGTGACTTTCTATTTACTCCATAGAATCCTACACCAGTTTGGGCGGGATCTGGTTGTTCCGTATCAGAGTCGGCCTCTGATGCCGTTGTGTTCAAGTGATGATGACATTCCCTGGGCTATCCAAGGCTTATGGCAAAGGGGTCATGCATCGCGGGTTGATGCCTCTAGTCGTTCTCTGCAAACATTTTTCTGTCGTCTGCTTATCTGTCATGGCTGGTTATATATACGGAGGAGCACTCTCGCATTATCAGAAGGATCCTCAGGAATGTTTTGGGTTGCAGAGTCTTGAATGGTCTCGATGCCCATCTCATAGAGATTGGCGAGGATGTAGAAAGCTCAAGTACACCGGCTTTACCAGCTATACGTCGGTCAAATCGACGTCTTCCGAGTAGTGAAGCCCAGGGAAGGTATGGTCATAAGGGCGTTGGCCCTAGTAATGCTCTAGTAGCATGGTAATGCTGCAGGACCAGATGACACGTGACCAAGTCACACTGTCGGTTGTAGGGGCAATGTGGGCAAATCTGATGTCTACGAGACCCAGCTATACAGCTGGTAGGTTTATCAATGTAACAGGCCCTGGTGATGATGGTGTGGGACCAAGAAATGTTGCGGGACCTGATGACGGGTACACAGTGAGCGATGAGGAGAGTTTAACTCCTTCTCAATAGGGTGAGTCCAGGGTAGTGGCGGTACCTCGGCGGAATGTCTGGTATCGGCTAGGTCACCAGAGAGATTGAATAGGGATAGGTATATCTATATCGGGGATGGTTAATGACTACCTCGGGGTTTTTCGTTTGTGGATGGTGATGCTGTTAGGGGATGTTATTGACTACCCCAAAGTCTTTGGAGCTTGTGATTATGGTACTGTTTGGAGATGTTAACAATTATTTCAGTGTTTTAGACGTACTCCATGGTTGCTGTATTATGGACCTTATTTATGTTTTATGTTTTATAATGTGAGTAGTGATTTTTCCTTTTGTTGGTCAAGAGACTGTTGTAAGATATCAGACCATGTTGTAATATATTCTACAACACTTGAATGAACCTCTATCCATTTCTGTCCTTTGTTGTCTTTGATCGTTTTTTGTTGTTTCTGACCGTTTTTGCTATCTTCGACAGTTTTTGCTATTTTCGATCGTTTTTTCTATCTTCGACCTCACTCGGAGGCTACCTACGTTTCCTCAAAAAATGAGGCTCAGGTCTTCGTAGTTCTTACCCAAAGGGTATAACTTTTGTTAAAGACCTTTTTTTGTTGCAGACTGTTGCAGACTGTATGCTGAAGACTGTACGCTGTAAACTATATGATGTGGCATGTTTATGCTATATATTGTATGCTGGAGACTGTATGTTGTAAATTATATTGCTAGAGACTGAGGCCAGAGACTTTTCTCTCTTCTTTTTCTCCTTTTTTTCTTTTTTGGTTGCTCCACCTTTTGCTTAGGTCTCCTTTTCGGGTTTTCAACCTACCGAGCCTTTATTTCTCCTTATATATTACTATTTTTGTTTTGCTCTAATTTTTGTCTAGGCCTCCCTTTCGGGTTTTCAACCTAGTGAGTTGAAGAGATAGATAAAGTATTGGGGCCATTAGCATGCTATATTAGCACTACTCTGGCCTATGCGTAGTATCATTTTAATTTATCCATGTTGAAAGGCTGAACGAGATCTTTCCCATCTTGATTGGTGAGGAATACAACACCTCTTAATTGCATCCGTTTGACAATGTATGGTCCCATCCATGGAGACTTCCATTTTCCCTGGTGTCAACGTAACTGGGGGGTTTTTCTCGAAGTACCAGGTCACCTACTTGGATGTTTCGACCTTTGAATTTCTTGTTGAATGCTCGAGGAATTCTTCTATGATACACTCGTGTGTGTTCTAAAGCTAGCAATCTGCGTTCATTAATCGATGCTAACTTATCGTAACGCTGCCTGAGCCAATCGACTTCGGCTATTCATGTTTCCACCACTACTCTTAATGACAGAATCTCAACCTCAATAGGTAGCACGACTTCCATGCCATATGCTAAGGAGTACTGTGTAGTCCCTATAGGTGTGCGGACTGATGTGCAGCATCCCCAAAGTGCTAATGGTAATTTTATCGGGCCAATATTTTCCTGTTTTTGCCATTTTCCGGATAATGTTTTCAAGTGTTTTGTTAGCAGCCTCGACTGCTCCATTGGCTTGTGTTCGATATAGGGATGACTTATGTCGCTGTATTCTGAATTCATCGAGTAGCATGTTAACTTCACCATTGAAGTGTGTGCCATTGTCGAAGATTATCTCAAACGGTACTCCGTATCTGTAGATGATGTTGGTCCTGATGAACTAGGCCACTTTTTTGGCATTCAATACTTTGTAGGATGTAACCTCTACCCATTTGGTGAAGTAGTTGATGGCTACCAGGACGTATTCATGACCGTTTGTTCCTTTTGGGTGAACTTGTCCTAAGACATCAATTCCGTAGGTTGAGAAGGGCCAAATGGCTACTGAGTTGTATAGTATGTGCGGAGGAACATGCTGCAGATTGGCGAAACGCCGACACTTGTCGTAGTGACGTACCCAACGAATACAATCGGTTTCAAGTGTGCTCCACTAATATCCATGTCGGATTGCTTTCTTGGAAAGCATGTGTCCGTTCATATGTGAGCCGCAAGTACCACCATGCAATTGGTCCATGACTCGCTTTGCTTGGACTTGGTCTATACATAACAGATTTAGACCCTGATAATGCCTTTTGTAAAGGCTATCTCCGCTGATAATAAACTATGCGGCCCATCTGCGAAGGGAAATCCTTCATTTTCCGTCTAAACCGACTGGGTACTCATTTTTCATGAGTATATTCCAAATGTCTGTGTACCAGGACTCATTGTCTCCCCCAGGGAGCTGTATTGATTATGAAGCAGTAGGCAGGAGTGACCTTATTTCCTACTACGAATGGATGTATGTTCATATTTGATGAGACCTCGATTAGTGAAGCCGAGGTTGCTAATGCATCTGCAAAATGATTTATGTCTCGCGATATGTAATGGAATGATGTGTCGTTAAGCTTCTTCACAAGGGTAGTTAGACGAGCATGATATAGCTGTAGGCAGGGATCCTGTGTTTTCCATTTTCATTCGATCTGATTTATAATCAAAGAGGAATCACCGAAGACCTCTAATTCTCTGGCCCCTTTTCGAAGTGCTTCTTCTAGTCCAGCAATGCAGGTGTTGGAATATGCTCCTTGATAAATAACTTATCACTTTACATATTCTGAATATTTTGATTTGCTTCTTCCCATTACCATGTGTCATAGCTAGTGGCTAAAAGGTCTGCGTATCGATTATTGTGGTAGCTTGTTTGAAAACACATAGGTCTTAGGTTAGGTTGTCCTAATCTAGTCATACCTTCTTAATGATGATTAACAGACTAGCAATTCATATGCACCAGCACTAGCAGACTTACTGTAGCGTCAAAAGCCTCTAAAGACTCGTCACCAGCAGATTTGTCATGTGCACCAAAGGATACTTTGAAGACTCGTCACTAGCAGACTTGCTATAGCGTCAAAGGTCTTCTAAAAACTCGTCACCAACAAACTTATCATGTGCACCACAGAACACCTTGAAGACTTGCCACCAGTAGGCTTGCTATGGTTTGAATGTTCATACCGTAACCACTAACTAGCAATCTTCTCTTGCAGAAGACTTACTTCTCTAGATTGAACATCTCACCAACAAACTTGGCTCTGCATGTGCTACAAAGAGACGAGACTGCAATAGATCAAAACAAGACAAAAATATTTAAGCCTCAAAAGTCACTCAAATCTTTATGAAGCCTGACATCCCTGATGCTGCAATACTTTCTCTCTCTCTCTCTCTCTCACGTGGTTTGAAAAAAATCAAAAGAATCTACTTTATCAGACAGACCACCTGACAGTGCATCAATGAATCAGACATATACTTCACAGACTTATCATAGAGTCTGACAAGGTAACAGTTCGGAGATCTAAAGAACGAAGTCTTTTACCTAACATCTAAAGATCTATCGAACCATATCTTTATCCATCAGTTCTCAAGACAAATCATTCAACGGATACAGAAATCTATCAACAGATCTCAACGATCAAAAACTCCCCGGTCTATAAAAGAAATCCTTCCTTCTCTTTTAAAAAAAGGAGAGATTGACGAACGAATTTATTCGTGAATCAAAGACACCTGCAACAAGAACCTCTTCGTCAAGAACTGTGAGATCTTCAAAGAGATCGCCTTCACCAACGTATCTCAGATCTTCACAAAAGATTGCAGCGAGCAAACCCAGACCTTAACAAAGCACTCTCTGTGGATTGCTAAGAAGAAAAGTATTGAAGAAGAAGAAAAAGATCAGAAATATCTATAGACAGAGATCGACATCTTGATCAAGGACCCAGTTCTTGATTTGAGTTCTTCATCCTCTTTCGAAGAACTCAGCCTCTAGCAGAGCTTCAGGATTTTATTCCTAAAGTCAGAGGTCAAGCTCTTTGATCGATTTGAAGATAGATTTTCAAATGTTGCCCAAGGAAAATGAAGATTTGTTTGTTTATATTGCATTCATATCTTCAGATTTGTACTCCATTACAAATGCTGTTGATCGTGCAATAATCAATCATCATAGAAGGTCGAGTGCTCTGCACTCATCCGTTCAATTTTTTTTATCTGAACGACCTTGAAAATTGTCTTCTCATATCTGTCTCTCGTTCCCGTCTCCTATTTCCTTCTTTACTCAAGAATTTGTCTATGAATGATTAAGTAAAGATTAAGGCTTGGAATGACGAGGACAAAAATTTTATATAGAGAGTCTAAGTTGATGTATTCTGTAATTTATCTTTGAATAAATTCAGATGTTTTTTCAAATGATTTATCTTTCAGTCTTTACCTCTCTATGAGCTTTCATAAATTGATTTATCCTTTGAAAAGCTATTCTCTAATGATTTCCAAAATCTGCATTTGTAAGAAGGATTAAGTGTGATGTTGTTCTGATCATATATTCGTGTACATCCACTTAAGACTTCTTTAAATCTAAGTCTTACTATTTTCGTTGCTTAAAATATTTCAAACAGTCTTTTGATTAACTGGAAGTTCACCAACAGAGTTCATTACTCGGCTAAGAGCAAGTCTGCTATTTTGTGTTACCAGCAGACATGCTCATCGTGTTAATTGCCTATGCCGTTAAAACCCATACTTAACAGTAAAAGAAGAAAAGGTTTTAACTGGCATCATAGGCTATTCACCCCCCCTCTAGCCTATTTGAGCATCATTGTGGTACAACATTTGGTATCAGAGCCTAGCTCTCTAAGCTGTGTGCCAGGTCTAACCACCTGAGAGTTTGATCCTCGATTGCTCACTCCAAATGCATGTCAAAAGAAAATGTTTTTCTCTCTCTTATTTCAAAAACTCTTTTGATAAGGATTTCATGAGAAATATTTTTGAAAACGTGTTCACTTTAAAAATTATTTTGTTTTCAAAAATTTCTTGAGTAAGACAATTCTATGATGATTCCTTGCTTGAATATGAGAAATTTATTCATGTGACAGAAGTACACCTCAATTGGCACCATGAATAGAATTCTCTCAGATGTATAACATTATGATGGATGCTTCATCTTATATAAATCTTTGATTCAAAGTCTCTTGACATAAGGCTAACGATTGGTATCAATCCAACACCCTCTTGAGAGAAATTTCTTAGTTCAAAATTCTGCAACCTTAAAGTGGAAGAATTTTAATGATTCTTATTTCTTCTTATGAAAAAGGTTAAGAATCAAAAACTCCATATCATGAAACATTGATTGATCCCTCTGTTATATGATATTTAGTTTATGGGAACTTGACCTATATTTCAAAGAGTTATCTGCAATCAATTTCTAAGAAATAGGAATTAAAGACTTTATAAGTTGTTGCAAAAGAAATCTATTCTTTAGGCAACATCTATCAAGTATTACAGACATATTAGCTCAGATTCCAAAAGCTTCATTCTGAAGAACATCTACCTCGATCCGAACATGACTGTCACTTAAGGTACATCTCAGGTCTAGTGCTCACTCCTTCCATTTGTTCTTTTCCTTTCTCTGAGCACATAAGATCAAGGGAGAATAAGATACTCAAAATCCAGATTCTTCTTCCTACATTCCATGGATTTACTCGAAAAACTTATTCCTGTATCTAGATTTTTCTGGAGCTTTCTAAAGCTCATAAAATGTTGCTAATGATCTTCTTGATTGTTGTTTAGGAACACAGATCCTCTCAAGATCAATGAGCAAATTTTATTCTCTCTCTCTAACAACATAAGATACTATGCTTGACTAATTTGCAGGATTCTATTCATTTGTTTCAGTCATATCTTCTTCCCTCTGGGTTTTGATATTTGATCCTCTCTTTCTCTCTGTTTCTACTCCTTTCTTATTAACAAGTATCATGAATATATCATCACTGCATAGCATTATATTTGCATGCTCTGTTCTTCTCTGTTTATCTCTGCAATATAACGCTTGAGTAACTGCTTATCATACTTTGCGTTAATGTTCCTTATCTACTCTATTAAGTATGATTTACTTTACTCAACTGGTTTGATGTCATTTCGTCAAAGTAATTTAAGTTATCTTTGATATGTTCTGTATTCGTGAACATCAATCCTTCATCTTTGACGAACAGTCTTGCTTTACAACACTTCATAAGCTCAGTTCTATGTACTGACTTATAGGAGTTCTTACCTTAGTAGACATTATGCAATATACAAGGGTATTTTTGCTACATCTACAAAGGTAGAGGTTAAGCTTTTCGAAACTGACTATTTGCTAAAGGAAAAGACAATTTCTTAAGATTTTCGGTAAAAAAAAAAAGTTAGTCTTCAAAACATTTTTCTGAAAAAGTTGTTTTGTCAACATCTTACTGAAAAGTTGTTTTGTCACATTGAAATTTTTTTACCTTTTCAAGAAAGTTGTTTTGTCTTATCAAAAACTTTTTGGCTTTCCAAGAAGAAGTCTTTATCGGATATCTATAAATTAAAATCACCTCTCACACTACCCTATATGACTTTATTGTGAATGGTTTAAAGGACATCTAGAACTTAATGAATTCATCTCATTAACCGGTCCTTCGTCTTGCCTCTGCAAGTATTTATAGAGACTCTCCTTCTTCATCACTATTACTTGCAAACTACTTCCAAAAACTATGATAGACATTGATACAATATTCCTTCTTTTCAATATGTTACTTAGGAATATTCGTAGTCTTCGATCAAGTTTCTCTCTTAACAACTTGGTATTACCTAGAGATGTTAAATTGGGTTGGCCCTAACCCTATAGGGCCACGTGTTAAACGGGCCACTCAAATCACAACCCTAACCCTAACCCTAACCCTGCAGGGTACGTTTACTAGGGTCAGCCCTATTAACACATGATCCTTATTTAAATCAAAAACTTGAAATTAAGTAACAAACATATTGACGGACAAGTGACAACGATTAACAATATGAATTAAAAACATGAAATCGAGTTTTCTTTTGAGAAAGTATCGTCTTCAACATCATTATCCTCTTCATCTACAATAATAAAATAACATAAAATAAATGTTGGTAAGAAGTTAATACAATCAAATATTTTAATCAAATAGTAAAATATAATACTAAGGTCAACCCGTTTAGCACGAAATTTAAACAGGTTGCATTTTCCCGACCCTATCCCTTTCTGATTCCCGATTAGCAGGGTCAACCATGCGGTTCTCGACCCTGTTAACATATCTAATTATGTAGCCAAAGATCTCATTTTGACCAATTTTGGAAACTTATATGTCTTAGAAATGTACTTACGACCATGTTTGGGTTTGACTTTCATTAAATAGACATACATCATCACAAAGCTAACAGGGGATAGACATTTGTTTACCAAATGAAATGATAATATATATTACGCATTTTAATTTAAAACAAACAAGTCAGGATGATTGAATGGTGTAAGCGGTCATTTATAAGTTCCTATCCTCTTGAGAGGTTATGTGTTTGAATCTCAATTCTAACATTTTGAACCCTCATTTTAGCCAAAAGCTTATAGCCCGCGGGCCAACCCTAGAATCTGCCAGCCCAACCCAATTTGCCCGCGACCCTATAGGGTCAGCCCATTTATTAAATGGGTTGGATTTTCCCAACCCTAACCCTTTCATGTTTCCGGTTAATAGGGTCGACCCTACGGTTTTCGGCCTTTTTAACATCTCTAGTATTACCTTTCCTATCCACCGAAAGTTGTTTGGTTAGTTTTGAGGATTCCTCTTGTATGAAGATTTACCTCAACAACCATTTAGCATGCCTCTCCCAGACTCATGTGATCGTGCTCATGTCGACTGCCCCTTGTTAGCAATGTAGACTTTCTACATATCTTTTTGCTAACTTGATTCTCTCGTAAGATCAACACAACTCACAGCAGCCGACTTTCAAAAGGTAGTTTGTGCGTGCTTGTGAAGGTCACATCGGCTTAAGAGCTAGCTGAAGGGAGAAGGAAGAGCATGTGACATAATCACATATCTGCACTTTTTACAGTGTGGAGATCCCATTTGGTTGTCTCTTTTGACTTAGAAACTTGATACCGGACCTATATTCTGTTTGCCAATCGGTTTAAACAGATCTGGGTCCATGGTATTCATAGACATTTCCTTGTAACTTTTTTAAATGTATCAGGTGTTTAGATTAGTTGTTTACTAGGAGTAGTTAAGTCACCGGAAGTTGTATCGAATCTTGTAATCATTAGATCCTCGTTGTAATCTATTTTATTTTGATCTAAATGAGAACTTGTTCAAGACAACTTTACTTCATGTATATATGCTTTTGTTTGCCCACTCTTTGATAGCATGAAATCCTATGTTTTCCTTATGGATTCAATACTCGTACCTTCATGAGGGTATCTTCTGTTCTGAATTCACAACAACAAACGTAATTCTGCTGTTAACCCAACAGCAAACCAATCCTTAAACATTAATAATCTTATTCGACAATATATAATTCTGATGAAAAGAACCATGATCTATTTTTTAATAATAGTCTTATGAATCCGCTCTATTTTTTTACATATCTAATTCAGACAGCACAGAAGATATTAATTTTTCTCATCAAAAACTTCTAGTGTTCAAAAGACTAAGTTGATTTCTATCATAATGACAATCTTTCGATCTCATCTGGTATGAACTGCTGTCATTATAACTAAATCAACTGGTATTTAAAAACTGATTTTAGCTCAGTTGAACATAACCTTATTTTGCTCCAAAACGTCTAGAGTACTGGTAGAAATTTCATCAGAAGAAATATTGTTGGAATATGAATTGCTATGATTTTGGATTTCTTTAGAAAGGACAATGCTTCCTATGCAACTCCTTTCTCAGGAATGTAAGATCTCACCTTAACCCATGATGTTCATGTGAATCTTCATTATTTCCAAAAATCAGGTCTCAAATGCTTCACAACAGTAGACTTAATATCTGCTGTTGGTATGATGACCTTCTGAGGAACGAGCGGCATCTACTCTTTCAATCCAGATTAGTATTTCATGTCCGTTGTTTCCTCTCTTCAAGATAACTATGCTCAAAAAATTTCTTTCATCCCTTGTCTTGATTAGATGACTTTCTTATCCTAAAGATAGTCATCATCATCTTAACTGTTGACCAAGAAGCAAAATATGCTCTCTCAATTCTTTACTTCTAGCCAAATTAAGAATGAGATACTTGCTTCTTTGTGATACAAGCACTCTGACTAAAATGGCTCTTATCTTGCATTTCGCCTCTAATGCTCTTCTTAGTTAATTGGGATTCTGTTGAGGAGGAGCATAGTCATCAGTTAATCTTGCCAATGAAGCTTATGGTTCATCCTTCCAGAAACCAAGGCATACAAAAGGATAATTTACTGAAATGTTCTTCAATCAATTGGTATGAGCATACCTCCATGTCTGTTGAACCATCATTATTCAGCAAACCCTCATATCTGCTAAGCTCATATGTTACACCCAATATCAGCAGACTTTCATCCCTACTGATCACCTTCTATCAACAGATTCTCCTCTCTGCCGACTCGTTCATCACTTACATAAATTGGCATCGGCATACCTCCAACTCTGCTCGTCACTCTTTATCTCGCATCAATTGACATTAACAGATCTTCATCGTTGCTGATCATATTCTTTTGTTCAACAGTTGGTATCAGCATATCTCAAATACTGCTGATTACACCATCTTTCATAACAATTGGTATTAGCAAATATTAAACTACTAATCATGTCTCATCTTCACAAATAATATCAGTAGACCTTCACCATCATTGAACACAACTTTCTCAAATTGATCTCAGCAGACTTTCCTCACTGCTGACCACATCATTGTGTTCAAACAACTGATATACCCGTTCATTCATATATTGGTATAAGCAGACTTTCAGTTCAACCAATCACTCCACTGCTTTTACCAATTAGTATAAGCAGACTTCCATCACTGCTGTATATATCTCTGGTTTATCAGTTGATATCAACAGATTTCCATCCCTGCTGTTCACAACCTCATAGCACCAAACCTTTCATCTCTACTGAACTTACCCAATTATCAACAAAGTTTCAGGGGACCGTTAACTCTGCTGGTCACCTTCTCGTGAGGATATCTTTGACTTAAACAACCTTTGTAAATATCAGTAGATTCTCAAAACATATTTTAAGCGTCTCACAAAAATGTTTTCAAAACTTTTAGTTTTTGTTTTAAAACTTCTAAGAGATTTGGGAGATTGCTGAGGATCGTGTAGATGATTTAGAAAGCCCCGTAATTATCTTTTGGAAACAAAGAATACAAAATCACTACTGTTTTTGCAAAATATTTTCTTGCAAGATACATTAAAAACTCATTTTGAAATATATTTATGTCCTAAAATTCTAAGAGATTTGGGAGATTGCTGAGGATTGTGTAAATGATTCGGAAAGCCCCGTAAACTATCTACTTAACAATTTGAGACACAACATTATTTTTCAAAATTGTTTAAATTCTAAAAATCCAAAAGATTTGAGAGATTGTTGAGGATTATGTAGATGATTTAGAATGCCTCGTAAATCATCTTTTGGAAATTTAGAATTATAAAACCTATCTTATTTCCTCATGGTATGTATTTACTTTCAAATTAACAATATTTTCTAAACAAAAGTCGTTGATATCAGCACATTCATTCTTTCTAAATACCGAATTTGTCCTCATTTCAAATTTTTTAGGACATCTAATTTAGTATCTCCTTTAAATATTTTTCTTCGGTATTAGAAAACCTCGGATTAAGTCACAAATATGTCTAGAAACATATTTCCAAGAATGACTTAATATCGTCATCATGAATCGCCGCCTTCTAAATTAAATGTCCATTCAAATTCGAGCTTTAACATGATTACTTCACCGCTTCATATTGTGGGTCACCCGGGTCGTGCGACCGCGCCCCGCGCGCCCTTGGATATGGGTGCGCGTACATGTGGATGCGGTGACATCCATTGCTCTCGTTCCACCCTCCCTTTTTTAGGGGAAGACGAAATCAAAAGTGCGAGAGGAGTGCTGTCTAGAATAGCGCGTTGGAATGCGCCTCGGTTGACTTGAGTGGATTTTTGATCCAATATGGGAACTTTGGGTTTCCCGCATCAAGTTATTCCTTTTTTAGGGGATACCAGGATATGGGAAGGCGTCACCCTTTCATTCCCATTCTCCCCTTTTTAGGGGAAAACGAAAAAGTGCAAAAAAGGATGTTGTGACGCCCCCCACTATGGATTTTATAAAAATAGCCTTATGGCTCATTTCAGATCACTATGGGAGCTTTGGGTTTCCCGCATCAAGTTATCTCTTTTTTAGGGATACCAGGATATGAGAATACACCACCCTTTCATTCCTATTTTCCCTTTTTTAGGGGAAAACGGAAAAGTGCAAGAAAGAGGTCTTTGCGAGGCCTTGGATCCAAAAGTTTTAGAGTCGCCATCTTTATTTTAAGGCAAAATAAAGCAAAACCAAAAAAAAAATAAAAATAAACCAGAGAAAAAGAAAACGGGTTCGGAGGCTAAGTTACGAGTTGGGAAGATGCTAGACACCCAACTCGCCCTTTCGGTCTAAAAAATAGTTTTTGGCTAAAGTATGTTTATTGTTATATTTATTTAGTAGATAAATAAAGCATTAAAAGATAGGAAAATAAAACAAATACATCCGTGGCTATATTATTTACGGATTTGCAGCCATCTCCTTACAATAAATTACAAATATATTTAAAAAATATTTGGTCATTATAACGGCTCTTTTACATAATATTTCCTAATCTAATCCGGGCAGCACAATGGCTTATATTGGCTACATTGAGCCGGATTTAAATAATAACTTTTTTAAAAAATAAATAAAGAAAACGCCTTAAAGGTCGTTACCTTTTAGAGCGGTAGTGTGCTCGCCTCCCAGGGAGAGGAGTCTTTGTTGTTGTTGTTGTGATTCTGGGCAAGATGACCGCTATTCGAATGACTTTGGCTCGCTCACTCGGGCGAATGACAACTTATTTAGGAAGGTTTTGGCCTTTTTTGTTGGACGGAATAACGGCTTACTTTTTGTTTATTTTAGCACATTACTCGGGCAGAGTAACGGCTTACTTTATGGATTTTGGGTCGGGGAAATGAGGTGGATACCTAACTACTAGACTAGAGATCACTTATAACCAGTGGATTTAAGTTTTGGCGGAGTTTGGACGGGGTTTGGAAGCTTTGGTGGGCTACACACACCTATCTCGCACATCTCACTAAAACTCGGCGTTCTTAAAATGCGGAGAGAAATTATCAAAGATTCGTTGTCGATTTTTCTGAACACTGAAGAGGGAGCCCCGCACTCATATTTATAGGTGGGGTGAGGGAGTCATCGGGAATTATGAGAATTCCTCAATCGCTTCGCTGCAGCATAGCCGCGAAGTTGCACAATGCGTTAAGTCTGAGTGCTACAGTAGCACACCTGGCGGCGACTCCTCCCTTGCTTGGCGCGGCACCCAACATGCCTTTAGGCCGCGCCAAGCTCCTATTTAACTTCCAATTTTGACACTTTCACCCCTCGCAATTCACTGTTTTGTGCATCCTGCTTTGCCTTTTGCAGTTTTGACTCCTGTAACTTGACATTTGTTAAGTTTGAACAGTTCTTGATATCACATGTCAGAGTCACATACCATGAGTACGAAATTGGGGTGTCTACAGATCCCCTCAACGATGGAGTCTACGGGTAACCCGAGGCTTACTGAGTAGACGAACATCGTTGATAAACAATAGACTCTCCAATTTCATTCAATTAAAGCTGGAGAGTAATGCAATTGGTAACAGTTATAATGCACAGTTTATCATGCTATCCAAACTCCATAACCTAGACATATTTAGTCGGTTATAGCAGGTTATTGTAGTTTTTAAGCAGATATTCAAATTAAGTGCTCTGATGGTCGGACCTACTAATGTAGGCTACCTACGTATTCCTTAATAAAGGAAATCAGACCAAACGTAGTTCAGGCCAAAAACCTAAACTACACACAACGAGGATGTTATGTCCTTTGGGTCAAAACCCAACTAAGAACACAACAGGAAAAATTTTGTGAAAAGTCGATTCACGGCCGAGGGCGGCCGTCAAAATCTGATATGAAGATTTGAATGTTTTTCGAAAACCATATTTCAACTGGTCAAAACCTGTCATTGAAATATGTTAAGAGTCATTTTCAAAAAAATTGTGTCTGGCTGGTCAATACCTTGTTTCCGAACACAAATGAGAAAACTTATCAAATTTTCCGAAAACTGCACTCGACCTATCAAAATCTGTCATCGAGCACGATAGAGAAAAACATTCTTCAAGTTTTTCGAAAATTGTGTGAAGATAGAAAACATTCTTTTTCCTTTCCTTTCTTCTCACTCTCTCTGTTTTTTTTTTCAATATTCCTCTTTTTTTTTGTGTTTTTTGAAATATTCCTCTTTTTTTGTTTTTGAAAACAAAAACTCCTTTGAAAAGGGTTTTCTTTTATTATTGAAAAACAAAACTCTTTTTGAAAAATACTTTTCTTTTATTGAAAAACGAAATTCTTTTGGAAAAGACTCTCTCTTTTATTATTATTTGAAAAACAAAACTCCTTAGGAAAAAAGAGTTTTCTTTTATTCTTGAAAAACAAAACTTTTTTCTTTCTTTTTTTTTTTAAAAACAAAACTTTCCTCTTAGAGGAAATTATTCTAGAGTTAGGGTAAGAATACTATACATTTCTTACCTTTTCACGTCCGGGTGGCTGCCGCGGATTCGGCTGATTTCGACATTTCTGTCACTCTTGCTTTTTCAAGCCAATGACTTTATTATTATTTTTCTTTTTCTTTTTTTTTCTGCCACTGAATTTTTTTTTCTATGTTGACTTCGTGGCTGACCCGCTGGGGATATTATTTTTCTTTGTCCTCTGATGGATGGTCGTCAATTTTTGGTTTACAAAATTAATTTCGTTAATCCTTCGTTAAGTTCAGGGACCATTTTGGAAACTTTGGAACTTGGGGACTTAAGTGTCGCAGCTTCAAACTTCGGAGGGGGAAAAGGAAAAATTCCTTTTCCACCCTTATTATGGACGGGAGTAAGGAAAGGGAGCTACTGCTCCTTCCTTCTTTCTCTCTTCTTTTCTTCTTCAGTGCAGCCTCCTGCCATTGTTGCTGCTTCCTTTCTTTTTTTCTATTTTCTTCTCATTTTGCTCCTTTTCTTAATTTTTCTTCGCCAATTTCAGTGATTTGTCTAGCAGATGACATCTTCTTCTCGATCCAGGAAGGGGAAGACTCCTATGCACCCAGAATCTGACGAAAGGAGGAATGAATTTCCTCAATTGATCCGGAATAAACTCAAATATCGGTACTCTACAGATGACTGGGGCAATATTCTCCGAGACCGGAACACTCGCGTGTCCAATCTTCCTCCCACCGCTGTAAGTTTCTTTCTCTTTCTAGATTTGCCTGGAAATACTTCAGATCTGCTAAATTTCTGCACTGTTTGGAACTTTTGGAGCACTCCTGACTTTATTAATAACGCATATGCATGTCCTATTTATGCCTAAATGATGTAATTAAGTAATGATGCATGACATTTATATGATTTATTTTTGCGATGCATGATTGAACTAGTGGTCACTATTTGACCCTACTATGCATGATTTATACTATAAATGCAAATGGGGCTATATGATGTATGTTTTACACCTAAACACATTTTTGCAAGCAATATAGTCATGAGACGGACTTTTCGGAATACAATTTAAATTTTCCGAAATACATTTTTGGGCATATTTTCGGATAAAAATGGGACAAAACAGATATATTTTATGCCCTTAAATTTATTTTTCATGCATGCAAATGCTGCAGGGACATAGTAAATGCCATAAAAATATTTATTTTAATGATCGGTGGCATTGTATTTTCTTTCTAGCGTATCCCTATGGTAGCTTATTGGACAATGAAATGCACGTGATGGATGCATGTACTGCTTTACTCGATGCAAATGCAATGCAGAACAATCATGAGATGATGCATGAACATTTTCCTACTTTATTATGTACATGATAAATACAGTCTAACATGCACTTCTATGATGTCTAGGATGCGAAAATAACTTATTACATAATTACATATAATCTTTTTTTAAACACATTCTTAGATGTATTTTTTTATTTATTGAAAGAATGTAAAAGAATGTGGCATATATTTGCAATATATACATTCTTTATTATTTATTTATCTTTTGTTTTTCACATAAAAGAATTATGTTTAATGAAATTAAATGTTTATTTACATGTGAATTTATGTACATGTATATATAAAAAATGGTAAGTGTTTATTTACATCAAAAAAATTATTATTATCATGATTATTATTATTATTATTAGCATGCTGCATTTTTATAATTCATGAAGTACAATGCATGCAAATAGATATAATTATTGAAAGTAGGTTTTGTATGTGAAATATCCAAAAACGGGATAGAGGTTCCGTCGAAAAGGGTTTCTCTCTCTAGGGTTTCTGCATTCTAGGGTTTTCTTTCCCACCTTCATCGTGGCTCAGCCACCGGATCAAGGGCCGGCGGCTCCTCCACCGGTTCCTCCCGCTCCATCTGCGCAACATGTACCCAAACCAGGCGTGTCCTATGCAGCTGCGGCGGCTCAGCCTGGTATGTCGCATGGTTTGTCTAATAACAAAGCTCCTACTTTGCCCACCATTCCTTTGGTGTCTCGGCCGGCGATTACCATCCAGAATGAACCTGGATGTCTCTTTTCTCCCACGGAGATTGAGTTACTTGATAAACAGTTCGAATTCACCCTTATCATGAAGTTCTCCGTTGGTAGACCACAGCTTAATGTGATTCAAGACCATATTGCTAAGCATTGGTGGTTGACAGGTGCTTTTATAGTTGGGTTGCTTGATCCACGTCACATAATGATTCATCTCACCTCGGAGGAGGATATGGTTCGGGCATTGTCTAAGGAGTCTCGAATGATCAATATGTGTATGTTTCGTCTGTTCCGTTGGACTCCAGATTTTGCCTTCAAGAAAGATAGTCCTTTTGTGGCAGTATGGGTACGTATGTATCAACTTCCTTTAACCTTTTTTAATCCGGCTTCCTTACAGCGAATTGGCAAATCTATTGGTACGTATCTTCGCACGGATGATCGTACCATGGCTTTAACTCATCCCATGTACGCGAGGGTTTGTTTGGAGATTGATGTTTCAAAACCCTTGCCTACACGTGTTTGGATTGGGACGTCAAAGGACAATGGATTTTGGCAATCCTTGGAGTTTGAAGGCAATATTGCATATTGTGGTAATTGTGGTTTGCTTGGTCATGTCACGGCTGATTGTCGGAAAAAACGAAGGGGTTTTGTCGGGCCGAATAGGGTTCAAGAGACAGAGGGGAATGTTGAGGTTAAGGCGGCTGTTGAAACAGAAAATATTGCAATTAATGTGAATCGCCCCCAGGACAATAATAAGCAACCTTCGGGTAATCAACATTGGGTTCCAGTTCGTAAAATTCCAGATGTGGAAAAAGGTGCAAATTCGGGTAGTCATAATGAAAGTGTGGACATGAATGGAAAGAAGTCTAATGCAAGTGAGATTGATCCCTCTCCTGTTAAGGAGGTTTCTAGTAATATTGCTGAATAGACTCATTTGAATAAGGGGAGTCCAGAGAAGATTGTAACTCCAGACCCTTTACGAAAGGATGATCAACAATGTATGGCCCAAAATATGTTTGGTGTTCTTGCGGAACTAGATGACGAAGAGGCGGCTAATCAGGATGATGATAACAGCGAACCTCAGGTGGGCAATCACATGGATTCTGATCCTCCAGCGAGGGTTTATGATGATTCCTTTATGATGGCTAAAGGCAAGGTCAAGTTATCTCGATCTGCTTCTCTGGACGACTTGACGGATTTTCCCCCATCAGAGACGCGTATCAGGGAATTTAATAAGTATCTTAAGAAGGTAAAATCGCAAGTATTTGCAGCAAAGAACAAGAGATCGACTAGGGCTACCTCGAAAGCCCATTAATTTTGCCTCTTTTCAGTTTTCTTATGTCGATCCTCGTATGGAATGCTCGTGGTGTTGGAAATAAAGATACGGTTGATTATCTTAAATTACTTAAACGGCAACACAAACCAGCCTTGTGTGCTATTATGGAACCAAAGTTAGATGGAGATCGTATTCGTAAGTTGGCTAGGAAGATTGGTTATAAGTTTTTTCTTCATGGAAACCCTATCAATTCACATGTCTGGTTGCTGTGGGATAAACGGATGAATGTGCAATTTATTCAGTCTACTTCCCAATTTGTTACTGTTAGTATTCAGAAAGGTGATGATTTGGATTTTTTATTTACTTGTGTATATGCTAAATGCACTCGAGGTGAGAGACAGTGTCTATGGGATGATTTGTCCAACTTTGCTTCTTCTATTTCGGTTCCATGGATGATTGGCGGGGATTTCAATATTATATCTCATTCTTCCGAAAAGTTGGGCGGTGCTATGTGTGACTATTTGGGCATGCAGGATTTTATTGAGTTTATTCAGCAGCATGGTTTGGATGATGTCGGCTATGAAGGCAGTATGTATACTTGGTGTAATAACCAAGCTGGGGCGGATCGAATTTGGCAGCGGCTCGATCGTGTATTGGTTAATAGTCTGTACAAATCTTCGTTGCCATGTGTCAAAGTGAATCATTTGAGCAGAATAATGTCTGATCACTCCCCTTTAATTGTTTCTTTGACTCCCAGTAATAAAGTGAAATCCATGTTTCGTTTTTAGCGTATGTGGCTAGAGCATGAAGGTTTTCTAGATTTTGTTCGGGGTGTTTGGGAGGAATCGATGGTAGGATCAGCCATGGCTACCTTGCATAGAAAGCTTTCCATTTTGCGGTCTAAATTGCGTAGTTGGAATTGGTTAGTTTTTGGAAATGTTCAACGACGTTTGGTTGTGCTGCAAGATGAAGTGTTACGGCTGGAGGTAGGTTTACAGCAAGTTTGGGATGAGAAGAATTTCAAAACTTTATTGGCTGCTAAATCAGATCTTTGTCAATTGGTAAAGTGGGATGCTGATTTACTTCAACAGAAATCTAGAAACCAGTGGGTTAAAGATGGTGACCGAAATACTTCATATTTTCATGCTTGTATAAAAGATTGAGCTAAATCCAATGAGGTTAAAATTCAAATTTCTGATGGTGTTTGGGCTCCTAATAATCAGGTTATTGGAGACATGGATGTTCAATACTTTGGTGATTTATTTTCTTCTGTTTGACCTACAATTGCTGATTTTCTGTTAAGGGATTTCCCTAACTCGATTGGCAGCTCTGAAAATATGGCTCTTCAAAAAGCTCCGGAGGAGGAAGAAATTTGGGAGGCTATTAAGTGTCTTAATCCTAACAGCGCTCCAGGCCCGGATGGCTTTACAGGGTGGTTCTATCAAGGGTGTTGGGAAATTATTAAAGGGGATGTGATCGCCATGCGAGTAGCTCAAGATTATTTTCTGGGCAGCTATATTCATCGTGGTATCTCATCTACCTCTATGGTTTTGATTCCAAAAGTTGCCCATCCAACTCGGTCTTGGAGATCTCCGTCCAATCAAAGCCTTTGCAACTTCTTTTGTAAGATAATCTCGTGTTATGTCTACTCGAATTGCCATTTTACTCCCTACTCTTATATCCGCTGAGCAATCTGGTTTTGTGAAAGATCGAGTCATTCAGGACAATATTGTTCTTGCCCATGAGTTGATTCATAAGATCAACACAAAGGTGCGAGGGGGGAATGTCGTTTTTAAGCTCGACATGTCTAAGGCTTACGATTGGAGTGGCCTTTTCTCCTTCGAGCTTTGAAAGCGTTTGATTTGATGAGAAAAGTCGTGACTTGGTTTATCGTATGGTGAGTAATATTTGGTATTTGATCAAGGTCAATGGGAGTTATTTGGTTTCTTCAACTCTTCAAGGGGAGTCCGCTAAGGAGACCCGCTTATCGCTCTTATTATTTGTGATTGCTCAGAGGTGTTATCGATAAACTTAAATCGTGGCGGTTGCAGATGACGAATATTACCTTACGCCACGGTCGAGGCGGATCCCTATAACTCATCTCATGTACGCCGACGATATGCTAATATTTAGTAATGCTTGCAAACAATCCATTTTGGCTTTGAAAAGTTGATTACGTATCATGAATGCTGCGTCTGACTTATTAATCTTCATAAGAGTGGTTTCTACGTGCCGCTACATTCTCGCATAAATCTCGGTGATTGCTCAATGGTCGGGTATGCACTCATCAAATCTTGCCGCTAAATATCTTGGTATTCCTTTATTTAAAGGTCGGGTCAAACAGCGCTATTTTGAAGATATTGAGCTGCGAATCGATCTCGGATTAGTGGATGGAAAAATTTACTTTCTTCGCTGCCAAATAGTTCTCCTAAAATCACTCTTAAGCAAAGATTCGATCTATGTACCGCTGCTTTAAAATGCCGGTTGGTAATCGACGGATCGAAAGAGACCCGCTGCCTAATTTTCTGTGGATGCATCGTGTAGACGATCTCATTGATATCTTGGGGTGTATTTGTCGCCTTATAGAAGAAGGGGGTCTGGTCTCTGCTCATTAGACAGATCATGTTTTCTTTTGCATGCAAAGTTGGCCTGTCGCCCGTCAAGGGAAAGTCTTATGGCTCGTTTTTTTAAAGCAAAATATGGGACTGTTGATGGGGATTCCATTCATTGCAAGGCCATCTCACGTGTGGAAAGCCATTCTTTTGCAAGTTCCGAAGTTGATGAATGCTCCAAATGGATTGTGGGTGAGGGACATATGGGTTTTTGACCGATAATTGGTGTGTAGAACGTGATTGGTCCTCGGCCGTGGTGCCAACCGGTATCGGATTCTATGCCTATTGAGGAGTTTCTTCCGTTAATACCCTCTCGCTTTTGCATGATATGTTCAGAACGTGCTCATAAACCCTTCCATTAAAGATCGCTTGATTTGTACTCTGACCGATGACTGTAACTCTTTTCTTCTGCTTTTTGAATCATTATCGCACCTCTCATCCTAATATTCTCGGCTAGCAAGATCGGGCGTAAAATGGACTCGATGAAGGTCAAGTGGTTTTATTTGGCGCTTATTTCATGATGTTTTTCCCGTGGGATTTGTCGCTTTTAAAAAGCATATTAGTTTGGCATCTAAGTGTGTTTGTTGCATGGATACTCACGCTAGAGAGAGCGTGAATCATTTATTTCTTCATTCCGAGCTAGCTTTTGTGGGATTTTTTTCGCCTTTTAATAAAGTGGATGCGTATCAATTCAACATCTCTTTGATAGTCGATGGAGGGTCTTGGCAGAATCAAATGGGGGTCCTGGGCCATATGGAAGGCCTCGATGCTCATATGATGGGCGATGAGAAGATTTTAGATGATTTGCATGATTTGATGGTCTGGCCACCTCGAGTGCTGACTCAAGGTGTCCGTATTTGTCATATTTTTAATTTGCCTATCACTTCAGATCTCGTCAGATTGGTCTTGTTACGTGGGAGCCGCCAGATTTGGGCTCTTTCAAATTAAATACTGATGGTTCTCGCTTATAAATGGTTTATGCTCGGGGTGGTATTATTCGTGATAATGCAGTGATTGCTTTTTCTAATTTTTATGGGAATGGCACCAATATGTTGGCCTAAATCATGGCTCTTCTGATGGTTTGAGGGTTCACGGATCTTAATTTACATCATGTTGTCAGAAACCGATTCAAGGTTGCGCTTGGGGATTCAAGGTAGTGGTCATCTTCCTTGGAAATACATATATTTATTGCGCCGAATGTCAAGGTTTGCGGGAGATTATTTGATTCATCATGTTTTTCGTGAGAAAAATGGGTAAATCGCTTGGGTCACACCTTTCAAGGATAATATTAGTTTTGCGCTATTGTCGGATCTTCCTAAGTCGGTTAGATGTGCTCAATCATGACAGATTAGGTCTATATTCTTATCGCCGCTGATTAGACCTTTTGGTCCTTTTTTTTTATTTGTCTGCTTTTTTGTTGAGGTCCAGCCTTTTGTCCCTCCTTTGTTAAGGCCGGGTTGTCCCCCTCCTAT
>CM028384.1:22482777-22512861 GCA_013146195.2 Codonopsis lanceolata | reverse complement strand
CTTTCCTCTACCCAACATTGATATTGTGGTAGGCGCCGTCGCTGCTCACAAGAAGTCAGATCCTTCGTCGGCGGCATCTTTGCTATAATCAAATCAAGATGGCGGCCAGATGACCGAGAGAAGACCTCATTCACTTACTCACAGAAACTTATTGCTATCTTGTCATGTCATTTGAAATGAAGAATCAGAGCTACCTATCGGAGGGCACGCCACCCTCTCTTCCATGACATGTTGATTCACAAGAAATGGAGGTCTATGTTGATGACATGATCGTATTCAGCGGCGGCAAGGTTATATCAAAGACCTGATTTTTGAAAGATTAAGAAAATCACCGGATGAAGCTTAACCAAATGCACATTCGGGGTTACGAGAGAGGCAAAGTCTTGGGATTCCTAGTGGCCAAGCGAGGCATCGAGATCAAGCTTGACAAAGATCAAAGCTATTCTAGAAATGCCACCGAAATCTCCAGCAGAAGTCAAAAGGCTTCCTAGGCGGATGGGTATATTAGCCGTTCATCGGGCGGTAGCGACCACATGTGAGCCTCTTTAAACTTCTAAAAGAATCGACCAAGTGCAGGGGCGAGAAGTGTCGGCTAGCCAGAAAATAAAGCCTACCTTGCAATCCCACATGCTAGCTCCACCCCATACACATAAACCTCTCCTCATATATTTAACGCGTCACAGACACATCGGTGGAGTATGCTTCGCCCAGAGAGAAAGAAAATTCCTACATCGAAAATGCTATATACTTCATTAGTAGGAAGCGCAGAGGAAGCGAGCTAAATTATTCGACATTGGAGAAAAGGCTGCCGGCCTAGTCACGAGCCCTTGAGAGGCTCAAAACCTATCTCCAAGGAAGGTCCATCAAACTCATATCCAGAATGGACCCTATCAAGTACATCTTGGTAAGCCATCAGCGTCGGACCGGCCAAGTGGTCCTTTCTTCTCAGCGAAGCGGACCACTTAGCGATCTACCCTGAAGGCCGAAGATGCAAGCGGGCACAGTTTCCTAGATGAAGGTGTCACGGGAAATCACTGACCATGAAACAGTGGCGGATGTTCTTTGGTGAGACTATGAACAAAGAGGCTTTGGCATAGGAATCTTACTCATTGATCCGGCTGATTCTCATACTCCGCTGGCTATAAGGTTGGAGTTCGAATGTTCAACTAATACAACGGAATATGAAGCCTATATTGTTGGCCTAGAGGAAGCTCTCCAAAAGGGGGCTAAAGATTTCGAAGTCTATGGAGACTCTGCTCTAATCATAAATCAAGTTGAAGGGAGATGGAAAATTCAAGATCCCCGGCTGCAGCTTTACCATGCCAAGTTAACAGCACTTGCCGCCCGATTTGATTCTGTCTCGTTCCATTATCTGCCACGAGATAGAAATCAATTCGCCGATGCCTTAGCCACTCTGGCATCGCTAGTCCAGATTCCCGCAGAAACTAATGTTCAGCCGTTCATAGTCGGGAAGAAGGTCGCTCCGGCATACTGTTTCAAAATTAATGCAGCCCCTGAAGCAGATCACAAGCCCTGGTATGCTGATATCTTAAATAGGCTTTAGAAAAATATTTATCCTCCCAGTCTAGACAAAAGAGGAAGAGTCTCCCTGCGAAGGTGGGCTTCCCAATTTGTACTCAGCGGTGGCAGCCTGTATAAGAGGCACTATCAAGGCCTCAACTTACTATGTGTCGATCAGGCTAAAGCTGAGCAGATCATGGATCAACTGCATGGTGGTACCTGCGGGCCCCACATGAATGGCCATATGCTATCTAAGAAAATTATTCGACAGCGGTATTATTGGAGCACACTCGAAACTGATTGTATTCGGTGGGTACGGCACTGTGATAAATGCCAGCGCTTTGCCAATCTGCAGCATGTGCCCCCACACGTCTTATATAAATCCACAACCCTCTAGCCCTTCTCAACATAGGGAATCGACGTCACAGGCTAAATTCACCCGAAGGGATCCAATGGCCATGAATACGTCTTGGTAGCCGTCAATTACTTTACAAAGTGGGTGGAAGCCTCTTCCTACAAAGTTCCGAATGCCCGAAAGGTGTCTGAATTCATTCGGGCCAATATCATATATCGCTATGGGGTACCTTTCGAGATAATCTCCGACAACGGCTCACACTTTGAAGGGGACGTGAACCGTCTACTCGACGAGTTCAAGATCCAAAGACACAAATCCTCCCCCCCCACAGGCCAATGGTGTCGTTGAAGCAGCCAATAAAACACTTGAGAACATCATCAGAAAAATGGCTGACACAGGAAGAGACTTGCCAGAAAAATTGCCGCTAGCCCTCTGGGGCTATCGTACCTCAGTCCGCACACCCACTGGAGCTACCCCTTACTCTCTGGCATATGGCATGGAGGCGGTACTACCAATAGAAGTCGAAATTCCATCATTGAGAGTGATGATGGAATCCAACATATCAGAAGTTGACTGGGTCCAAGGGTGTTTCGAAGAACTGGCCCTAATCGACAAACGACACCTATTAGCCTTGGAACATACTCGAGCATATCAAAGACGCATCGCCCGTGCTTTCAATAAAAAAGTCAAAGGCCGCGACATCCAAGTTGGAGACCTCATACTTCGGGAAAAACCTCCTAGTTATGTTGATACTATGGGAAAATGGAAGTCTCCCTGGATGGGACCATACATTGTTAAGGAGATCCGGTCAGGAGGTGCCGTGTTTCTCACGAACCAGGATGGAGAAGATTTTGCCCAGCCCTTCAACCTCGACAAACTCAAAAGGTACTATGCCTGATCTATACAGCAGATGCTTCCCTCTCCAGCTCGATAGGCTGAAAACCCGAAAGGGCGGCCTAGGAAAATGTTAGGGCATATAAAAAAAATATATAAAAAAATAAAATAAAAAAATAAAAAATAATAATAACAACAATAAAAGGAGAAATAAGGGCCCGCTAGGTTGAAAACCCGAAAGGGCGGTCTAGGCAAAAGTTAGGGCACGTATATGAAAAATAAAAATAAAAGAGATATATAAAGAATAAAGAATGAGAGGGAAGGCATTATTTGAAGTCCTCGGCATACTACCTCCAAGTCTCCAGTATATCAGAGGCCCGACTGACAGAAAAGGAAAACCACGACAGAAGCTCATAATAAAACACTAAAATATAATATTATGGGTCATAAGGGGTACAACTTAGGAATTTTTATTAAGACAGTTAAATTATACATTGACTGCATGTACTTATCCATATATTGCCTGTACCCATTTTGTTTCCCCAGAAAATATCATTTTTTGCAGCTCTAGCCCCAGAATGGCCCATCAATGTCTGCGGCGTCCTCCGAGCCGAGCCCATATGCTCCTTCTGCGGGGTGCCGAGGAAGCTCTAGTCTCACCAGCATGTGAGCCGCCAGAAGTGTCTTCTTTTTCATCATCAGCGTCTCCGTTCTCCTGAGTGGCTGCATTGCTCGGACCAGCTCCATCATCTCTGGCAGCCGTACCCCAACCAGGTGGGGGAGGAGGAGCAGCTATCTCTTGTTCCCACGGAATATCCTGCCTGCTTGCCATGCTCAGCCGTGGAGGCTCATTACCACCAGCTCTGTAAGCCGTGCCCCAACCAGTCTGGGGAGGAGGAGGAGCTACTTCTGGTTCCCATGGGTTATGATGCCTACTAGCATTGCTTAATCCGCGGGACGTATTACTGGGACCCGCAGTATTCGGTCCAGGGGCTGATCGGGCATCAAGACCATGTACCCGCCGAAACTTTGCCTCCAAAGCCTGAGGAATGACTAACCCCGAGCTATCAATATCCTTGCCTATTTCCATCAAGTGAGTGTCAATTCCGTTAGTCACATGACGGCCCAGCAAGTTTCTCAATCCGCGCCTAATAGTGCGGGACGGCCCCTCAGCAGCTACCATAATCCATACCAAATACCCAGGGGATAGAAGCATATAATCAGGAAAGGGATAGGCTGCCTCTAGCCTCTCAATATCCCGATGCCACATGCCTTGAATGTTGGGACCCAAGTCCTCGTCAGTATTCTCCACCGCCATATATTTGGGACGAGGTGTTCGGGATCACCTGCTCTCTCCCAAATTGCCGCAAGATCCGGTCCAGCTGATAAATGGAGGTTCGCATAAGGCCTAACAGGACCACTTGACTATATTCATCAGAATGCCAAAGAAAGCGCCGAATCTCCCAATGATGAATTACCCAGATTATGTCCATGGAGCCTCGGCGGTAAAAGTGATCAGCCCAATCAAACTCAGAGAAATTGGTCTGAGGAAGATGCATGCGAACACCATAAAGGGCTGGATCATATGGTGCTTTCCGTGCAAGCGGAGAACGGAAAGAAAATGCTCTAGCTAGCACATGTGTACCAGAATGGGGCTACCTGGGTAGGGAAGCAGGTTCTTCGCCACTAGCAAAAGCACAAAGCCCATAAAGGTTCTCGCCAAAATCACCGGGACAATATTCAACCGGCGGTCTCGAGCCTGTAATGCAAGGTCCATGACCCGCACATCGACAAATCTGGGTGGACCCACTAACAAATATCTCCCCACCAGACAGAGGAAGAGTGCAGTTAGCCTACGCCGCATGTAGTCTATATCATCCTCCTTATATTCTGTGAAGACCCCAGGGAGGACAGTTAGATTAAAGGTTTCTCCGTTAAAGAAACCTGGAGTGGCCTGGCGGGTAGTGTGAAAAAGCTCCCGAATAGCCATATATGGGCGTCTCACATAGGCCTAAGATCGCGATCGGCGACTTAAAGGGTGCCACCCCCAAAGATCGCCTGCAGGAACTCTTCAAATGTGGGGCACATCTCATTCATCCCGAAGTTAAACAGATGGTCTTGAGGAGACCAAAACCTGGTGGCTCCCCTCAACATGTCCTAATTTATAATAACGTCCCGCTAGGATAGTAGGCATCTGAACCCGAAGATGTGATCAAACCAGTCCCGCTCGTCTGATCGCAGGGAAAGGATCCAGAAATCCAATGCATTCTCATAGACTTCAATTTCCAAAGCCGTGGTAATACGTGCGGCCATTTATGAAAGAGGTGCAATGGATTTTATAATGCAAGAGAAAGGGCAACGGCAGAGCAAAAGAGAGCCTGAGAATTGTGAAAAAAGAGGATGAACAAGCTGGTGAGAAATCAGGCCAATCTTCGTCTGAATTTATACCGAGAATTGGAAAAACGAACAGTTCTGTGCACAGTACCGTGAATAGTAACAAACAGTGGCTACACTGGAGAAGCCATGGCGCCACCAATAGATTCCTTTGGCGCCGCGCCATGCCCCCCATATACGCCCAAGTGCCAAGCAACGGCTGAAATTATGCACAGTATCTGGTTTATCTGGCGACCATTCCACTATTCCTACGTCTAATCGCGAGAAAGAAAGAAAGGCTATGAAAGATGGCTATGAACATGGGTTCAATAGCCACAGTGCGTTGAAGAAACAAAGGAGACGACCGTTCTTCCATTCCCCTATCACCAGAAAAACCCACTCCGATCCGAAGGTGTATTCTCATAAACTCCCTTTCCAAGAGTACAGCGAGCCATTACCTTTTAGATGTCTGGTATAGCTTTATTTTCTGTATGTATTTAGTCTTGCATGTGTAATATATTGCATCATATACATTTATATTGCATTATATAATAGTGTCTGTACAGGTTTCTTTTATATTAAAAAGAAAAAAGAAAAAGAGAGACTAATATTCGCAGGAATCCGAAGCTAATGCGCTCGGGAGACGGCCCTGCTCCTATCAAGGCCACCACCCATGACCTAGGGACCCGCGCGTTGTGCAAATTGCACCGACTACGTACCCCGACCTCGCCCTGACGGCCGACCCGAGCATCATCATCACCTCGGCGTGCAGGCATTTTGTCTTTGCTGCCCCCAGAGAACTCACAAGAAGTTTCGATAGAGTTTGTCGATAATCTTGAAGAAGCCCCGCGTGAGCCTTCTTGTAGGTAGACACGTTCACCTATAAAAAAGAAGTGAGACAAGAAAAAGAGTATATTAGTCCCCAAAAAATATATAGACATGCACAAAGAATTGAATAAAAAAAATAAATATATGTATATGTGTGCATGATAAAAAAAAGATAAAAAAATATATGTGAAAAAGAAAAATGAATGAATAAATAATGGTAAATGTGTCTACCGAACGAGCCTGCTCCGGGACACGACGCTCCTCAGGGATCTCGACATCAGGAAGAATCTGCTCTACCATGCGACCGCCCCACTGATACTGGAAGGTAGAGAAAATATCATCAGGCTCTATAAACATCAGGTTCTCGTCGAGGGATAAAATAGAAGGCCACAGTGCGCGTAAGCATCGAGAATGCCGCCTTGGGCACAACAGAGCGAGGAAGAGGGGGATGCAAACACTAATCTCGGGAAATCCTCATACGCCATCATTGGATAATCTGTCACTGGCATGAGGTATTTCGCCAGGTACTGATACCTATTTGGCAGCCGATCGGGCTCTATCACCCAGAAAGGAGGCCGAGGAGGCACCACTGGAGGCACTAAAATGGACTGATGCTGACGGTTCACCCGCTCGCCCATGTACAAGGAATCCACCATAATGGAAACCATCGATCCCAGAGTCCCAAAGCAGCTGCATAATGCCCTCCGGACCCTCCCAAGGAAGGAAGTGCACTGTACCAGGACAAGAGCTAACAATCCGTTCCAGCACTCGTTCCTTATCCTTGCAACCACCGTCCTGGGTCGGATAAACCATGTTATCATCAACATCTTGGGACAAGTATGGCGGTGGTGAACTCGCCCGAATGAGAGGACCCAAGAGAAGTGAAAAATGAGAAGGCCCGGACACGCAATATATATATATATATATATATATATAAATATATGTATATATATATATATATATATATATGTATATATATATATATGTATATATATATATATATATGTATATATATATATATATATAGTAAAAAAAAAGAGAGAAATTTATGCTACAAAAATAAAAGAGAGAGAGAAAGAGAAAGAAAAGCAGCAAAAGCAGGAAAGGGCATATACCTCCCACGCCGGGGCAAATCCATTTAGAGTCGGCGAGTCATTAAGCGAGCCCTATCCATGGAAGCATACAACTCGGCTAAGCCTGTCCCCGATCATAGAAGGGATCCGCTCAAAATCTGCTAAGCAAGCCGGGACGGAAACCCTCGAGGTGGTAGAGGAGTTGGCAAAGAGCGATGTGCCAAGAAAGAAAAATAAAACGCTCTAGCCACTCGAGTCACGGCAGCTACATCATTAGCCGGCACCCGCCCGGCATTGCTGAGAAGCCAGTTCCGAACGCTGCTGATAAAAATCTCATCCGTCGATTTAAACCTCGGCTCAAAGCCCAGGAGGTCCACTACCTCCTCCCTACACCGACGGAGAGTAAAGTCTGGAGCCAGGGTCTCCCCTATGCTGGTAGGAATGCCCGTGATCGCGGCAAAGTCACACGGGGTCATGGTCGCCTCCCCCCAACTGAAATGGAAGGTATGGGTGGTGTCCCACCAGAAGTCCCTGAGTGCATAAAAGATAGGCAGATAGCTGGTGAAGTGGCTGAAAGAATGCATGAAGGTACTAAAACCAGAGCCCTCCACCAAAAGTTGCGCTGCCTCGGGCAACATGGCATAGATTTGCATAACATTAGCGCATGATACCCGCGCCCTTGTGAATTCCCTGCGAATCTGAAAAAAAAAAAAAAAAAAGGGAAAGGAAGGAAAAGGTAAGTCCACTACCCTTATTTTTCCTCGTACAGTCTTTTAATAAATAAATATGAATAGATAATAAACATGTTGCATGCATTTTTTTTTTTTTTGAGGAAACAGGACGGCACCTGCATCATTTTATTAATAAAAATAGAGAAGAATACAGAGGGGGACAACCCAGCCTTAACCCAACAAAAAGGGGGGACAAAGGAGCCTGAACCTCAACCAAAAAACAGACAAATACAAAAAGGACCAAAAAGGTCTAATCAACGACGATAAGAATATAGACCTAATCTGTCATGATTCAGAGCACTGTCTAACCGACTTAGGAAGATCCGACAACCGCGCAAAACTAATATTATCCTTGAAAGTGTGACCCATAGCAGCCAACCGATCAGCTACCCCATTTTTCTCACGAAAAACATGATGAATCAAATAATCTCCCAGCAAACCTTGACATTCGCGCAATAAATATATGTATTTCCAAGGAAGATGACCACTACCTTGAATCCCCAAAGCAGCAACCTTCGAATCAGTTTCTATGACAACATGATGTAAATTAAGATCCCGGCAAACCCTCAAACCATCCCGAAGAGCCATGATTTCGGCCAACATATTGGTGCCATTCCCATAAAAATTAGAAAAAGCAATCACAAGCTTCCTGCATTATCACGAATAATACCACCCCCTGAGCATAAACCATTTATAGCAGAACCATCCGTATTTAATTTGAAAGAGCCCAAATCTGGCGGCTCCCAACGTAACCAAGACCCAATACGACGAGATACAGAAGTGATAGGCAAATTAAAAATATGACAAATACGGACACCCCTTGAGTCCAAAGCACTCCGAGGGTGAAACAGAACCATCAAATCATGCAAATCATCTAAAATCTTCTTACAGACCCCTCTATGAAAAATACTGCTTCCATCATATATCGCTGAGCATCGAGCCTTCCATATCTCCCAACAAACGAAACAAAAAATACCCAACTGAAGAGCCCCCATTTGATTACGCAAAGACCCTCCATCCAACCAAATATCAAAGAGATGCTGAATTGATACATACCTGGCAACTTTATTAAAAGGAGCCGCAAAAAAATCCCACAAAAATGTCGCTAGCTCAGAATGAAGAAATAAATGATTCACGCTCTCTCTAGCGTGAGTATCCGCACAACAAACACACTTAGATGCCAAACTAATATGCTTTTTAAACAGCAACAAATCCACAGGAAAAACATCATGAAATAAGCGCCAAATAAAACCACTGACCTTCATCAGAATCCATTTCTGCCCGATCTTGCTAGCCCAAGAATATTTAGGATGAGAGGTGCGATAATGATTCCAAAAAGCCGCAGAAGAAAAGTTACCGTCATCAGTCAGAGTACAAATCAAGCGATCTTTAATGGAAGGGTTTATGAGCACGTTACGAACATCTGTATGCAAACGAGAGGGTATTAACGGAAGAAACTCCTCCAACATAGGCATAGAATCCGATACCCGCAGGTTGGCATCCACAGGCCGAGGACCAAAGATACGTTCTCCACACCAATTATCAGTCCAAAAACCCATATGTCCCTCACCCACAATCCATTTGGAGCATTCATCAACTTTCGGAACTTGCAAAAGAATGGCTTTCCACACGTGAGATGACGCAGCTGAATGGAATCCCCCATCAACAGTCCCATATTTTGCTTTAAAAAATGAGCCATAAGACTTTCCCCTTGACGAACTGACCAGGCCAACTTTGCATGCAAAGAAAACATGATCTGTTCTAATGAACGGAGACCCAGACCCCCTTCTTCTATAGGGCGACAAATACACCCCCAAGATATCCAATGAGATCGTCTATCACCTGATGCATCCCACAGAAAATTAGACAGGGCTCTTTCGATCCGTCTGATTACCAACTTCGGCATTTTAAGAGCAGCCAGTACATAGATCGGAATGCTGCTTAAGAGTGATTTTAGGAGAACTATTTTGGCACCGAAAGAAAGTAAATTTTCCTTCCATCCACTAATCCGAGATCTGATTCGCAGCTCAATATCTTCAAAATAGCGCTGTTTGACCCGACCTTTAAATAAAGGAATACCAAGATATTTAACTGGCAGCATTTGATGAGTACAGCCCGACCATTGAGCAATCAGCCGAGATTTATGCCGAGAACAGGTAGCTGGCACGTAGAAACCACTCTTATGAAGATTAATAAGCTGTCCCGACGCACATTCATATTCTGTAATCAACTTTTTCAAAGCCAAAATGGATTGTTTGCAAGCATTACTAAATATTAGCATATCGTCGGCGTACAGGAGATGAGTTATAGGGATCCCGCCTCGACCATGAGCGTAAGGTAATATTCTGCCGTCTGCAACCGCACGATTTAAGTTTATCGATAACACCTCCTGAGCAATCACAAATAATAAGGGCGATAGCGGGTCTCCTTGGCGGACTCCCTTGAAGAGTTGAAGAAACCAAATAACTCCCCATTGACCTTGATCAAATACCAAATATTACTCACCATACGATAAACCAAGTCACGACTTTTCTCATCAAATCCAAACGCTTTCAAAGCTCGAAGGAGAAAAGGCCACTCCAATCTGTCGTAAGCCTTAGACATGTCGAGCTTAAAAACGACATTCCCCCCTCGCACCTTTGTGTTGATCTTGTGAATCAACTCATGGGCAAGAACAATATTGTCCTGAATGACTCGATCTTTCACAAAACCAGATTGCTCCGCGGATATAAGAGTAGGGAGTAAAATGGCAATTCGAGTAGACATAACACGAGAGATTATCTTACAAGAGAAGTTGCAAAGGCTGATTGGACGGAGATCTCCAAGACCAGTTGGATGGGCAACTTTCGGAATCAAAACCATAGAGGTAGATGAGATACCACGATGAATATAACTGCCCCGAAAATAATCTTGAACTGCAGCAATCACATCCCCTTTAATAATTTCCCAACACCCTTGATAGAACCACCCTGTAAAGCCATCCGGGCCTGGAGCGCTGTTAGGATTAAGACACTTAATAGCCTCCCAAATTTCTTCCTCCTCCGGAACTTTTTGAAGAGCCATATTTTCAGAGCTGCCAATCGAGTTAGGGAAATCCCTGAACAGAAAATCAGGAACTGTAGGTCGAACAGAAGAAAATAAATCACCAAAGTATTGAACAGCCATGTCTCCAATAACCTGATTATTAGGAGCCCAAACACCATCAGAAATTTGAATTTTAACCTCATTGGATTTAGCTCGATCTTTTATACAAGCATGAAAATATGAAGTATTTCGGTCACCATCTTTAACCCACTGGTTTCTAGATTTCTGTTGAAGTAAATCAGCATCCCACTTTACCAATTGACAAAGATCCGATTTAGCAGCCAATAAAGTTTTGAAATTCTCCTCATCCCAAACTTGCTGTAAACCTACCTCCAGCCGTAACACTTCATCTTGCAGCGCAGCCAAACGTCGTTGAACATTTCCAAAAACTAACCAATTCCAACTACGCAATTTAGACCGCAAAATGGAAAGCTTTCTATGCAAGGTAGCCATGGCTGATCCTACCATCGATTCCTCCCAAACACCCCGAACAAAATCTAGAAAACCTTCATGCTCTAGCCACATACGCTGAAAACGAAACATGGATTTCACTTTATTACTGGGAGTCAAAGAAACAATTAAAGGGGAGTGATCAGACATTATTCTGCTCAAATGATTCACTTTGACACATGGCAACGAAGATTTGTACAGACTATTAACCAATACACGATCGAGCCGCTGCCAAATTCGATCCGCCCCAGCTTGGTTATTACACCAAGTATACATACTGCCTTCATAGCCGACATCATCCAAACCATGCTGCTGAATAAACTCATTAAAATCCTGCATGCCCAAATAGTCACACATAGCACCGCCCAACTTTTCGGAAGAATGAGATATAATATTGAAATCCCCGCCAATCATCCATGGAACCGAAATAGAAGAAGCAAAGTTGGACAAATCATCCCATAGACACTGTCTCTCACCTCGAGTGCATTTAGCATATACACAAGTAAATAAAAAATCCAAATCATCACCTTTCTGAATACTAACTATAACAAATTGGGAAGTAGATTGAATAAATTGCACATTCATCCGTTTATCCCACAACAACCAGACATGTGAATTGATAGGGTTTCCATGAAGAAAAAACTTGTAACCAATCTTCCTAGCCAACTTACGAATACGATCTCCATCTAACTTTGGTTCCATAATAGCACACAAGGCTGGTTTGTGTTGCCGTTTAAGTAATTTAAGATAATCAACCGTATCTTTATTTCCAACACCACGAGCATTCCATACGAGGATCGACATAAGAAAACTGAAAAGAGGCAAAATTAATGGGCTTTCAAGGTAGCCCTAGTCGATCTCTTGTTCTTTGCTGCAAATACTTGCGATTTTACCTTCTTAAGATACTTATTAAATTCCCTGATACGCGTCTCTGATGGGGGAAAATCCGTCAAGTCATCCAGAGAAGCAGATCGAGATAACTTGACCTTGCCTTTAGCCATCATAAAGGAATCATCATAAACCCTCACTGGAGGATCAGAATCCATGTGATTGCCCACTTGAGGTTCGTTGCTATCATCATCCTGATTAACCGCCTCTTCGTCATCTAGATCCGCAAGAACACCAAACATATTTTAGGCCATACATTGTTGATCATCCTTTCGTAAAAGTGCAGGTTACAATCTTCTACTGGACTCCCCTTATTCAAATGAGTACATTCGGCAATATTACTAGAAACCTCCTTAACGGGGAGAGGGATCAATCTCACTTGCATTAGACTTCTTTCCATTCATGTCCACACTTTCATTATGACTACCCAAATTTGCACCTTTTTCCACATCTGGAATTTTATGAACTGGAACCCAATGTTGATTACCCGAAGGTTGCTTATTATTGTCCTGGGGGCGATTCACATTAATTGCAATATTTTATGTTTCAACAGCCGCCTTAACCTCAACATTCCCCTCTGTCTCTTGAACCCTATTCGGCCCGAAAAACCCCTTCGTTTTCCGACAATCACCGTGACATGACCAAGCAATCCACAATTACCACAATATGCAATATTGCCTTCAAACTCCAAGGATTGCCAAAATCCATTGTCCTTTGACGTCCCAATCCAAACACGTGTAGGCAAGGGTTTTGAAACATCAATCTCCAAACAAACCCTCGCGTACATGGGATGAGTTAAAGCCATGATGCGATCATCCGCGAATCGTACCAATACCAATTGCCAATTTGCCAATTGTAAGGAAGCCGGATTAAAAAGGTTAAAGGAAGTTGATACATACGTACCCACGCCACAAAGGACTATCTTTCTTGAAGGCAAAATCGGAGTCCAGCAGACAGGCAGAAACATACACATATTGATCATTCGAGACTCCTTAGACAATGCCTCGAACCATATCCTCCTCAGGTGAGATGAATCATTATGTGGCGTGGATCAAGCAACCCAACTATAAAAGCACTGTCAACCTTGCCAATGCTTAGCAATATGGTCTTGAATCACATTAAGGCTGTGGTCTACCAGGAGAACTTCATGATAAGGGTGAATTCGAGCTGTTTATCAAGTAACTCAATCTCAGTGGGAGAAAAGTGACATCGGGTTCATTCGGATGGTAATCGCCGGTAGAGACACCAAAGGAATGGTGGGCAAAGTAGGAGCTTTGTTATTAGACAAACCATGCGACATACCAGGCTGAGCCGCCGCAACTGCATAGGACACGCCTGGGTTGGGTACATGTTCTTGCTAGATGGAGCGGGAGGGAACCGGTGGAGGAGCCGCCGCCCGATCGTGGTGAGCCACGATGAAGGTGGGGAAGAAAACCCTAGAAAGACATTAGCAAAGCTTACAAAGTTCCAACAAACGTGGATATCAAGGTCTAAATGCCTCTCTATCAACTAATCAAGTAATTCCTGCATGTGCAATAATTGCACCTAACTAACTAACTTCCCAACCAAGAATTTTCTGGTCACCACGCAAATCTCTAGGGTCTAACGCCCTTGCACTATAATCAAGTAGTCAATCATCATTATAAACCACATATTCACCCAACAATGAAGACATTCAACACAGTGTAACTTATTCGATCAAGTCACAAGTTCATTTCATTCATAGCATGATCTCCATACACAAGTTGCACATATTTGCACAAGCAAACAAGATACCATTTTCAATTACATTCCGTTTGGTAGCGGGTTCGGTCAATTCCTATCTCATATTATACCATTCTAGTTCTCTCGGCGAAGACCTCTTGATAATCAAGTCGGGGGCCTCTGTAGTGACTTAAAAGCAAAGCTTTCGTCGTGCAGGGATGTGGGGTGTTCGTGAATCACATATCAACATCCTTTATATCGGTCTCAACAATAGCAATAATAAGCACATATAGGCATGGCATCAACATCATGCAACATAGCATATTAATTTGCTATGTATGTATACCAAGTATGGAATATTCATACTATTAACTACCTATCAATGGTAGATAAAACACATTATTCAAGGCTAATACTCTATCAATGTATTATACCAATAACAAAACAATACAACACTTCACAAGTCACTAGGTAGCATATTCTTACTAACTAGTATACAACCAATCCTTATAAGTCAAACCGTATACGGGTCGACAACCGATCCAACCAATCATCGTGTGATCACCTACTGGCCCATCACCAAGTTCCAACATATCATGAGGAAATTTCACCTTGATCAAGGTAGTCCCCCAAATACCAAAACACAACCATCGGGAAAGGGTTCTCAAATTCCCAACACAAGTAATACAAGCGGTGATTAAATACTACCATAACTATATACACCAATATAGTAATCTATGAAATACTAATAGGTACCACGGGAGGCTTAACCACTCCGCTCTCGAAACGTATTACAACGAACTTTCGCCATAATGATTAACACGACAATCACCCTTGGGACCGACAGTCTAGCTTCTATGATTCCTAAAATTGGAACAAGAAACAACAGCTCTACTGAAATGCAACACCTACTCTTGGTATAACTGCAACTCATAAGCAATAAAGGAGACATATAATACTCCTAGACACAAACCTTCACTCACGGAAATCTAGACCAAACGAACTTAGTACTCCAAGTCGTGTACTTGTACCAAAGAATATGCCAATAAGGCATTATAAACAACACTCGACGGTAAATACTCGACGAAAACCCAAACCCAAACTAGGCCATGGAACCTATCCTGGCTGATAGCTAACCTATAAAGCTCTGATACCAACTGTAACGACCCGACCCAGATTCCAACACGAAATCCCAAGTTCGTGCCGCTGGAACTAACTTAATAAGAGGACAAGCACTTGATAAACAGTAGTGCTAGTCAAACAGTCGAGCAAACTCGCTCTTAAACATGAACATAACACCGCACTAAAATACGGTATTTCAAAAATCGAATCAGCGGAAGCAATATAAGAAAGAAGTCTCAAGCTATTAAGCTCGAAACCAACGACAATGAAACCAAGAGAGACATTATCTCTCAAAGGAGGAAAAACAAAACTTCGCGTGCAACAATGCGAGCGCTAATCAAACCATCGGCACTCGGGCGGCGCGTTTCAACAGAGAACCATCACGATATAACAATTACCCAACGGCTAAAGCATATCGGGGTCAACCAACAACTATAAAAACTAGAATAAGGAAATTCCCCCAAAGCTACTGCGTGCAGGAGACAAGCGAAATAAATACTAAAACCACAAACAAGGCACGACACAACACGTCGGCCCAATAAATAACCAATACAAATACCCAAGTATTCTACCCGACTGTAAAGTCTAAATAACTTTACAAAATGTCGATCTCACAAGAATAGCAAAGTACATGAAATCAATGACAATGCTTAAAAGGAACAAGACTCCACAAGCTGCTACTCGGGAAAGTCGGCTGCTACAAACACGAACCACACGATCTAACCTCGATCTATCGACCAGCTGCGCCCTGCTACAGTCTCGATCTACTCGACCTCGGTGAAGCTATCGATTCGCTTTAACTAAAAACAAGTGCGAGATGAGTCATAATGACCCGATGCGCTACTACAATATATATGCAACATATAATTATGTAACATAAACATAACCAGGGTGTCATTTAATATATGACAGAAAAACCCGTGAAGAGGCGTCGTATCGTTTCGATACTCCACAAGATATCCACTCCTTCTTACTTACTAAACCGTCCAAATGAACCAGGGTGTAATTCCCTGTTCACACACCAATTAAATGAATTAGAAGATAGTTCCCACAAGACATCATATGCAAGTATACATATCATTATTTATACGAATCAAGCTATTCACACGGTTACCACGTGTAAGGGTGCATGTTTATATATATACACCTATATCAGTATGTATATCTCTAAATATACATATCAAATCTCCCATAAAATCATCATGCATAAGTATGCATATCTATATATATACACATCAAGTCTTTCATATATATCTCATATACAAGTATGCATATATCTATATATACATATCAAATCTCTCATATATCATCAGCCAATACAAACATGGTCAATAAGATCTCATGTTCAACTAACACTTTGTTATCACAAAAGTGCCCATAGTAAGCCACATAAAGGATAGAGTAGATACCAAATCACTTTTGTCGTATTGCTCCTGCAATCACAACTGTTAATCATATCGTGCCAGTGATACCCGTGTTCAAGTATCAAAGTACCGAGCTCTCTCGGTCTCGAGCTCTCCCTACTCGGGGAAAATAGCACTAGCCAATGTGCTCAATTGGTTACGACAAAGGGGGCTACTTCCCCACTGTAGCTAGCAGTGGAGGTGTGTGTGAAACCCGAATCCGGTACGGTGATACATTACAATCACGAATCCCATATAATTCGTGAAGGCAATGCATCATCCCACCATCATCATGAAAACTCAAGTAATGCCAGCTGGACTTATATGCAATGCACAAGTAGATGTTTACTTGCTAATTCTCAAGTAGGTATAATGACCTACTAAACTCATACAATTATGCACATTATTACATAAATCACAAAACCACAATAGGAACTCATTTGTGTCTCTAAATCATAAGTGTCAAGTTTGTTCACTCTATTCAATTCAAGTCCCAAAAGCTAGTAATCTAGTCAACTGGAATATAATTGTCATAGGATCTCACCACGATCCTCGTAAGGTTCAATTGTTCCTTAACTCGACTCCGTTGAGTCTTTACTACAATTCCAACCAAATAGAGTTTGAACACTATATGTGTTCCAAGACTCTTTTCTATGTTCTCGTTTGAGGCATAGCAAGGTTCTCATTCCATTTAGGAATCTTAGTTCAAGTCCCAAGTCAATTATATAAGGGAAGCCCAAGTTGATTACTGTGAAATCAAGCTTAGTTGAATTTTGATTCATAATTCCACTTAATAGTAGAATCCAAGTTCACCACAATTCATTAAGCTTGTAGAACAGATCGAACACGAAGGCAAATACATTCAATATGCTCATAAGTCATATCATAGAAACACATAGAAGAATCAATTCTTGGCAAGGTAGGAAATCATGCATTTCGTCATAATATAAAATATGCACAATATTCCATATTAACCTATGAAATTCAACAGAGTCACAACTGTGAGGTTCCCGGGGTGCGACTCGCGCCCCGCGCGCCCTTGGATAGTGGTGCGCGTACGTGCGGATGCGGGACACCACTGCTCTCGTTCCATCCTCCCTTGTTTAGGGGAAGACGAAATGAAAAGTGCGAGAGTAGTGCTGTCTATGTTAGCACGTTGGAATGTGCCTCGGTTGCCTTGAGTGGATTTTGTATCCAATATGGGAACTGATGGTTTCCCGCATCAAGTTATCCCTTGTTTAGGGGATACCAGGATATGTGAATGCATTACCCTTTCATTCCCATTTTCCCTTTTTTAGGGGAAAACGGAAAAGTGCAAAAAAGGATATTGTGACGCCCCCACTATGAATTTATTGAAAATAACCTTATGGCCCATTCAGATTACTATGGGAGCTTTGGGTTTCCCGCATAAAGTTATCCCTTGTTTAGGGGATACCAGGATATGGGAATGCATCACCCCTCCATTCCCATATCTCCCTTTTTAGGGAGAAGCGGAGAAAGTGCAAAGAGGGAATGTTGCGAGGCCCCACTTGAATCCGAAAGTTTTAGAGTCGCTATCTTTATTTTAAGGCAAATAAAGCAAAACCAAAGAAAAGAAAAATAACCAGAGAAAAAGAAAACGGGTTCGGAGGCTAAGTTACGAGTTGGGAAGGTGCTAGGCACCCAACTCGCCCTTTCGGTCTCGAAAATGGTTTTTGGCTAAAGTATGCTTATTGTCACATTTATTTAGCAAATAAATAAGGTATTAAAATGACAGGGAAATTTAAACAACTACATTCGTGGCCACTTTATTTACGGACTCGCAGCCGTCTCCTTCCAATAATTACAGACATATTTAAGAATATTTGGCCATTATAACGGCTCTTTTACATAATATTTTCTATTCTAATCCGGGCAGCACAACGGCTTATATGGGCTACATTGCGCCGGATTTAAATAACAACTTTAAAAATAAATAAAAGACAGAAAATATAAATAAATAAAAATAAAACGACACTCTTAAAGGTTTTACCTTTTAGAGGCGGCGATGTGCTTCCTTGTCCTTCGTGGAGAGGGAGTCTTTTTGTTGTTTGTGTGGTTGTTGTTTTGAGTTGGGCAGAATGACTGCTTTATTTCTGAGGGTTTGGGCTTATCAACTCGGGCAGAGTGATAGCTTATTTGGGTAGGTTTTGGCCTTTTTGGTTGGGCGGAACCTAGACTTAATTTTTTGACTTTTCAGCTCGTTACTCGGGCAGAGTAACGGCTTACTTTGGGATTTTTGGACTGGGGAAGTGAGGTGGATACCTAACAACTAGGCTAGGGATCACTTATAACCTATGGGTTTTGATTTTAGTAGAGTTTGGACGGGGTTTGGAGATTCTAGGGGCTTCCACTCACCTATCTCGCACTTCTCGTACTATTCCTATTGGTAGGCGGCCAGGCTTCGCTGCGATTAAAAATCGCAGAGGAAAAATGTGTTAAATAAGCGGGAGCCGGGCCTCCTATTTATAGTCGGAGCAGGGACACGCTGAATTCGAGCTTTGTTCACCTGCATCGGTGCTTGTACCTTGTGCTTCAAGACTTGTACCATTTGATCTCTGAGACAAGCTACAGTAGCTTGCATGGTGCGGCCAAGGAGACCCTTGGTGCGGCACCAAGGGTCCTTGGTGCGGCACCATGCTTCTTTGCATCTTTCAATTTTTTGCACTTTCCCCCCCTGCAGTTCACTGTTTCGCGCATCCTGCTTTTCCTTTTGCATTTTTGACTCCTGTAACTTGACATTTGTTAAGTTTTAACAGTTCTTGATATTTTATGTCAGTCACATACTAGGGGTACGAAATTGGGGTGTCTACAGAGCCCCTCAACGATGGAGTCTACGGGTAACCTTAAGGCTTACTGAGTAGACGAACATCGTTGATAAACAAGAGACTCTCCAATTTCGTTCATTTATGAACGGGAGAATGCAATTGGTAGCAGTTATAATGCACAGTTAACATGCTATCCAAACTCTATAACCTAGACATTTTTAGTCGGTTATAAAAAATTATCGCAGTTTTAAGCAGATATGAATTTAATGTGCTCTGATGGTCGGACCTACTAATGTAGGCTGCCTACGTATTCCCTATTAAAGGAAATCAGACCAAACGTAGTTCAGGCCAAAACCTAAACTACAACCAAGTGAGGATGTCATGTTCTTCGGGTCAAGCCCGATCGAGAACACAACGGAAAAAGATTTTTGTGTTTTCGAAAAAGCCGTATTCTTTCGATCCGAAACCGTTGTCAAATACGGTATAAAGATTTGAATGTTTTTCTGCCACCACATTTCAACCGGTCAATACCTTGTCGTTGAAACGTGTTAAGAAGAATTTTCTAAGTTATGTCTGGCTGGTCGCTGCCTTGTTTCCAAACATAACCCGAAAACTTTCAAATATCCGAAACCGCACTCGACCGATAAAGATCCGTCACCGAGCACGGCAAGTTGATCACTCTTCAAGTATTTTCGAAATTTGTGAAGTGGGAAAACATTCTTTTTCCTTCCTTTTTCTTTCTCTCGCTCTCTCTGTTTTTTTTTTTGTTTTTTTTTTCAAATATTCCTCTTTTTTGTGTTTTTGAAATATTTCTCTTTTTTTTGTGTTTTTTTGAAATATTTTTTTTTTGTGTTTTTGAAATATTCTTCTTTTTTTGTGTTTTTTTTTGAAATATTCTTTTTTTTTGTGTTTTTTGAAATATTCTTCTTCTTTTTTTTTTGTGTTTTTTTTGCAATCAAACTTTCCTAAAAAGGAAATTATTCTAAAGTCGGTAGGAATATTGACTTACCTTGCCCTGTGGTGGCCATGATTCCGATCTTGGCATTTTGCCACTCTTCTTTCGGGAATTTATTTTTTATTTTTATTGTTGTGATCGTCGGACCTACTGATGTAGGCTGCCTACGTATTCCTTAATAAAGGAAATCAGACTAAACGTAGTTCGGCCATGCTGGTGACCTTGGTCTTATTCCTTTCTTTTCATTTCTTTCCTTCTTTTTCTTTTTTTCTTTTTTTCTTTTTCTTTTTCTCTCTTTTTTTTTTCTTTTTTTGATTTTTTCTCTTTTTTTTGATATGCTGGGGATGTTATTTCCTTTGTCCTTTGGTGAATGGTTGCCAATTTTGGTTAACAAGATTAACTTTGTTAACTTTCCGTTAGGCTCAGGGACCATTTTAGGAATTTTGAAATCCGATGACCAAAGTGCCGCAACTTCAAACTTTGGAGGGGAAAAGGGAAAATTCCCTTTTTCTCCCTTATATGGACGGGAGTGTGAAGGGAGAAGCTACTGCTTCTTCTTTCCTTCTTTTCTTCTCTCTTTTCCTTGGTCCGTCGCCATTGTTGCTGCTGCTCACTTCTTTTCTTTATTTTCTTTATTTTCGCTCCTTTTCTCGATTTTCTTCTGCCAATTTTAGTGTTTTACTTAGCAGATGACATCTTCTTCGCGATCCAGGAAGGGGAAGGCACCGATGCGTCTGGAATCTGGCGAGAGGAGGAGAGAACCTCCTAACTTGGTCCAGAATAGACTCAAGCATCCGTACTCTACAAATGACTGGGGCAATCTTCGAGATCGAATACTCATGTGTCCAACCTTCCTCCGACTCTTGAAGATTTCTCTTTTTTTTCGAAATTTTCCTGGCTATGTTTCAGATCTGCTAAATTTCTGCACTGTTTGGGACTTTTGGAGCACTCCTGACTTTATTAGTAATGCATATGCATGTCCTATTTATGCCTAAATGATGTAATTAAGTGATAATGTATGAAATTTCTATGATTTATTTTTGCGATGCATGATTTGAACTAGTGGTCACTATTTGACCCTACTATGCATGATTTATATTCTAAATGCAAATGGGGCTATATGATGCATGTTTTACATTAAATCACATTTTTGCATGCAATAGAATCGCGAAACGGAATATTCGGAGTATAAATTAATTTTTCCGAAACGCTTTTCGGGCATATTTTCGGATAAAAACAGGACAAAACAGATATTTTTCATGCCCTTAGATTCGTTTTTCAAGCATGCAACTGCTGCAGGGGTATAGTAAATGCCACAAAGATATTTATTTTGATGATTGGTGGTACTTTATTTCTTTTTTAGCGTACCCCTATGGCAGCTTATTGGACAAATGAAATGTACATAATGAATGCATGAATTATTATACTTGATGCAGATGCAATGTAGAACACTTATAAGATGATGCATGAATTTTTCACACTTTATTATACACATGGCAAATGCAGTCCTAATATGCATTTTTATGACATTTAAGATGCAAAATGAATTATTTATATGCAAAATATATTACACAAAATTTTGTTTTTGTTTTTTTTTATGTAAAAGAATGATGTTTATCTTTTATGTAAATTTATGTACATGTATGAAAATGGTATGTAACAATTTAAAGAATTTTTTTTTATGAACAAGATTTTTTCTTTTATTTTATTTATGAATTTTTGTTAAAAACTATAAAGTATAAAACATGCAATATGTTCATTATTTATTTTAAAAGACTGTACAGAGAAGGAAATAAGGGTAGAGAACTTACCTCGTTTTTTTTTTTTTTTCTTTTTTTCAGGTTCGCAGGGAATTTGAAAGAGTGCGGGTATCATATATCGATGTGGCTGAGATTTTTGATATGTTACCCGAAGCTGCAAAGTCGTTGGTAGAGGGTTCAGGTTTTAGCACCTTCCTGCATTCTTTTACCCACTTTACCAACTTCCTTCCCATCTTTGATGTGCTTCGGGACTTCTGGTGGGATACCACTCACACTTTTCATTTTAGCTGGGGGGAGGCGACCATGACCCCTTGCGATTTTGCGACACGGAATCCCTACCAAAGATAGGGAGACCTCGGCTCTTGATTTTACTCTCCGACATCGTAGGGAGGAGATTGTGGACCTCCTGGGCTTCGAGCCTCGCTTTTAAATCATCGGACGAGATATATATCGCCAGCTGCTCGGAAATGGCTTCTTAATAATGCCGGTGCCGATGCGCCGCTATTACCCGAGTGGCACGAGCGTTTCTTTTCTTCTTTCTTGGCACATCGCTCTTTGCCAACTCCTCTGTCACCCTGAGAGCCTCCGTCTTAGCTTGTCTTGCAGATTTTGATCGGATCCCTTCGTATGATTGGGGACAGCCGGTTTGGCTGAACTTTATGCTTCCATGGATAGGGCCAGCCGGAATGATTCACCGACCCTGAATGGATTTGCCCCGGCGTGGGAGGTACATGCCTTTTCCTGCTTTTTCATCATTTATTCATTTTTTCATCATTTCATTTTTTTTATGTATCATTTTTTTGACAACATATTTATTTTTCTTTTTCTATTTTTGTGCAGGTCTGGGCCTTCTCATTTTTCAGATTTTCGCCGGGTCGCCTCATTCGGCGGGTCTACCAGCCTCCGTATCTGTCCCAATATGTTGATAGCAATAGGGTCGATCCAAGCGACGACGGTGGTTGTAATACTAGGGAAAGAGTGCTGGAGCGAATTGTTGGTTCGAGTCCGGGTTCAGTGCACTTTCTTCCCTGGGAGGGCCTGGAGGGACATTATTCTACTACTCTGATGTTCACCCGCCGGATATTGATGGTTTCCATCATGGTGGATTCTTTGTATATGGGCGGGTGAACCGTCACCGCCTTTTCTAATGGCTCCAGTGGTGCCTCCTTGGCCTCCTCGCTTGGGTGATAGAGCCCGATCGACCGTGACCCAAGATTGGGAAATACCTCGTTCCCGCGACTGATTATCCAGTGATGTCATACGAGGATTTCCTGAGATTAGAGCTGCATCCCCCTCCTCCTGCTCCTGTTGTGCCCAGGCGGCATTCTGATGCTTCTGCCAGGCCTGGGTCGTCTACTTCACTTCTCGACGAGAACCTGATGTTCACGGAGCCCGATGATATTTTCTCTACTTTCCAGTATGAGTGGGGCGGTGGATTAGTAGAGCAGGTTCTTCCTGATGTCGAGATTCCGGAGGAGCCGCGTCCCTGAGCAGCTCGCTCGTAGACACATCCACCTTTATTGTCTCTTTTCTTCATTATTATTATTATTGTATTATCATTTTTTTTTCTTTTTTTTTATATATACACATTTTTTCGAGACTAACATTTTTTCTTATTTTCATTTTTTTCTTTAATTTTTTTTCGTGAACGTGTCTACTTATAAGAAACCGCCGGGGCTTTTCAAAGACGCAGTTATATCGTAAATTGGTCGATGAATTTTCTTGTAAGGGGAGCGCCAGGCGGCGCGCCGAGATGACGATGATGATGATGACGACGATGATGATGATGGGTCAAGCCGCGGCCGGGCAGAGGTCGAGGATTCGCAACGGGTCCTGTGGTCGTGGGTGGTGGTTTTCCCGCCGCCCCGAGCACATTAGCTTTGGATTCCTGCGAACATTAGTATTTCTTTCTCTTCTTTTTTTATTTTTTATTTTTGTAAAAGAAACATGTACAAACATTATGATATAATGCAATATAATGTATATGATGCAGTATGTTACACATGCAAAAATAAATTCACGTAAAATAAAACTATACCGACATCTAAAATGTAATGGCACGCACTTTGAGAATAGGGATTTTTAAGAATACACCTTTAAATTAGAGCGGGCTTTTCGGGTGATATCGAACGGAAAATGGCCGAATCCCTTATTCTTTCTGGCCTTGCTGTTGAGTCCGTGGTTGTAGCCTCCTTTAATAGGTTTTTCTTTCTTTCACGATCGACGCCAGCAGGATGTCGGATCACCAAACCAGGATACCGGGCAGAATTTCCACAACACAGTGAACATTTCTGGTGCCGCCATTGGGGGTCATGGTGCGGCACCAAGAAGCTTCTTGGTGGCACCATGCTTTTCCTATGCAGACCCTTTCTTCACTATTTGGACACGTGCACCGAATTGTCCGTCTTCTTGATTTGCAAGTATAAATTCGGCGGAAACGAGCTCGGTTCTTCATCAATTCAGTTCATTTCTCTTTCTAAATTCACCAGTTTCTATCTCGCTTGCCATAGCCTTATTCAGCCACAATAAAACTTCTCACATTTCTTATAAATGGCCGCCCGCATTCCTACGGCTCGAGATTGAGGTTTATGAAAATGCCCCGATTTCGATCCTTTCTTTGCGATCCGACGAAAGGGATTTGTTCGAACATCTTTTCGGTGCCTTTTATCCGGCGGAATGTATAATTAATTGGGACATGTTAAGGGAGCCGCTGTGTTTTGGTCTCCCCGAGGATCACTTGTTTAATTTTGGCATGAACGAGATGTGTCCCACATTCGAGGAGTTCTGGCTATGCTTGAGTGGCACCTACTGCCGATCGCGGCACCCGCCTACGTAAGGCGTCCGACATGGCTATTCGGGAGCTCTTCAATTCTACCCGCCGGCTACTCCAGATTTATCAATGGGGACTTTTTAACTTGATGGTTCTTCCCGAGCCTTCACGTAATATATTGAAGATGACGTGGACTATCAGCGAGATTAACAAAGACTTTTTCTCTCGCTTAGTAGGGAGATATTTGATAGTTGGTCTACCCGGATTAGTAGATGAGCGGGTCGTAGACTTAGCATTACAGTTCTCGATCGCCACCGAACATCGTTCCGTGATTTTGGCAGACTCTCACTGCCCGATCGCTTTTGCGCGCTGGAATGAATTGTTCCCTACCGTAGCCCTATTCTCGATTCACATGTGGCCGGAAGAGCATTTCCTTTGGGTCCAGTGCGTGCCGCTCGAGCTTCTTATGATCCTTCCTTTTATGGAATGCGCGGCATTTTCCCTGCACTAATTATTCTCGATATTGATCGGACCGATCACTTCTATCGCCGGGGCTCAATGGATATAGTCCGGGTCGCCCGCCACGGAGATCCGGCTTTTTCTTCGCCATTCGATGAGTACCCAGTGGTGATGTTGGGCCTTTATCTGACTTCTTTTATCACCGACCGGATCTTGCGGCAATTTGAAGGGAGCAAGTGATCCCTGATACCTCCCGCCCTATATACATGGGAAGGGAGCTTACCAACGATCGCCCTGGTCCCACTATCCGTGCATGTGGCTCGAGATGCCGAAGACCGGAGGTAGCATACCCATATTCGATTATATGCTTCTATCTCTTGGGTATCTAGCATGGGTTATGGTTCGCCGAGGGGCCGCCTCGCGCCATCCAAGATGATTTGAGACATCTCCGGGCCGTCATATAACCAATGGAGTGGATGTTCGCCACCGGAAGTAGGCGAGGACATTGATAGTTCAGATTGGTTGTTCCTCTGCTTTAGAGGCGCATTTCGACGGGTTCATGGCCTTGATGCTCTGACGCCTCCCCGCGGGTCCCAAAGAATACATCCCGCAGATTGAGTGATGTTGGTCAACAAAGCAATAACCCATGGACAACCCATGAACAAGAAATGCCTCGCTCCTCCTCGGGGGTTGGGTACCGCTCGAGAACGGTGGTCATGAGCCTTCCGCGGCCGAAGTTTGGCAAGCGATGTGACAACCCCGGGAACAAGAGGTTCCTCCTCCCTCCCTCCGTATGGGGTGCCGGTCTCGTAAATGATGAAGCGGGTCCGAGCAAGAGAAAACGGAGATGCCGATGATGAAGAGGGAGACACATCCGTGGCTCTCATGCCGATGAGTCTAGAGCTTCTTCGCGCCGCAGTAAGGAGTATATGGGCCCGGCTCGGTGGACGACGCCGCAGTATTGATGGACCGCCGGCTAGGGCGCAAGAAAAGGATTGTTTCGGGAAAACAAAGGGGTATAGGCAATATATAGATATGTACAAATGCAAATAATGTATAATATAGACGTTTTAATAAGTATTCCTAAGTTGCACCTTAGACCTGTAAAATTTATATTTTAGTGTTTTAATATGAGCCGCTTTGTCGTGGTTTTTTCTTTTGTCACCGAGCCTCGATGTGTCAAGATCGGAGGTAGTACGCCGAGGGCTTCAAATAATGCCTTCCTCTCCTTTTATTATTATATTTTTTATTATTATTATTTTTTTGTGCTCTAATTTTTGCCTAGGCCGCTCTTTCGGTTTTCAACCTAGCGAGCTTTTATTATTATTTTTTTATTATATTTATTTTATTATTTATTTTTTTTTTATGCCCTAACTTTTGCCTAGGCCGCCTTTCGGGTTTTCACTTAGCGGGAGAGGGAAGCATTAGTCGGATAGGATGGCTCAGCGTAGTACCTTTTGAGTTTGTCGAGGTTGAAGGGGCCGACAAGATCTTCCCCATCCCGGTTCGGTGAGAAGCACGCACCTCCCGATCGGATCTCCTTAACAATGTATACGGTCCCATCCGTGGAGACTTCCATTTTCCCCTAGTATCAACATAACTAGGGGTTTTTCTCGAAGCACGAGGTCTCCAACTTGGATATCACGCCTTTGACTTTTTGTTGAAGGCTCGGCGATACGCCTTTGATATGCCCGGTATGCTCCAAGGCTAATAGGCGCCGCTCATCAATTAGGGGCCGCTTCAGACCGCCTTTGACCCCAACTCGCTATATCGCTTCCATCATATTACTCTCAATGATGGAATTTCCACCTCTATTGGTAGTACCGCCCATGCCATATGCCGAGAGTAGGGGTAGCCCTGGTGTGCGGATGACGACGGCGGTAGCCCTGAGGGCTAGTGGCAATTTTTCTCGCCGCCTCTTCCTCAGACGCCCATTTTTCTCGATGATGTTCTCGAGAGTTTTGTTGGTCGCTTCAACGGCACCATTGGCTTGTGGCCGGTAGGGGAGGATTTGTGTCTTTGGATTTTGAACTCGCCTAGCGACGGTTCACGCCCCTTCAAAAGTGAGAGCCGTTGTCGGAGATGATCTCGAAAGGTACCCCATAGCGGTATATGATATTGGCCCGAATAAATTCTGACACCTTTCGGGCGTTTAGACCTTGTAGGAAGAAGCTTCTACCCACTTTGTGAAGTAATCGACGGCTACCAGACATATTCATGGCCATTGATCCCTTCGGTGAATTTGGCCTATGACGCCGATACCCCATGTTGAGAAGCGGCCGGGCCGTGGAGTTGTATAGGACGTGTGGGGCACATGTCAGATTGGCAAAGCGCCGACATTTGTCGCAATGTCGCACTCCACCGAATACGCCGGCGCATCTCAATAGTACTGTTTGATGACTTTCTTTTGATAGCATATGGCCATTCATGTGGGGCCCACAGTACCACCATGTAGTTGATCCATAATTTGCTCGCCTTTGGCCCGATTGACACATAGTAAGTTCGAGGCCTTGATAATGCCTCTTATACAAAGCCGCCACCGCCGAGTACGAATTGGGAGGCCCATCTTCGCAGGGAGACTCTTCCCTTTGTCTAAGCCAGAGGATAAAGATTTTTCCTCGAGCAGATTTAAGATGTCAAGATACCGTGGCTCGTGGATCCGCTTCTCGTAGGCCGCATTGATTTTGAAACAAGATGCCTGAGTGACCTTCTTCCCGACTATGAATGGTCGAACTTTAGTTTCAAGGAATTGACTAGTGACGCCAGAGTGGTTGGCATCCGAATTGATTCCTATCTCGTGGCGTAATGGAACGAGATAGAACCAAATCGGCGGCGATCGTTATTAACTTGGCATGATAGAGGCAAATGAGGATCCCGGGTCCTCCATCTTCCTTCGACTTGATTTATGATTAGGCCGAGTCTCCATGAGACTTCGAGATCTTTAGCTCCCCTTTGAGAGCTTCTTCTAGGCCAAGAATACAAAGCTTCATACTCCGCCGTATTATTTGAACATTCGAACTCCAACCTTATAGCCTGAGTATGAGAGTCACCTGGATCAATTAACAAGATTCCTATGCCAAAGCCTCTTTGTTCGCGCCAAAGAACATCTCGCTAACAGTGTCCCGGGCTGATTTCCGTGATACCTTCATCCGGGAAATCGGGCTCGCTTGCATCTTCGGCCTTCAGAGGTAGATCGCCTAAGTGGTCCGCAATGACGCTCCTTTCGATAGACTTGAGAGTGACATAAGTTATGTCAAACTCATTAAGAAGAAAAGACCACTTGGCCGCTACTGGCCGACATGTGACGGCCTTACCGAAGATGTATTTGATAGTGGTCCATCCCGATATGAGCTTGACTTGGACCTTCCCTCGAGATAGGTTTTGAGCCTCCGAGTGGCCCGACTAGGCCTGCAGCCTTTTTTTCCAGTCGCCGAATAGTTTAGCTCGCTCTTGTAGCTTCCTACTTATGAAATATATGGCATTTTCAACGTAGGAATTTTCCTTCAAGCGAGCATAGCCCCCTACCGAGGTGTCCGTGACTCGCTAAGTATATGAGGAGAGGTTTATGTATGGGGTGGAGCTAGCATTGGGATTGGTAAGGTAGGCTTTTATTTTTTCAAGGCTAGCCGGCACTTTGCAAGGGGTCCCTGCACTTGGTTGGTATTCTTTTTAGAGTTTAAAGAGGGGCTCACAAGTGGTAGTCACCGTCTCGATGAAACGGCCGATGTATCGCAACCGGCCTAGGAAGCCTTTGACTTCAAAGTGAGTTTTGGCGTGGCATCTCTAGGATGGCTTTGATCTTTGCCTGGCTCGATCTCGATGCCTTGCTCGCACATTTAAGAATCCCAGACCTTTGCCTCTCCGTAACCCCGAATGTACATTTGGTGGGCCGGTTAAGCTTCATCCGGTGCTTTTCGAGTCTTTCAAGAACTTCCGCAGATCTTTAATGTGAGCACCGTAGCCGGCCGGAATGCACGATCATATCATCGACATAGACCTCCATCTCCTTATGGATCATATCATGGAAGAGTGGTGGTGGCCTCTCCGATAAGTGGTTCGATTCTTTAATCCAAATGGCATGACAAGATAACAGCAATAAGTCCCCAGTGAGTAGTGAATGAAGTCTTCTCCCGTCTTCTCCGCCATTTTGATTTGGTTATAGCCCAGTATTCAAAGACCATTTAAGGATCTGACTTTGTCGCGAGCCGCGACCTACATCTACCACTAAGATCTACCACAATATCAATGTTGGGCAGTGGGGAAGTCATCTGGGCGACGCTTATGTTGAGGTCGCTAAGTCTGTCTACACAGATTCTCGACTTTCCTGGTTGGGGCTTGGGAACGGTCACTATATTGGACAACCTGTGCCTGCATTCAACTACCCGAATGAAGTTGACGCTAAATGCTTACCGCCCATGATTTCTTCTTTGACTTGTGCAGAAGTGACCATTCTCGCTTGATACTATTGAGCTTTTGTTTGACCGGGCGAGCATCCGGTATGCATGGGAATCCTGCTCGACTATAGAAGGATCTAGCCTGGCATATCTTCGAGGACTGTGCAGCAAAGATGTCTACGAACTTTGAGGAGATCAATGAGTGCCTTTCTTTCTGGACCTTGGAGGTAATCCGCCGATTCTCGATTTCTTTGATTTCATTATCCAGCCCCAATTTTGCATTGATAGTGGACAATGTGTCTTGATTTGCCGATGAATGGCTCCTGCCTCGTACTGACCGACTTTGCAAGCTCAAGCGATAATTTTTATCTTTTGGGTCCATTTTATTAAATGACTCATTATCATAATTATTATTTAATGCGTCTTTTAAATTAGGTGCAACTAAGGAATAAGCAAAGACATCCATATTATTATTAAAAAGTACATTGGGGTTATTACATTGTTGAGGAACTGGGTTTGAGATCCTCAACTATAGGTAGCGGATTGGTAGATGACCAACCAGAAGCTAGGGAAAGGATCGGGATAGTATATCCG
>CM028384.1:22463415-22482677 GCA_013146195.2 Codonopsis lanceolata | reverse complement strand
GTACTCTCGCTCTCGCTCATCCTATGTATGCACGGTTGTGTGGAGGTAGATGTTTCAAAGCCGTTACCAACTTCGTATGTGGTTAGGCACTTCTAAGGAGGATGGTTTTTGGCAAGCCATTGAATTTGAAGGTAATATTGCTTTGCTCGAGGTTGTGGGCTTCTAGGACATATAGCTATGGAGTGTCGGCGCTACTGAGATCACATCAAGAAAACCAATCGAAGGGGAAAGATAAACGGGTTCGAGGTGAAACTAAAGACAACTCCCTCGGCTAATCCTAAATCGGCTAATGATCAAGGTAATCCTAATGGTACACGATGGCAACGGTTACAATTCAAAAGAAGCGGTTCCACGTCCCATGCAAAAAGATTTTGATGGCCACCGGTAGATCTTGAAGTTATTGATATCCTTCTTCTTCCCCAAAAAGGATGAGAAAGTTGATAATGAGACTTCTGATATTCCGATTTCCCCAAAGGAGGCTGCGAAGATGTTGAGGAGGTCTCGGATACTCCTATTTCCCCAAAGGGTGACGGAATGTCACTGGGAATGGAAGCGTGAGGATCAAAATCGGATGAGAGAGCAATCACAAGATGGGGATATAGGAGATAGATGCGGAGAAAAAAACGCCGGATCACGGAGGATGTCTTTCTATCTAACTCTTTTGATGTTTTGGAGGGTCTCTTGGAGGATGGGGAGATTCATGAGGAGTTAAGGGGTCTCTCGGTCGGTGAAGGAAGAGTCAAGAATAAGCAGTGCCTTTGACGGATCGGTCTCCTTCGATAATCTTCAAGAAGCGGGATCGGGACTCGGATTACGTACAAAACTTTCGGAAAGAATGTAGCAAGATGGGTAAGAAAGTTAAGCGAGAAAAAGTTTGTTAAAGAAAACCAACGCCTAACTAGGGGGCAAAAGCGAATAAAATGGCGGGAGCCTCGGTTTCGAATTCAATCAATAAGTTTTTAATGTCGGTCCTTATTTGGAATGTTCGAGGATTGGTAACAAGGACACTATTGATTATGTAAAAGTTGATTGGGCAACATAATCCGGCTTTATGCGTTTTTGGAACCCAAGATTCACGGTGATCGTATTTCTTTTTTAGCTCGGAAGTTGAAGTATAAACACTTCCAACACAATTGGCTGATCAATAAGCATATTTGGTTGTTGTGGGATGATAGGGTTCTTGTAAATATTGTTGGTGTCTCTAAACAAAGAAGTTACGAGTTAACTTACGCTTGAATAATGGTCATACTCTCTCGCTTCGTTTGTATATGCGGCGTGTACTAGTGGTGAGCGGAAGGAATTATGGCAGATCTCGTTAATATAGCGAATGGTTTGTCTCAACCTTGGCTTGTCGGGGCGATTTTAATATTATAGCTTCAGATAGATGAGAAATTAGGCGGAGTGGGTTATGATCGAGTTGGTATGGTGATTTTAATGACTTCATGATTAACAACGGGTCTCGGTGATGCGGGTTCTTGTGGGAGCAAATTTACTTGGTGTAACAATCACAGTGTTGGTTCTAGAATTTGGCAGCGGATCGATAGGGTTCTAATGAATGGTATTTATGCGGCAAAGTATACGGAATTTCGTGGAGCATTTGGGTAGGGCTATGTCGATCATTCTCCTCTTTTAGTTAGTTTTCCGTTTATTGCAAAACCCAAAAGTCAATTTCGTTTCCTCAGTATGTGGACGGAACATCACGTTTTTTAAAGTTCGTTCGAGGATCGGTGGGCTAAGCCGGCATGGAGATGCTATGGCGCCTTGCATAGAAAATTATACTTTCTTAGGAGGGAATTGAGGAGATGGAATTGGGAAGTGTTTGGCAACGTTAATAGATTAGTGGAGCAGCGGCCAGGATAAAGTGCAATTTACGGAAGACGCTTGTATTATCAACCGCTCGATTCCGATTTCCATTCTCGACCGAGGCTAAGACTGCTTTTGGCCCAACTTTGTTAAATGGAAGACGGAGCTTTTGCAACAAAAATCTCGCCAATTATGGGTGAAGGATGGAGATCGTGAACACTAGCTATTTTCATGCTTGCTTAAAAGAAAGAAATCGCCGAGAATACCATAAAAATCCGAATACCGATGGTTCTTGGTGCACGGATACTAAACTTATAGGCGGAATGGCTGAGCAATACTTTATGAATCTGTTTGCTAGCTCAGAGCCAGTGGTGGATGAGGACTTCTTTCGTTGTCTTCCGCAATTAGTAAATGACCAAGATAATGTTGATTTAACCGGTGCCTTGAGCGTAACGGAGATTTGGGATGCGATCTTCAACCTTAATCCTGATAGTGCTCCTGGAGTAGATGGATTTACGGGCTGGTTTTTCCGGGCTTGTTGGGATATCATAAAAAGGGATCTTGTCTCAGCCTTTACAAGCATTCTTTAATGGGGCGATTTACACAAAGGTTTAACCACTACGGCTATTGTCATGATTCAAAATTAGCAAGTAAGGTATTGGAGATTTCGAGGCCTATAAGTTTATGTCCTTTGCCGCAAGATTATATCAAAAATTGTGGCGACTAGATCGGCTTCAATTCTCCCTCGTAATATCAATGGAGCATCGGTTTTCTTAAAGGTCGCAAAGATACAAGAGAATGTCGTTTTGGCTCATGAGTTAGTTCATCGAATTGATACGCGAGCTAGAGGGGTAATGTCTTGTTTAAACTTGATATGTCGAAAGCGTTTACGATTAGAGTGGGAGTTTTTGATACGAGCCTTACGTGGATATGGATTTAATATTCAGTCGCGGCATTTGGTGTTGAGACTTTTGTCAAATATTTGGTATACCATTCGCTAAACGGAGATAGTTTTGGTTTTTTCAAATCGTCAAGGGGAGTTAGGCAAGGAGACCCTCTCTCTCTTTACTATTTATCTTGGCTCGAGGATGTTCTATCACGTAATATCTCGGCTTTGGGTAGAGAAGGGCTTTATCAAACCATACATGCATGGTCGAGGTGGCTTGGTGATATCGCATCTTTTTACGCGGACGATATGCTCTTTTCGTAATGCTTTGGTAAGGATTCCGTCCTCGCTTTCTGGAAGGTGCTCGGTAAGTATGAGAAAGGTTACCGGTCAACTTATAAATTTGGGAAAAAGTGGGTTTATTATATCCAAGTTTTGTTCTTATCATCGAATCGAGCGTATAGCTTGGTCGTCAGACGCGATAGAGCTCTTCCGATGACTTATTTGGGCATACCGTTGTTTAAAGGCGTAATAAAATCGGTTTATTTTGGGGCTTTGGTGGATAAAATTATTGGCGTGGATTAATGGGTGGAAGTCAAAGTTGTTATCGTTTGGAGGTAAACTTGTTCTTTTGCGATCCATTCTTTGCAAAGATCCCTTTATATACAATCGCCGTTATTCAAGCCAAAATCGGTGCTGGCGTCTTCAATCTTTGCTTCCTTCTTATGGAGTAATAATGGAGAAAGGCGTATGCATTGGATAGCTTGGGAGTCGGTGTGTAGACCCCTTGATGAGGGTGGGCCGGAGTGCGATCTTTGGAAGATGTGATGTCTTCGCTTCAAGCTAAGCTTGCTTGGTCGATTCTACAAAGGAAAAGTCTTTGGGCCCGATTTGCAGCTTGTAAATATGGGGCTGAAGGTACTCGTAATTCTCGGTTGATGTCTCCGATCAGAATCAATTTATAAGCATATATTAGACCTTCAAGATAGTAGCGATGGTTGGTGGGTCGTGGTGATATTTCTTTACGGGGATCTAATTGGACCGAGTGATTTTAGAGGACCATTGCCGATGGATTATCGCCTTCCCTGTTCGAGATGGTCTTCAAATTCGGATCATTTCTCCATTGATTTCTGAAGCTAATCTTGAGTTGATTAAAAGGGTTAGATTGAATAATATGAGAGAAGATAAGTTAGTATACTCTCGGACTACCACGGGGGATTTTCAAGTTTCAGCTCACTGGAATTATCATCGTACTAAATGGCCGAAGCTGTTTTGGGCATGCAAAATCTGGCAGTACTGGATCCCATGGAAGGTTAGTGGATTTATGTGGAAGTTTTGCCAAGGAGCTTTACCGGTAGATACCCGTCTTCAAGATAAAAATATAGTTTTGGCTTCCAAATGTGTATGTTGTTTTCATTCTCATGAAAGAGAGTCGATTGAACACCTCTTTTTATTTTCTGAAGTGGCTATCGAGCTATGGAAGTCATTAGCTCATTGTTTTCATCTAGTAGAGGTTTATGCGCCTATTCGGCTTCAAAGATTTGTTATTGATATGGATGAATAGAGTGTCCGTTCAGAATCAGATTGGGGCTTGCAAAATTGGTACGGTGATGTTAGGATGCTGGGAATTATGGAAGGCTCGGTGTCGAGCTGTTTTTGATAATATTCCCATGAGTACTCAGGCAATCCTTCGAGGGGTCCGAATGGGTTTACAGAATATGATGAGCTTATATAGACCGAAAGTGGCTTCAAATGGGGTGGGGATTATAGGTCTTCAATCCTTTCGGATTCCCATTCATCAAATTCGGTTAAGGCGAGGTTGCTGGGTTAGGTGGGAGCCTCCAGAGATGGGTGCGTATAAACTTAACACAGATGGGTCGGCTAGACATGGTTCTTGTACAGGGGGTGGTATTATTAGAAATTATCAAGGCAGAATGGTTTGTGCTTTTTCGGTTTCCTATGGCCCAGGTACGAATACTTTTGCGGAGATAGCTGCTCTTAGAGATGGTATGCTTTTATGTCGGAGACTGGGTTTAGCCAAGGTTTTTGTAGAGACTGATTCGCAGGTGGCAGCTCGGGGTTTGATTGGCTCTCAAAACTTTCCTTGGCAGTTTGCGTATGAGCTTTCGCACTGTAAGGAGATTATTGGTGATTACTCTATCCGGCATGTTTACAGAGAGGTAAATGGTGTGGCGGATAGACTTGCAGATAATGCGCACATGGTATCTCAGTATTCCACGTATGATGTCATTTCCCAACTTCCGGCGTCAGTTCGACATGCTTTTAGACAGGATTGTTTGGGTTTATACAATTATCGAACATGAGCCTTGGAGTTATGTTTACAAGATTCGGGAGTGTTAATCTTTGCTTGGTGATTTTGTCTCATGTCTTTCGGGAGCAAAATGGAGTGGCTGACTTACTGTGGTTCTCTTCATATGGGATTTATTGTGTATCACTCTATATCTGATCTTCCGGATAGTGCTTGTAGAGCTATGTTTTTAGATGATAGAGGTTTATTTGTATTTAGGAATTAATTGCTTTGTCGGCTTGTGCCTTCTTTGAGGTTTGGCTCCTTTGTCCCCCCGGTGTTCGGGTAAGGCTGGTTGTCCCCCTCTGTATCTTGTTTTTAGTTTTTAATAAATTCCAGTGCCGCCCGCCTGCCTCAAAAAAAAAAAAAAAAAAAACTAAGGCCGTAACGAGCAACGCTTTCGTGCATCTTCATTTGCCAATAAAAAGTCATCGCTGCTGGAAGCGCTCCAAACATTAGAATTATGCGCCAAACAAATTCGGCTTCAAGGATAGTCGAGCCGAAAGCATCAACTCGATAAGCAGGAGCGGGGTACCTTGCCTTGAAGGCTGCTGATACAACACAATTGATATGCCCGACCCAAACCCGGTCACGAGCAAGGCACGAGCTATCCTCACGTGCCAGTCACGAGCATAATGCATATGGGGCCCATAGACCTAGCGAGCAAAGTAATGGAAGCATCAAGTACGAAGCGTGTAACTCCCGCCCAAACTGCCTGCATGCCTTGCGTCGTCCGATCAAAATATACCCGAACACCACATTCGTGTTTCAGCAAAGGAAACTGTGATTCATCCCTTCTAAACTCCGGGTCGAGCATTGGCCGCTCGCCTCGACTGTGGCCCGTCCCTCGGACCTGCAACAAGTTCAGAAACAATGCACAAGGAATAACCGGGCAGAGCCCTACTCGCCTGGGTACATAACAAGTTGGGAATACCGGAGGCTTGCTCTCCAAGACAAGTCAAAGGTTTCCATATTAGAGCAGGATACTTGTCTTATCTGCTCCTACATCTACGCGGCCAGTCGCCTATCATGCCTAAAATCAAGGAATTCTCTCCTTGATTGATTTGGTAACTATTGAAACTGAATCCTAGACGGATTCAACCACCTTGGGGGCCTATAAATACCTCTTCATAATCATTAACAAGGTACACACACTTTCTTGAGCCTTGGCACTCTGTCAATTTGCTTTCAGATTTATACACGAGACTTACTCTCACGCCGGAGGGGTTTCGCGAGGCCTTGCCTTGCGCTTCCACTCAGGTTTTCTTGTGATCTTAACAGTCTCAAGGGAGGTGATTCCAAGCCCAGACATCTTACCCAACTCAAGGACGGCCCAAGATGTGATTTTCTCACATCAGTTTGGTTTCGTTGCCGGGAAACGAAGTTTCAACACTTCTCTTTATGTTTTTCCAGTAAAAATTCTCGATTTTCCTTTGGTTGCAATGGCTGGAAAAGGAAGCAAACATCATGCCACCACCAAGAACCATCGCCGAAGCCATCAGTTGGCACTAAAGGTTCACACTCAAAAGCACCCCTGCGGATGCAAACGAAATCGTAAGGTGGTCGCATGGCACGCCACTCATGGCAATGACGTGTCGACGTGGAAGAACAAATTGCCTCAAAGACACCGCCCAAAGCCACGCAAGCCGCGCAAGCCGCCAGGCAGTCATCAATGAAAAGGGCGATGCCCGCGCTGTCGATCTCCAAATACAGTTGAATCGTCAAAGGGAAAATGGTCAGGACAGCCACATGAGTCTATCTGGCCAAAACCTTGACCAACAAGTTGTTGCTCTGCAGGTTCATGCGGATTACTACAATAAAATGTATGCACTTAACCGCCAGCCGCCTTTGGGCGATGCCCCTGCTGGGTGTAGATTTGGTGCCGCTTCCGCTTCAACAACCCGACACTTGTTGCAACGCCATGCCTCCCAACATTTGCCCGCCCGAAAGCGCACGGATCCTCCGCCATTCACGCATCGCCCGAAAGGGCCGAGGCGCAAACAAGCGATATACAACGCAGCTGACCAGCCGAGAGCGTATCCCAACATTTTGCCCTCATGTGCGCCAAAATACGCAGCTCGGAGGCCGACCAAACAGATCCAACTCACTCTTCTAGACTCACAGTGGACGTGGAAAGGCGAGACTGTCCGAGAGAATGGAGGTCATGAAAAGAGATATGGCCAAGAAAATGGCTAATCTAGCCGTGGGCAAGCCCGACTATGGAGCCACCTGGCCGAGGGCAGCCCATTTACTCCCTCGAGATCGAGAATGTTCCACTACGCCTGTGGGTCATCTTCCCCACGCTCGACAAGTATTTCGGGAAGACGCGGCAAGCGATTGGCTTCGTCATTCGAGACACCGTGAGGTTCGGTCGCGATTCGCGCCCGCTGCGTGCCTTGATAGGGTGCGCTGCGACGCGCGGATGCGGTGACACCACCGCCTCGCTCCACCCTCCCTTGTTTAGAGAAGACGAAATCAAAAGTGCGAGAGGAGTACTGTCTATGTTAGTGCGTTAGAATGCGCCTCGGTTGCCTTTAGTGGATTTTATTATAAAAATAGCCTTATGGCTCGCTTTTATCACTATGGAGCTTTGGGTTTCCCGCATCAAGTTATCCCTTGTTTAGGGATATCGTGATACGGGAATACATCACCCTTCCATTCCCATTCTCCCTTTTTTGGGAAAACGTAAAAGTGCAAAGAAGGAGTGTATGAGGCCCCACCGATCCAAAAGTTTTTAGAGTCGCCATCTTTATTTTAAGGCAAAAAATAAAGAAAACCGTAAAAAGAAAACCGTAGATAAAAAGCGGGTTCGAGGCTAAGTTACGAGTTGCGAGTCGGAAGGTGCTAGGCACCCAACTCGCCTTTGGTCTCAAAATAGTTTTTGGCTAAAGTATGCTTATTGTTATATTTATTTAGCAAATAAATAAAGCATTAAAAGACAGGAAATTAAAACAAATACATCAGTGGCTACATTATTTACAGACTTGCAACCATTTCCTTACAATAATTACAAATGCATTTAAAATATTTGGCCATTATAACAGCTCTTTTACATATTATTTCCTAATCTAATCCAGGCAGCACAACGGCTTATAATGACTACATTGTGTCGGATTTTAAATACAATAATAAATGAACTGAAAAGTAAATAAGTAAATTAAAACGCCCTTAAAGGCTGTTACCTTTTAGAGCGGGGTGTGCTCGCTCTGTCCTTCTCGGGAGAGGGAGACTTTTATTGCTGTTGCTGATTTGATTTGGGCAGAGTGACGGCTTATATATGGTAGGTTTTGGCTTATTTGGTTGGGCGGAGTGACGGCTTAGTTTTTGTGGTTTTGGCCTTTTTGGTTGGGCGGAATAACGGCTTATTTAGGGTGTTTTTCAGCTCGTTACTCGGGCAGAGTAACGATTTACTTTGAGATTTTTGGGCCGGGGAAGTGAGGTGGATACTTAACAACTAGGCTAGGGATCACTTATAATCAGTGGATATTTATTTTGGCGGAGTTTGGACGGGGTTTGGAGACTTTAGGGGCTTCCACTCACCTATTTCACATCTCTCGTACTAATATTATCGAAGGAAACAAAGAGGCAGAACTTCGTTGCGATTCTTAATCGCGGAACTGAGCAACTGAAATGAGGAGGTCGGGGTCTCTATTTATAGTTGAGAAGCAGGATCCATCGGTCATTTCTGAGTTTCTTCATCCTGCATCAATGAGTTGTACCATGAGCATCAGGCCTTGTACCATTTCCTTTCTTAGACAGGCTACAGGAAACCTCATGGTGCGGCCAAGGGATCCCTTGGTGCGGCACCATGAGCACTATTCAACTTTGATTTTTTGCACTTTCACCCCCCGCAGTTCACTGTTTCGCGCATCCTGCTTTGCCTTTCGCATTTTTTAACTCATGTAACTTGACATTTGTTAAGTTTTAACAGTTCTTGATATTTTATTTCAGTCACATACCAGGGGTACGAAATTGGGGTGTCTACAGACACAGATTCGAATGGTCACAGATGTTGAGGCCTTGAAGATGCGGGCATTCGAAGGAGCTCTCTAGGGAAAGGCACAAGCCTGGTTGGGTAGAGTACCCTGGGGATCAATTGATAGCTGGGCAACGCTCCGGGAAAAATTCTTAGAGGAATTTGGAACTGCAGGCCCAACCCCTAAATATCGTTTCGACCTTCCTAAGATCAAGCAAGGTGACAACGAATCATACAGCAGCTACTTGAAGAGATTCGAGGAGATGCTCGATCAGGTGACTGCGACCAGTGACCCTGAGATTACTTTTTTCTACCTCAACAATATGAGGGCAGGGCCACTGAAGACAATGCTAGCAATGAACCTGGGGGCTTCCAAGGCAGAGCTTCTAGCAAATTCACATCTCTTCTACTCAACGGAAAGTGTCAAGGCTGATAAAGCCAAAAATAAGGACAAGGCTCAAGGTAGCTCGGCCACGCCAGCTGACCAGAGCCCGGAGGGCAACCACCGCTCGAGCAGAGACAGGAAAAAAACATCCACCCCCGAAAAAATATTCAGGGAGGCTCAGTTCACCCCGCTAAACACTACTCGGGAAGAAATCATGTTCCAAGTAGGAGATGCGCTACCCGTCCCGTATCCACTCAACCCTGAACTCGCTCATACCCGGGACAACATAAAGTACTGTGATTACCACCATGGTAACGACCACACCACTGAAGAGTGCATTGTGTTGAAAAGGGAAATTCAAAAGCTGATCAACGCGGGCAAGCTGGACCGTTTTAAAAGGGATCAGAGCACAGGGAATAATCCCAACAATGACCACGGAAGACCTCCAAGAGTAAGAGGCGGCCAGGCCCCTCAGATTCGAGGGGTGATAAACATGATTCAAGAGGAGCTCCCATCTAGCACACAGCTCGGAAAACATATATATTCTTTGTCCAAGGCTGTCAACACGCCAGCGATACAGCGGGCGGGAGAGCAGAGCATTTGCTTTACCCGTAGCGAATTGGCGAGCACCCCTTTGGTATCTGAGCAACCGCTAGTTATTTCCTGTTTAGTAAACAATTGGCAAGTCCATAGGGTCCTACTCGATAGTGGAGCATGCAGAGACATCATGTACTACTCTTGCTTCAAGGGACTGGAACTGTCGGATGCCCGTCTCAAGCCGTATCTGGGAAAGCTGGAGGGGTTCACCAATCACCAAGTGAGTGTCAAGGGAACCATCGAGCTGGATGTATTCATGGGTGATGGGGCTCAAACCCGGATAGAGATGATCACATTCTTAGTGATCGACCTAAAATCGGCGTACAACTGTAATTTAGGCGCTCCAGCAATGGCCAAATTCCAGATGGTCACCTCAATTCCCCACCAGAAAGCCAAGTTCTACACTAAGAACGGAGTGGGGATCCTTAACAGCAAACCCTGGGCAATGTGGGAGTACGTCCGGGAAACCCAGCGGAAGAAGCAGAAACTGATCGTGGACATTCCCGACCAGGCAATAGCAGCTCCAAAACTGATTGCGGACCTTCCCGATCAGACTGCCGTGGCTTCCACTGAAACCGCTTCAGCCTCTGTCCCCATTAATAACATCGAGCTCGGGGAGACTTCTGAAGCTACGGACCTCATGGAAACAGAGGTTCCCGAGTAAGCTCCGGCACCAGAGCCCTCCAGGTGCAAGGCCAAGTGCATAGAATCACAAGACATTGAGATGGACACTTTGCAAGTCCGTGACGAGCCCGATATTCAACCGGAGGGCGAGCTGGAAGAGGTAGTTATCAATCCAGCCTACCCCGAGCAGAAGATCAAAATCGGGAAGGCCATGCCTCCTGAAGCTCGGGAGAGATTGATCGAGCTGTTAAAGAGCAGTCTGGATGTGTTCGCCTGGACAGTCGAAGACATGCAGGGTATCAGTGAGAATATTGCCCGCCACGACCTAAATGTTGATCCCACTTTTTGGCCTATCCAGCAGTGGCCCAGGCAGTATTCGCCTGAGAAAAACGCTGCTATCAAAGTATAGGTCGAGAAGCTCCTGAAGGCAGACATCATCGAGGAGATTCAATACCCGACCTGGTTGGCAAATGTGGTAATGGTCAAGAAGGCCAATGACAAATGGCGAATGTGCGTGGACTTTACAAGCCTCAACAAGGCCTGCCCAAAAGACTGCTACCCGTTGCCTCGCATAGATGTGCTCGTTGAATCTATAGCTGGGTTTGAAATGCTCAGTTTCCTGGATGCATACTCAGGATATCACCAGGTCAGAATGAATGAGCAAGACAAGGCGAAGACAGCCTTCCGGGCAGCTGGGGGCCTCTATTGTTACAAAATGATGCCCTTTGGGCTAAAGAATACAGGAGCCACTTATCAACGTATGGTCAATAAAGTCTTCGGCTCTCAGCTTGGCAGAAACATGGAGGCCTACATAGATGACATGGTCATCAAGACAAAGGGTCGCGACCATACACTCGACCTGGCAGAAACGTTTGCCAATCTGCGTAAACACAACATGAAGCTGAACCCGAGCAAGTGCGCCTTCGGGGTCCGAGCAGGAAAATTCCTTGGGTTCATGGTCAACCAGCGTGGTATAGAGGCTGACCCGGAGAAGATACAAGCCTTACTCGACATGGAGCAGCCCTACTGCATCAAACACATCTAGTAGTTAAATGGCAGAGTAATTGCTTTGGGTTGTTTCATCTCCCGGTCAGTGGAAAAATGCCTCCCCTTCTTCAAGGTTCTGCGCGGCAACAAGGGTTTCGAGTGGAATGCAGACTGTGCCAAGGCACTCGAGCAGCTCAGGGAATATCTTGGTAAACCACCTCTCCTCAGTAGCCCCGTGCCCGGTGAGCCTTTATATGTATATCTAGCAGCCACAAACCAGGTCGTGGCCGCTGTTTTAGTTAGGGAGGAACTAGATATTCAAAAACATGTGTACTATGTATCCAAGGCCTTTAGTCCTGTTGAGGGTCGTTATTTTAATGTAGAAAAATTAGCTTACTCGCTTGTCATAGCTACCCGAAAATTAAGGGCTTATTGTTCTGCATATGTAATCATAGTATAGACTGACGCCACAACAAGAAAGTTCTCGCACAAGCCCCGACACATCGTGCATTGCTCAACTGGTCAATCGAGCTCACAGAATTCCACATAGACTATTTGCCCAGGCGAGCGATCAAAGCTCAAGCATTAGCTAATTTCTTGGTCGAAACAAGCTTCACCCAGCGGGAGGATCTAGAGGCCCAGCAGCCAGTAGAGCCCGAGCAAAAACTAATGCCGCAACCCCAGCCATGCTACTGTTGGGATCTTTACGTGGATGGGGCAGCGAGCAAAGTCGGGAGCGGAGCTGGTATCCTTCTCATAGCTCCCGACGAAATCACAGAGTTTGAGCTAGCACTTCGGTTCAAATTCTCTGCCTCAAACAACGTTGCTGAGTATGAAGCAATGATCACTGGTCTTGAGCTCGCAGCAGCATATGGGCGTGAAGCTGTCACAACAGACTCTGATTCACAACTAGTTGTGAACCAAATCTGTGGGGAATATATGGTGCATCACCCTACCCTCGTCAAATCGCGAAATGGGGTCAAGGAAATCTTGAAGAATTTCAAGTTTTGGGAGATCATCAGAATTGACCGAGCAGATAATATACGAGCAGACTACTTGTCCAAGATAGCTGAGGTAAACTTAGCATTGCTGAATCCTTCAGTAATGATCGAGCACTTGGAAACTCCAGCCGTTGAAAGACTAGTCATAATGGACATCGAACCAGTGACCAGAAGCTGGATTGATGACTACAATGACTACATCGAGCATAAAACATCGGGCTAAATAGATATATTTTATGAAATAGATTAATTTTTAATTCAATTCATCGCGTGTTGTTGGATTGAACTGTAAGAAAATGAAGTTCCGTCCAGTAAGACCCTCTTACAGGAGACCTATTCTAATGATTATGATACACAAAGTCCCAATACACATTCCATTTTCCTTTCTCAAATTTTTATCCGCTAACCATTTCAAACGTGTAAAATAGAAGCAAATAAGAAACAATCACAACTAGCTACATTAATCAAAAAGAATAGAGAGAGATATTGTAGTCAACGGATTTTAGAAATTTTATTATTATCAAACATGAGGCAACCACTTCCATACGATATGATATGATCTTGACAAGCCATAAAAGTGTTTCTAAGATTTTGGGGATCTATTGGTTAAGTTTGGCAACTCGTAGGCAAGTTTAGAAGTTTGGGAAACTGTTTGGATACTTCAGGGGGTCAAAGTGGCAAGTCAGCAAATTCGGAGAAGCTGTGAAGCTTGCAGCCGCAAGGGGTCCACAGCCTTGCGACCGCAAGGTCTCCAGAAAGGGCTGCCGTTTTTGTTTATTTTCCTGTTTTTTACTGTTTGGGTATAATTAGAGTTTTAGTTTCCTTTTTATTTAGTGTTTCCTTTTTATTTAGGTTTCTTGTTCCTAAAGTTTAGGGTTAAAGAGTTTCCTTTTATTTAGTTTTCTTGTCCTACAAGAATTAGGATTTATTTTGTAAGCCTATAAAAAAGGCATTCTTAAACATTGTTTTGGTACAGAGAGAGAATTTTGATTAATAAAAGTGAGTTGATTTTCTGGTTAGAAAATTGTGTTCTTATTGAGTGTCCTGGATTGGAAGATCGGATTATAAACATCGTGGATTCGTTGTTTATAATTGAATTCGACTTATCAGTTGGAGAGTCATCCCAATTGTGGTGTCATTCACAATTCTAAGGTTCGCGTCATCTCGAAGGCGTTGGGTCGCGAAGTCATTCATCCTAATACCTTTCTAGGAGATCTTGGGGTCCGTTCCGTATCACGATATACCCAAAAGTTTGTGCTATTCACAACACATATAGAATCGAACAATATTTATACTCGTTCAGAGTCGAGCATAAGACATCGGGCTAAATAGATATCTCCTCATAGGATCTGATGTGGCAAAATCCTCAGCTTGGGCCGTCTGCACTTTGGGTAGGATATCTGGGCTTGAATCTGCTTCCTTGAACCTGGCTGAGAGCAAAGAAAACCTGAGTGGAAGTGCAAGGCAGGGCCTCGCGAAACCCCTTCGGCGTGAGAGTAAGTATCAAGTGTGAAACAGAATACCAGAACTCAAGGAAGAGGCAGAGTGTATGTGTGCATGTGTACCTTGTCACGTCTAGCGGAGGGGTATTTATTGGCCCTTTTGTGGTTGAATCCGGGTAGGATTTGGTTTCTTTAGTTGTCTTATTCAACAAGGAGAGGATCCCCGGATTTCAGCATGATACGCTGGTTGGTCGCGAGATATCGCAGAACGTATATGGCAAGTGTCCCCGCCACACATGGTAACTTTTTGACGTTGTCTTGGCGCAAGCTACCGTGTCTTCTCGCCGATATAGATTGGGCGGGTGGCCCTACCCGCCAGGTAATAGATGCCGGACTGGGCGAAGCATACATCCCTGCATGGCCTTCTGGCCGGCAGTTTGTGGCCTCGTGCCTCGCATGTTGGGTCTAGAATATTATGCTCGCTGCTCAATGTTGCCATACCCTTGCTCGCTCGGGCCTCGTGGCCTTACATGGAGTTTCAGGCTCGGACCCAGCACGTGATGATAGCTCATGCTCGCTCGTGACCTGCTTGGGCCTCCATATCAAATGGCCCCTAGCTTCGTGCCTGGCGAGTATTCATGCTCGAGGCGGGGAGCGCTCAAGATGTGATGGGGTTGCCCGTAGTCTCGGCTCAAACACTTGGGAAAACACTTGTAGTGATGATCGGGTTTGAAGCGCTGCGCAGGGTTCTAGAACTTCATGTGGCCGCCTGGGTGAAGCGCATCGTTAGCCTCTCCGAGTGGATCTACAGAATAGGATGGGGCGCGCATGAGCCGTCATGGAGGTGACCGAAAGACGGGGCACTTTTTCGATCTGCGATTTAACGCTGCGCTGGGACGGCGAAGACTTGTCCTACATAGCCAGCTGTACCCCAAAAACCCCAGATCTTCTTCACCTATTTATGTCGGAAAATTCGCCCATTTGAACTTTTAGGGTGCTTGAAGATTTTTAGAGAGAGAAAGAGAAGAGAGAGAAGCTCTACTAGCTCTTGCCCCGCTTCACTGTGGTGCTCTGTTGCCGGAATCCTACCGTCGTTTTTCTGCCCCTACCGCGATTCCGTGCGTAAGGCCTTCCGCAGCCCTTTAAACGGTAGTTCCCTTGTTTTCTTCTCTTCCATTTTGCTCCGCATGTTTCTTCTCAAAGATTTGCATTTCGGTAGAACCTCGTTGTATTTCCTTCTTCTCGAATTTTCTCAGACGGGCTTGATAGGATTTAGGAAGGCCTATAGGTTGAGATCGAGGAGGGTACCCCATTGTGTCCTGCTCGCTAAAGGGCAGGCCCTTCGATTCACCTAGACTTAGGGTTTTTCCCCTTTTTAGTCTGTTCTTTTCTACGGGTAGGATCTGACCGTGTTTTTCCTCGATCTCTGTAGATGTCTGACGGAGAGTTTTCTGAGAACGATCGGGAAGAGTTTAGTTACTTGAGGCGTAACGATCCAATGAGCAAAGGAGAAGTCCCCATCCCTCGACGTAGTGTTTGAAGAGGGCGATGAGTCCGTGGCCGTGAGGTAGTAGTCAGACGCCCCTACGTGCCCGTGGCTTCACAATCCCATGTACCCGTGATTACTTTGTCCGCTTCGAGCTTGTCCGAAGGAGAAGTGGAGCAAGGCCGCTTGGCCACCGGCGGGCAGGGCCACGCGCAACTGGCCGAGCAGGGGGAACTTGGACCTGAAGAGAGGGTTGATGTAATAACGCCTCGGCAAGGGAACTTTTGGTCGCTTCTACGAGGTTCCGCCACTCTGTGAGGAGGATTCTCGACAATATCCCCATCATGGAGGAGGAGACTGAAAGCCACGCATCACAGAAACGAGGCTACGACTGCCTCTTGCGCCCGCTGACATCCGATGTCCGATGAAATAGACGCAGATCATTGGGCATCATTAGATACCTCTGCTAAGTTAACCGCCTGGTTCACCTCGACGGGCATAGAGCCCCGAGGATTACCGAGTGTAGAAGGTCGTGTTGGCAGATCTGTGAGTTTCCTCGCGAACAAGACGGAAGTTGTTGTTTTTCCGATTTCTTCCGCGTGGGGCAAGCGCCTACCCCTAGATCCTTTCATCCTCTTATTTCTTCAAGAATTCTGCCCGATGCCCGGTGACCTAATGCTGAACACGGTGAGGGCCTTAATGGCGTATATTGTGGCCTGCCGCCTACTGCGAATAGAGCCCACAAGCAAGATTTTTCGGCGTCTCTTCATTCGAGCGTTGATGTTTATGGCCTGTAAATGCTCGGTCCAACTCCGCCTTTTCTTAGGATCTTGTCCGACGTGCCGGGGAAAGTCGAGGCTTGGGATAGAGAGCTGCCTTGATCGAATCCCGAACCTGTTGGCCGATAATGCCTACGAGCCAAGATTGTATACACGCTCCCAAACTCCCCTCAGCCTTTACCACCGGTGATTCGCCGCCCGCGATTATCCTGATGCGACCGGGTGTCGTGATGGATCGGGAAAGCTGGTTGGCCAAGAGCGCCCTGCTCGATTGAAAGAATCGTGTGCAACCCCGAAACCTTACCACGCTAAGCCGGTGCTCCCGTCGCCATCCTCGGGTCGAGCCTCAGGCTCGCTTGACGTCGAAGAAGGCCCATGACTACGGGGCGACACATGAAGAAAATTGCCGAGACCGGCTGCCAGGTGTCGTAGGCTCTGCATGACCGCACGCCTGCTTACACCGATGCCCCTGTCGGCTTTGAGCTTTTACTTTTCTTGTCTTCTTTATCCGTCCTGTCATTCTTGTTTCAACTGCGGATGCTAATTGCCTTCTTTTCGCTTATGTTGACTCGAGACAAACTTCAAAGGCTCGAGGTCGAAGAGAGCCGCAGGTGGCCGCCCTAGCGAGCCAACCTCCACAAACTATCCCTACCGGCCCTTTCATTCCAAATGTAAAAAACCAAATGCCAAGAAGACAGCTGGACGACCACCTCCCCCTCCTCCTCGTGTAGTTGTCGATGCTTTCGATGGTCGCTACCGAGGCCACCGCCTCCTGCGGGGCGGCGGAAAGAAGAGAAGACATCCCTCCCTCAAGCCGATCGATCTTCCGCCGTGTCGCGGATCTCGAACATGTTGCCTCGTGAATCTTCCAAACCATGGTCGCCTCCCCGACTTTCAATGCCGACAACCGTCCCCGCCGCCTTTAAGGTTCAGATCGCCCGAGGCCCTAACATTGGGCACATAGATTGACTACCCTGGGCGTCCCGCCGGTCATGGGAAGGAATAGCGAAGCAGCGCTCAGAAGATATCACCAATCCATCGACACTCGGCTCTGACATGTCTTGTTTCTGACATATCGGGCTTAACTTGAGCGAGGTATGCCCATACTTGTTTTTCTTTAACTGTTTATTTTTGCTGAGTTATTCTGATCTTGCCCGTGTTTGTTGTTGCGCACGCCTCCCCTGCATTCAATATATACAACCGCTACACTAGTGAGATCGATGCTCGCCGAAAAGTGGAGTCCAGAGGACGAAGCTAGTGGGATGATAAAGAACAAGAATGATCAAGCGGTCGCCTCGACAAGTCTCTAAAAAGAGAGCATGGTCATGCAAGCAAGTCGAGGTCGATAACAAGTCCTCGTCGAAGAGAAAACGGCCCTCAAGGCCCAAGCAAGAAGTCTCAAGCCGCCAAGCGAGCCCTACGAGGCTGACTCGATTTCAAAGCCGAAATGAAGGCCCTCGAAGAGCAAAGCGGCTAAGGATGCAAGGACCATAGCGTCTTTTCTCCCGATCAACCTGGCGGCCAAAGAGCAAGCAACCGAAGGATCTCGCTTCCTCCCGCCTACGCCGGGCACGCAAAGCCATATTCCCTACTACGCTGCGGGTACAAAACCATATTTTCATGGATGTTGTCTGCACGAGGGCGTGGATATGGCCACAATGGCCGAATGGACGCCGCCGATCCATATTGCCCTGAGGCTCAAGTCTACATCATTTTGTGCCATATACCCGTGGCGAGCTAGATGCCCTAGCTCTGATGACGCTGATGACGGTTTGAGGCATGGGATCCCCCCCTGCCCTTTGGCGGTCAATGTGTGCCTTTGATCGAGGCCAAACGGGGCAGAGAGAAGCGGCGGCTCAACGAGGTCGCTACCCACCGTAAGCAGTTGGGCGCCTGCTTGCCGAGAGCCGCCGCAGCCCGCCTGTGGCCCCCGAGAATGTCTCGAATATTTGTAACTTATTTGGCGCTGAGCCTTTTCCAATTATGTCCGGAATTTTTGTTGGTTTTTGAACACCGATCCTGACTTATGTAACCCGTATTCATTTAATGTCTTTCTCGCCAAACCGGTCCTTTGATCGATTTGTATTTTAGCTACTTATTGTTCTTCTCGCTCGATGGTATTTGCTTGTGCTTCCCCGCATTTAATTAGTGCCAACACAATTGTATGCGGGTAGTCCCAAAAACATATCATCGAAATAGTAATTGACTAAGCATCGTGGCAACATGGTATCGAGGTTAACCCGAGATAGTAAAGTAAACACATCTTTTAAGGTGATGCTTACGAGTAGAGTTTAGTTTGTTTGTCCTGTGTTTGCGATGTCCACATCAAGCATATGGTCCAGAAGCCTCGCTCGGGAGCTTGGTACATGCCAAGGCTTTTGAATGGGCAGGCCCCTATTGCTTGGGCGAAGCCGATGATGCTCTGTGGGCATGGCCTGGGCTCGCGATCGACAACCCAGCAGGCCATTGTTCTAAGGTGGGTAACCCGAATCGGTTGTCGGTATATCACCCTAAGGATGCACGATTTAAGCGTTGTTGTTTCTCGGTCACTATAGGAACCCGAGGTAGCTTAGCCGCTATCCGATGGGCGTATTCCCTACCGCTGGGCATCCTAAGTACGTGAATGGGCAGGCCGCATCTCGCCTACGTAAAAATTAAGTTCACTAGTACTGGGTATTTCGAGCATTGATCGGGCTTGGCCCCTCGTCGCTGTAGGCAAGCAGCTTTTTTCAAATATAATGTAATCAATCGATGCTAATAAAGTCTCGAACGAACACATCATAGAAAACTTGCCTTTATTGAATAAAATTGTGACCCCAACAGGCCGGTGGTCTTCAGACGCTCATGTATCAAGATCGACTTTAAGGATAGTACTTTTTTAAGTGATTAGCGTGCTATGGATGCTTTCAAGTCTTTCCCTTCCCGAGTCTGGAATGTGTGTGTTGCCTTCTAATTATGCCAAGAATTGGAAAGGTCCTTCCCCAGCTA
>CM028384.1:22419985-22463315 GCA_013146195.2 Codonopsis lanceolata | reverse complement strand
TTATATATATTATTATTTTTTGAATTTTTTTTTTTGATTGATTTTTTTAATACTCGAACATGCCTATAACAGATATCTGAACGATCGCCAGATGGAGGATCATATCCACAAATATAGCCACGCTCTAATGAGAACACTTTATTGAAATGTGAATTAATATAACGAGCATATTGTTTCCATAAACAAAGAAAAGCCAAAAAGGTTTTATTTTATGAGTCTAAACTCCATTTTATTTAAAATAAAACAACATCCCCCACAGTAGTCGCCACCGTGAGGTTCCAGGAGTGCTCCTCGCCGCGCCCTTGTTTGGGTGCGCTGCATGGATGCGGACACCAACGCTTCCTCGCTCCACCCTCCCTTGTTTGGGGAAGACGAAATCCAAAGTGCGAGAGGAGTGCCGCCTATATTAGCACGTTGGAATGTGCCTCTGCTGTTCCGAGTGGATTTTGTATCCAAAATGGGAACTAAAGGTTTCTCATGTCGTTATCCCTTATTTCGTGGATAACAGATATGTGAATGCATTACCTTTCCATTCTCATTCTCCCTTTTTTCTCGTCAGGATAATGAAGTCAAGAAAAGATATTGCGCCTCCCCACTTATGGATTTATTAAAATGGCCTTATGGCCCAATCGTATCGCTTATGAGCTATGGGTTCCGCGCATCGTTATCCCTTGTTTAGGATACCAGATATGGGAATACATCACTCCTCCATTCCCGTGATCTCCCTTTTTAGGGAGAACAGAAAGTGCAAAGAGGGAATGCTTGCGTGGCCCCACCGGATCCGAAAGTTTTAGACGCCACCTTTATTTTAAGGCAAAAATAAAGGAAAACCGTAAGAAACCGTAGATTTTAGAAATCCGGGTTCGGGGCTAAGTTACGAGTCAGGAAGGTGAAGCACCCAACTCGCCTCTTCGGTCTCAAAGTTTTTGGTCGAAATATGCTCATGTTATATTAATCTAGCAAATAAATAAGGTCTTATTTTGACAAGGGAAAATTAAATGATACATTCGTGGCTACATTATTTACTGACCTCAGCCCGCCTCCTTCCAATAATTACAAACACATTTAAGAATATTTGGCCATTATAACTGGCTTTACATAATTTTTCCATCTAATCCGGCAAAGACAACGGCTTATATTTACATTTGCCGGATTTAAAATACAACTTTTTGAAAATAAATAAAAGAAAGAAAAATACAAATAAAATAAAATGCTTAAAGGTATTACCTTTTGAAAGCTGCTGGCCGCTTTCTGTCCTCCTGATGAAGTTTTTTTTGCTTTCAATGAACCGACCTGAATCAACCTGGATTTGAACCGATTGAGCTTGATTTGATTGATGTTGCGCTTTTGGGCTTGTCAACTCTGCGAGCGGACAGCCTTTATTTGGGTCGCCAAATCTAAGCACAGAATTCAGCAGGACGTTGCTATGCTTTTTATATATTTGTGTGTGTGTGAGTGTGCGAGTTATATGTGTGTGCGAGACAGTGGGCTGAGGGCGCTGGAGTGGGGAGTTTATTTATAAGTGTGTGTGAGTGAGTGGGACTGACAGGAGGGAGTATATGTGCGAGTGGGTTTGTGAGGGTGAGAGATTATGAGAGTTTGGGCGGCTGGGAAGTGGGTTTTAGGAGAGAGAGAGAGATTGTGGGTAAGAGGATTGAGAGAGTGAGGGCTGGAGAGTGGGTCGCTTGAGAGAGAGGGAGGGGCCGGTTCTGAAGAGAGAGAGAGAGAGCTGGGCGGGGGCGCTTAAAAATGAGAGAGCTGGGTAAGTGAGTGGGAGTAATATATATAGTGAGAATGATAGATTAAGGATTAAGAAAATGGTGGGGGGGTGTGCAACCGGCGGCTGCTGCTTTTTTATTCTTTTCTTTTTCTTTTTTTATTCTTTCTTTATTCTTTTGTTTTCTTTTTCATTTGGTTTTTCTTTTTGCTTTTCTTTTCTTTTGTTTTTCTTTTCTTTTTTGATTTTTTCTTTTTTTTGTGATTTCTTTTGTTTAACTTTTCTTTTTTATTTTATTTTCTTTTGTTTACTTTTCTTTCTTTTTTTGATTTTTGTTTTATTTATCTTTTGTATTTTTATTTCGAAACATACAAGAGATAATTATAGTGAATTTTTTACAATATTTATTGGAAATATAAAATAGGGGCACAATTAAATTGTCTGACAGCGATATCCTCGATTCCTTTAACGGAATCCCAACGTCACGTCGCTAGGATAAGGCAAGAAGAGGACAAAGCACTTATAAAATAATAGTGCGAGTCGGACAGTCGAGCTAACAAAAGCTCTACACACAAATATAAGGCCGTACTAAAAATACGGGTTTACAAAATTCAATAAGCGGAAACGACAAGGAAAAGTAGTCCCGAGCTATGAAGCTCGAAATCAAGGCCAAAGATACCAAGAGAGACATAAATCTCACGAAGGAAAGAAAAAGAAACCCGCGTGCCGCAACATTGCAGACGCTGGACAAACCATCGGCTCCAGCCTGCTTCAAAGAAGGGACCAACCCGATATAACACTTACCCACCCGCTAAAGCATGCCGGGTTAACCAACAATAATAATAACTAGGATAGAGAAAAGCCCAAAGCTCTGCGTCTCGGGATACAACCGAATATAAAAACCAAGGCTATGAGCAACGACACAACACGTCGGCCCAAAGGAGAACCAAATCAAAACCCAAGTATTCTACCCGACTGTAAAGTCTAAATAACCTTACAATACAACGAGCTCACAAGAATATTATATTATGATATACAAGTCAAGGATGCTAGATGAGATAGGAGTCCACAAGCTATTACTCGGAAATATCGACTATTACAATCACGAACACACGTACTAAGCTCGAGCTGTCGATCAACTGTGGTCTGCTACGGTCACGTACTATGCGTCCTCAATACGACTCCTGAACTGCAACTAGAAAACAAAGTACGGGATGAGTCATAATGACCCAGTACGTTACTACTAAACAATATGACATAAATTGAATATTGCCATAAGAGGAAATGATATCGTTTTACGACGAAGATCCAAAGAAGTCGGGTTGATCAGATGAAAATCGCTCCTTTACTGACTACCAAGATGAATCAGGGTGAATCCCCTGTTCACAAACAATCAAACAAGTCAGGGAGCAAGGCACAAGAATAATCATGATTATGGATGTATATCCTATTGTAGAACATCCCAAGTCTCTCATAGAATAATTAAGTAGAAGTATGCATATTTATAAATATACATATACCAAGTCTCTCATAGGATTATCAAGTGTGGTATGTAAATTCGTTTATGTACCAAACAATTCATTCATGGAAGTTTATCATGTAAGGATATGCATATCTACAATTATATACATACGAAGACAATCAGGGTAAATCAAGTAGGAGTATGTATATCTACATATATATATATATATATGCAGGCAATCATGGTTAATCAAGTAGGAGTATGTATATCTACATATATATACATATGCAGGCAATCAGGGGAAATCAAGTAGGAATATGTATATCTACATATATACGTATCATACAATTCACAGGCCTATCACGAAAGTCAAGCGATCAAGAACAAGTATATACAGGCATTTAGTTTACATATTCATGATAGCACTTTGTTTTCACAAATGCTAGAAGAAATCCACATATAAGAGGATATGATATAAATCTGGTACCGCAATGTAGCTCATGCAATATAAAATGTTAACAGGAACGTGCTGTTGGATGTACGAGATGGTACATCGACCAAGGATAGTATTATTCCAAGCGCCCTAATGGTTACACAAGGTACTCTTCTCCAAAGTGATCAAGAATGGAGGGGTTTGCACGTTTCTGGTTCGGCAACCCATCACTATCACGAATCTCATGATTCGTAACGGTAGACGAATTGTCAACCAGGGAAGACAAGACAGGACAAGACAAGTATGCCAGCTGGACTTATTGGGGAAAACAAGTAATGTTTACTTATTTAAGAAATCAAGCAAGGACGAGCACGGTACAGCGATCGCATTCAAGTCGTGGGCATGTTATTCTTTTTTACTAGTAATCAAGCATGAGCATGAATTAAATTAAGAATCTCGAAACTAGTATTCTAGTTAAACGGATTTCAAGCGTCGTAGGGGTTTATCGTTGAGTCGGTATTGTTAAATGACTCACTAGCATCGACTTCGTCGAGTCATTTCTATAATTCCAATCAAATAGAGTTTGAACACTATATGTGTTCCAAGACTCCTTTCTAGGTTCTTGTTTGAGGCATGGCTAAGTTCTCGTTCCATTTAGGAACCTTAGTTCAAAATTACTAAGTCAAGTATAAAAGGCGGAAACCTAAGTTGATTATTGTCCAACTAAGCTTAGATCAATTTCAAGTTCGAAATTCCATTTGTTAATAGAATCATAAATCAAAGCACGTTGATACTCAATAGGAAGATAATTATGAAGATAAGACACACAATATGCTTAAAGGTCATAATCTCAAGTAGACATAGAAGTTCATGCATCATTCACAAACAAATCTTATCAAGCTCAGTTCCATAGAATCATAAGATATATAACATTATAAAATCCCCTCGAGGTTCCCTTAAGAACTAAAGATCAAGCATGCACTTCTTGAAGAACAGAAGACTGAAGACTACTCAAGATTCATCAATTAACCATGTTATGGTATTTCATAAGTCCATCACCACACACATGACTTGATGACTATTCAGTCATCTTTACGACAACTCAAGATGCTCATCATAGAGGGTACTAAGGCATACACGGTTCAAATATCCTTCCTAAGGAAGAATTGCCACGAAGCAATCCCGGATTTTCCAAGGATGCTAACAAGGTTCCCAAGTAAAGTCACATATTACATTCCTACGAATCTTGGGACTTCATTAAAAGTCCACTAGTATTATTGGTTCTAGTTCATAATTGAACCCATTCAAAACGTCTGTCATTCGAGTTACGCATTCTCGACTCACACATAAACCACCCAAGGATTAGCGATAATCTCGCACTTAATCATCATTCAAGAGACTCAATTAGAGTCCTAAGCCAAGACTCAATCTTATTACCAATTTGGTCTCACCCGAGCAATTCTCAAAATTTCGCAATTGAGATTCAATGAACACAAGAAGATATAGGAATTTATCCTAAGGTTCGAATAACAATTTTATAAATAAATTGACTTCATTTGGGTCAAACTACAAAGTTCCAAATTTCTAGTTCGAGGCATAAATTCGATTCACAATTTATCCGGTTTCTAACCCAACAAAAATAAATCTTAAATCATAACAATTCCAATATACTCAATGAACCCATTTGGTTTCAAACCCTAACCAAAATCTATTGATATCCATGGAAACATATCATTTTGACATGTATAACAACAATAAATCACAAGGAACAAGTCTCTAACAATCTATCATCAAGATGCTTGTAGAGAGAGAAACTAGGGCTTAAGTAACGCACTTCAATCGAGCCACAAACGCCTAGGAAGTGGAAAACAAACCGAGGGAAAGACTCTACTCGGCGAGGGCTTCGCGATGGCGGTCGCGGCTCGACAATCCGATGGCCTAACTCCGGAATCGTCAAATCTCCCATGGAAGCTCCTCCTCCTCTCTCTAAAACTCACGGTTGAAGAAGAAAAATGGGGAGGAAGAGGGAAATTTAAGGTCATAAAGGGTTAGGGTGGACAATCCTACCCTTCCTAGTTGTGGACAAGGCAAAGGGAGGGGTTAAAATGGGGTAGTATAGGTTTTTCACGCCAAAAATCAAAACAGGGAAAGAAATCCCGTAATTGACATCCACATCCGTGAGGCGGGCGCCTCACCCAAGCCCATGCGCCTCAACCAGAGGCTTCTCCCAAGTTCGACCACTTTGCAATTACTCCCAAAGATCGAGGCGGCGCCTCGCAAGGTGCCATGCGGCCGCCTCGTAACCTCTAAAACTTGGTCTAAACTTGTCCTAAATGATCCCAAACTTATGGGCAATCATTCTAAGGTCTAACCCTACTCAAAACGAGTCGGAAACGCACCGAACAACACCCGAACAGATAGAACAAGGCTCAACTCACGCGATTTAATGATCAATGAATCAAACTACCAACAAACACCAATCAAACTAAGATGACTTGGGCATGAAAAAGACTTGTTTAAACATGGCTAAGATCTGAATATAAAGCCAAGAATTCAACGAACACTTCGACGACCTAAATAGAGGCAATACGAGCAACGAGGGAATCGCTAAGGCCAAAATCAACACCTGGCCGAATCGGGCGATTCAACAAACAAGCATAAAACTTGTGTACCAAGGCCTTATGAGACTCAAATAACTCTCAAGACAAGTGGAGGAATGATTAGAGTAAAATCGAGGTCTCACGAAAGAACTACGCGAGGAAACACTAAACCGAGTCAAGTAACATCCAACGCCAGTATGCGACTTGTAACTTTAACTAGTTAAGGTCTATGGAACATATGGAACTAATGTATTGGCTCCTATATAGCCTACCTATATTAATCAAGGTTCCTACCTCAAGTCAAGTAAGCGAGGTTACGGTTAAACGACACGCAAAGCAATAAGGTCAATTACACGAAGGTTCGGGGTCTTACAAATTTGGTTAACGCTAAAATAGCGACTCTAAAGGAAAAGTTATCTAAAAGTGAGGATCTTCCTAAGAATGACCCAAACAATCCAAAAAAGTTGGGTAGAGGGAAATCAAATGAGAGCAAAAAAAATTCTTTCTCCATTGGTTGTACGTTCAAAAGGGCGCCCCTCGGTTAAAATGATGCAATCTACGGTTGAAAAGGAAGTTGAGAAAGCAAGGAAAAAGAAAAAAAAGATAGACTCCAAGGAGAAAGAAACAAATACTAAAAAAAAAAAAAAAAAGGTATGTAAAAGAAATTGTACTACTTTTTGTGTTTGGTAATGTTATATTAATTTTATGTTTCTGAACATTAATTGTAATTTTATTTTGGTGCTTTGTTCATCGAAAGAAGGAGCATTGGAAGCTGATTCGATTAAGACCCAATCAGTATATGTTTTTACGTTTGTCTTCTTATACTTACATAAAAATATTGTTATAAGGTTGTACTAACTTTACCCTTGTATAGACCTATCCAAGTCCTAGGAAAGAGAAAGCCGGTGATGTAACTTCAACTCAAGAAAGTACTTTTTGGGGGTATTGTCTTTAATTTTATATCTCATCCCATTGAATGTTTTTTTTTCTTTTCTCTTTTAGTATATGTTCTCTGTAGTAAGTTATATCAAGTATATATATATATCAATAGAATACAAATTCAGAGAGAGACCTGAAGATTCATTGAATGTGATGTCGTCGACAATGGTAGCTACCGACGTCGGAGAAGAAGATGAGTCACCGTTCATCTCGTCGGAAAAGTTTGGGCATGATTTCGGGGTAAATGTCACCTGCGATGGAGATAGAAAACTTGAGAGAGAGAGAGAGCTGGGGCGTTGGAGGAGAAGAACTGTGGTGTTGTTTCTTGGTTTTAGGGTTGGAACTTGGAAGGATAGAGTTTAATTACTTTCTTTTATTTTATTCATTGATTAATTTTGATTAGTTTTAGTTAGGTTAATTTAACTAAGGTTTAGTAAGTAAGTTAGTAAAGAATAGGGACCCACTATTTATGACATGTCAGCTGCCACATCATTTGGTATCCAAAATTAAGTGCTATTAGAGTGGCCCTAGCATTACTCTATGTTAATTATGCTATCTACTAAAAAAAATTACGACGTATAATTTCTACTATTATAAAGTTTAAGAGGTAAGCTTTCGTTATCTTTTCGTTATCTTTCTAATGGATGTCAAGGCTAGGGTGCAAACTGGAACAAAAGGTAACATTGGATGTCACTATGGGACAAACCTTTGGTTGGGGTGCACTTTGGGATTGGGTGGATACTTTTGGGGGTAAGTATATTTTGGCTAATTCTTAATGAGCCAAGCTATGCTTTATCGGGTATGGGTTTGGGTATGGGTCTACTGTCTCAACACGTCTCCTCACGTGTAGTGAGGATTGAGACTTTGGACTCAATAGTTTGGGTGACGTGGAACAACAATGTGGGTCGTTGGACTTGCATGTGTAGAGAGTCTACTTTGATTCGATCTTAAATCTAGGGCTTGTTAGGAAAAGTGGCGCAATGGAAACAATTTGTAACACAAATTTGTTTGAGATCGCCTCCACTGCAACCAAATGGTAACTGGGAAAATTAAATAAATCCAAAGAAAAATATAACAAGAGAGAATACAATATTTACGTAGTTCGGCAAAACCCGCCTACATCCACGAAGAGCTATCAATTTCTCTAATTGAGATATATACTTAATACAAAGTTCACCTGTGTTTATACCTAATACGGTATTCCTCACCCACCGGGATAAGCCCTTTGTACACTCACTCTAGAAAATCTAGTGAAATTATATACACTCACCACTCTATTGCTCTCTCCACGTAAATAGACTTTGACACCCACCTGAGCCTTTTTGGCCTTACCTTGACACGCTAACCCGACATCCTAACCTGTAACCGGCCTTTGACTATATCCGACCCCCTTGGCTTTCTTTTTCGTTTCGCATATCTCCGACACTCACCGATACCCTCTTGCACCTCTCGACACTCTTTGGTATCTTTTTGCACACACCAACTATGGTCAATCCATCCCATTATATACTTAAGAAAGGACCATTCACATACCCAAGAAGATAGATACATTGCTCATTTAACACGTATCACCATACATGCACCACCAAGTTCATTGTGAGAGGTATGACACCAAAATCTTTATTAATAGTTTGCCAGATGAAAGTTTGGTTTCTCAACAATCTTCACTTACAATTTTAATTCTTTGTTTCCTTACACGTCTGTACACAAAAACATTCATATTGGCTGGGTGATGTGAGGAAGAAAAAAAAAACAATGATTTTGGTGTCAATATGATATTCTCCCTTGTTGCTAAATAAATGCTTTCAGAAATAAATAATAAATTATTAAGGAAATGGTTGTGTTACCAACTTACCACTTTATTTGCCTCTTGGTTTAATTTTACAGTCTACGGTTCAAATGTTAAATAATTAAGGGATATATTAAGAGTTAGTCGTAATTACAAAAATATTTAAGACTGAGTAAATCATAAGAGAAGAAATAATTAAGGGATATCATAATCTTTTTGTTTTCTTTTTTGGGTCAACAAGAAATAACATAATCTAAGACTGAGTAAATCATAAGAGAAGAAATTCTTCATTGAAAATATTTTATCATGAAAGCCAATGATGGATCATTCACAAGCCCCAGTGTGAGAGCAATAGTAGCATGGAGGCCATGTCTTGAACGACTTGCATTTGCAACATAACTTGCATCCTGGTTCGGCACAACCTGTCATTCATATTTCATGGTTCTAATTAATTACTAATATGCATGACAGAAACAAATTAGTCAAAATTAAAAATTACACCTGCCATGGAGGACTACTCCAAAAATATACTATTTATTTATGGATTAAAGTCTCTTGTGAGATAGTTTTGACCGTTTTACGGGTCTTAATTCATAAGTTAAAAAATTTGAGAAATACGGTATTAAAACTATTTTATGTAAGACATATCTCATTGATTCGATTCATCATATGTTGGTGGGTTGAACTGTGAGAATGTATAATTATGTCTTACGAATGAAGATCCGTAAGATGGCTTCTAGGATACTTACTCATTCATAAGACGCATGGCGCCACATTCTCATAGCTCAATCCATGCAGCCAACACACGGTAAGTCAGGTTAAGGAGACCTGTCTTAATAAAAATACTCGTAAAATAATATTTCCTAAGTTTTTCTATTATTTATGTTGTATGATATTAAGAGCTCGAATTATTGTAATCCTACAAGCTATATTGTATCAAATTTTTTGGATCTCTACACCATTGGATTAAATAATTCATTTTCTAAGTAATGACTTAGGTATTCTAAATCATCATGAACTTGACCATCCAACATCGCCTTTTATGCTAAAGCTTGTAAGCCTTTATTTTCGTAAAGATTATATACAATATACTTCTTCTAGAAGAGAAATGTTTGGATTTATTTGAAGTTGAGACAAGAGAGATTAAAAGAGTAAGTGGAGTACAAGGCAAGATCATACTCCCTCTGTTCCATGCAAAAATTCTATTATTTTATTTTGAATTGTTTCAAATTTTTTTTTCCAGAAATGATGTTATAAATGAGTTATTTTATTCCTAATAAACTATTTAAAATATCATTTTTCTTAAAAATTTTAACTTTCAAACGAGAACTTTTTGCGCATAACAAAATGAGTATGTAATAATAGAAATGAAATAACTCAAAATAAAATTGACATAAGGAAAATGACTTAAAATTAAGACGATGAAGATTACTTGACTCTGGTACGAAATTATAGGCACTGATAGACGTCGAAAGCTGGTTGACTTGAACTCTAATGGCTTCATTGGTGTGCAGATAAGAAATGGCCAACAAGAGAAAAATGCTTAGAAAGCCAACCCTTGAAATTGAAGAAGAAGAAGAAGAAGATGCCATTTCTTTCTCTATTTCTTTTTCTTTCCTTAGCTAATCACTAATGGCGAAAAAATTCAATGCTCTTACTATCACTATTCTGCAATCTTTATATAGGCCGGGCATTTGATGAAATTAGAAATAGAAAAGAAATAATGATAAAGTTATAATAATGGCTTTCGATTCAACACATACGTTTAATATACTCCTCCGTCCCTAAATAATCGTCATATTTGACCCGGTGTACAGTTTAAGAAAAAAAATTGACTTGATTATTTATATGAGTTTAATGTGTAGTTTCCTTTAAAGCTCATGTATATGTGGCTCATAATTAAAGTAAAGTCAAAAAGTAAGGGTAAAGTGGTAAAAGTGATGTTCTAAAAAGGTAAGTTTCAAACTGGACAATTATTTTGGGACGGACGAAAAAGGAAAGGAGGACGATAATTTAGGGACGGAGGGAGTATCTGTTAGTCACTTCTTTGACTACATTCAAATTATTTTATTTTTTTGGATTTCAGGATAAAATTACTTACCATAAATAAAACTCAAATGCGATTTTTCAGCTATACATTGGAGGTTGAGACACTTTAATTAAGAGTATATGTTAGTCACTTCTTTGACTACATTCAAATTATTTTATTTTTTTGGATTTCGGGATATATATATATATATAATGATAGCAGTGATTTTTTTCACCTAAATTACTTACCATAAATAAAACTCAAATGCGATTTTTCAGCTATACATTGGAAGTTGAAAGACACTTTAATTAATACTCCCTCCGTCCCTAAATTATCGTCTTCCTTTCCTTTTTCGTCCGTCCCAAAATAATTGTTCACTTTGAAACTTACCTTTTTAGAACATCATTTTTACCACTTTACCCTTACTTTTTCACTCTACTTTAATTATGGGTCACATACACATGGCTTTAAAGGAAACTACACATTAAACCAAGTCAATTGTTTTTTCAAGTCAATTGTTTTTTCTTAAACTGTGCGCCGGGTTAACCAGGACGATTATTTAGGGACGGAGAGAGTATGAAATTTGTATTTTTCATATACATTATTGTACATGGATATCTTTAATTTATAACTATTACTCCATTCGTTTTCAAATTAAAGTTTTCATTTCCTTTTTCGTCTGTTCTAAAATTATTGTCCTATTTCAAAACTTTCTCTTTTAAAAACCTACTTTTACCACTTTACTCTTACATTTTCTACTTATTTTAACTATATGTACATGTTCAAGGGCCTTAAATGAAATAACACGGACAAAAAAAATTATAATACAGTCAATTATTTTTTTCTTAAACGGTGTGTCGGGTTAAAGAAGGAGTACTAAAATAGTTATATAATCTTATTATAAATAGTTTTAATGAACAAAAATATTATCCGAACCTCGCATCATACGGTATAATAGGTTTTGAGGTGGTGCATTGCTTATTTATAATAGGTTAAAATGAACAACTTACTTGGCATGAGGCTTAAGGGTGGAGTTGAGATTTTATTGTTGTAGCTTTATAAATAGTATGCATTTTAGTGTTTTTCAATTAAGTTTCTTTTTTATTTCTCATTTTGGAAATTGTAATAAGAAAATAATATTCTTCATCAATAATTTTGTTGAACTCTTTTGAATGATGTGTATTAAAGTCTTTTGAATTATTTAGTCCGCGAGTTGAAAATAATAGTATGTTTAGATGATTTTTTTGTGTTTATTTCTTTAATTTAATAATCTTGTATAAATTGTATTGCATAAAATGTTGCTTCCCAACAATATAATATTTGAGGTTTTAATTAAAATGTTTCGCATCCTACTTTAGATCTTCATTTATTGGATATCACGAATGAGACGATATATTATACTATTTTAACGTAAATTGTATTAAAGATTTTATTTTACATTTTTTAAAAAACATTACATATTTTTTTCAGCTACTGTACAAGTACACGATACAGGGAAGAGCAATTTATATACCTACTCACCTTTCATAAGGTTAAGTATCTCGCCCATTGTTGATTCAACAAATCATGAAGAATGTTATTGTCATTTTGAACAAGAAAAAGGTTTAAATAGATCTTTCTCGCTTACTAAATGTAAATTTTTGTTATGTTTGTCACATCTTTTAATTTTCATTATTAAGTAGATTCAAAGTTATTCATGTTTTATCTTTTTTTCTAATTTATGATATTATTTTTTTTACTAAATAAATAATACCTCATATTATGGTCAAATATTTGATTTTTCATAATTAAAAATATAATAATAACGATATCATAAAAAATAATGATATTTAATATATTGCAACTTATGATTAGTACTTTACACAAAATATAATTGATTTTCTTAATTAGTATTTTTGTTCATATAATAAGTTAAAAGAGAATGTATGAATCTTATCATTAATGTAAATATGATGTGTATTTTTATATGATGCAAATGTAAGAGTGATGAATAATAATAAAAAAATTGACTCAAATCAACGCAAAGTGTTATATTAAACTTTCAATAATGATATTTATTTCTTTGTTTTGCTTGAATATTATTTACTTAAAAAAGACTTTTGTCTGTGGGTTTAACGCAAATATATAAAACTAGTTTCACTTAAAGACTAATACTCCCAATTCGTTTTACACAAAGAGTCTACATTTAACTTACAAATATGTTTGAACACAATCAATATATTTACGACGCAAGTAGAGGGTAAAGATGATAGATATATGAAAATTGTTGAGCATAATTTTTTAATGTAGACACTTTTAATGAAACATCCCCAAATAAAAAGTGAGCATAACATACCACTCCTCCGTTCAAAACTGTCAGGTTTAAAATGTCTAATAATTAAGAGATATATTAATATCACCAAAGTTGATTATAATTACAATAAATATTTAAGCACACATGTAGAATGCTTATAATATATTTTCAATTGTTGGATGAATTAATATATATATATATATATATATATATATATATATATATATATTCAAACTGCAAAGGTTCATTATGAAGTTTTAAAAATTATACGAGGTTTGTATTGCAATCAAATTTAAAAAATTCTGATAAAAAATAGGTGGTTTTGAAATTTCAAAATAGGACAGGTTTAAAATAAAATTATTTTTTTGCGGGAAACTGACGTGGATGTGAAGACTCCAGTCACCTTCCCGTCACAAAACTAACGAGTTTCGACGGACGGTTTTATTTGGAAAAAAACTTACGTTGAGGTTTTTCAATCAAAAAAAACATCATATGGTTCAAAACGAAAAAAAAAAAAAAAAAGATAGGTTAATGTTTTTTGCAATTAATCCAAAATATTTATTCATTTAGAAGTATAAATCGAAAAATTAAATTTTAATCCATGGGGTAGAGAATTTTTTTACACATTCGGCTTTTGAAACATAACACGTGGTCAATCAAAATCTAAAATCAAAACATATAATATGATTAACACATGTCATATTTCAAGTGTCGCTTATCTAAAAATAATAATTTCAAATGTGGTTTGGCAAATATAAAAGGGAAGATTATTTCCACTTCATTAATTGATTTTTCACTACATTCATTAAAAATCCTTCAAATTAGTTTATGTTAGAACATAAATACCCTTTAAATATTCATTTGAATTATATACAATTTTTTCTTGAATTTCTTTTACCTTCCTGTTCATTGAAGCAACTTAAAACTATATTTTATTTTATTTTGGGAATGTCTATTTTCGCCATTACAAATTTATAATTATTTATCCACTATATTTATATAATATAATATTATGTAGACAATAATAACCCTTATATTTTAAGATTTTAAAGTATTTCGAGTAGGAGTTAATTGCAAAAATAAACATCGTTCTATTTCGCGAATTTCAAATTGAAACTCTTGTTTTTATTTTTTATGTAATAAACCTCCACCTTAAATTAAAATTTCAATTCAAACCTTTCGTCTATATGATGTTATAAACCATAACTGAAATCTAACCGGACATTCTACATGGTGCTAACGTGGTATGATGGGTGTTGCACTTCGGTTTACCTTAATTTTACTTCGAAATAAATGCAAGACAACCTAGTACCGTGAAACAAATTTCCACTAAACCTATTTATATACCCCTTCTATCCTTTAAATTAAACATACAATTGAATCTATGCATGATTTACTTAAACTCATTAAGATGAATTAGATAAACTATGCTTTGGATGAATAACTTTGTTCTATTTATGTTTATCAGTTGGCCAAAGAATTTAAACTTTTAGCGTTTTGTCAGCTAAAATAGTATAGCCTTGTATTTGAAAAGTGTCGGCTTGTATTTTTAAAGAATCATGACATACTATCTTACTTACACTTTCCTTGTTTATACTTTATTAGAACAATGTATTTATTGCCCCACACTCACGGATAAAATCCTTGAGATATCTTGTTGAAGATTACAATCTAAATGATTGGAGCCTTCAAATTTTCAAATCTGCAGCAAACTGAAGATCAAGAGTCATCTATTTAAAGATATTGATCAAGCAAGATGAAGATACATTGAAGCACTCAATAACTCTCAAGCATTTACTCTCACTTCAAGTGCCTCAGCTATAGCATTTACTAGATAACTTTTATTATTCATTCTCTTTTCTAGTATCTGTTAAATAATCATTGTGTAGTAATTTTTCTCAACTCTAGTTATTGTGGAATCATTAATCCTATCCTACTAGTAGAGCTGTCAAATTAGACTAAAGCCCGCAGGCATGCCTGCCCCACCGCGGGTTGGGCCAATGAAATGGAAGACCGTTTGGGAACGGGCTATGGGCTTTGCCGGTGAAGGGCGGGACGGGCTACCCATCATTTTATGGGTCTTTCTAACTCTTCTAGTCTTTTTGAACAAGCGGACATGCCCAAAAAGAACTAGACTCAAATAAAAATAAAACTAAAAGTCTAAAAATATAAAATCTAAAAGTTAACCTAGAAGTCTCTAATCTGAAATGAGTGAAATCTCAATTCGTCTTCTTCCCTCTATCGCTCTCGCATAGACACGGCTCCCGCATTGCCAGTGTCTCAAATCTGAATAGACTTTGGCGCCTCAGCTCTCAGTCTCACAGTTTCTTCTACAAAGTTCTAATGTATGTGCATTTGGTCAATCTTATTCGTCTTTATCTCTCGCTCTTGGTCTCATGCTCTCTTTCTCCCATCCTGCTTCCAGATTCGCACGGCACAATGGCGACCTCGTCATCACAAGCACATGTATTATATTTATTATATTTTATGTCAGCCAAGTTTTGTTGTTATTCTATCATTCTCCAATTCTTTGATAGAGATTTTCAAATGTACACACACGCTATAGTGGTAGCATATTTATTTATGTTTTGAGTTGAGTCCAGCATAGTCTGGTAATCAAAGGGCTTTAATCTTTCTTTGATAGACATTGTGAAATGTCACGTGTGAATCTAGCATCAATTTAATCTTCTATTTGGTGTGTAGTAGGGGTGAGCTTGGTCCGGGTTGGTCCATTTTTTTGGAAAAACATAGAAAACCAGAACCAGACCAATAATCCGGTTCTCAAAAATTTTAGAACCGAACCAACCCAATAGGTGTGGGAACTAATACGTTAGTCCGGTCCGTAACCAATCGAAGACGACGTAACCGACCAAACCAATATTATGATTACTTTGCTTTTTAACCGCTTAATACAAGCTTTACATGTCCCCTACATGCTACACGCATCAAAAACAAAGTGTAAAATACAATAATCTTCATCCTCTACTCTAGCAGCCTAGCAGGTGTTACCACACCCCACAACACATTCTATAAACTTGTATATTTTCGGAGATGACACTTTGATAGACCTGATTGGAAAGGAGTCAAAGGACAGATATTTGTCAGTGTTCAACAAAACAATCCTAATTTCACACTTTACGTTCTAAAGAAGACGAACAAAAACAATCAACAAAACTAACAGTCTTAGCCAAGCATTCATCTGTCTTGGACAAAAGCTCACAGAAATTTGCCACATAGATTATCTTTTACAGTGTACCAAGACAAACCATAAGTCTTCCAACATATTCTCGGCATAGACAAGCACGCTGATAGATAGTGTTTCATCCTTCAGGTAAATATATAGAAATGGAACATTCAAGAAAAGGTAAAACGTCCTCAAAAGTCAAAACCGAGATACGGTAGGTAATGCCACAAGAAGAAACGTAAGCCAAAGATACGCTAGCTACAACGTAAGATTCTACTTCACTAAGCGCATAACCGCACGAGATTCCCCTCGTTCTTTTCCTTTTTCCGATATTTTTGTAGAAGCCCGCCAACAACTTTCACAAGCTTCACGAAAGTCTAAAAAAGAAAAACAAGCCACAATAAACCTGAAGCAATATGAGCCAATGGTCAAAAGATCAGTCAAGTCCGAAAAATCAATAACAATTCTCTGATTCTTTAATTCTCTATTGATTTATTCCTACCGCAAACTCGAACAAAGTTCTGCCACATGTCGATCGGCAGTATTTTTCTCACCGACAAAGACCATGAGCAAAGCGATTGTACACATACCGTATGAGAAAGAAAGACTTATTATATAATGTAATGAACTTCAAGTAACAACGCTCAAAATGAAAAAGAAAAATCCATATTCAAATGTACTAAATAATATACCACACCTTGCTGAATGATAAAATTAGTAATAGGTATGCAAGGACTACCCTCTACTATAACCAACAAAATAAAAACTGCTGAGAAAAGTAGAACTGACCAACAAAATAAAATTAGTAATAGGTATGCAAGTTTCCTATGTGTTGTGGCTTGAAATTTTGGTGTGCTTGCGTGTGTGTGTGTGTGTGTGTCAAGAGAGAGGAAGCGAGAGGGAGAGACAGTCATACAATGGTTCAGTTACCTTAGAACCATACTAAGGTAACTGATTAACTGAATAAGACGGTTCAACAAGGATACAGAGACGCTTGTCCTGAAGTTGCATCAAAGACATTAACAAAGTTATTTAACACGAAGTTTCGCCGAGATCGATTCCAAGTACCTATCCTGCATAGACATTCAAAGACAACCAATTTCCACTTGTCATCTGTGGGCTAGTCAAAACTCCCTTCATCTCGTAAGGGTGAAAATTCATGTGGATTTCGATTAAAACCTTAAACTTGTGTCGATATATGACAGGCTATTGCTCGAGATAAATAACTTAATAACAAGAGTTTTACATGTGCATTTAATAAGGCTTACATCTGGAATTTCCCTTGTAAGGTTTCAGACGCTCGAAACAATTAACAATAACAACAGAAGCAGCAGCAGAAAAATGCAAGGATAAAAACGACTTGCAGTTTGATGCTACCGATAAAACATAATCGTGATTGTGAACTTAAAATAATACTTCTATATCAAGAACACCACACATGAATAGCAAATATTGCAAAAAGGAAAACAAAAAGATACAGAGTGGAGATTGATGGTTTTAATCACCTCAACGAAATGTTTCTCCGGGGAGTCAATGCACCAAGCAACCACTATTAATACAGACTCCAAAATGCCTTTTCCACAACCCTTAATATCCATCAAAAGGTCCAAAATATAAAATCAAATGTAACAAGAGAAGAAATGCAGAGTTGCCATGATAATCAGAAATAAATTCAGAGTCGTTATCAAATGAACATCCGTGGGAAAAAAAAGAACCTTGTCAACAGAATTTCCATAGTTTTGCTTGTAGCAATCAAAAGTTGCTTTCAGCTGGAAAATATTCCTTGTGGCAAGTAGCCACACAACAAAATCTTGATCTAATTGCTTTGATTCAATTGCTTCCCGTAGCTTAGATGCTTCATAATTTGCGACAGCCAAATCCACTATTTCTCCGTCAAACCTGTAGGAGCTTACTAAACCCAAAGAATCCGCCATATCCAAAAAGCATAATTAGAGGGACACAAAAAGGTTTAAAATAGAATAAGTCAACTTTACCATTTTAAATACTGTGAAAATATAACGAATGAAAGGAACTACTTCTACGAAGATCAAAGAGACAACAGGCGTGAGTGCCTGCCGGACGGAACCTGGGACATTTGATATAATATCTTCTTCAATTGAGCAATCGAATAGAGAGAGAGAGAGAGAGTGTTCTTCTGTTATATCAAATAAAAACTATATATTATTATTTGTATTTATTATATATATAACAACAGTAGTAGCATGATATCAATTAGTAAAAACCTTATCAGGAAAGCTAAAACGGCAGACTATTTTTAAGTTTCAATACTGGCCTTCTTCTGTTACTAGATCATCTTGAATGCTTTCATACAATAGGCTGATGGATCTCGAACATAGCTCTGCTTGCTCATACAAAGTAAGCGAATTCGTGTAGTATCATTAACAATAACATGAGGTCCTTGACGGCTTGACCACCCATAGAGTTGTGTGTGTGTGAGAGAGAAAGAGACTAAGAGAGTGTTCGGTAATCGGTACCTGTCGTCTTTGATTTACCCCAGTGACAGTGCGGCGGCGGCGGCGAAGGCGGATCTGAGATTCTGAGGGTTGAGAGTCAGAGACGCGAAAGAGGGAGAGAGAGACGTGAATCGGAGACTCTAGCCGACGACGAATGCCGGAAGGGAGGCGATTTAGGGTTGAGTCTTTAGTGAGGAAGGCAGGAAGAGCCGAAGAGGAAGCTTTGGCCTTCGGCTGCGCAGAGAGCCTGTCTGCCGTGGCTGCGCATAAGATCGGTGTGATTAAGAGGAAATGAGGAATAAGAGCTGAGACAATTGATTGTAATATTGTATATCAGTGTTTATATTTTTCAATCTAGGGTTTTCTTTTTTAGGTAAAAAAAACATTAATAAATAAGTAAATATATATATATATTGGTCCGGTCCGGTTCTAGAACCAATTTAAAAAACATAAAACCGGGACCAGACCAATTATTCGGTTCTTAAAAAATTGTGGACCAAGACCAAACCAAAAAATTGGTTCGGTCCAATTTTCATTGGTCTGGTCCGGTTCTTTGGTCCGGTCCGGTTTTTCAAAAAACCTTGCTCAGCCCTAGTGTGTAGGGGAAGAATTCACTTGAACTTGATAAGTCTGTAACCAGGGGTGGCAATGACTGGCACGGCACGATAGCACGAACTAGTACGACATGATTATAAAACACGATTACAGAGACAAATGGCACGATAAGCCTAGCACGACACGACATAACACGAAACACGACACGAAAGACACAAAATTTATTAATATATTAAAAATAATATTTATTGCTATATTTATGATCAAATACGATAGATAATATGAAAACACGATAATGAGGCACGAACACGACACAATAGCACGAATTGCCACCCTTATACTGTAACTATATATTTTCCTTCAGCTTGATGGATTGTTAATTTTTTAGATCTGTGATAGTCAGGCATTCTGTATTTGATAATAGATAAACAAAAATTCAATTTTTTTGCGAGCTTGCTCGTTTTCCCCGCAACTCTACATGGGGTGGGCTGGGCCATAAGTTTTAGGGACCATCGTGTTCGCGGGCTTTCCCGGCCTGACTTAAAGCGGGCTTTTCAGGCCCGCAGGCCCGTTTTGACAGCTCTACCCACAAGTGTGATTGATTCTCAATCATACTCCATAAACATTGGTTGTTGTTGTATACTGATTCATTAATGATCACATTAGTTTATTAATAATATTAGTATATTTCAAAATCCAGATCTGACTAACTTTGTAGTAAACGTAACATTTTTTACTGTGAGCCACTTTATATATTGTGTTCCTTACTTGTTTGCTTATGTGTGATTGCTCTACCACTTAAGAAGTCTCAATCTACTTAAGTGTCAGTCAATCTTAGCCTCAGTCACTTATCTGTTAGCTACTATAATTTTTGTAGGGATAAATCTTAATGCACCAAGAATACCTATTTAGAATCCCGATGCACAATTTTTATTTCTGATACACAAATTTGATTACCCACAAAATTTTGATGCCCAAATTCAGATTTGCGATGCACAATTTTTATTTTCCGATGAACAAATATAATTAACCCTGAAAAAAATTCAGATTGACAATTGTGATTTTGCGATGCAAATTTTTTTTCTGATGCAAAAAATGGTTACCCTTGAAGAAAATTCCAAGGCACATTTTGATTTTGCGATGCATAATTAATCTTGATGCACAATTTTTTTTCACGATGCACAAAATGGATTACTCCTGAAGAAAATTTAAATACACAAACTGGAATTCCGATGCATCAACTTGGAATTGCGATGCAACGTGCCCCTAATTGAATTTCATTAAGGGTATACTCGTTCGTTTGCGCCCCAAAAGTGTTACCGATTAAAAACAAAAATTGTGTATTGTAGGACTTGGAAATTAATGGAAAAGGATTGGCCCGGTTATCACCCTATTAAAAATATTCATTCGTCCCAAAATTATTATAATACTTACATTTTTTGTCCATTCTGAAAAAATTGTATTGTTTAAAAGTTCCTTTTTCAAGACAACAATCTTACTATTTACCCTTATTTTTTATTTCTACTTTTTAAATATGAGTCATGCACATTAGATTTAAAGAAATTACACATTTTACTAATATTAATAATCAAGTCAATTGTTTTTTCTTTTTAATTCGTGTGTCAAGTCAAACCTAATAATAATTTTGGGACGAAGGGAGTAATTAGTTAGCAATATTCAACTCACTATATAGTTGTAACTCTAAAACGAGTGTAATATGATATAAGATAATATTGAGCCGTCCTTGAACGTCAAATTTTCTCTCTTCTCTTCAAATTATGTTTGCTATTCAATTGCTATGTTGTGCACCTGCCGAAGCAATCGAACAATTAGTTGATAATAGCAAATATAATTGAGGAAGAAGAGATAAAAATTGAGGTCAACAGACTCTCAGAATTTTACTACTGCTGACCTTGTACTTATTTTATGGTTACAATTATAGATGAGATATAATACAAATCCTAAACACACTTAGAAAAGGAAAGTAGAAAACACATCGGCTGTCGTGGCACGGTTCCTCCATAAGCAATGGCGCGACTTCACTGTGGTCGCTCTAAGCTAATTCCGCTCCAACATCTGAGAAAACCATCTAAAATGACATGGTCGCTTGGTATTGGAACTCCTTCAGAATCTGGCACGTCAACTCCAAGCCACCCTAGGCGACCACGCCATCCTGCGCCATTACGCCACAAGGTCCTCCGCGACGGCTCCAATACGCTACATTCGTTGCAATTGTTTCGAATGACTCGTCCTTTTGCTAGGGTGATCGAGTCATCACATACAATATGTTATTTGCTTGATCGTTTGGGCTTCATCTACGCAACAATCTTGATGGAGTAAAATCAAACATTTTTAGCTTCACCACCAACAACTATTATACAGCTTTAACGGGTAGCATTACCTTTTTCATGATCCGTTTTGCTCCACTTGGGAATTGGGATGTAAGGTTGTCATGCATTGAATTACCAGTAATTCCAACTGTTGTTTCTCATTTGTATCTTGATTTACATCTGTTCATACATTACATTAGGTTCTATGCTTAGTGGCTAATTGGGATGCGTATCAATTAGCGTGGCAACTGTGTATAGAACTTTGCCATAGAATAGTTTTTATAGGCTTCACAGGTTCAGCTGAAGACTTCAGCAAAGCTTCACGAGAAGACCTCATTCAGCATCCAGCGGTAGACCTTGTCTACACATACTCAAGCATGACGTGTCCAGTCATCAAGCTTTTAATGGATTAATTAAATTCGACCTTTATCAATTTGAATTTGAATTAATCAAATCTTCTATCAACTATTGACTTCTCATAAACGCCTATCCAGCTTTCCGAAAAGCAAGAAGACTTTCGCCTCCTGAATAGTGACAGAGCAGGTGAACAGACTGACACTTACAGTCTGTACCAACTATTGCAGGTCTACAACTCTGATTGCTCACCTACCAGCTACTGCAACAACTCTGCACCATTCCCTGCTCAGCATCAGTGAAGACGAAATCTACAAAGTCAGCTTCATGCATTTAATGCATTCAACCTAATAGAGTTGTTACTCTTCTTCTTCTCCAAATGATCTCAAGAATTCCCCAGCTATAAATACTGCCATTAAAGACTGAAGAAAACAATGCTCTGAATTTCTCCAACAACTTCAAGTCTTATATACTCAGTGCATTCAAGAGATATTAAACTGATCAACGAAGTCCTCAACAGCAACAAGAAAATCTGCATCAATACTTTATCTTTTGTTTCTTATTGTTGATTCTTTAACTATTCTTCTGCACCATTGAATATTCTGTTTGTCCAGATATTCAATTCCCAACCCCAAACACAAGTATAGATAGATGCAATAGAATATTTCAGTAATAATTTTATTAATTAATCCAAAACTGAACTCACAAAATGATTAATCAAACAATGAGCCATGGAAACAAACATCAGTCAATTATTATTAACTACACCTAAGAAATCCTTTATATAATGTGTGTGTGTGTGGTAGAAAGAAAAATTTAGAATCAAGAGCTAACAAACCTTCATGGACGAACAAAAATCATTCACAATTGTTAGTGATTGGATTACTCAATTGTTACTAACCTGAATTAGGTTATTAGGTTGGCATAAAGTTGGGCTGATTCTTTGTATAATAACATTCAACTACCCTTCACAATATTTTAGTTGATTTCAAAAGTCATGTCATCATCCCTACATTGTTTAAATGATTAAAAATAAATAAAAATGGGTGCTTAGTTTGTGGAAATTAATATTGGATCACAAACCATTAAAAGAATCAACTTTATATTCTTAAACATTTATGTTACAAGGTCATGTTTCGATTTATATACGTGTGCTTGTGTGTGTGTGTGTATCCATGTATGTATGTATATATAATTTGTTTGTATGCCTTCTTCCCAGTGCTTTAATTTGTTTCAAAAGCATTGGGCAGCAACTCTGGTACTTTAGCCACCATTTAGTGGGCACCAAAAAAAGTATCTTGATCTTTCATTTACTTTACTAAATTGGTACTGGGTTTAGGGCGTGCAGGTGGGTGGCAGGAAGGTAAGACAAATTAGTTACATTATAATGTGTTTTTGTAGGCAGGCTAGTGAATCTCATTTCAGTTTTACTCCAATTGCAAACTCTGTTGGCGCCTATGGGCCTTGTTTGTTGTTTGTAATGAGAGTTGGATTTGTTCTTCTTTAGTGAAAGGGTTACTCAGTATTGGAGTTGTTTTTGTTTTGATAAAGAGGCCAAGATTCTTAAGCACTGTGGGCACTTCACAGATCTTTGGTCCATCTGGACTGGGAGGAACTTTCTTATATTCAATGAGCAATTGCTCTTTTTATTATTTGAGCTCGTGATTTTCTTAGTGTCTTAATGAATTATCGGTCTTGGGGTTTTTGAAAGCAGTAGCTCTAATGAATCTTAGCAGGCGGTTTTCTGTCCTTTCGAAAATTTTGTTAGTGTCCATACCTTACTCTGCTGAACAAGTAAATAAAGCTCATTAAAAATGGCCTCAACTTATATGATAATAGGAAAAGCTGAAATAACTAGAAATAAAGACCTCAAAGACCAAAGTCGTGGATATTCCTTTCAGAAGAACAAACCATGTTAAGGTTTTCTTTAAAGTAAAGTTTGTTTATTTATATGCGTGCCTTTTTTATATTCTTATTCGTATTTTTAGTTTCTATACTAGTCCACTGCAATTATCAGTTATGCTTTATTTCTTCTGATAAATGTCGCTCTGTTTTCTACAACCCAACCACCAGATAGATAAGAAGCTTATGAAAGAAATGCTCAATAAGAAGCTGAAAACGAACATTTGATAGCCTTGAATAAGAAAATTAAAGAACCTAAAGTAAGGATGACTTTAGATAGCATTGAAAGCATAGTAGCCTTTTACCAAGATTATGCTAAGAAACTAGGTTTTAGTGTAAGTAAAAGATCATCTACAAGAGGAGATGATGAAATTACTAGGTACTTCACAATTGTGTGCTTCCGTGGAGGTATGTCGAGGAACAAAGGAAAGAATATTTTGAGGCCACGCCCGATTAGAAAAGTGAAATGTCAAACGAAGGTTCGGGCAGTGCTCTATGGAGATGGAAAGGGGCAATTGACTGTAGTTGTACTTGAGCACAACCATTCACTAAGTCCAGGGAAAACACATTTGAATAGAAGGAACTGGAAAATAAAACTACATGTGAAAAGACAACTTCTGGTTCATGCTAATGCTGGGATAAGAGTGAATCGGAGTATAAATGCTTTAGCGATTGAGGCTAATGGTCATGAAAATTTGACATTTCTAGAGAAGGATGCTCGAAACTTCATTGAAAAAGAAAGACGATTGAACCTTAGTTGCGGTGATGCAGAAGCTCTTCAAAACTACTTCATGAATGTTCAAGCAACAGATTCTAATTTCTTTTTTGTGATTGATTTAGATGAGGAAAATCGTTTAAGGAACGTGCTTTGGGTAGATGCACGGAGTAGGGCAGCCTATGAAGAGTTCGGTGATGTTGTGACTTTTGACACGACATACCTGACAAATAGATATGACATGCCATTTGCTCCTTTTGTGGGGGTAAATCATCATGGACAGTCAACTTTACTTGGATGTGGTTAATTTCGATAGAAGATACAAAAACCTTTATATGGCTGTTCAAATCATGGCTTGCATCCATGTCTAATCATGCTCCGAGTGCCATAATCACCGATCAAGACCAAGCTATGCGCAATGCAATTGAGTATGTGTTTCCAAATGTTCGTCATAGATGGTGTGTGGGTCCCAATGGGCACAATAATAAGCTAGAAGGGGGGGGTTGAATAGCTTATTAAACACTTAAAACTTTTAAGTAAATTCTTTGAAAGTTACTTGCAATCTATCGAAGAGAATCAAGTAGCGGAAGACCTTCAAGGAAGTTGTTCCAGGTCTGCCGATAAGTACAACCGGTAGAGCTTTGACAGTTTACTTAAGTTCTGCTGTAAATGGATAAATATAAACAAAGATAATAAGCAGTTCAAGTAATAGACAAACAGTAAGGAATAACACAAGTATTTTGGGATGGTTCACACTATAATGAGTGCTACGTCCACCACCAAGGCATACAACCTTGGATTTAAATTGTGCACTATGTTTTCCACTTAGATCAATTACAAAGAATATCCCTAATGGATCGTGTACAAAATATTGACTTGTGTTTGGGGTCTAGGGAATTAAATATCTGTAAATACAAGATATTTAATTCGTGTAGAAGTATAGTTAATGAAAGTAAACAACAAGAAGATAAAACAATAAATGTTGATGAGCTGCTTCTTGTTGTTGACGAGGACTTCAAGATCTGTTGAGGATCTCTTGATTGCACTGAGGTGAAGGACTTGGAGTTATGAAGTTTCAGAGCAATCCTTTAAGTGTTCGATTGATTCTGTACAGTGCTTTTTGTTCCAGTCTTCAATGGCAGCATTTATAGCAGGTGCACTTCAAAAGATCCGTTGGAGAAGACGAATACTTCAACAGCTCTTTACATCAATGCATTAAATGCATGGGGTCGATCAAGGATTTTCGTCCTTCACGTATATCTAGAGCAGGGAATGATTTCTGAGATCTTCGAAAAAGGTGGGCGATTTAGGTGTCAGATTTGAGAGTTGTTGCAGAAACTCGGGGACAGTCTGTTTTTCATGCTTTCACTGTTCAGGACGAAAAGTCTTCCTGCTTTTCGGAAAGTTGCTTTCGGCGGCTTGACATGTCAGGGAATGTCTTGGACTAATTCAAATAAAGATGTAGAACAAGAATGAATTAATCCAATGAGTCGTTGCTGGATTGGACACGTCATAAGAGACCAGGTGGACACAAGGTCTGCCGTTCTTAAGCTTCAAGCAGGTCTTCCGGTGAAGCTGTGGAGAGGTCTTCCGCTGAACCTGTGAAGTCCTATAAAAACTATACAAGGCAAAGTTCTATACACAGTTGCCACGCTAATCGATACGCAACCGAATTAGCCACTGAAGTATAAAACTAATGTAATGTACTGAACAAATATAAATCTAACATAAGAATCAACATGGTGCTTGTGGCATATAATGAAAAATCTCCCAGAAAAATTTGGGGGGACACAATAAATATGAAGCTATTAAGTATGCTCTCCATAATACTATTTATAATTCATTGTCTTGTATCGAGTTTGAAGCAAGTTGGAAGGAAATGATAGACAAATATAAGCTTGAGAATAATGAGTGGTTGGTTGGGTTATATGATGAGAGGCATCGATGGGTCCCTTGTTTTGTGAAAGATTGTTTTAGTGTATGTCTACCACAACGAGCGAGAGCATGCTATATTAATCAAAAACCACCCTTTTTGTTGAGAAATTTTTTGAGGAGTAAAGTAAGGAAAAAGTAAGAAGATGCTAATTCTTTCCACTCATGTATTCCTATTGTAACAATTTATAATCTCATGGAAAAACAAGCCCAAGAAGCTTATACTACCTCAAAGTTCAACTAATTTCAAGCCGAGTTAATAGGTAAGATGTATTGTGAAATTGGCCCTTCACAATCTTATGAAGCAATTATAAATTATAATGTAATAGATGATAGATTAGTTGGTGAAAACTTGAGGAAGATAGAGTTCATGGTTTGTTTGATCAAAGAAGAGAGAGATGAAGAATGTGATGTGAAGTGCAATTGTCGCTTGTTTGAATTTCGAGGCATATTATGTAGGCATGCCATTGCGGTTGAGATGGAGGAAGGATGTACCGAACATACCAAGGTTATAGTATGTTTTTACGTTTGTCTTGTTATGCTTACATAAAAATATTGTTATAAGGTTGTACTAACTTTACCCTTGTATAGACCTATCCAAGTCCTAGGAAAGAGGAAGCCGGTGATGTAACTTTAACTCAAGAAAGTACTTTTTGGGGGTATTGTCTTTAATTTTAGATCTCATCCCATTGAATGTTTGTTTTTCTTTTCTCTTTTAGTATATGTTCTCTGTAGTAAGTCATATCAAGTATATATATATATCTTAACTTTTTAGTTTATTTACTACATTGTAATGCAGGAGCCTCAAATTACTCAAAGGATCCAGAATTTCGCACAACCCTTCTTAGACCATCCAAGAGGACAAGTTCCTTACAGTTTCACTCAACAAATGAATTACTTTGCTCAACTGAAAGACCATCCTCAATAGGTGTCTTAAATTAATTTCTTACAATGTTATAAATCTTGTATGTGTTACATGTTTTCTACTCTAACATGAGTTTTTTTTTTTTTGACAGAACTATGAGAGTTGGCAAAGGGATGGTACATCTGAGGCTGAAGATTGAGTGAGCTAGATGTAGGGACTAGCGATTTTGGACTAGTTATAGTTGTTTTGGTATTGTATCGTTTTACGCAGATTAGTCGTATGGCTGCGATTTTGGACTAGTTATAGTTGAATGCATTCATGTTGATGTTTATCATTTTATTTGTATTACACATGAGAGAGATTGGAGTTTATTATTTGCAATTAAAAAACAATAGAGTTAGACTTTCTTATTTTTCTATGGTCAGTTAGTTGAGAATTTGTGAAAGATTTTGATCAAAGTTCATAGATTTGTGATTTAGAAAACAGTTTGATGTCTCAAGTCATCTAGTGAAACAACAGGAGCAGAACTATCCTCTTACATTTTCTATTTGAGGAACATGAAAGCTCAATTGAGGGGGTGTTGGTTCTTCTAAACCCTACTGTTCGTTTAGTCACTCGGTTAATTCATATATGTGAAACATACTCATCATATATGGATTTGTATATTATATCATCAGGAACATGCACCATTAGCCATCAGAACTTGAAATGCATTTGGCATTGAATTTGAGTCTTTGAAATACATATTTGAGTTGTAAAATTAACAGTACGAGTGTATTTGGTTGTTATCCAATTATGTTTTGCCTTGCTCCTGGTTTTAGTACGATTGGAATCATTTGAGAGACTACAATTGCAATTTTGCTATTAAAAAAAATTAGACTAGGGTGGTAAATTTTATATCCCAATTTGAGATGTTCAATTTCAAAACTTCTACCTACAATCTGTAACCTTTTTTATTTACCCTCCATATTCCTTAATTATTTAACTTTTCAAAAATGAACTCTTTGGGGGGAATGGTCGGAGTCGTTGCTATGATACGTTTAACATAACTAACAATATGAAAACGAGATAAAGAAGAAACTGAAAGGGCAATGGAGATAACAAGAATTTATGGGATTAAACTTGCTTCTTCTATATTCCTTTTGTATTGAGTAACTTCATACAGTGCGACTTAAAAAAGATGAAACTAGACCACATGTCCATCTCCTTGCAACAGATTACAAGCTTATGCTAAAATCTCAGTCCACTTCATAACAACTCTGCTATTAGCCAATTAGCTATTAAGACTACCAGAAACAATGTTACACAGACAACATACTCTTCGATTGATCTAGATATCGACATGAAAAACTTAGCTATAACCAAACAACGTTAGCCTACAGCTACCAAGAAGGTAAACACGTTGACTGCTCCCTCTCTTTGTCAGCATAATCAACATGCACACGACAACTTTCAAGAGCTTTCTCACCAACCACATAACGATTTTTATCATCACTCAAGCCTGATGAATGAAGATGCTTACGCTTCCTCACAAGATTCAATGCAGTTTTCCTATCATCCACTGCCTCCACGGAATCAGGCTGCACCCAAAGAATAACATAAGTTAAAAGCTTTATATAGTAACTTCTACCAGCTCTGTATAGTTCCTTATGCAGAATTAGGATTGTTTAAGAGCCAAACCTGCTTGAGCTCAACTTGTTCGTGTGGGTTCTAATTGGGCTCAAACATGATTGCAGGCCTGAGGTGTAAACAGTAAATGAGACCAGCTCCACTGGCTCGGATCAAATAAGCTCGGTAGTCACTGAATATATACAACTCATGTATCTTTTACATGATATTTGGTAAAAAGGGGGGGGGGCTCAAATAAAGCTCAAACTCAGCTCGTTCAATAATCTAGTCAAGCTCAAAATTGGTTCCTAGAGCCTATGCAACAGAATCAGAAATACCTATGTGAACAACGGCAGATAGAGTATAAACAAACAAAAAGATTCCAAGTTGTAACTAAACCATTCATAGATCATAATATAAACAAAAAACTAGGATTATCATCCCCCAAAAGTCTAAAACTCAATTCAAACTAACATACATACATACAACAATTTATATGATTTTAGCTTAGATAGTCAACCATGTAGAAAAAGCTTCAAGTAAACGCATTCTGAAGTGCTTACCCGAGTTATAAACAACATTTTGAATAACATTGATTCCACTTCTCTCATCAATGATAGGCACAAAGCACTCATCCATAATAGAGAAAGCGACAGCCAATTTCGAATTCCATTCAACTTTCAGTGGATCAGCACCAAGAGTTATATCTTGGCTAACATTAGAACACTGCAGCAGGGTCCATGAAAATCCTTCTTCAAGTTCCCGTCTGACCCCAAGATACACTTGCAGCCGCTCGTAGATCTACCAAGCAACACGTATTGGATTCATTCCGATGCTCAAGAAGTACAAATAAAGCAGCAGTTATGATCAAATTCTATAATTGCTGATGAGTCTAATTAGGTTGTACATAAAACATTAGAAAATTAGAATTGGCATTGGCAGATCTATACCTTGGTAAGAAAAACGGAGAGCAAACATATTCAACTATACCTTGGTAAGAAAAACTGAGAGCAAACATCTTAGGCTTCTGAACAAATTTGAATTTAGCGATGTTCTTATGATTGCATTAAAAGTTTTTAGGAGACTAGAGAGAGACTTTGTGTGCATGTGTGTACAAGGGTAAATTAGAAATCGAATATCAATAGAATACAAATTCAGAGAGAGACCTAAAGATTCATTGAATGTGATGTCGTCGACAATGGTAGCTACCGGCGTCGGAGAAGAAGATGAGTCACCGTTCATCTCGTCGGAAAAGTTTGGGCATGATTTCAGAGTAAATGTCACCTGTGATGGAGATAGAAAACTTGAGAGAGAGAGCTGGGGCGTTGCCGGGCGTTGGAGGAGAAGAACCGTGGTGTTGTTTCTTGGTTTTAGAGTTGGAACTTGGAAGGACAGAGTTTAATTACTTTCTTTTATTTTATTCATTGATTAATTATGATTAGTTTTAGTTAGGTTAATTTAACTAAGGTTTAGTAAGTAAGTTAGTAAAGAATAGGGACCCACATCATTTGGTACTCAAAATTGAGTGCTATTAGAGTGGTACTAGCATTAATCTATGTTAATTATGCTATCTACTAAAAAAAATTATGAGGTATAATTTCTACTATTATAAAGTTTAAAAGGTAAGCTTTCGTTATCTTTTCGTTATCTTTTCGTTAACTTTTCGTTATCTTTCTAACGGATGTCAAGGCTAGGGTGCAAATTGGAACAAAAGGTAACATTGGATGTCACAATGGGACAAACCTTTGGTTGGGGTGCACTTTGGGATTGGGTGGATACTTTTGGGGGTAAGTATATTTTGGCAAATTCTTAATGAGCCAAGCTATGCTTTATTGGGTATGGGTTTGGGTATGGGTTTACTGTCTCAACATGTCTCCTCACGTGTAGTGAGGATTGAGACTTTGGACTCAATAGTTTGGGTGACGTGGAACAAGAATGTGGGTCGTTGGACTTACACGTGTAGAGAGTCTACTTTGATTCGATCTTAAATCTAGGGCTTGTTAGGAAAAGTGGCGCAATGGAAACAATTTGCAACACAAATTTGTTTGAGATCGACTCCACTGCAACCAAATGGTAACTGGGAAAATTAAATAAAGCCAAAGAAAAATATAACAAGAGAGAATACAATATTTACGTAGTTCGGCAAAACACGCCTACATCCACGAAGAGCTATCAATTTCTCTAATTGAGATAGATACTTAATACAAAGTTCACATGTGTTTATACCTAATACGGCATTCCTCACCCACCCGTATAAGCCCTTTGTACACTCACTCTAGAAAATCTAGTGAAATTATATACTCTCACCACTCTATTGCTCTCTCAACGTAAATAGACTTTGACACCCACCTGAGCCTTTTTGGCCTTATCCTAACACGCTAACCTGACACCCTAACCTGTAACCGGCCTTTGACTATATCCGACCCACTTGGCTTTCTTTTTTTGTTTCGCATATCTCCGACACTCACCGATACCCTCTTGCACCTCCCGACACTCTTTGGTATCTTTTTGCACACACCAACTATGGTCAATCCATCCCATTATATACTTAAGAAAAGACCATTCACATACCCAAGAAGCTAGATATATTTCTCATTTAACACGTATCAACATACATGCACCACCAAGTTCATTGTGAGAGGTATGACACCAAAATCTTTATTAATAGTTTGCCGGGCTTGATTGTACCCGATGACAGTTTGGTTTCTCAACAATCTTCACTTACAATTTTAATTCTTTGTTTCCTTACTCGTCTGTCTACAAAAACATTCATATTGGTCGGGTGATGTGAGGAAGAAAAAAAAAACAATGATTATGGTGTCAACATGATATTCACCCTTGTTGCTAAATAAATGCTTTCAAAAATAAATAATAAATAATTAGGGAAATGGTTGTGTTACCAACTTACCATGTCCATGTGTGCAAAGTCTATTTGCCTCTTGGTTTAATTTTACGGTCTACGTTTCAAATGTTAAATAATTAAGGGATATATTAAGAGTTGGTCGTAATTACAAAAACATTTAAAGAACAATTAATATAATTACAACATAAGTAGATGATAAAGATAAATGATTATGAAAATTATAAACATAATTTTTTAAAGATGACTTTTATTGTGAAACATACCAAAATAATATGATAGACTCTTTGACTTATACAGTGAGAGTATTTGATTTGACTTTTTCTCCTTGAAGATAACCATATCATAATCTCTTTTTTTTTTCTTTTTTGGGTCAACAAGAAATAACATAATCTGAGTCTGAGTATATCAAAAGAGAAGAAATGTTTCATTGAAAATATTTTAAAGGGAAATAGCAAATACAAGTATTTAAATCATGAAAGCCAATGATGGATCATTCACAAGTCCCAGTGTGAGAGCAATAGTAGCATGGAGGCCATGTCTTGAACGACTTGCATTTGCAACATAACTTGCATCCTGGTTCGGCACAACCTGTCATTCATATTTCATGGTTCTAATTAATTACTAATATGCATGACAGAAACAAATTAGTCAAAATTAAAAATTACACCTGCCATGGAGGACTACTCCAAAAATATACTATTTATTTATGGATTAAAGTCTCTTGTGAGATAGTTTTGACCATTTTACGGGACTTAATTCATAAGTTAAAAATTTTGAGAAAATCTCTTGTAAAATCGTTTTACGGATCCTATTTCACAAGTGCAAAAATTTAGAAAACATGGTCTTACGACTACTTTATGTAAAATATATCCCCTTAACCCCTTACTCATCATGCGTTGGTGGATTGAGTTGTGAAAGAGTGAGGTTCCATCTTACGAATAAAGATCTGTAATACGGTCTCACAAGATACTTACTCATTAGTAAGACGGATCCTCAATTTCTTACAGTTTCACCCACTAATACACGTTGAGTCGGGTTAAGAAGATTCGTCTTATAAAAAATACACGCAAGATAGTCTTTATTAAGTTATTACCCTATTTATGTTATATGATATTACGAGCTCGAGTTTAATTAAAAGATGATATGCAGTATTCTTTTTCTATAAGAGAAATGTTTGGATTTATTTGAAGTTGAGATAAGAGAGATTAAAAGAGTAAGTGGAGTGGAGTACAAGACTACATCATATTTCCTCCGTTTCAAACTAAGAGTCCTGTAAATAGCTCATTAGTTTATATGTCTTAATTTTTTAAAATGGACTCCGTAAGTGAAACATTCAAAAATGGAATAGTGGACTCTTTGCCCGGAATGGAGAGAGTACATAATAATAGAAATGAAATTACTCAAAATAAAATTCACATAAGAAAAATGGCTTAAAATTAAGACGATGGAGATTACTTGATTCTGGTTTGAAATTATAGGTACTGATAGACGTCGAAAGCTGGTTGACTTGAACTCTAATGGCTTCATTGGTGTGCAGATAAGAAATGGCCAACAAAAGAAAAATGCTTAGAAAACCAACCCTTGAAGAAGAAGAAGATACCATTTCTTTCTCTCTCTCTCTCTCTCTCTCTCTCTCTCTCTTTCTCTCTTTCTTGTTCTTCCCTTAGCTAATCACTAATGGCGAAAATTTTCAATGCTGTTACTATTACCATTCTGCATTCTTTATATACGCCGGGCATTTGATGAAATCAGAAATAAAAAAGAAATAATCATAAAGTTATAATAATGGCTTTCAATTCAACGCATACGTTTAATACATTTTCTGCTTTTAAAATATTTCAGTTTTTCACTTCTTTGACTATATTCAAATTATTCTATTTTTTTTGGTTTCGAGATATTTCGCTTGAAGACTAATTGATGTGAATCGAACTATTAACTGAAACGATAACAAGAAAATAAAAGATACGCGGACTCACCGGTTAAACTTCACTTGTTTAACGTAAAGATGTCCGTTGATTCGTTCAACCTCCGCTTCACTCACTTTGGTTTAAGGAATCGGTTTTTCTAAGAACCACTGTTCTAAGGATTTTTATTAAAACTCAAAAAACTCCCTATTACAAAGAAAACAAGGTATTTTATACCTCAACTAGCCTACTGAGATAGGGCATCGCCCACTAAACCCTAAGCCCAACAAACAACTACCAAAATCCTACTCAAAAAAGGAAAATAAAAGGAAAATACATTTAATTAAAGTACCCAACTTTCGGCCCTAGTCCAAGCCTGACCAACCGATCCATGCTGCCCAAACCACAACCCTTTTTGCGAACTCCAAAAGCTCAGCCCCTCCAAGACAAACACGTGACTCCACTAAAACCTTGAAGCCCATGCCCGAAAACAAACTCGCGATTCCCTGCAGATATTCCGTCTCTTGCAAGTAACAGATTACTCCCATGTTCGTTTATCAACTCTCCCGCCTTTTCTAAAGTATTTGCCAGTGCCCCCGCATCATACTCCCCCTCTTCGGAAAGAATTGGCCTCAATTCTGTTAGGGTGTCATCAGCCAAATACGGTGATAAATCCCCCACATTGAACGTGGCGTTTACTGCATATTCCCCTGGTAATTCCAACTTGTACGCACTATCTCCAATGCGCTCCACTATGCGGAAAGGACCATCGGCCCTCGGCATCAGCTTGTTCTTACGCTTGTCCGGGAATCGCTCCTTCCTCAGGTGTAGCCAAACCAAGTCGCCAACTTGAAAAACTGGCTGCTTCCGATTTTTGTTGGCCTGCTTCTTGTATCCCTCATTCACCCTTTCAATCCTAGCCTTAACTTGAGCATGAAGTTTCTGCATATCCCTCCACATATCCAAATACTTTGTGCTTTTATCCCCACTCACTCTAGCTGGTGCTAAGTCGACTGGAATTCGTGGATTACTCCCATAAACCACCTCAAACGGTGAGTGTTTTGTCGCATAAGTTGGTGTACGATTATAACAAACTCGCGTGTGCGAAGCTTCACATCCCAATCCTTCTGCGTCTTGCTAACTGGACCTCGCCAACGCCCCAAGTGTTGTTGGTGACCTCGGTTTGTCCATCTGTTTGGGGATGATGAGGCGTCTTGAACAGCAATTTCGTTCCTACCGGCCTCCACAACGCGCCAAAAGTGACTCAGAAACTTACTATCTCGATCACTAACAATCGTCTTTGGCAGCCCATGTAACCGAATGATTTCCACTGAAGAACAGCCTGCCACCAACGACGATCATCGGTCCTTATGGCGGGGAATAAAATGCGCCATCTTTGAAAATCGTCACGACAACCATAATCGCGTCCTTCCCTCGTTTTGTTCTTGGCATTGCTACGACGAAATCCATAGATAAATCTTGCCACGGTGATGCAGGGATTCGGGTAGCGGTGTATAAAGCCCTTGGTGGAAGGTGCTCTTCATCATCCGACACGTAACACATCTCGAAACCACGGCTTGAACACGCCCGGCATCTTCGGCCAAAAAAATGTTCTTGAAGCGGTTCAAGTGTCTTGGTGATGCCAAAATGTCGGCCAAGCCTCCTCCATGCACTTCTCGAACCAATAGTTCCTAACGAGCATTTCGAATACACAAGTGATTACCCTTAAAGAGAAAACCATCCCGCACAACAATGACCCCCATTATTCCTCTCGCATTCACGTATAATTTCCCAAAATCAGTATCTCCTTGTAATACTCTGGATGATTTGAAACCCAATAGTTTAGCTTCCATTATTGCCAACATCGAATATCTCCTCGATAAAGCATCCGCTACCACATTACTCTTACCATCCTTGTACTTAGGCGAAAAATTAAGCGATTGGAGGAATTCTACCCATTTCGCATGCCTCGACTTCGGTTTGTGTTGCCCGTGAATATACTTTAGTGCTTCATGGTCGAATGCAAGACAAAGTGGTTAGGCGCAAGTAGTGACTCAATGATCAAGGGCCGAACAATAGCGTAGAACTCTTTGTCATACGTGGAATAATTCAGCCTTGCTCCCCTAGCTTTTCACTAAAATAAGCCACGGGCCGCCTCCTTGAATCAAAACAGCTCGATGCCTACTCCACTCGCATCGCACTCCACCTCAAAGGTTGTGAAAAATCGGGTAAGGACAGTGCAGGGGCTTCACACAACTTGTTTTTGAGGGCTTCAAATGCCTTACGGGCGATCCACAGTCCATTCAAATCTTCCCTTTTTAAAGTTTCCGTCCTTTGGACTCGCTACAGTCTTTGAAATTCTGTATGAACCTTCTATAAAAGGAAGCTAGGCACCGTGAAAAGAAACGCCCTCGGTAACACTCGTGGGGTTTGGCCATGACTTAATAGCTTCTATCTTTGGTGGTCCAGCGATTCCGTCGGTAGAAAACATATCCTAAGAAGTTCACGCTAGGCGGAAGAAAGAACACTTTTACGCCTTCCCATACAACTTGTTCTCTCTCAAAGCCATGAGTACGCTGTGAAGGTGCTGTTCGTGCTCCTCTAAAGTTTTGCTATAGATTAAGATATCGTCCAAATATACCACAACGAACTTCCTAGAAAGCGGTCTCGGCACCTCGTTCATCAATCTCATAAAAGTACTCGGGCGTTAGTAAGCCCGAGCGGCATCACTTTCCACTCATACTGAGGCCGTGTTTGGTTTTGAGCCGTTTTCCATTCATCCCCTTTCGAACTCGAACACGGTAATACCCATTTCGCAAATCGATCTTGGAATACACCTTAGACCCGTGCAATTAGTCAATCATATCATCAATCAGGGAATGGGAAACCGATATTTGATCGTGATGTTGTTTATGGCCGGTGTCTATGCACATTCGCCACGTGCCATCCTTCTTGGGTACTAGAAGAGCGGAGCTGCCAGGGGCTTTACTCTCTTCTCGTATCCTTTGGCCATCAAATCTTCGATTTGTCGCTGAAGTTCTTTTGTCTCGTAGGATTACAACGTTGGCTATTAGGTAATGGCGCCCGGAATCAAATCTATCACGGTGTTCTATTCCCCTTTACGGCGGAAGTCAGGGCGGTAAATCATCAGGAAACACGTCCACTGAATTTCTCGGGATCTCTTTTGCCAAGGGATGTATCTCTCCAGTTACGGATCATCGAGTTCTTGTACCACCGGTCACGAAAATTGTCCCGATTCTAATTACCTTCTCCACTTCGTCGATCCGGCCTTGTCGGATGTTCCCTCGTTTCTCTATCCTCTCGATCGGGTTCCTTCTGGATACTCCCCGCCGCACTCTTCTTTGATTGATGTCGAAGGTTTCAACCGAAACTTTCTCCCCCTTCGTCGCTATATAAGTGTTCGGCCTTCCGTCATGCACTACGCAAAGCTGCCAAGGCCGACCTAACAAGACGTGACCAGCATCAATGGGCAGGACGTCGCATAAGACTTGGTCTTCAAAACTTCCGATGGAGAAAGAGACCACCGTTTGCAAGGTGACCATGACTCCTTCGTCCAACTGGAGACCAAACAGCCTGTACGGGGACGGATGCACTGTTGTAGTCAGCCCTAAATCCTCGACTACGGTGGTGGAAACTCCGTTAATACAACTTCCTCCATCTATGGCGATGACGAATACTCCTCCCTGAATCAACCCGCGTGTCTTGAAGACCCTCTCCCTTTGTGCGATTTCTTCCATGGATGTTCCAAATAGGAACTCGTAACAATGCCGGCTCTGATACCACTTGATGTGAATCGAACTATTAACTGAAACGATAACAAGAAAATAAAAGATACGCGGACTCACCGGTTAAACTTCACTTGTTTAACGTAAAGATGTCCGTTGATTCGTTCAACCTCCGCTTCACTCACTTTGGTTTAAGGAATCGGTTTTTCTAAGAACCACTGTTCTAAGGATTTTTATTAAAACTCAAAAACTGCCTATTACAAAGTAAACAAGGTATTTTATACCTCAACTAGCCTACTGAGATAGGGCATCGCCCACTAAACCCTAAGCCCAACAAACAACTACCAAAATCCTACTCAAAAAAGGAAAATAAAAGGAAAATACATTTAATTAAAATACCCAACTTTCGGCCCTAGTCCAAGCCTGACCAACCGATCCATGCTGCCCAAACCACAACCCTTTTTGCAAACTCCAAAAGCTCAGCCCCTCCAAGACAAACACGTGACTCCACTAAAACCTTGAAGCCCATGCCCGAAAACAAACTCGCGATTCCCTGCAGATATTCCGTCTCTTGCAAGTAACAGATTACTCCCATGTTCGTTTATCAACTCTCCCGCCTTTTCTAAAGTATTTGCCAGTGCCCCCGCATCACCCACTTAAATTAAAACCCAACTTACTCTCTAAATCAGCCGCACAGAATACGACCTCTTCAGTTTGCGTCTTCTGCGAGCACTCAACAGAGAGCTTGTGAGGGCGATTTCTAGGGTTCTTGAAGGGCTGATCTTGGAAGCCATTGCTAGGATCTTCTTCTCCCATTCTACCTGCAAGATTGAAGAGAGAGTTGAGGAGAAGACACCATCTCTTGGATGTCGAATTTGATGTTTGTGAGGGGCTGATTTCTGTAAGTTTCTACCTCTCTTCCTTTTCTTTTGGGCTCCATTGACCCTAGGGAAACAACCATGAATGCTATGTGAGGTCAATGGATGCCATTGTTAGGGTTTGTAGAAATGCATGAACCCTAGGTTTCAAATTATTGTTAGAGATGGGTGAACCTATGTGAGACTTGATTTGTATGAAATTCATATGCCAATTAGTCTATTAAACTTTGCTATATGAATTGTTCATATGTATTGAGCTTGAATGACAAAGATACTTGGAAGGGGATTTTCCCCAAATTGTGTTTTGGCTTGTTAAACATGATTGTAAGCCTAATTATTGTGTTATACATGTTTAATAGAGTATATTAAACCATGTTGTATGATTTAATCATGATTTGGAGATTATGATTGGTAAGAGGACGCACAAAATGGCAAATGGTTCTATGTTACATTGTTAAATGTTTTGTTGGGTTTATATGAGTTCATTGAACTTGGGGGCATGATTATTGGCGATAGTTATGAACATAGGGGGATGTTGAAGCCCATGCTTCTATTCCTTGAATTTTCGGAAAGTTTAGATTGGACTCAACGGAGTCAACCTTTGGGTTATTATGAATCCTAGGAACTATAATCTTAAGTCCTACGGAATTTTGGGTAGAAATCATGGAGGTCGAGCCTCCAAGATGTTTTGAAGTGTATGAAGAACACTTGATTATGAGAGCTTATATGATTCTCATTGTGATATTTATGCTAGTTGTGGATGAAAAGCATGACTAGTTTGATGGTAGAGTGTTTACCTACTTGTTTTGAGCATATGAGTATATATTACTTGTGCTTGGGTTTTGAGTCCAGCTGGAGTCGGTTTGTTGAGTTTCGGTGGGACGATACATCGTCTTCACGAATTGTGAGATTCGTGATCGCGATGGATCGCCGTCTTAGGGTTACACACCCCTCCATCGATGGCCACGGTGGGGAAGTAGTTTATCTCAGGTTGTAGTAATACACATGACTTTGATAACTATGGAACTCGAGCGGAGCTGTCTCGGGACGTCGATATCTGACGAGAGGATATCGAGGGCACATAAAGGTTTTGCACATGTTTTTGCAGGAGCGACACGCGAAGAATTGGTAATGGTATCATATCCCTTTATATGAATTGTTTCACAAGTGCTTATGTGAATAATGTGCTTGGTGATTTGGATATGATATGATGGTTGAATTGGTTTCATAATTGTTATACTTAATAGATAACATGTTGTTTAAGGTTGTTAAGCATAAATGCTTAAACATGAACATTATTTGAATGTTGTATTATGCCAAAAGCATGGATCATTGTGGTTAAGCTTATATGCCTTGACATGAATATTATGGGAATGCTATGTTATAACAATAACATGAATTACTGTTGTTAAGCTAATATGCTTTAACATGAATATTATTGGAATGTGGTATTATGCCAGAAGCATGAATTATTGTTGTTAAGCTTATATGCCTTGACATGTAAATTATTGGAATGCTATGTTATACCAATAACATGAATTATGATCGTTAAGCATAAAATGCCTTGACATGGATTTTAGTTAGATGTTATACTACAATGATAACATGTTTTATTAATGTTGAGCATGTATGCCATAACATGATTCTTTTATAAAAGGTTATTATGTAAAGATAGCATGATGTAAATTATTATTGAGCATTATGCCATGATAGGAAGTTATGGTTAGTAACTTACTAAGTCTTTGTGGCTTACTTTTATTTGTTGGTTGTTTTCCCTAGATCCGAGCCGTGCGAGCGGATCCAAGTAAATCAAGAAGGTTGCGTTGAGAAGACATTACTTTTGGGAAGGTTGCTACTTAGATAGTTTATTTTGCTTTTGGTGAGGTCGTTGGGAAGGATGAAGTTATGTAAACTTCATGTTGGGGTAGCAAACCTAAATGTGAATTGTGATATTTGTAATTATGTTGTTTAGCCTATTCTTTTTGTGACGACCCGACCCGGATCCCAAGACGAAATCCCAAGGTCGTGCCGCCGGAAAGCAAATAACAATACACAAGTAGCAAATAATGGGTAGGGCCATAACGGCGATACACCGACAACTTAAAACACATGCGGAAGCAAATGAAATAAAAACAATGGCGCCCAGAGCTAACAAGCTCAAACTAAAACAACCAAAGAGATGATTAATCTCTCGGTCCAAAAATTCGACTCGCGTCTTGCAACATTGGGCACGTAGGACAAACTCCCTGTTATGCAATTCAAATATATAGTATAAAATAAAACCAAGTCATCGGCGAAACTACGGCCGAACTCAACATTAAACTAAGTCTAAGACTCTAGTCTAACAACTCAACGGCTAAACACATGCCGGAGAACAAACATATTAATAACTAGCAATATGGCATGCTAAACATTTTTCACCAATAAACCAAGCGCGACTAAAACTTGTCGGCTACCAACAACATGAGTACTAATAATAATAAGTACTATCAACCAAAAACATATAAAAGTTTAACTACTAACATACATCAAGCACGACTTCTACTTGTCGGTGCCAAAAGAATATCTAACAATATAATTACATCATTCAATGCACATAAAGGTTTGCTACCCAATAATGAAGTTTACATAACTTCATTCTTCCCAACGACCTCACCAAAAGCAAAAAGAACAACTATGTAGCAACCTTTCCAAAAGAATTTCCTTGCCAACGAAGCCTTCGGGATTTACTTGGATCGCTTCGCACGACTGGGATCTAGGGAAACACAACCAACAAATAAAAGTAAGTCACGATGACTTAGTAAGTTACTAACCATAACTTCCTATCATGGCATAATGCTCAATCATAAAACATGTCATGCTATCGTCATGAAATAACCGTATATAAATTCATGTCATGGCATCCATGCTCGACATTAAATAAACATGTTATCGTTAAAGTATAACATCTCATCATAAAACCATGTCAAGGCATTTTAGTCCTAAACAACAATAATTATACCTTTGGCAATAAAACCATTCCCATAATATTCATGTGGTAGCATATATGCTTAACAACTTAAATCAATATGTTATCTATTAAGTATAACATGTAATAAACCAACACAAGCATCATATCATATCCAAATCCAACAAGCACGTTATTTACTTAAGCACTTGTGAAACAATTCATATATATAAGGGATATGATACCATTACGAAAATTCCTCCGCGTGTCGCTCTGCCGCAACACGTGCAAAAACCCTTATGTGCCCTCGATATCCTCTCGTAGATATCGGCGTCCCAGGCGATCTCCGCTCGAGTTCCATAGTTATCAAAGTCATGTGTATTACTACAACTAAGATAAACTACTTCCCCAGTGGCCATCGATGGAGGGTGTGTGCAAAGCCGGCACACGGCGATACATCGCGATCACGAATCCCATAATTCGTGAAGCGATGTATCGTCCACAAAACTCAACAGGGCGCCAAGCGCCATTTGGACTTAAAACCCAAGCACAAGTAATATATACTCATATGCTCAAAACAAGTAGGTAAACACTCTACTATCAAACTAGTCATGCAATTCATTCACAACTAGCAAAACATCATAACAGAATCATATAAGCTCTCATAATCAAGTGTGCTTCACACACTTCAAAACTTCTTGGAGGCTCGACCTCCATGAATTCTACCCAAAATTCGTAGGACTTAAAATTATAGTTCCTAGGATGCATACTAACCCAAAGGTTAACTCCGTTGAGTTCAATCTAAGTTTTCCGAAAATTCAAGGATTAGAAGCTTAGGCTTCATTAACCCCCTATGTTCATAACTATCGCCCAAACCACAATCCCAATGTTCAACATACTCATATAAACTCAACAAACTAATTAACAATGAAACTTAGAATAATTTAGCCATCTTGTGCATAATATCATCAAGTCATCATACCAATCATAACATTCAATTCATGAATAAAATTCACAACATGGTTCAATATGTTCTATTAAGCTTGTAAAACATATTAATCAAGCTAACATCATTAGATTGCAAGCTAAAACCAAATTAGGGCAAATCACCCTCCAAGCATCTCCGCCAAACTAACATCAATCTTCATGAAAAATCAATATAATCAAGTTCAATAGGCAACTTAGAACATCAATTTCACATAGACATGGTCTCACATAGGCCAATCAAGCTCTAACAAAATCTTGAAATCCTGGGTTCATACATTTCTAGAAGCCTAACAATGGCTTCCATTGACCCATAGCTCACATGGTTGATTCCCTAGGGTCAATGGAGCCTAAAAGAAAGGAAGGAAGGTAGAAACTTACCAAATCTCAGCCTAAAATCAGAATTTTCGGATTGGAAGAGGGTGTCTTCTCTTCAAACTCTTCTTCAACTTGTTGGTAGATTGGGGAAGAAGAAGACCTTGACAATGGACACAAGCTTGGCCCCTTTTGAAACCCTAGAATCACCTTCACTCAAGCTCCTCCCGGGTCTCTTGAGTGCTTGAGAAATAAGAGGAAGAGAAGCGAGAATCATTTTTAGCTTTTGTCGACCAAGGAGAGTGCGGCTGAATTGGGGGTTTTATATGGGGATTATTTCACTAATTACCCCACTAATTAACTCCTAAATCTCCTAATAGATGTTGTGGATTAGGTTAAGTAATTGGGTCAAATTGTGGTTTAAAATGGTTTGAGAGGTCAAATTTTGACAAAGACATTAAAAAGATCAAAATCCGATTCTCGTAGCAGACTCCGCGTCGCTAGGCATATAT
>CM028384.1:22361465-22419885 GCA_013146195.2 Codonopsis lanceolata | reverse complement strand
ATTCTCTACATTGGATAGAATCAAGATTCTTACCATTGTAGGATGACTTAAAGCAAAAAGGATTTGTGAAGGGTTTTTCAGAGTTTGAAAGGATTGTTCTTTGGGAACAAATTTCACGTAATCGTTTGAAATTTATTTTTGAGTTTGATGATGGAGTTCTCATTGCTTTTGACTTTTATTTTTCAAAAAATTTTGAATTTAGTAGTCAATAAAGCAATTGATTTTTCTCCAAATCGACTCATCAATGTCTTTTGAATTTCAAGCGCATCACATGACGTATCAATTGGTGCAGTATAGCAATGTTTTTCCCAAGGTGTGAAGATGATGAGACACCTTTGCCTTTGTTTTTAATTGATCGCTTAGATTCAACTCAAAGTTTTGGAAATTCCAACCCAATCTTTCAAAACTCATCTTGTCAATATCATGTGCTTCTTCAATAGCACATATCTTCGACATTGAATCTTTCGTGCAAAGTCCTCATCATCTTACCGACAAGACGCTCATTGGTAATGGATCTCCTAAGGCTAAGGCGCACTTGATAGATCAAGAAGCTCCTCCATAATAAGTCATTATGTCCTCGCACTCTCGATCCTCATGGTTTTCAAACCGAGTTGTTAACATTCTTAGCTTTGAGGAACAAACACCGGCAGTGTCCTTCACATAAGGTTTGAAGTGGCCTCCCACACATTCGGGCATTCGCACTTCCTATTACCTAAATGTATTTGCATCTAAGGCCTTATAAATACAGGCATTAAAGCTGAGTTAAAAGACGCCGTGTTCCTATCATCGTTGGACCACTGCACTTTAGTGACTTTGACATCACCATCGAATCAACGCTTTGGGAGGACTCAACCATTCAACACACAAGAAGTTCACGCTTCTTTCATCAATTGATTTGATGAAGATAGCGATCTTGACTTTCCATAGAATAATTAGCGAGTAAGTGTGGGGATCTAACTCACATTCTCATATTGAGAATCCATTGGCGCTTTAAACAGAATCGACTCTTAGGATATCAAGAGAGGCCCGATACCAATTGTTGGAACGCCGACACGGATTCTCGATATGGATTTAGCATCGCCATGTTGCAATAATGTTGCAACAACGGGCAGAATAATGTGAACTAAAAGTTGTGTAACGAAATTTGCAAATGAAGTTTTGTTTGAGATTTGAATTTTAACACACTTAGTAAGACTAAAATCACATTTAAAAACAATCTACAAGAATCAATCTTGTAGATCGCCTCAAGGCAACAAATATATTAAAACCAAAATGCTTTTTGACTCTAAACAAAACACAAATTCCCACAAGATATACAATCTTGGAGAATCACAAAACCCACATAAACACTAAACCAAACGTGCGTGGGAAGAAAGAACCAAAAAGAAATGAAAACAGCCTTCCAAGACAATCACTAAAAGAAGCACGGAACAGCAACTTGAAACACAAGGCGGTGTTCTCAAGAAATAAACCTGCACAGGATTGTTTCGGCAGCCTTTCGAACAATGGTTGATCTCTTCTCTAATTCAGCATATAAGAAACTGGGATCAATTCTCTTTCGCTATTTTCTAAACTATGCCTATATGCTCTCGCCTGCTCTCTCTCTCGCACACCCAATGAAGCCGCTTCTAAGATCTCCTATATGTTACTGGCAAAGAACTTGTCGTCCAAGACTCCAAGGGATTCTCGCAATAAACATGGCAAGACACGAAACCAACTAGGAAAGAGATTTAGATGTGAAACAGACAAGATTATCTTTCCTAAATTGATACCTTTAATAACTAAACACTTATGCAAGAATTTTGTTACCAAAAATATCACCTACTCCTAAATAAAAAAAAAAAATCCTACTAAAATCCTAACACAAAAATACCAAAATAAATCCTATTATGACCAAGAGAGTGAGGGCAAGATATATTAGGCAATGCCTAAAATACCCTTACATAAACCTTATTATAAATAATTGTAATATTATAATTAACTATTACTCGCTCCGTTTCGATCAAAGAGTTCACTATTCTATTTTGAGATGTTTCACTTAAAGAGTCAACTTTTCAAAAATGAAGGCATAAAAATATGATTTTATTACTAATGAACTACTAAAAATATCATTTTCTTAAAAAAGATTGACTTTCAAACAGAGATTTTTTATCGGGAACGGAGAGAGTAACTAAGAATAAAAATAAAAATAATTGAATTAATTTTATGTAATATTTAAACCAAAACACTAAATTTGTTTTTAAACCAAAACACAAAACTAACAATATTAATGAAAACTAAAATACAAAATTATTATTTAAACAAACAAAAAAATAAAAGTAAAAGAGGAGGTTGAAGATGAAGTATTAACGTGCATCTTCAAATTTGATGACCGAGAAGGCCATATTCAATTTGAAGCAACATTTATAGTTGCCGTTGGTGGAGGAAACAATGAATTTTCATTTTAAAATGAAGTAATAGAGCTGTTGTCTGAGATTGTCTAACAATTTTGGAAATAACTTATCGAAATTAGTGATGATGAGATAAAAGATCTCAATTTCGTCAAAAAAGAAAAAAGAAAAAAAGAGAGATAAAAGGTCTCAATCAGATCAAATATCGTGCTCTGCATTCTTCAAAACAAAGATCAAAGCCTTATTGATACAAAATAAGTATCGTTATAAGATTTTTAAAAACATTTGTTCATATTTTTATAAAAAATACATTTGTTTATTATTCTTAAATTAAATGTTGTTAAAGAGAAGGTTGTTAAGAGAAAAAAGAAAATACTAGTGCAACTTAATTATAATAAATGCACTTAAATAAGAGTGGATCAACTTTTTATTTATTTATAAGTTTTCTTAATACATGTGTAAATTACTAAAACGACATTTATTTTAAAAATGAGGGAGTATCTTCTATTAAATATATATGGAATTAAGAAAGTGTTTAACTTTATACTCCCTCCGTCCCTAAATTATTGGCCTGGTTGACCCGGCGCACAGATTAAGAAAAAATAATTGACTTGATTATTTATATTTGTTTAATGTGTAGTTTCCTTTAAAGCTCATGTGTATGTGACCCATAATTAAAGTAAGGTGAAAAAGTAAGGGTAAAGTGGTAAAAGGGATGTTCTAAAAAGGTAAATTTCAAAGTGGACAATTATTTTGGGACGGACGAAAAAGGAAAGGAGGACGATAATTTAGGGACGGAAGGAGTATAAATTATCACCCATGGTGTAAAATTAATGTACTACATTTACTTTTCTATCTCACAAATGAAAAGTGCACATTGTCACAGTAGATGACGGGTTGAGTAGAGGAGGAGTAACTTTGCTCTCCGAGGAGAGACACAATCTAGCGGACCTCGACAGCAGTGGTAACCACAGCTCGGTATTCAGCTTCAGTCGAGAAGCGAGCAACAGTGCTTTGTTTCTTGGAGCTCAAAGAGATCAGGTTACTGCCAATGTAGACGATATAAGCGCTAGTGGGAAAGTAGTCATCTTTGTTACCCACTCAGTCGGCATCGGTGAATGCATGGAGAGCTAAGGAGGACTGGCGGTGAAGGAGACTTCCAACATTAATGGTTCCGCATAGATAACAAAGAACTCACTTGGCCGCATTATAGTGCTCGGCCTATACGTGAACTGAAAGAGTTTGTTAACAGCATAAGCGCAAGGTTCTAAAAATCGTTAGACCGCCTCTAGGCGAAACACTAGCGCCTAGCACCTAGGGGACTAGTTGGGTCGTAATCGGGGCCTAGAATTAAGGCATAATTATCATTTTTTTTTGATAATTTACATAAAAAATCAAACACATTGATTACAAATTTAATTTTTTTTTATATTTGTCATTTTATCAAACACTTGTCTATATTTGTAAAATGAACAAAAATATACAAACCTAGCACTAATTCCAATTCCCAACAACCCCAAAATAATAAACCAGCCAAGTTTAGAAATAAAAACAAAAATAAAATTACTCCACCTACCTATTGCCTCTCCAACCCAAAGTCTAACCTATCCTCCCTAGTCCCTCATCATTCTAAATTCTGAGTCCCGAGACAGCCCCCTTCTTCTTCATCTTTTTTTTCTTCTCTCTATTTGACAGATCGACAACCGATTTTTCTTCATTTTTTTTTCTTTTCTCTCTCTTCGGTAGATCGAATTTCCTCCTTTTTCATCCTCCAATCTTTTTCCTCCTAGGTCTAATCCTTTAATCTATCCCCTCTCTCAGCCCACCAAATATCCACAAAATCAAACCCATTTTCTTTCTACCTCCCTATCTTCCTCATCATTACCACTCCCAATTTCTTCTCCAGTTCGCCCCCTTCCTTCTCTAGTCACCACACGCCACAAAATCAAAGCTACAAAAATAAATTAAGGTCGGCAGGCTTTGGCATAGGCGCCGACTTAGCTGATTAGACGGCGACTAAAAAACTTGCGATGTTGGAGAGGCGCCTAGGTAGAGCTAGGCGGGGAGTTTTAGAACACTGTATATGAGACATCAGGGCAAGTGAGAGACATATACTAAAGGCTCCCGATCACAACCCAAAACTCTGTAGGGTCGGTGAGAGCAGTACTCGACAGAAATGTTATAGTTGGCGAGGTGGCGATGGGAGTAAAAACCGGGCAGGTATCTGTCATGCCTGTACGAGCGAGGAGATCTGCAATATATCCATGATGGGAGAGCATGAGACCACTTGGTCGCTTAACCACTTCAATACCAAGGAAATAGTGAAGATCACCAAGGTCCTTAAGCGAGAAGGGATCAGGGAGATGAAGGTCCTAATAACAGCAGACATGTTCCCAGTGATGATAATGTCATCCACATAAACAATGAGATATATGATGGTGCCCCTTCATTAAGGATGAACAGTGAAGTGCTGGCCACAGAGTTGTTGAACCTGGAGGCAAGGAAAAACTAGCGTAGTTCACTGTACCATGCTCGGGGAGCCTGTTTGAGACCATAGATACCCTTGTGAAGCCAACATATATGCTGGGGGTTATCCTTGTCAGTAAATCCCAAAGGTTGAGCCATGAATACCTCTTCAGAGAGAGTTCCTAGGAGAAAAACATTGTTCACATCGAGCTGCCGAAGAGCCCAACCTCGACAGACGACCAAGGAAAGAACTAGTCATACTGTGGTGGGTTTAACCACCGGGCTGAAGGTCTCATAATAGTCGGCTCCTGGTCATTGGTAAAGCCCCTAGGAAACTAGGCGAGCTTTCTACCGATCAATGGAGCCATCAGCATGATGTTTGATACGGAAGATCCATTTGTAGCCAACTATATTGCGAGCTCCGAACGAGGAAACCATATCCCAAGTACCATTGTAAGCCAGTGCATCAAACTATTCAGACATGGCCTGACACCACTTGACACCTTTGAGAGCCTGGGTAACACATGTTGGTTCACCGCTCACTACTAGTTGAGCCGAGAGACTGAGTATGGTGAGCGACTTGTAAATATTGTTTTGGAGCGAGTAATAATGGAAGAGGTACCAGTAGCAGCGTGCACATGAACTGGGGCAGCGGGCACGGTAACATCCTCAGGCTCAACATGGATTGTATTCTCCTTAACCAGGGTGCTCGGTGCCGAGGTAAGAGGAGTAGTGGACACAGTACTATCCTCAGCCAAGGGGCATGATGTCGAGGATATGCGGGAAGCGGGCATATAGCTATCCTCGGGTAGGTTGCTAGGTGCCGAGGAGGGTTAAGCAGTGTGTACAGGACTGGTAGCAGGCAATGTAGTTTTTGGGTGAGGGTGGTGTATGGGGGAGCTGAGATCAACCACTTTTTGATTAATGCTAGGAGCAACAGGCATGGAGTCACTACAACAGACGGTGTGTATGAATCCGGGAGCAGTTCATACGAAGGTAACCAAATGTCGCGAGTGGAGTCATTGGGATGAGCAAGGTGGGTGTCGATGGTGGATATGGGAAAGGTAGACTCGACAAACCGATCATGACGCGAGATGATCGACTTGGTGGTACACAGATCATAATAGAGATAGACACTTTGAGTGAGCGAGTAACCAAGGAAGACACAGGGAATGGAGCGAGCAGCAAGTTTGTGGGCGGACTAAGGGCAAAGCCAAGGGTGGCAAAGGCAACCAGAAGCTCAAAGTTTAGAGTAGTTGGGAGGAGACCCGAATAGTTTCTGATAGGGTGAGATCTATTCCAGAGTTGGTGTGGGTAGTCAATTTATGAGGTAGGTCGCTGTTTGAAACGCAAACGACCAGAAAGGCAGTGGAAGAAATGCTTTAGATATGAGAAAGAGACCAGTCTCAACAACGTGGCGATGGCGACGTTCCGATAACCCATTGTGTTCTGGAGTGTGAAGTGGCGAAGTGAGATGGGAGATGCTATGAGCGTTCAGGTAGACGGTCAATCCAGTGTCCTAGGCAAATCCAATATACTCGCCACCATTATCCGAATAGAGTGTGACAATGGTTGTTTTGAAATAGTTTTCGACCAATGCTTTAAAACGGGGAAAGATGGTGACGACTTCAAACTTTTGTTAGAGCGGATAAAACCAAATATAATGAGTGTAGTGATCAACAAAGACCACATAGTATTTAAAACCATCAATAGAGTGAAGGGGGATGCAAAAACATCAGTGTAAATGGTTTGAAGCGGAGAAGTAGATACAATGGTATTTTTCTTGAAATGAAAGTTTATGACTTTTATTAGATAAATAATCATGATAATGGAGATGTTTATTGCGAGCATTGTCTAACGCTAAACCTAAACTAGATAGAATCTGAGGTTGGACAAGGTCAGATGGATGACCAAGCCGATGATGCTAGTCTTGGTGAGATACTTTGGAGCCTACACAAGTAGAGGGCTAAGAAGAGGGGGTTGTGGTTGGCCATTCATACGCACCATTCTTAGATTACCCGGTCAGCAGTGTGCTCCCAATCAGTAGATCATTCACATGAAAAGAAGATGGTAAGAACTCAATGGATATTGTGAGAACCTCGTTTCGCGACGCCCGTCGTCTGCGTGTGAAGACGATGATGTGTCTCAAGAAACATCAGAACACGTGGAATACGCCCGATCCCGTTGTGGACTCTAAATGTGTATACAGAGTCGCCATCTCTATTTTAAGGTTAAACAGAAAAAAAACCAGTCAATCTAGAAAATATGTAGGTTCGAGGCTAGGTTACGAGTTGGGAAGGGATTAGGCACCCAACTTGCAATTTCGGCCTCATTTTAGGGTTTAAATTCATTAACATGTTTTTAAATGTAAGTAGTCCAGAAAAAGTATTTATCATATGTATATATGTTGAAAATAACATCACTTTGTTTAATATTATTTGGGCATAGTAACAGTTATGTATGTGCCTAAATATTAACAACACACACACACACACATACACACACACACACACACACACATATATATAGCATGCATATATTTACAACATACATAATTATTTTATTTACATCTTATTTATTAATTATATTATACAAATATTTAACTGATTATATTATTATTATTTATATAGCGTGCATAATATTAATATTCTACATTTATATTAATGAGATAAGGCGGTAAATTGGTACTTACCTCTTGTAGTGTGAATGTCCGACCCGGTAAATACACTTAAGATTTAGCCCACTAGGCGCTCGAAAACTTCAAGTGTGCTCCCGTGTCCTTCTAAGAGAGCGAGTCTTTTTTTATATAAGTATGAATATAAGTATGAATATGAATATGCGTATGTGTATGAGTATGAGTATGAGTATGAGTATGAGTATGAGTATATAAGTATGAGTATGAGTATGGGTATGTAATCGGCTTGCTGGGGGGGGGGGCAAAGACTGTTCTTTAGATGGCTCACTGCAGGGTGCAGAGCGATGAGACTTTCTTCTTCTTTTTCTTCGGCTTCTTCGATAGAGGAGACTTCAGGAAGGTAATATGGGATGAAAATGTGGTACGTATATGACCTGTCGAGAATGAGAGCCCGAAGCCTCTATTTGTAGGAGTAAACAGTTACTTTAACGATGACGTATACTCACAAACATTGCATGACGTGCCATGTGGAAGTCTGAGAACGAAACAACGCATGAAAGCACGAGGCGGCTGAGGAAACGACAACGTTTAAACTACCTGGAGAAAGGCGGAGCATGAAGCGGCTCCAAGGCATGGGGAGCGGCTCCAAGGCAAAGGGAGCGGCTCCATTGGACATTTTATGGCCAAAAGCATATTTTCAATTTAAGCCCTGATATGTTTTATAAGTATCATTTAACTCTCGTTAAGTCCAATTAACTGAAATACTAACGGAAAGCAACATTTATAAGTCCAACAATTTTATAAAATATATGTTATCATTATCATAGGACATTATATATCATAAGTTAGGAAATTTGGGTGTTTATAGAGCCCCTCAATGACAGAGTTTGCAAGTAAACGCGAATTCACATGCAAACGAACGTCGTTGACAAGATATAGATTCCTCGATTTTGGGGCATGCATCACAAGAAAGATATTGTTTGTATGTATGATATGCATTTTAAAACATGTGCAATGTAAGTCGGGGCGTGGTGGAATTTCTCCTCTTATCTTTTTTTTTTCTATTTTTTATGAATTGAAAGACATTATCGACTGAAAAGTAAATATGAAAAATAAAGATATTATTGTCTGAAATTTAAATATGATAATTAAAGACAATATCGACTGAAATTTAAATATGAAATTTAAAGGCATTATCGACTGAAATTTAAAGATGAAATTGAAGGATATTATTGACAGGAAATTTAAAATATGGAAATTAAAGACGTTATCGACAGGAATTTAAAATATGGAAAAGGCGTTATTGGTAGAAATCTAAATATGTAAATTAAAGACATTATCGATGGGAATTTAAAATATTGAAAAGACATTATCGACAAAAAATTAAAGTATGGAAAAGACATTATCAACGGGAATTTAAAGTATGAAAATGACATTATCGACGGGAATTTAAAGTATGAAAATGACATTATCGACAAGAATTTAAAAATATGGAAAAGACATTATCTACAAAAATTTAAAATATGGAAATTAAAGACATCATCGACTGGGAATTAAAGTATGAAGATTAACGACATTATCAACGGAAATTTAAAATATGAAAAAGATATTATCGACAGGAATTTAAATATGAAAATTAAAGACATCATCGACAGGGAATTAACGTATGAAAATTAAAGATATTATCGACGGAAATTTAAAATATGAAATTGAAAATACATGTATGTATTGAACAGACATTTATGTATTGAAAAAGCACATTGCATGCATATGGAAAGATATGCATGGACAAGCATGTGTATGATGATAAGCATGCATGACAAAGCATGTACGAAAAGCATGTATGACAAATCATATGCTTAGGAAACATGTAAACATTTGTTATGGAAAACATGTAACCATATTGTAGTGCGCACAATTGCGCTGTGATGGTCATGCCTACTAGAATAGGCTATCTACGTATCATTTTCAGGAATCAGACCAAACGTAGTTTGACTGTACCAAACAATGTTGCAATGATGATGGAAAAACATGTGATATGGAAACATGTAAACATTTAATATGAGAACGTGTATTTGCATATGGAAAGATATGTATATGAGAAATATGCACGCATGAGAGAGCATGCATGTATATGACAATATATATATATATATATATATATATATATATATATATATATATATATATATATATATATATATATATATGAAAAGTATGCGTGCATGAAAGCATGTATGTGTATGAAGAGTATGTATGTATGTGTATATTAAGGTATTATGTATGCCAAAAATATGCATGTATATCATGTATGTGTAAAAAGTATGGACGTACATACAATTTAAAGTTTCATGTATGAACGCGTATCTCATCACTACTCTTGTTTGATGATTGCGCGGGGTAGGATGTTGTGTTGTTGGGTGAGGATCCTCCACAATTAACTTTGTTTATGGTCGTCTACTTCTGTTAAGTTCAAGTTTGTCTAGAGGGGTCAACTTGTAAAAGGGGCATCCAAGGGGTTCATGTGCAAAAAGCTGCCAAGCTTGAGGAAGGAGAAGGAATTCCTTTTCCTTTTGGACGCACGACAACTAGGCTTTGGCCATTGTTGTTGCTTATGTTTTTTTTTTTTGTTTTGTTTTTTTTTCATTCTTTCTCAAATTTCTTCTATTTTGACTTATTTCTTGCCCAAATTATATGTATTTGTTTGTATAATGACATCTTCCTCAAGATCTGGCAAGGGAAAATGTCATGCATCTTCTGAATTAGGCAAAAATGTTCAAGATGAAAAGCCAATAAAGCGGATCGGATCAAAGTCCGGTATAATTTCTCTACTGATGATTGGGAGGATATTCGTAGAGATCCATGCTCCCACGTGTCAAATTTGACTCCTTCGGTAAGCATTTCTTTGATTTTGTTGGAAATCAAATACTTTGATTTTTGTAGTTTAAATTTTGAATTTTGAAATTTAAAATTCATTGTATGATTTGTATCTTGTTGGGTATCCTGCTATTATGTAATGACAGGATGTATTGGTATATAAAGAAATGTGTGTAGAAGAAAATGTCAGTTGTGTATATTTTGATTGTGTCACATATCAAATATGACTGTGCATTTGTTTGGAAAAATGTTAATATATCAAAAGGGGTAATATGATTGTGTTAAAGGATGTGTAAAGGTATAAGACCTTTTAATTTAAAAACTTTCGAGATGACTCGGGATATGTGTAGTTTTAATGTCTAAAGTTAGACATAGTGTATGTCACGTTTGACCCAATGGTCAAATGACAGAAAATAAATGTGTATTAGAAAAAAATTGTTTCCGTTATGTATTTATTTGTTGGATGGTAAAAGTTGGGTTTTAAATGCCCAAAGAAAATATATTTTGAAAACATTTTATTTATTATTATATGTGTTATATGTATCATTATTTATGTAATGTATATATATTGAAATTTTTTTTAATCTTAGAAGAAAGATAGTATGCATATATATATATATATATATATATATATTGGAAATCATGAGATTTTATTTTGTAGATAGAAAATAAAAGAAAAGATGTGCTTAAAATGTTTAATTAAAAAGTGTTAATTGTTTGTATGTTATAAAAATAACCTTTATGCAAGAAACCATTTTGGTGGGTAAAAAGGATTTGTGATAGTTTATTAAATGTATTAGTCGTCAGAAGATGAAAGAAATGTTGTATGTGTTTATGTAGTAAATGCTTTTGAGATTTATAAATATAAATATGTGTTATTTTATCTGTTCTCAGGTTAGAAGAGATCTGCTACGTAAACGTTGTACTGCAGAATTTCTGGAAGAGATTTACTCCGTTCTTGGGAGCGCTGGGGAACTTCCCTAGCTTCTTGAGTATTCATGAGGTGTTGCGAAAGTATTAGTGGGACACCACCCATACTTTTCATTTCACTTGGGGAGAGGCTACCATGACGCCATTTGATTTCGCTGCTATCACTAGTGTTTCTACTGGGCAAGGCATATGTCTGGCGCCTGATTTTTAGCTCAGGCTTCGTAGTGACGAGGTTCACGACTTGTTGGGCTTTGAGCTTGTGTACAAGAGTAGTGATGAGATAAGCGTTCCAAGCGTAAGGGATTGGCTCCGAGCAAATGTCCGTTATGTTAATGATGCCAATGATGTGGCTATGGAGCGGGTCACCCAAACATTTATGTTCTTCTTTTTGGGCTCTACTATGTTCGCAAATGCTTCTTACGCTTTGTGTATCTCTTTGCTGAGTTGTCTTCAGGACTTGTATCAGGTCTCGAAGTATGATTGAAGACAAACTAGCCTGACTGAGTTATGTTTTTGCATGGATCAGACTTGTCGTAATGAAATGACTAGCATGACTGGTTTTCCTATCGCTTGGGAGGTAAATACCTTTATTGTTTTTTTTATGTATTGATATTTACATCTATATATTTTCAAGCATTTTGTTAATTTTTTTTAGCAATTTATTTGTTAAAATAAATTTTGTTGGCAGGTATGGTTTTATTAAGGTTTTGGACGAATGCCTTTCCGGCGCAAAGTGCTACCTCAGGCTCCTCTTTATCTTTTAGTTATAATGACTCAAATGGGATTCCTCTTCAACGGGAAATCTTTTTTGATGTGGGTGTTCTTCGAACTTTCTTGGATCGAGTCCGCATGGAGTTAGTGAATTTTTATCCTTGGAGCGGGCTCACTGGTGTGTATCAGGCTGTCGTGGAAGCTAGCTGCTATCGCATTTTAATGCGATAAGTGATGTGTGATTCCATGTATTTAGGCGATCGAGTGTATAGACATCATTCGTTTATCTGATCACCACAAGTAGCACCTCCACCTCGTTAACCAGGGATGCTTACCCTAGAAAGCCTGCTTTATCAGTATGAGTGCATGGCGCGGTATATTGTTCCTATCAGTGCTTATCCCTCCATGTCATATGATGACTTTGTTAGGAGGATATTGCATCATGTGCCCTCTAAACGGGCTTCTGATGTGGCCGGGCCTTCATATTCTACAGCCACATACCCGTTGGATTTCTATACTCCGTGTGCCATTTCGACGAGCGTAATTCATGTCCATGGCGAATAGCCTGTTGAGGAAGCTATGTCAGACAAAAAGATGTATGCTCCTTACCGGCTCCCAGAGGCTATGCGCTCGGTATAAACTATGCTTTTTATCTTGTATTTATCATTTGTATTTGTTTTGTATTTTATTTATATCCGAAAAGTATTTTGTTTCGCGCGGTTTCAGATGAACGCGCAGTCATTTCTTCAGCTAGTGATGTTGTGGTGGGAGATGTTAATGAGTTGGAAGGTTTGATTTGGATCAACGGGGTTTTGGACGGTGAGGATTTAGTTGCCGAAAGCCATGAAGGCAGAGATTTGGGCGGCGCTGGCAAAGGGCAAAGGCGAAAGGGAGATTTAGGAGTAAAGTTCTGATACAATGTAGAAACTTACAATAATTGTGAATAACGACACAAGCCTTTCATTGATTGAATCACATATTTATAAGGAGATACAAATTAGAGTTACACAAAAAGTAGAGTCTAAGAAATCTATACAAGGTAGGAGTTCTAGTAAGATAAGAGTTAAACAAGGAAATGAACTATATAAAATAGTTATTACTAAATAATAATTACAATTATTTATTCTCTAATATCACATTCAATTAAAAAAGACATCTACAAACTCCAATGCAACAAGTAATTTGATCTTATGTGGTGTACATCCAACCACTAAAATAATATTAGATAAAAAATAAAATAAAATAAAAGAAAAGGAACAACCAATAAGAAGAATTTTGAAAAAGGATTGTTGAATTGGATGTCTTCATATTCACAGCTAGAATGTGGAAAATGAACATACTTATAGAGAATGTGATAAAACCTTCCCTTTCTACTTAACCTTGTGAATGAATATATTTTATATTTGGAAGAGGTTATTACCACTACTTTAATTAATTATCCACTACAATATTTATTAGAAGTATATTTAATACAACACCTATAAAATACTTAATACAACATTTTAAAAAATATTTGACCAAAATACCCTTTACATAATTTATTTTTTTTCATTTTTTATTAAATTTAATTTAACAAATTTTAAATTTAAAAATATTTTAAACACAATTAATTAATTAATTAATTAGATTTAGTTACTAAACACAATTAAATTACTAATTAATTTGATTTAGTTATACTAAGTGAAAAATTATCTTTGAGATAGGTTTAAATAAAAAAATTAATTTGATTTGAATTAGGTTTAAATTAAACAAACAAATTTTGTGTAATTTAATTTTTTTAATTAAATTTAAATTAGCTAAAATTTAATTTTTTGTTTTTTATTAAATTTAAATTAGCTAAGTTAAAATTTAATAATTAATTTGATTTGAATTAGGTTTTAATTAAAAAAAACAAGTTTTGGGTTTAGAGACCGGTTTTGTACCAGTCCAAATGGGGAGATGGGCTAGGGACCGGTCTGGTAGCAGTCCAAAATGGGGGATGACTTTGGGCCTGGTTGGGTGGCAGTCCAAAAGGGGGGGATGGGTTAAGGGCTGGTCTGGTAGCAGGCGCTGGTAGGGGTGAGCTTGGTCCGGGTTGGTCCATTTTTTTGGAAAAAAATAGAAAATCGGAACCAGACCAATAATCCGATTCTCAAAAATTTTAGAACCGGAACCAACCCAATAGGTGTGAGAACCAATACGTTGGTCCGGTCCAGAACCAATCGAAGACGTATCAAAACCAGGACCAAACCAATACTCCCTCCGTCCCTAATTTATTGTCCTGTTTGACCCGGCGCACCGTTTAAGAAAACCTATTTGATTGGATTATTAATATTGGTTTAATGTGTAGTTTCCTTTAAAGCCCATATGTATGTGGCCCATAATTAAAGTAGGGTGAAAAAGTAAGGGTAAATTGATAAAAATGATGTTCTAAAAAGGTAAGTTTCAAAGTGGACAATTATTTTGGGACGGATGAAAAAGAAAAGGAGGACGATAATTTAGGGACGGAGGGAGTACTATGATTTCTTTACTTTTTAACTGTTTAATACAAATATATAATGAAATTTTAAAGACTTATACTTTATAAAAAGATTAAACAAACTTCAATAAAAGACTTTTTGCAGAAGTAAAAAGTTAACAATGAGTTCTATTTCAACTTTAAATAAATGAGAGCTATATTGATAAATTGCAAGACAATAGGTGTATACAAAAAGAATCATCAAGAACAAAGTTGTACTGGGCCGTTCTTCATTTTTATGTGTGCATCTGCACTTCTGCCTTCATCTTTTTTCCATAGATCACACATAAAAAGTATTTATATTTTTCAATCTAGGGTTTTATTTTGTAGGTAAAAAAAAAACATTAATAAATAAGTAAATATATATATATATATATATATATATATATATATATATAGAACCAATTTTAAAAACATAAAACCAGGACCAGACCAATTATTCGGTTTTTAAAAAATTATGGACCAAGACCAAACAAAAAAATTGGTTCGGTCCAATTTTCATTTGTCTGGTCCGGTCCGATTTTTAAAAAACCTTGCTCAGCCCTAGGCGCTGGGCTTGTGGGGGGAAATGAATGGGCTTGAGACTGACTTCAATTCAGTCCATAAACCAAAAATTGTTTTTTTTTAAATTAAACATAATTCAAATCAAATTAATTATTAAATTTTAAATTAGCTAATTTAAATTTAATAAAAATAAAAAATTAAATTGTAGCTAATTTAGATTTAATTAATAAACAAAAAAATTAAATTACCCAAAAAATGTTTTTTAACCCAAAACTTGTTTTTTTAATTTAAACCTAATTCAAATCAAATTAATTATTAAAATTTGAATTAGCTAATTTAAATTTAATAAAAAACCAAAAATTTAATTTTTGTTAGTTTAAATTTAATTAAAAAACAAAAAAATTAAATTACGTAAATGATATTTTGTTAATTTTTTTCAAAGTGTTGTATTAAGCATTTTATAGGTGTTGTATTAAGTACCTATGTATTTATAATAGGACAAAACTACCTTTAATTAGGCACCCATTAAAATAATATAATTCAATTTCGAGTTATCTGTTTTATTTCTCGACATAACAAATTAAAAAATTATTATTATTATTATTTCTTTTTATATTTGCCAAATGAGATTTTTTGGACTACAACTAATTAGTTTTTTGGTGGAATTGATTTTCATAGATGACATATATATTTTCTAGTTAGATTAAAATTTTTATTCACCGGGCGGTTTGAAATCTTTTTTCCATAAGTGACCGTTGGACATAACATGTGTCAATCACAATCGTTGTATTAATTTTTTTTAAAATTTTGATTGATCATATGTCATGTTTCAAAAATCGCTCGTGTAAAAAAGATTATTTACCCAGGCATCAAAATTTAAATCTTTTTCTTATCCTTGTGAATTAATATATTTTATATTTTTCAAATAAAAACGTTGCATGTGGAAGAAAAGGTAATATCCCATGATCGAATGAGCTTTTTAGAAATACAATTAATTTTGTTTTTTGACCGAATTAATTATCTTAAATAACGTACATATTTTTATTAATTTAAGTAAGACTCAAATTATTTGCAGAATTTCACAAATATTCCATCCGTTCCAAACAAAAAAGTTCACTCTTTTATTTCGGGAAGTTTTACTAAAAGAGTATTTAAAAAAAATTAAACTGAACGATTTTCATAACCTATCATCTTTACTCTCTACTTGTATCGTAAACATATTGATTGTGTTAAACTATTTTTTTAATGGCAAAAAATATGGTAAAGCGGTCTTAAGGTATTTTTTGTAAGACATATCATTTTAACCGATACATCGTGTGTTGGTAGGTTGAACTGTGAGAGAGTAAAATTATTTCTTACGTGAGACCTGCTCTTTTGTAATTATGACCAACCCCAACGAAATAAATATACTTTAAATATTCGACTTTTCAAACATAGACTTTTTGTGTGAAGCGAGCGGAGTATTAGTTTTTAAGCGAAATATCTCGAAATCCAAAAAAATAGAAAATTTTGAATGTAGTCAAAGAAGTGAAAAACTGAATTATTTTAAAAGCAGAAAATGTATTAAACGTATGTGTTGAATTGAAAGCCATTATTATACCTTTATGATTATTTCTTTTCTATTTCTGATTTCATCAAATGCCCTGCCTATGCCTATATAAAGATTGCAGAATGGTGATAGTAAGAGCATTGAAAATTTTCGCCATTAGTGATTAGCTAAGGAAAGAACAAGAAAGAGAGAGAGAGAGAGAGAGAGAGAGAAAGAAATGGCATCTTCTTCTTCTTCAAGGGTTGGTTTTCTAAGCATTTTTCTTTTGTTGGCCATTTCTTATCTGCACACCAATGAAGCCATTAGAGTTCAAGTCAACCAGTTTTCGACGCCTATCAGTGCCTATAATTTCGTACCAGAATCAAGTAATCTCCATCGTCTTATTTTTAAGCCATTTTTCTTATGTGAATTTTATTTTGAGTAATTTCATTTCTATTATTATATACTCTTTCCATTTCAGGTAAAGAGTCAACTATTTCATTTTTTAATGTTTCACTTACGGAGTCCATTTTAAAAAATTAAGACGTATAAGTATTATTTTATTACTAATGAGCTATTTACAGTGTTATTTTCTTAAAAAACTTGATTTTTAAATAGAGACTCTTAGTTTGAAACGGAAGGAGTTTGATCTAGTCTTGTACTCCACTCAACTTACTCTTTTAATCTCTCTTATCTCAACTTCAAATAAATCCAAGCATTTCTCTTATAGAAAAAGAATACTGCATATAATCTTTTAATTAAACTCGAGCTCGTTATATCATACAACATAAATAGGGTAAAAACTTAGTAAAGACTTTTCTTGCGTGTATTTTTTATAAGACGAATCTTTTTAACTCGACCCAACATGTATTGGTGGGTGAAACTGTGAGAAACTGAGGCTCCGCCTTTCTAATGAGTAAGTATCCTGTGAGACCGTATTACGGATCTTTATTCATAAGACGGAGCCTCACTCTTTCATAGCTCAATCCACAAACACATGATGAGTAAGGGATTAAGGGGATATATTTTACATAAAATAGTGGTAAGACCATGTTTTCTAAATTTTTGCACTTGTAAAATAGGATCCGTAAAACGATTTCACAATAGACTTTTATCCATGAATAAATACTATATTTTTGGAGTAGTCCTCCATGGCAGGTGTAATTTTTAATTTTGACTAATTTCTTTCTGTCATCCATATCAGTAATTAATATATAACCATGAAATATGAATGACAGGTTGTGCCGAACCAGGATGCAAGTTATGTTGCAAATGCAAGTCGTTCAAGACATGGCCTCCATGCTACTATTGCTCTCACACTGGGGCTTGTGAATGATAAAAATACTTGTATTTGCTATTTCCCTTTAAAATATTTTCAATGAAGCATTTCTTCTCTTTTGATATACTCAGTCTCAGATTATGTTATTTCTTGTGTTGACCCAAAAAACAAAAAAAAACAAAAGAAGAGATTATGATATGGTTAGAGCATCCCAACGTTTGAAAATGAAACTTCTTAGTGCATTGATAATTGTGCATAATATCCACCTATTGTCCAATTAAGAGAGAGATATTTAACTTCCTAATTAGGAAGTCACTTTTGGCTACAAATGGGGAGAAAGTGGGCGGCTGTCAGGGGGGTGTGTGTGGGGGTTGGGGGAGGGTTTTTTATTTTATTTGGGATGATGTTAAATTTAGTATTTTTTATGTAAGAAGTTGTGTAAGAAAATTATATAATGAGAAGATTTATTCTTAAGTGTGTAAGAAGAGAAAAGTGTGTAGGTGCCAGAGGGGCTCAGTTAAAAAGTTGTATAAGAATATACTCCCTCCGTCCCTAAATAATTGTCCTGTTTGACCCGGCGCACAGTTTAAGAAAAAGTAATTGACTTGATTATTTATATTGATTTAATGTGTAGTTTCCATTAATGTCCATGTATATGTGGCCCATAATTAAAGTAGAGTGAAAAAGTAAGGGTAAAGTGGTAAAAGTGATGTTCTAAAAAGGTAAGTTTCAAAGTGGACAATTATTTTGGGACGGACGAAAAAGGAAAGTGAGACGATAATTTAGGGACGGAGGGAGTACAATATTGATGATGCTCTTATCTTCTAGGAGCAAAAGTCAAATCAAATACTCCACTGTACTAGTCAAAGAGTCTACCATATTATTTTAGTATGTTTCACATAAAAAATCATTTTTCAACAATTATACTTACAATTTTCATAATCTTTTATCTTTACCGTCTACTTATGTTGTAATCATATTAATTGTGCTTTAAATATTTTTATAATTATAATCAACTCTTAATATATCTCTTAATTATTTGACATTTTAAACGCAGACTATTTGGGTTAGAAAAAGAGATTATATGCCTTAAAATTAAAACAAGAGGCAAATAGACTTTGCACACATGGACATGGTAAGTTGGTAACACACAACCATTTCCCTAATTATTTATTATATATTTATGAAATTTATTTAAGGGTTAATATCAGTTTTGATACCCCAACTTTACATGTTTTTTAATTGTCATACCCATCGTACCTAGGCAATCAAATTAAAGCCAAACGTTTCCAAAAAATCGATCAATTTCAATCACAATCGTTAACTAGCCGTTAAGAACTAACGACTGACTTGCTATCCTAGGTCAGAAACCAACAATTGGCTTGGCAACCGATTACAATGATGATTTCTATCAAACTTTATCACCACAATCACCCATCTACATCCACCATGTCCGGCCAAGCCCCTCCAAAATTGTACCAGATCTAACTTGAATTTTTGATACCCACAATTCCAAGAGAATCGAAGGCCTTGCACTTTCATTCCCACATAGATTCTCTTCTATGTATATTTGATCGAAAAAAGAAAGGAAATACAGTCAAGGCAAAAACGGGAAACTCACTACTGCTTCTGGCTGACTGAGAAAGCGACATTGAAGTTGGAAGCTTTTATCGAGGTCGACATTCTCTGTCTATATCATTTTTGTGGCATCGACGAAGGCCAAGGAACCATGTCTTATAATATAGTCAGAATTTAAGAATGGGAATTCCAAAATCCAAGCTATAGGCTTGAATTTGTTGAGGCGGCTATGGAGATGGGTTGTTGGACTGGCAATGAAGTGTCGCCGGACTGGTTTCTATTACATATCATGGCGGTTGAAGGTGACAACGGCTAGGGCTCAAAACAGAAACAAGACCCACGACTTAGTCTTGAAGTCGGAGATGAAGTCAGATGAGATTGAAGGAGACTGACGGCTGTGACGACTATGACGGCGGTACGCCGGTGACAGAGAAGAGAGATAGATGGCAGTTGGATCTACATTTGAGACGAACAGAGATGGCGACGCCCGACGAAGTAAAGCTACATTTGAGACGAACAGAGATGGCGACCCCCGGCGAAGTAGAGCTCGCTGCTACTGTGAGATGGAAAAGGGGGGTTTTGATCGAAGGAGAGATCGAAGCTGGGGCAGGAGGACGAAGAGGGCTTGATCTGGAGAAGACAAACAAAGTTGGGAGCTGGTATGATTCTGGAGGGTTGGCCGGACATGGTGGGCGTAAATGGGTGATGGCGTAGAAGTCAGCCGGTTTCCAACCTAGGATAGCAGGTCAGCCGTTAGTTCCTAACGGCCAGTTAACGATTTGGATTGAAATTGATCAATTTTGGAAACATTTGGCTTTAATTTGATTACCTAGATACGATGAGTATGAAAACTGAAAAACATGTAAAGTTGGGGTATCAAAACTGATATTAACCCTTTATTTAACGACAAGGGTGAATATCACATCACCCACCCAATATGAATGCTTTTGTAGACAGATGTGTAAGGAAACAAATAATTAAAATTGTAAGTGAAGATTGTTGAGATGCCAAACTTTCAACAGGTACAATCAAGCCTGACAAACTATTACTCCCTCCGTCCCTAAATTATCTTCCTCCTATTCTTTTTCGTCCGTCCTAAATAATTGTTCAGTTTGAAACTTACCTTTTTAGAACATCCACTTTTACCACTTTACCCTTATTTTTTCACTCTACTTTAATTATGAGCCACATACACATGGGCTTTAAATGAAACTACACATTAAACCAATATAAATAATCAAGTCAATTATTTTTTCTTAAATTGTTCACCGGGTCAACTAGGACGATTATTTAGGGACGGAGGGAGTAATAAAGATTTTGGTATCATATCTCTCACAAGCCAATTTGTGGGGGATTTATAAAAATGGTCAAGTCAAAGATGACTTAGTCATTTGTAGCCTCACTTAAAATAAAATAAAAAACATCTTTTATGGCCTAATTCACTGATAAACCACGACTGGTTTATTGGTAAATCAATAAAAATGCACCTATCAACATCTGAAATCGCTGGTCGTCAACTGATTTATCAATAAACCAGCGTAAACTACTTGGACGACAAGTGTGATCGATAGGTTGACCAGTGGTCAACCAAGTAGTTTATGGTCAAAGATCATATATGTTTATCAATCGAGTCAAATGATTGTATTTGACCAATCCCACCCAATTTGTTTTTCAATGGATCCTGATAGCAAAAAAAGGATCCTTACAATAAGAAACAAAGTCATTAAACTTGGTGGTGCATATTCCAAGTGGTGAATGTGCTTAGTGATAAATGTACCAAGTAGTACAATGAACTTGGTGGTGCATGTATACTGGTACATGTATGGTGATACATGTTAAATGGGAAATGTATCTAGTTTCTTAGGTATGTGAATGGTCCTTTCTTAAGTATATAATGAGATGGGATGACCATAGTTGGTGTGTGCAAAAAGATACCAAAGAGTGTCGGGAGGTGCTAGAGGGTATCGGTGAGTGTCGGAGACAGGTGAAACGAAAAAGAAAGCTAAGTTGGTCGGATATAGTCAAAGGCCGGTTACAGGTTAAGATGTCAGGATAAGGCCAAAAAGGCTTAGGTGGGTGTCAAAGTATATTTACAGGGAGAGAGCAATAAAGGGGTGAGAGTATATAATTTCACTAGATTTTCTAGAGTGAGTGTACAAAGGGCTTATCTAGGTTAAGAATTGGCCAAAATATACTTACCCCCCAAAGAATTCACCCAATCCCAAAGTGCACCCCAACCTAAGGTTTGTCCCATAGTGACATCCAATGTTACCTTTTGTCCCAATTTGTATCCTAGCCGTGACATCCGTTAGAAAGATAAAGAAAAGTTAACGAAAAGATAATGAAAACTTACCTTTTAAACTTTATAATAGTATAAATTATAAAGTTTTTTAAAGGTAGTCCTGCTCACAAAGTCGAGTATTGGTACGTGACCTTGGCCCAACTAGCGTTCTGCTCGCTATCTTTTCAAAGGTAGTTCTGCTAATATAGTCGAGTACTAGGACTTGACCTTGGCCCATGTGGTACTTTGCACGCTATATAAATGACTTGAACAGTCAAGTTATAAAGTGTACCGATTAATTAAAATATACAATGGCGGTCAAAAGCGACTAAAGTCGTGACTCATCCCAACACTTTTGTTATCTTGTCGGCCAAGATGAAAGTGATTAAGCCTCGGCCATCCCGAGAAATTAAAGAAGATTACTAGCGAATAGTACTTCTTACTCTCGAGATGAATCTCGAAGAATAATGAGTAGGGGACTACTGATGTGTATATTTTGAATCCGCCTCAATGGCGTGTGGGTCTAATCTAATGGCCCATTATATTTTACATAATGTCAGAAAGCTTGGATTGGGCAGATAATCCACGAGCTAGGTTCATTCAATCCAGGTATAAATAACTCCAGTAGTCCATAGTGAAAGAGGGCTCTCTCTTTTTCTGATTGAGAATCACACACGCACTTGGGGGCTACGCGCCCTCTCTTTCATACTTGTACTGATAAACACGTCGGAGGGTTTTAGGCGGGGGCCCTCCCGTCGACTCACGGTGTTTATTTTACAGATAATATATCCAGATATCCACCGCCGCAATATGGCCGCCGGATGGCAACTCCGACGACCCACGTCCACCGCTACCTTCGGCACCCCCGGTATGATGCTTTTTTGGATACATCAATTACCATGTTTTGAATATTTTTTTAATAAAACATAATTAACAAACATTAAAATTTCAAATTTATTAATAGAAAATATCAACAAATTATTTAAAAATAATTATTACAATATAAGATTAAATTTTAAAAGTAAAACCAACAATTAAAAAGAATAAAAAAATAGTTAATAGATGAATAGTATTTCATAGATCCATTAACAAATTACAAATTTACAATACATAATTCAATTTTTATTTTTTTCAAATTTATTATTTGTATATATTAGTTCGATTTACTTTTTTTTTATGTTGTATAATTTCTATCATTATAATGTTTAAAAGGTAACTTTTCGTTATCTTTTGGTTAACTTTTCGTTATCTTTCTAACGAACGTCACGACAAGGGTGCAAAATTTGACAAAGTAACATTGGATGTTACTATGAGACAATCCTTATGTTGGGGTGCACTTTAAGATTGGGTGGATACTTTAGGGGTAAGTATATTTTGGCGAAAATATTTTTTTCTCTGGTCAGATACCATCATCATATCATATTCCACCAAAATAATGTTTATGCCGCAGCTCCTCAACGTGCATGCCAGCTAGTAATTGATCGATTACTTTCATCTAAAGTGTTCAAATTTGAAAATTCTAATAGTAAGAAAATATAATAATTTCATTAGAGTTGGTCATAATTACAAAAATATTTAAACACAAGCAATGTGTTTACAAAATAAGTGGATGGTAAAGATGAAATGTTATAAAAATTATTTTTTAAAGTGAACTTTCAAAGTGAAATATTTCAAAATAGTTTGATGAACTCTTTGTTTGGAACGAAATGAGTAACTAATTACTCTCAACATTGAGTGTTAATGGATAACTTTGGATTAGAACATTATCCATTGACCTAATGGATAATGGTCTTACCCAAAGCTATCCATTAACACCCAATTGCCACTCATATTCATGTCGTAGTCGACAAATCTGAATTTAGTAACTTTAAAACGTTGCAAGTCTGCTAGACTATTTTATGATGTTTCACTTAAAAAGTCTACATAAAAATAAAATAATTTTCTTTTGCTAGAAACAATTTTCAAAAATTCATTTTTTCGAAATTGCTGTCCTTTAAACAAACACGAATCTATATTCCATAGGATTCTTTTGGCAAACAAACAGATCGAAGTCTTGATTGCCCGTTGTGTTTGTTTAGAGTTACAAGAACCAGATCGATCGCTTGGAGTTCTCCATGAGCTTGGCTCGTGAAAGCTTAGAGTTTGATTGAGCTAGAGTGTGTGTTTGAGTAGTTATAGTGAGAACCTTGTTTCGAAATTTCATTGATCTTGTCTATTAAAGGTAAGAGATTGAGTGTCTATCGTTACAATTACTGGTAATTCAACGCATGACACCCTTACATCCCAATTCCCAAGAGGTGCAAAACGGATCATGAAAAAGGTAATGATACCCATTAAAGTTGTATAATAGTTGTAGGTGGCGAAGCAAAAAATGTTTGATTTTACTCCATCAAGATTGTTGAGTAGATGAAGCCCAAAAGATCAAGAAAATAGCATATTGGATGTGATGAATCGATCAGCCTGGCAAAGGATGAGTCCTTCGAAACAATTGCAACGAATGTAGCATATCAGAGCGGTTGCGGAAGACCTTGTGGCACAATAATGCAGGATGGCGCGGTCGCTTAAGGTGGCTTGGAGCCGATCGACGCGCCAGATTCTTGAGGAGTTCCAATACCAATTAAGTGACCAGGTCATTTTAGATGGTTTTCTAAGATGTTGGATCGGAATTAGCTTGGAGCGACCGCGGTGAAGTCGCAAGATTGCTTATGGAGCAACCGCGGTGAAGTCGCACCATTGCTTATGGAGCAACCGCGCCGTGATAGCCACGATGTGTTTTCTAGTTTCCTTTTCTGAATTTGTTTAGGATTTGTATTATATCTCATGTATAATTGTGACCTTAAAATGTGTACAAGGTCTGCATTAGTAAAATTCTGAGACTCCGTTAACCCCAATTTTTCTGAACTTCTTCCTCAATTATATTTTGATGTGTCATAAATGCAGCTTGGGCCATCCGTGGTTGGGTAGGATATCTGGGCTTGGATCGGCTTCCTTGAACCTGGCTAAGAACACAAGAAAACCTTAGTGGAAGTGCAAGGCAGGGCCTCGCGAAACCCCTCCGGCGTGAGAGTAAGTATCGAATGTAAGGGTGAAAGCAATTCGACAGAGTGTCAAGGCTCAAGAAAGTGTGCGTACCTTGTTAATGGCTTATGGAGAGGTATTTATAGGCCCCCAATGTGGTTGGATCCATCTAGGATTCAGTTTCCATAATTACTTAATCAATCAAGGAGAGAATCCCTTAATTTTAGGCATGATAGGCGGCTGGCTGCGTAGATGTAGGAGCAGATAAAGTAAGTGCCCTGCTCAAATATGGAAACCTTTGACTTGTCTTGGAGAGCAAGCCTCCGGTGCTTCCTGCTTTATATGTACCCGGGCGAGCATGGCTCTGCCCGGCTGTTCAATATGCACTGTTTCTGAACTTGATGTAGATCCAAGGGGACGGCCCCTGGTCGGGCAGGCAGGGCCAATGCTTGACCAGGTTTGGACGAGATGAATCTGGTTCCTTTGCTAGGCATGAGTGTGGTGTCCGGGTATGGCCCCTGGTCGGACAGGCAAGGTCTATGCCCGGCCAGGTTTGGGCGGGAACTTCGTTGCCCGCTGCTTATTGCTTCCATCATTTTGCCCATTAGGTGGGCGGGCCCCATATTGACCGTGCTCGTGATTGGCACTTGATAGTAGCTCGTGACCGGGTTTTGGGCCGGGCATATCATATTTGCTATTATCAACTGATTGTTCGATTGCTTCGGCAGGTGCACAACATAGCAATTGAATAGCAAACATAATTGGAAGAGAAGAAAGAAAATTTGATGTTCAAGGACGGCTCAATATGTGACCGTTGCACATGACACGTGTCAATTACAATCGTTGTCTTAATTTTTTTAAATTTTCATTGATCATGTGTCATGTTTCAAAAATCACTCGTGTAAAAAAGATTCTTTACGCGGGCATCAAAATTTAATTCTTTTACTTATCCTTGTGAATTAATATATTATATATTTTTCAAATAGAAACTTTGCATGTAGAAGAAAAGGTAATATCCCATCCATCCGGCTAAAGAGTAGGATCGAACGAGCTTTTTAGAAATACAATTAATTTTGTTTTTTGACCGAATTAATTATCTTAAATAATGTACATATTTTTATTAATTTAAGTAAGATTCAAATTATTTGCAGAATTTCACAAATATTCCCTCCGTTCCAAACAAAAAAGTTCACTCTTTTATTTCGGGAAGTTTTACTAAAAGAGTCTACTTTAAAAAATTATGCTGAACGATTTTCATAACCTATCATCTTTACTCTCCACTTGTATCGTAAACATATTGATTGTTAAACTATTTTTTTAATGGCAAAAAATATGGTAAAACGGTCTTACGGTATTTTTTATAAGACATATCATTTTTAATCGACATATCGTGTGTTGGTGGGTTAAACTGTGAGAGCGTAAAGTTATATCTTACATGAGACCTACTCTTTTGTAATTATGACCAATCCCAACGAAATAAATATATACTTTAAATATTCAACTTTTCAAACATGAACTTTTTGTGTAAAGCGAGTGGAGTATTAGTCTTTAAGCGAAATATCTCTAAATCTAAAAAAATAGAATAATTTGAATATAGTCAAAGAAGTGAAACACTGAAATATTTTAAAAGCAGAAAATGTGTGAAACGTATGTGTTGAATTGAAAGCCATTATTACAACTTTATGATTATTTCTTTTCTATTTCTGATTTCATTAAATGCCCTGCCTATATAAAGATTGCAGAATGGTTATAGTAAGAGCATTGAAAATTTTCGCCATTAGTGATTAGATAAGGAAAGAAAAAGAAAGAGAGAGAGAAAGAAATGGCATCTTCTTCTTCTTCTTCTTCAATTTCAAGGGTTGGCTTTCTAAGCATTTTTCTCTTGTTGGTCATTTCTTGTCTGCACACCAATGAAGCCATTAGAGTTCAAGTCAACCACCATTCGACGTCTATCAGTGCCTATAATTTCGTCTTAATTTTAAGCCATTTTTCTTATGTGAATTTTATTTTGAGTTATTTCATTTCTATTATTATATACTCTCTCAGTCCTGGACAAAGAGATCACTATTTCATTTTTGAATGTTTCACTTACAGAGTCCATTAAAAAAAGTTAAAATATATAAGTATTATTTTATTACTAATGAGTTATTTATAGTGTTATTTTATTAAAAAAATTAATTTTTAAATAGAGAATTTTAGTTCGAAACGGAGGGAGTATGATCTAGTCTTGTACTCCACTCCACTTACTCTTGAGTCCAGATCTCCTGTACCACTTGAATGTACCACTGGTGTATCACTTTCCATCTCCACAATTACATCTAAACATTTCTCTTCTAGAAAAATAATATTGCATATAATATTTAATTAAACAAAGACGAATGATATTACGAGTTCGAGCTTATGATATATTGATGATTTGAAATGCCCAAATCATTACTTAATAAATGATAAATTTAATCTAATGATGTAGAGATTCAAAGAAATTTAATACAATATAGCTTGTAGGAATATGACAAACTCGAGTTCGTAATATCATATAACATAAATAAGGTAAAAACTAAGTAAAGACTATCTTGCGTGTATTTTTTATAAGACGAATCTTCTTAACATGACCCACCGTGTATCGATGGGTGAAACTGTGAGAAACTGAGGCTCCTCCTTTCTAATGAGTAAGTATCCTGTGAGAACGTATTACGGATCTTTATTTATAAGATGGAGCCTCACTCTTTCACAGCTCAACCCACCAATACATGATGGATAAGAGGTTAAGGGGATATATTTTACATACAGTAGTTGCAAGACCATGTTTTCTAAATTTTTGCATTTGTGAAATAGGATCCGTAAAACGATTTTACAAGAGACTTTTATCCATAAATAAATACTATATTTTTGGAGTAGTCCTCCATGGCAGGTGTAATTTTTAATTTTGACTAATTTGTTTCTGTCGTCATGCATATTAGTAATTAATTAGAAGCATAAAATATGAATGACAGGTTGTGCCGAACCAGGATGCAAGTTATGTTGCAAATGCAAGTCGTTCAAGACATGGCCTCCATGCTACTATTGCTCTCACACTGGGACTTGTGAATGATCATCCATCATTGGCTTTCATGATTTAAATACTTGTATTTGCTATTTCCCTTTAAAATATTTTCAATGAAGCATTTCTTCTCTTTTGATTTGACTTATCTTGAAATGTTTATGACTTATGATTTACCATAAGTTGTTTTCGAAGCGTTTGATTTCACTTATGGTAAGATAAGTCATAAGTCATGTACAAGCTACTTAAAATACATGTAAGACTATAAGTTGTAAGCACTAAGTCTAATGTTTAATTCTACTTTTCAAAAACACGAGTCATCTTTTTTATTGAAATTTTATATATTCCAATATTACCTTCTTAATAATAGTAATAAAAACAAAAGATAATAATAATAATAATGAATAATAATTATAATAAATAATAATAATAAAAGGAATTATAATAATATTAATAAATATTAATATGATTAATGATAATAGTTATAATAATAATAAATATAGTATTAATAATGATAAAGATAATAATAATAATTATTAATAATGATAATAATAATAATACTAAAAATTAATATCAATAATAATATAGTAAAAATAATCGTAATAATAAAAACTAATAATAATATTAATATAATAATAATATTAATATTATAATTATAAAATAAAATATTAATAATAATAAAATCATTGATAAAATAAGTAAAAATATTAATATAAATATAATAAAATCAATACTAACATTAATTCGTAATAATAATAATAAAATTAATATTAATGTTAATACAATAATGATAATAATAAAGGCAATAATAATGATAATACTAATAGTAATAATTAATAATAGTGATCAAATTTGTATTAATATTAATAAAATAATAAAAAGTGATAATAATTATAATAATAATAAATAATAATGGTAATAATACGATTAAAAGTAATATTAATATTAATAATAATAGTAATAATATTAATATTAATGTTAATGATGATGATAATAATAATAATAATAATAATAATAATAATAATAATAATAATAATAATAATAATAATAATAATAATAATAATAATAATAATAATAATAATAATAATAATAATAATAATAATAATAATAATAATAATAATAATAATAATAATAATAATAATAATAATAATAATAATAATAATAATCATACTAATGATGTATATCACATTTTGTGGTGATTCTATTTTACTCTTTATATTTGATTTCAGCATTATTTCAACTTATTAATCAAATACACACACTAACTTATGAAAGCTAATCAACACTTTTAAAAAGCTAAATCAAACATCACCAGTTATTAGTCATCAGTCATAAGTTATAAGCAATAAGTCATCAGTCATAAGATTCAGCACATATCAATAAGTTAAATCAAATAGGCTCATACTCAGTCTCAGATTATGTTATTTCTTGTTGACCCAAAAAAGAAAAAAAAAAGAGAGATTAGGATATAAAAATCATGTTTGTTAATAAATTGAACATGTGAAATAAGAGATAATTATCCTATTATGATTTCAAATGTTGAAATATTGATGTATATTCATACATCATAATAATAAATAACATCTTTTATCGACTATTTAGTAGATGTATATGTCAAATGATTCATATATAATACACAATTATTCACAAGTATCAAAGTACATGATATTATTTTAATCATATTTCATTATATCCAGAACATTGATACTCAATTGGTGTAACAAGACAATGCAAACATTAAAACAAACTTGCAAAATCACGAAAGGCTTGAAACAATTTTGATCTGTAAAAATTCAAATTAATTCGATTTTCATTTCATAATGCGTGTTGATCGATTTTCATTTTAAGATATGCGCCCATCTTCTAATTTTGTTTTTTCTATTAATTTTGTTTATATATAGTTTAATTTAAAAATACATATGTCGTGCATTTAACACACGAGTACAAAAACTAATTTAAGTTAATATCTCAGTCCAAATTACAAAAGATGCATGTATTACACTCCCTCCATTCCAAGCAAATAGGTCACCTTAATATTTTGAGATGTTTCATATAAAGAGTAATTTTTTTAAAAAAAATATGTTTATAATTTTTATAATATTTCATCTTTACCTTTCACTTATCTTGTAATCATGTTGGTTGTGTTTAAATATTTTTGTAATTATGATCAACTCCAATGATATTAATATATCCGTTAATTATTTGACTTTTTAAACTTAGACGCTTTGGGTAGAATGAAGAGAATAATATTTTACATATATGCCCTCGATTGAGCTTCTTGTTTAATTGAAGACGTACAAGTTCTCTAGTCAGACTAAGTCCTTGTTTGGTGGAGCGTTTTGGTCAAAACGCTGGTAAAAAACGATGTGTTTTTTTAAGAGTGTTTTAATGCATCGTTTTAAAATGCAACGTTTTAAAAATGTGAAGCGTTTTAAAACACTACAATTTGTAGTGTTTTAAAATAATGTCACATTTACAACTACTCTGTTTATGAAAAATAGCGTTTTGAAATAGTTTTCTAAACGTGTTTATAAAAATAAAGCTGCGTTTTGAAAATGCTGCACCAAACGAGGCCTAAATGGCGAACGAATTAGATTAAAGTTAAAGAAGTTTTAAAGTCCTATTTGTCTTAGTAGTTTTTTTTTTCAGTGGTTTTTCTCCTTCGTAATTCTCTCATTTTCTTTCGTCGATGCTTTTTTTCTTCTCTTTATCTCTCTTACTTATATTTTTATCTAATGATCTATATATATATATATATATATATATATATATATATATATATATATATATATATATATATATAAAAGCATGGTAGTCTATATAGGAAAAAATCCCGCCAAAACTTTGATTTTCAAAATAGAAACTCCTATTAACAAGAAACAATTAATGAATTCCTTGATTAAATAATTTAAAAACTCCTTAGAACTTCAACCATCAATTACCAATTTGCACAGTTTTTCAATTCTCGGTTGTGTCAAATATAAATGAATCAACACATTGTAAATGATGATTAATGAAAATGGATTAGTTCACAACATGAACCTATCATATATTGAAATATTATACTAAAAAAGTCATGTAAATCAAGAAATACCCAAAATTTGAGATGTAAAAAAACCATTGACAAATTCGAAGTAGTATGAAATAAAAATCACCAGAAAAAAATATCTTTCGAGAATATTAAATGATTAAACCATTTCGAAGATTTATCTAAAAGTAAATAACAAAAATCGATGTATAAAAAAGTATTAACAAATTCATAGTAGATCTGAACGTCAAAAATGTTTTTTTATACGAAATAATTAAACAAAATATTTTTATATGATTTCATTAGATCCGAATGAAAAATCATCGAAAATATATAATCAATACTTTTTCCTTAGAATAAAGTTGGATATTAGAGAAAGAGAGATGGATCGACTGAGAGGACGAGAGCTTACGGTGAGTGTTTGAGAGATCGTCAGTAAGAATAAGGGAGATTGCCAGTTGGAGTTTCCTATTTTCCTATCCTTCTTTCTTCATTTTTATTTGTGTAGTTAACGGGAGATTATTGAGATACCACGATAATAACATTTCGATTTTTTCATAATGTTATTATTTTTTGATATAATTCTTTATAATTAGATTCTCTTCATTTGTAGTATATTTTTTAAATTGTTTATTACTCCCCGTCCCAAAATTATCGTCTGGGTTGATTTGGCGTATGGTTTAAGAAAACACATTTGACTGAATTATTAATATTAGTTTGATGTATAGTTTACTTTAAAGCACATGTGTATGTGACTCGTAATTAAATTAAGATGAAAAATTAAGGGTGTAGTGGTAAAAGTGTTGTCTTAAAAAAAGTTTCACATAAGACAATTATTTTGAGACAGACAAAAAAAGAAAACAGGAAAATAATTTTGGGACGGAGGAAGTACTTTTCCTATGATGCAATTAATTACTATATGACTATTTATTCACCATGTTTTAATTTATAACAATGTTAGGTTTACAATTATTTCTAAAATTATTGCTACAATTAAAACTTAGTGAAGGATAAAATAGTTTTTATTTTCTAAAAAATTGACTTTATTTTCTTAGATCTTAAATATACAAGTCTCTAATTTTTAAATCAAAACAAAACTTCTTTTTTTTTTTTAATTAAAAGTAGTTACCTCCAACATTTTTTTTTTTAAAAAAATTGTTTTTTGTCTTTGTTTCACTTGAGTAAAAGTTAATTGAAAAAATTGTATTATCATGCGTGTAACGCACCGGTGTAAAACTAGTTACAAAATCATAACAACCAATTTTTAAGTCTTCAAATACTAAGAGCATCTCTAATGGTTTGGTGCAACAATTGCACCAAATCTTTAAACTTGTGTAATTTCTACACCAATTTCTTCCACATCTAAGAGTTTTATTTCAAATTTTACTCTAAAAATAATATTCCAAGTATATTTTTTATTATTCTATTATAAATGTATGTTTTATTTCATTTAATTTTTTGTAATGTATTTTTGAAAAATAAATATATTATTTATTGAATTAATATATTAAATTAAATATTATGCATTAAAAATAATAATCTAATGTATTAGTATAAATAGTAGTTATTGAATAATTTGTATTAGTATTAATATATTAAAATGAATGTTGTGTGAGTTTATTTTAATGTAATGTAATTTTTATTTTTTATTAATGTCTCTGCTTCAATATTTATAAAATTTATTAGAAATAATTGTAATATTATAAATAACTATTACTCCCTCCGTTTCGGATTAAGAGTCAATTTTTCAAAAATTAAGATATAAAATGTGATTTTATTACTAATGAACTACTAAAAGTACCATTTTCTTAAAAAAAAATGATTTTCAAACGGAAACTCTTTATCAAGAACGGAGAGAGTAACTAAGAATAAAAATAAAAATAATTAAATTAATTTTATGTAATATTTAAAACAAAACACTAAATTTGTTTTTAAACCAAAACGCAAAACTAACAATATTAATAAAAACTAAAATACAAAATTATTATTTAAACAAACAAAAAAAGAAAAGTATAAGAGGAGGGTGAAGATGAAGTATTAACGTGCATCTTCAAATTTGATGACCGAGAAGGCCATATTCAATTTGAAGCAACATTTATAGTTGCCTTTGGTGGAGGAAACAATGAATTTTCATTTTAAAATGAAGTAATAGAGCTGGTGTATGAGATTGTCTAACAATTTTGGAAATAACTTATCGAAATTAGTGATGATGAGATAAAAGATCTCAATTTCGTCAAAAAAGAAAAAAGAAAAAAAGAGAGATAAAAGGTCTCAATCAGGTCAATGTAGACGATATAAGCGCTGGTGGGAGTGTTGTCGTCTTTGTTACCCACCAAGTTGGCATCGGTGAATGCATGAAGAGCTAAGGAGGACTGGCGGTGAAGGAGATCCCAACATTAATGGTCCCGCATAGATAACAAAGAACTCACTTGGCCGCATTATAGTGCTTGGCTTATACGTGAACTGAAAGAGTTTGTTAACCACATAGGCGCAATGTTCTAAAAATCGTTAGGCGGACGCTAAGTGACACACTAGCGCCTAGCACCTAGGGAACTAGTCGGGGCGTAATCGGGGCCTAGACGGAGCCTAGAATTAAGACATAATTACCATTTTTTTTTATAATTTACATAAAAGATCAAACACAATTACTACAAATTTAATTTTTTTTATATTTGTCATTTTATCAAACACTTGTCTATATTTGTAAAATGAACAATAATATACAAACCTACCATTAATCTCAATTCCCAACAACTCAAAAGCAATAAACCAGCCATGTTTAGAACTAAAAACAAAAATAAAATTATTCCACATACCTACTGCCCCTACAACCCAAAGTCTAACCTATCCTCCTCAGTCCCACCTCATTCAAAATTCTGAGTCCTGAGACAGCTCCCTTCTTCTTCATCTTTTTTTCTTCTCTCTATCAGGCAGACATACAACCCCTTTTTCTTCCTTTTTTTTTCTTCTCCCTCTCTCTCTCCGGTAGACCGACTTTCCTCATTTTTTCATCCTCCAATCTTTTTCCTCCTAGATCTAACCATTTAATCTATCTCCTCTCCCAGCCCACCGAATATCCACAAAATCAAACCTCTTTTCTTTCTACCTCCCTCTCTTCCTCACCATACCACTCCCCCTTTCTTCTCCAATTCGCTCCCTTCCTTCTCCAGTCATCGCACGCCAAAAAATCAAAGCTACAAAAATAAATTAAGTTCGGCGGGCTTTGGCATAGGCCCCGACTTAGCTGATTAGGCGGCGACTAAGAAACTCGCGGTTGTGGAGAGGCGCCTAGGCAAAGCTAGGCAGGGAGTTTTAGAACACTGCATAGGCGACATCAGGACGAGTGAGAAACATATACTGAAGGCTCCCGATCATAACCCGAAACTCTATAGGGTCGGTGAGAGCAGTACTCATCAGAAGTGTTATAGTTGGTGAGGTTGCGAGGGGAATAGAAACCGGGTGGGGAAGTGTCATGCCTGTGCGAGCGAGGAGATCTGCAATATACCCATATTGGGAGAGCAGGAGACCACTTGGTCGCTGAACCACTTCAACACCAAGGAAATAGTGAAGATCACCAAGGTACTTAAGTGAGAAGGGATCATGGAGATGAAGGTCTGAATAGCAGCAGACATGTTCCCAGTGATGATAATGTCATCCACATAAACAAGGAGATATATGATGGTGCCCCTTTCATTAAGGATGAACAGTGAAGTGTTGGCCATAAAGTTGTTGAACCCGGAGGCAAGGAGAAACTAGCGTAGTTCATTGTACCATGCTCGGGGAGCTTGTTTGAGACCATAGATAGCCTTGTGAAGCCAACATATATGTTGGGGGTTGTCCTTGTCAATGAATCCCAGAGGTTGAGCCATATAATTTCACTAGATTTTCGAGAGTGAGTGTACAAAAGGCTTATCCAGGTGGGTGAGGAATACTGTATTAGGTATAAACACAGGTGAACTTTGTATTAATTATCTATCTCAATTAGAGAAATTGATAGCTCTTCGTGGATGTAGGCGGGTTTTGCCGAACTACGTAAATATTGTATTCTCTCTTGTTATATTTTTCTTTGGCTTTATTTAATTTTCCCAGTTACCATTTGGTTGCAGTGGAGGCAATCTCAAACAAATTTGTGTTACAAATTGTTTCCATTGCGCCACTTTTCCTAACAAGCCCTAGATTTAAGATCGAATCAAAGTAGACTCTATACACGTGCAAGTCCAACGACCCACATTCTTGTTCCACGTCACCCAAACTATTGAGTCCAAAGTCTCAATCCTCACTACACGTGAGGAGACGTGTTGAGACAGTAAACCCATACCCAATAAAGCATAGCTTGGCTCATTAAGAATTTGCCAAAATATACTTACCCCCAAAAGTATCCACCCAATCCCAAAGTGCACCCCAACCAAAGGTTTGTCCCATAGTGACATCCAATGTTACCTTTTGTTCTAGTTTGCACCCTAGCCTTGACATCCGTTAGAAAGATAACGAAAAGTTAACGAAAAGATAACGAAAGCTTACCTTTTAAACTTTATAATAGTAGAAATTATACGTCATAATTTTTTTAGTAGATAGCATAATTAACATAGAGTAATGCTAGGGCCACTCTAATAGCATTCAATTTTGGGTACCAAATGACGTGGCGGCTAACATGTCATAAGTGGGTCCATATTCTTTACTAACTTACTTACTAAACCTTAGTTAAATTAACCTAACTAAAACTAATCAAAATTAATCAATGAATAAAATAAAAGAAAGTAATTAAACTCTATCATTCCAAGTTCCAACCCTAAAACCAAGAAACAACACAACGACTCTTCTCCTCCAACGCCCGGCAACGCCCCAGCTCTGTCTCTCAAGTTTTCTATCTCCATCGCAGGTGACATTTACCTCGAAATCATGCCCAAACTTTTCCGACGAGATGAACGGTGACTCATCTTCTTCTCCGACGCCGGTAGCTACCATTGTCGACGACATCACATTCAATGAATCTTCAGGTATCTCTCTAAATTTGTATTATGTTGATATTTGATTTCTAATTTACCCTTGTACACACAGGAACACAAAGTCTCTCTCTAGTCTCCTAAAAACTCTTAATCCAATCATAAGAACATCACTAAATTCAAATTTGTTCAGAAGCCTAAGATGTTTGCTCTCTGTTTTTCTTACCAAGGTATAGTTGAATATGTTTGCTCTCCGTTTTTCTTACCAAGGTATAGATCTGCCAATGCCAATTCTAATTTTCTATTGTTTTATTTTATGTACAACCTAATTAGACTCATCAGCAATTATAGAATTTGATCATAACTGCTGCTTTATTTGTACTTCTTGCGCATTAGAATGAATCTGACATGTGTTGCTTGGTAGATCTACGAGCGGCTGCAAGTGTATCTTGGGGTCAGATAGGAACTTGAAGAAGGATTTTCATGGACCCTGCTGCAGTGTTCTAATGTTAGCCAAGATATAACTCTTGGTGCTGATCCACTAAAAGTTAAATGGAATTCGAAGTTGGCTATCGCTTTCTCAATTATGGATAAGTGCTTTGTGCCAATCATTGATGAAAGAAGTGGACTCAATGTTATTCAAAATGTTGTTTATAACTGCGGGTAAGCACTTCAGGAATGCGTTTTACTTGAAGCTTTTTCTATATGGTTGACTATCTAAGCTGAAATCATATAAATTGTTGTATGTATTATGATCTATGAATGGTTTAGTTACAACTTGGAATCTTTTTATTTGTTTATACTCTATCTGCCGTTGTTCACATAGGTATTTTTGATTCTGCTGCATAGCCTCTAGGAACCAATTTTGAGCTTGACTAGATTATTGAACGAGCTGAGTTTGAGCTTTATTTGAGCCCACCCCCCCCCCCACTTTTTTTACCAAATATCATGTAAAAGATACATGAGTTGTATATATTCAGTGACTACCGAGAGCTTATTTGATCCGAGCCGGTGGGCTGGTCTCATTTATCGCTTACACCTCGGGCCGCAATCATGTTTGAGCCCAATTAGAACCCACACGAACAAGTTGAGCTCAAGCTCAAGGTGTTTGGCTCTTAAACAACCCTAATTCTGCATAAGGAACTATGCAGAGCTGGTAGAAGTTACTATATAAAGCTTTTAACTTATGTTATTCTTTGGGTGCAGCCTGATTCCGTGGATGCAGTGGATGATAGGAAAACTGCATTGAATCTTGTGAGAAAGCGTAAGCATCTTCATTCATCAGGCTTGAGTGATGATAAAAATCGTTATGTGGTTGGTGAGAAAGCTCTTGAAAGTTTTCGTGTGCATGCTGATTATGCTGACAGAGAAAGGGAGCAGTCAACGTGTTTACCTTCTTGGTGGCTGTAGGCTGACGTTGTTTGGTTATAGCTAAGTTGTTCATGTCGATATATAGATCAATCGAAGAGTATGTTGTCTGTGTAACATTGTTTATGGTAGTCTTAATAGCTAATAGGCTAATAGCAGAGTTGTTATGAAGTGGACCGAGATTTTAACATAAGCTTGTAATATGTTGCAAGAAGATGGGCACGCGGTCTAGTTTCATCTTTTTTAAGTCGCACTGTATGAAGTTACTCAATACAAAAGGAATATAGAAGAAGCAAGTTTAATCCCAGAAATTCTTGTTATCTCCATTGCCCTTTTAGTTTCTTCTTTATCTCGTTATCATATTGTTTGTTATGTTAAACGTATCATAGCAACGACTCCGACCATTCCCCCCAAAGAGTTCATTTTTGAAAAGTTAAATAATTAAGGAATGTGGAGGGTAAATAAAAAAGGTTATAGATTGTAGGCAGAAGTTTTGAAATTGAACATCTCAAATTTGGATATAAAATTTACCACCCTAGTCTAATTTTTTTTAGCAAAATTGCAATTGTAGTCTCTAAAATGATTCCAATCGTACTAAAACCATGAGCAAGGCAAAACATAATTGGATAACAACCAAATACACTTGTACTATTAATTTTACAACTCAAATCTGTATTTCAAAGACTCAAATTCAATGCCAAATGCATTTCAAGTTCTAATGGCTAATGGTGCGTGTTCCTGATGATATAATATACAAATCCATATATGAGTACGTTTCACATATATGAATTAACCGAGTGACTAAACGAACAGTAGGGTTTAGAAGAACCAACACCCCTTCAATTGAGCTTTCATGTTCCTCAAATAGAAAATGTAAGAGGATAGTTCAGCTCCTGTTGTTTCACTAGATGACTTGAGAGATCAAAATGTTTTCTAAATCACAAATCTATGAACTTTGATCAAAATCTTTCACAAATTCTTAATTAACTGATCGTAGAAAAATAAGAAAGTCTAGCTCTGTTGTTTTTTAATTGCAAATAATAAACTCCAATCTCTCTCATGTGTAATACAAATAAAATGATAAACATCAACATGAATGCATTCAACTATAACTAGTCCAAAATTGCTAGTCCCTACATCTAGCTCACTCAATCTTCAACCTCAAATGTACCATCACTTTGCCAACTCTCATAGTTCTTTCAAAAAAAAAAACCTCATGTTAGAGTAGAAAACGCGTAACACATACAAGATTTATAACATTGTAAGAAATTAATTTATGACACCTGTTGAGGATGGTCTTTCAGTTGAGCAAAGTAATTCATTTGTTGAGTGAAACTGTAAGGAACTTGTCCTTTTGGATGGTCTAAGAAGGGTTGTGCGAAATTCTGGATCCTTTGAGTAATTTGAGGCTCCTGCATTACAATGTAGTGAATAAACTAAAAAGTTAAGATATATATATATATATATATACACTTGATATAACTTACTACATAGAACATATACTAAAAGAGAAAAGAAAAACAAACATTCAATGGGATGAGATCTAAAATTAAAGACAATACCCCCAAAAAGTACTTTCTTGAGTTGCAGTTACATCACCGGCTTCCTCTTTCCTAGGACTTGGATAGGTCTATACAAGGGTAAAGTTAGTACAACCTTATAACAATATTTTTATGTAAGTATAACTAGACAAACGTAAAAACATGTAAATTAAAGACGTTATAGAAAGGAATTTAAAATATGGAAAAGGCATTATTGATAGAAATCTAAATATGTAAATTAAAGACATTTTCGATGGGAATTTAAAATATGGAAAAGATATTATCGACAAAAATTAAAGTATGGAAAAGACATTATCGATGAGAATTTAAAATATGGAAATGACATTATTGACAAGAATTTAAAAATATGGAAAAGACATTATCTACAAAAATTTAAAATATGGACATTAAAGACATCATCAACAGGGAATTAAAGTATGAAGATTAACGACATTATCAATGGAAATTTATAATATGGAAAAGATATTATCGACATGAATTTAAATATGAAAATTAAAGACATCATCGACAGGAAATTATAGTATGAAAATTAAAGACATTATCGACGGAAATTTAAAATATGAAATTGAAAAGACATGTATGTATTGAAAAAACAAATGAATAGAAAAAACATATGTATTGAAAAAGCACATTGCATGTATATGGAAAGATAAACATATGACAAGTATGCATGGACATAAGCATGCATGACGAAACATGTACGAAAAGAATGTATGACAAAGCATAAGCTTAGGAAACATGTAAACATTTGTTATGGAAAACATGTAACCATATTGTAGTGCGCACAATTGCGCTGTGATGGTCATGCCTACTAGAATAGACTGTCTACGTATCCTTTTCAGGAATCAGATCAAACGTAGTTTGACTGTACCGAACAATGCTGCAATGATGATGGAAAAACATGTGATATGGAAACATGTAAACATTTAATATGAGAACATGTATTTGCGTATGGAAAGATATGTATATGAGAAATATGCACGTATGAGAGCATGTATGTATATGACAAAATATATATATGAAAAGTATGCGTGTATGAAAGCATGTATGTGTATGAAGAGTATGTATGTATGTGTATATTAAAGTATTATGTATGACAAAAATATGCATGCATATCATGTATGTGTTAAAAGTATGGACGTACGTATATTTAAAGTGTCATGTATGAACGTGTATCTCATCACTACTCTTGTTTGATGATTGTGCGGGGTAGGATGTTGTGTTGTTGGGTGAGGATCGTACGCAATTAACTTTGTTTATGGTCGTCTACTTCTGTTAAGTTGAAGTTTGTCTAGAGGGATCAACTTGTAAAAGGGTCATCCAAGGGGTTCATGTGCAAAAAGATGCAAACCTTAAGGAAGGAGAAGGAATTCCTTCTCCTTTTGGGCACACGACAACTAGGCTTTGGCCATTGTTGTTGCTTCAGTTTTTTTTTTTCATTCTTTCTCAAAATTCTTCTATTTTGGCTTATTTTTTGCCCAAATTATCTGTATTTGTTTGTATAATGACATATTCGTCAAGATCTGGCAAGGGAAAAGGTCATGCATCTTCTGAATCAGACAAAAATGTCCAAGATGAGAAGCCAATAAAGTGGAACAAAGTTTGGTATCATTTCACTACCGACGATTGGGAGTTCATAGAGATCCATGCTCCCACGTGTCAAATTTGACTCCTGGTAAGCATTTCTTTGATTTTGTTGGAAATCAAATACTTTGATTTTTGTATTTTAAATTTTGAATTTTGAAATTTAAAATTCATTGTATGATTTGTATCTTGTTGGATATCCTGCTATTATGTAATGGCAGGATGTATTGGTATATAAAGAAATGTGTGTAGAAGAAAATGTTAGTTGTGTATATTTTGATTATGTCAGATGTCAAATCTGACTGTGTATTTGTTTGGAAAAATGTTAATATATCAAAAGGGGTAATATGATTGTGTAAAAGGATGTGTAAAGGTATAAGACCTTTTGATTTAAAAACTTTCGGGATGACCCGGGATACAGTTTTAATGTCTAAAGTTAGACACAGTATATGTCACGTTTGACCTAATGGTAAAATGACTGAAAATAAATGTGTATTAGAAAAAATCGTTTCCGTTATGTATTTATTTGTTGGATGCTAAAAGTTGGGTTTTAAATGCCAAAAGAAAATATATTTTGAAAACTTTTTATTTATTATTATATGTGTTATCCGTATCATTATTTATGTAATGTACATATATTGAAAAATATTTTTAATCTTAGAAGAAAGATAGTATGTATGTATGTATGTATGTATGTATGTATGTATGTATATATATATATATATATATATATATATATATATATATATATATATATATATATATATATATATATATATATTGAAATCATGAGATTTTATTTTGTAGATAGAAAATAAAAGAAAAGATGTGTTTAAAATGTTTAATTAAAAAAATGTTAATTGTTTGTATGTTATAAAAATAACCTTTATGCAAGAAAGCATTGTGGTAAAAAGGATTTGTGATAGTTTATTAAATGTATTAGTCGTCAGAAGAAGAAAGAAATGTTGTATGTGTTTATGTAGTAAATGTTTTTGAGATTTTTAAATATAAATATATTATTTTATTTGTTCTCAGGTTAGAAGAGATCTGCTACGTAAACGTTGTACTGCAGAATTTCTGGAAGAGATTTGCTCCATTCTTGGGAGCGTTGGGGAACTTCTCTAGCTTCTTGAGTATTCATGAGGTGTTGCGAAAGTATTAGTGGGACACCACCCATACTTTTCATTTCACTTGGGTAGAGGCTACCATGACGCCATCTGATTTCGCTGCTATCACTAGTGTTTCTACTGGGCAAGGCATATGTCTGGCGCCTGATTTTGAGCTTAGACTCCGTAGCGACGAGGTTCACGACTTGTTGGGCTTTGACCCTGTGTACAAGAGTAGTGATGAGATAAGCGTTCCTAGCGTAAGGGATTGGCTCCGGGCGAATGCCCGTTATGTCAATGATGCCGATGATGTGGCTATGGAGCGGATCACCCGAACATTTCTGTTCTTCTTTTTAGGCTCTACTATGTTCGTAAATGCTTCTTACACTTTGTGTATCTCTTTGCTGAGTTGTCTTCGGGACTTGTATCAGGTCTCGAAGTATGATTGGAGACAGACAGGCCTGACTGAGTTATATTTTTGCATGGATCAGACTTGTCGTAATGAGATGACTAGCCTGACTGGTTTTGCTATCGCTTGGGAGGTAAATACCTTTAATGTATTTTTCTATGTATTGGTATTTGCATCTATATATTTTCAAGCATTTTGTTAAAAGAAATTTTGTTGGTAGGCATGGTTTTATTAAGGTTTTGGCCGAATGCCTTTCCGGCGCGAAGTGCTACCTTAGGCTCCTCCTTATCTTTTAGGTATAATGACTCAAATAGGATTCCTCTTCAACGGGAAACCCTTTTTGATGTGGGTGTTCTTCGAACTTTCTTGGATCGAGTCCACATGGAGTTAGTGAATTTTTATCCTTGGAGCGGGCTCACTAGTGTGTATCAGGCTACCGTGGAAGCTAGCTGATATCCCATTTTAATGCGATACGTGATTTGTGATTCCATGTATTTAGGCGATCAAGTGCATAGACATCATTTGTTTCTCCGATCACCACCAGTGGCACCTCCACCTCGTCCACCAGGGATGCTTACCCCAGAGAGCATGCCTCATCAGTATGAGTACATGGCGCGGTATATTGTTCCTATCAGTGCTTATCAATCCATGTCATATGATGACTTTGTTAGGAGGATATTGTATCATGTGCCCACTAGACGGGCTTCTGATGCGACCGGGCCTTCTTATTCTACAGCCACTTAACCGTTGGATTTCTATACTCCGCGTGCCATTTCGACAAGCGTAATTCATGTCCGTGGCGAATAGCCTGTCGAGGAAGCTCTATCAGACGAAGAGATGTATGCTCCTTACTGGCTCCCATAGGCTGTGCGCTCGGTATAAACTATGCTTTTTTATATTTGTATTCATCATTTGTATTTGTTTTGTATTTTATTTATATCTGAAAAGTATTTTGTTTCGCGCAGTTGCAGGTGAACGCGCAGTCATATCTTCAGTTGGTGATGTTGTGGTGGGAGATGTTAATGAGTTGGAAGGTTTGATTTGGATCAACGGGGTTTTGGACGGTGAGGGTTTGGTTGCCAAAAGCCATGAAGGCGGAGATTTGGGCGGTGACGACAAAGGGCGAAAGGGAGGTTTAGGAGTAAAGCTCTGATACAATGTAGAAACTTACAATAATTATGAATAACAAGATAAGTCTTTCATTGATCGAATCACCTATTTATAAGGAGATACAAATTATGGTTACACAAATAATAGAGTACAAGAAATCTATACAAGTTACGAGTTCTAGTAAAGTAAGAATTATACAAGAAAATGAACTATATACAGTAGTTATTACTAAATAATAATTACAATTATTTATTCTCTAATATCACATTCAATTAAAAAAGACATCTTCAAACTCCAATGCAATAAGTAATTTGATCTTATATGGTGTACATCTAACCACTAAAATAATATTAGATGAAAAATAAAAAATAAATAAAAGAAAAGGAACAACCAATAAAAAGAGTTGACTTGGGTGTATTCATATTCACAGCTGGAATGTGGAAAACGAACATACTTATAGAGAATGTGATAAAACCTTCCCTGTCTACTTATCCTGGTGAATGGAATATATTTTATATTTGGTAGAGGTTATTACCACTACCTTAATTAATTATCCACTACAAAATTTATTATAGTATTGAACTAAATTATAATAGGACAAAACTATCCTTACTTAGGTACCCATTAAAATGATATAGTTCAATTTCGAGTTTTTTTTTTTATTTCTCAACATAACAAATTAAAAAATTGCTATTATTATTATTTCCTTTTATATTTACCAAATGAGATTTTTTGGACTACAACTAATTATTTTTTTGGCGGAATTGATTTTCATAGATGACATATATATTTTCTAGTTAGATTAAAAATTTTATTCACCGGGTGGTTTGAAATCTTTTTTCCATAAGTGACTGTTGGATATGACACGTGTCAATTACAATCGTTGTCTTAATTTGTTTAAATTTTGATTGATGATGTGGCATGTTTCAAAAATCGCTCGTGTAAAAAAGATTCTTTACCCGGGCATCAAAATTTAATTCTTTTACTTATCCTTGTAAATTAATATATTTCATATTTTTCAAATAGAAACTTTGCATGTAGAAGAAAAGGTAATATCCCATCCATCCGGCTAAAGAGTAGGATCGAACGAGCTTTTTTAGAAATAAAATTAATTTTGTTTTTTGACCGAATTAATTATCTTAAATAGCGTACATATTTTTATTAATTTAAGTAAGATTCAAATTATTTGCTGAATTTCACAAATATTCCATCCGTTCCAAACAAAAAAGTTCACTCTTTTATTTCGGGAAGTTTTACTAAAAAAGTCTACACTAAAAAATTATGCTGAACGATTTTCATAACCTATCATCTTTACTCTCCACTTGTATCGTAAACATATTGATTGTGTTAAACTATTTTTTTAATGACAAAAAAATATGGTAAAACAGTCTTACGGTATTTTTTATAAGATAGATCATTTTTAACTGATAAATCATGTGTTGATAGGTTGAACTGTGAGAGAGTGAGACTATGTCTTACATGAGACATACTCTTTTATAATTATGACCAATCCCAACGAAATAAATATACTTTAAATATTCGACTTTTCAAACATAAACTTTTTGTGTGAAGCGAGTGGAGTATTAGTCTTTAAACTAAATATCTCAAAATCCAAAAAAAAATAGAATAATTTGAATGTAGTCAAAGAAGTGAAAAACTCTAATATTTTAAAGAGCTATGATATTACGAGCTAGAGCTTGTAATATTATTACAAGCTTTAGTATTAGTGTCGTTAAATCAAATCTCCTAAGATATTTACACCGTTAGATTAAATATGGTCTTTTTTAAGTAATGATATGAACATTCCAAATCATCATCAACTTAATCATCTAACGGCTCAAACAATAAAGCTCATAATTATATCACAAGCTCTAGCTCGTAATATCATTTGTTTATTTTTTTAAAAGCAGAAAATGTATTAAACCTATGCGTTGAATTGAAAGCCATTATTATAACTTTATGATTACTCCCTCCTTCCCTAAATTATCGTCCTCTTTTCCTTTTTCGTCCGTCTTAAAATAATTGTTTAGTTTGAAACTTAATTTTTTAGAATATCATTTTTACCACTTTACCCTTATTTTTTCAACTTACTTTAATTATGGGTCACATACACATGGGTTTTAAAGGAAACTACACATTAAATCAATATAAATTATTAAGTCAATTGTTTTTTCTTAAACTATGACGATAATTTAGGGACGGAGGGAGTATTTCTTTTCTATTTCTGATTTCATCAAATGCCCGGCCTATATAAAGATTGCAGAATGGTGATAGTAAGAGCATTGAAAATTTTCGCCATTAGTGATTAGCTAAGGAAAGAACAAGAAAGAGAGAAAGAGAGAGAGAGAGAAAGAAATGGCATCTTCTTCTTCTTCAAGAGTTGTTTTTCTAAGCATTTTTCTTTTGTTGGCCATTTCTTATCTGCACACCAATGAAGCCATTAGAGTTCAAGTCAACCAGCTTTCGACGTCTATCAGTGCCTATAATTTCGTACCAGAATCAAGTAATCTCTATCGTCTTAATTTTAAGCCATTTTTCTTATGTGAATTTTATTTTGAGTAATTTCATTTCTATTATTATGTACTCTCTCCATTCCGGGCAAAGAGTCCACTATTCCATTTTTGAATGTTTCACTTACGGAGTCCATTTTAAAAAATTAAGACATATAAACTAATGAGCTATTTACAGTGCTATTTTCTTTAAAAAATTAATTTTCAAATAAGGACTCTTAGTTCGAAACGGAGGAAATATGATGTAGTCTTGTACTCCACTCCACTTACTCTTTTAATCCCTCTTATCTCAACTTCAAATAAATCCAAACATTTCTCTTATAGAAAAATAATACTGCATATCATCTTTTAATTAAACTCGAGCTCGTAATATCATACAACATAAATAGGGTAATAACTTAATAAAGACTATCTTGCGTGTATTTTTTATAAGATGAATCTTTTTAACCCGACCCAACGTGTATTAGTGGGTGAAACTGTAAAAAATTGAGGATCCGTCTTACTAATGAGTAAGTATCTTGTGAGACCGTATTACGGATCTTTATTCGTAAGATGAAGCATCACTCTTTCACAACTCAATCCACCAACACATGATGACTAAGGGGTTAAGGGAATATATTTTACATAAAGTAGTCGTAAGACCAGGTTTTCTAAATTTTTGCACTTGTGAAATAGGATCCGTAAAACGATTTTACAAAAGATTTTCTCAAAATTTTTAACTTATGAATTAAGTCCCGTAAAACGGTCAAAACTATCTCCCAAGAGACTTTAATCCATAAATAAATAGTATATTTTTGGAGTAGTCCTCCATGGCAGGTGTAATTTTTAATTTTGACTAATTTGTTTCTGTCATGCATATTAGTAATTAGGGATAAGTGTACCATTAGTCCCTGAACTTTGGCCGAGCCCATCAACAGTCCCCCAACTTCAAAAACTTTCACTATTGACCAAAGTAGGTCTTTTTTGCTCATCAGAGGTCCCTAGTCCTAACGCCGTTTTTGTTTTTCCGTTAAGTGAGCATGTGCCACTCACATGCACAAAATAAGGGGGTCATGTATAAAATTATTAAAATAAGTGGGTAATGTGAAAATTTTAAATCCAAAAGAAAATTTTAAAAATAAACCTTTGGAAATCTTGCTTTTGATTGAGAGAATTGATCTTCTCAAAGCTTTAACCCAACCTTGAACTTTGCAATAAAGCTATATGCTTTAGTATCCACATCAGGGCCCGGACAGACCAACGGCGATGGCGAGTTGTTGTCACTTAATGGAGATTCAATCTCATCCAGTCGGGGAGACCCGGGGCATCGTGCTTAGAAGCCTAGCATAGTCACCATCCACCACGTATTTCGGATCGGGCATTACGAGCAGTGGAGGTGGCGGCGTGGTGGAATCCGTCGCAATGGAGACTCACCCCACTTAAACCGTCATCTATATTGTTGAGGTTATGGATTTTTGTTGGCATCGGAGGTTTGTGGGAGGTAACTGGTGCCTTCCGGGTTGTGGGTTTAGGTGCATTCGCCGACGTAGGAGGCGATGGCGGCGGCAGCGGAGGAGGAGGAGGTGTGCGAGTTGCAGCGGTAGTGGGGGTAATTTTATTTTGTTTGTCCTTTTTGGATGTAAACAAGTTGTGGAAGACAGACGGTGGTGGTGGTGGTGGTGGGGGCGGCGGTGGAGATGGTGGCGGTAGTTGTAATCGAAGAGGAGCTGCTTGAGGATGATGGAATGGAGAATCTAAATTGTCGACACTTCTTTGTCTTTGCCTCTTTTTCTTCTTCTTAATATAGAAAGTAGTCAAGAAATCTTTAGTTGCGTTTGCCACGCTTCTTTTCCTGTCATTTCTGTTGCTTCTTTGCTCCATTTCTTGAAACAACGCCAGAGCCGGTGGTGGTGGCGAATCTGCAATTTTCCAAAGGTTTATTTTTAAAATTTTCTTTTGGATTTAAAATTTGCAAACTACCCACTTATTTTGATGATTTTATACATGACCCCCTTATTTTTGTGCATGTGAGTGGCACATGTCCACTTAACGGAAAAACACAAACGGCGTTAGGGCTAGGGACCTCTGATGAGCAAAAAAGGCCTACTTTGGTCAATGGTGAAACTTTTTGAAGTTTGGGGACTGTTGATGGGCTCGGCCAAAGTTCAGGGACTAATGGTACACTTATCCCTAGTAATTAATTAGAACCATGAAATATGAATGACAGGTTGTGCCGAACCAGGATGCAAGTTATGTTGCAAATGCAAGTCGTTCAAGACATGGCCTCCATGCTACTATTGCTCTCACACTGGGACTTGTGAATGATCCATCATTGGCTTTCATGATTTAAATACTTGTATTTGCTATTTCCCTTTAAAATATTTTCAATGAAACATTTCTTCTCTTTTGATATACTCAGACTCAGATTATGTTATTTCTTGTTGACCCAAAAAAGAAAAAAAAAAGAGATTATGATATGGTTATCTTCAAGGAGAAAAAGTCAAATCAAATACTCTCACTGTATAAGTCAAATAGTCTATCATATTATTTTGGTATGTTTCACAATAAAAGTCATCTTTAAAAAATTATGTTTATAATTTTCATAATCATTTATCTTTATCATCTACTTATGTTGTAATTATATTAATTGTTCTTTAAATGTTTTTGTAATTACGACCAACTCTTAATATATCTCTTAATTATTTAACATTTGAAACGTAGACTGTAAAATTAAACCAAGAGGCAAATAGACTTTGCACACATGGATATGGTAAGTTGGTAACACAACCATTTCCCTAATTATTTATTATTTATTTTTGAAAGCATTTATTTAGCAACAAGGGTGAATATCATGTTGACACCAAAATCATTGTTTTTTTTTCTTCCTCACATCACCCGACCAATATGAATGTTTTTGTAGACAGACGAGTAAGGAAACAAAGAATTAAAATTGTAAGTGAAGATTGTTGAGAAACCAAACTGTCATCGGGTACAATCAAGCCCGACAAACTATTAATAAAGATTTTGGTGTCATACCTCTCACAATGAACTTGGTGGTGCATGTATGGTGATACGTGTTAAATGAGCAATGTATCTAGCTTCTTGGGTATGTGAATGATCCTTTCTTAAGTATATAATGGGATGGATTGACCATAGTTGGTGTGTGCAAAAAGATACCAAAGAGTGTCGGGAGGTGCAAGAGGGTATCGGTGAGTGTCGGAGATATGCGAAACAAAAAAAGAAAGCCAAGTGGATCGGATATAGTCAAAGGCCGGTTACATGTTAGGGTGTCAGGTTTAGGGGTGTAAGTGGTTCGGTTTGATTTGGTTTATGCCAAAACTACAAACCGAACCACCTCTTAGTGGTTCCAAAAATTTCAAACCGAACCGAACCACTCGGTTTGGTTTGGTTTGGTTCGGTTTTGTGGTTTATATAAATTATTTTTAATAAAAGTAACAAACATTGAAAATAACAATAAAAATAATATTTTAATTTGGAATTAATGTCAAAATTAGGAAATAAGCTACTAACAACAAATTATCATAAATAAAACAATACAAATTCTAAAATAAACACAAACAATGGAAAAAATAATAATTCTCGAACAATCAAGATTTTGTTTGGTTTAGTATCCATCTATATATATATATATATATATATATATATATATATATAAATAGTTAATATATGTAATATAATATATATTATATAATAAAAAATAAAAATATATAGCGTGGTTTGGTTCGGTTCGGTTCGGTTTGGTTTGGTTCGATACCAAAAACCGTGAACCGAATCGAACCGAACCGCGTGGTTTCCCAATTTTTGAAACCGAAACCGAACCGTCTTCGACCAAAACCGAACCAAACCGAGTGGTTTGGTTTGGTTCGGTTCGATTTTGTGGTTCGGTGGTTCCGATTTACACCCCTAGTCAGGTTAGCGTGTTAGGATAAGGCCAAAAAGGCTCAGGTGGGTGTCAAAGTCTATTTACGTGGAGAGAGCAATAGAGTGGTGAGAGTATATAATTTCACTAGATTTTCTAGAGTGAGTGTACAAAGGGCTTATCCGGGTGGGTGAGGAATGTCGTATTAGGTATAAACACATGTGAACTTTGTATTAAGTATCTATCTCAATTAGAGAAATTGATAGCTCTTCGTGGATGTAGGCGTGTTTTGCCGAACTACGTAAATATCGTATTCTCTCTTGTTATATTTTTCTTTGACTTTATTTAATTTTCACAATTACCATTTGGTTGCAGTGGAGGCGATCTCAAACAAATTTGTGTTGCAAATTGTTTCCATTGCGCCACTTTTCCTAACAAGCCCTAGATTTAAGATCGAATCAAAGTAGACTCTCTACACGTGTAAGTCCAACGACCCACATTCTTGTTCCACGTCACCCAAACTATTGAGTCCAAAGTCTCAATCCTCACTACACATGAGGAGACATGTTGAGACAGTAAACCCATACCCAAACCTATACCCGATAAAGCATAGCTTGGCTCATTAAGAATTTGCCAAAATATACTTACCCCCAAAAGTATCCACCCAATCCCAAAGTGCACCCCAACCAAAGGTTTGTCCCATTGTGACATCCAATGTTACCTTTTGTTCCAGTTTGCACCCTAGCCTTGACATCCGTTAGAAAGATAACGAAAAGTTAACGAAGAGATAACGAAAGCTTACCTTTTAAACTTTATAATAGTAGAAATTATACCTCATAATTTTTTTTAGTAGATAGCATAATTAACATAGATTAATGCTAGGACCACTCTAATAGCACTCAATTTTGAGTACCAAATGATGTGGGTCCCTATTCTTTACTAACTTACTTACTAAACCTTAGTTAAATTAACCTAACTAAAACTAATCATAATTAATCAATGAATAAAATAAAAGAAAGTAATTAAACTCTGTCCTTCCAAGTTCCAACTCTAAAACCAAGAAACAACACCACGGTTCTTCTCCTCCAACGCCCTAAGCGCCCAGCTCTCTCTCAAGTTTTCTATCTCCATCACAGGTGACATTTACTCTGAAATCATGCCCAAACTTTTCCGACGAGATGAACGGTGACTCATCTTCTTCTCCGACGCCGGTAGCTACCATTGTCGACGACATCACATTCAATGAATCTTTAGGTCTCTCTCTGAATTTGTATTCTATTGATATTCGATTTCTAATTTACCCTTGTACACACATGCACACAAAGTCTCTCTCTAGTCTCCTAAAAACTTTTAATGCAATCATAAGAACATCGCTAAATTCAAATTTGTTCAGAAGCCTAAGATGTTTGCTCTCCATTTTTCTTACCAAGGTATAGTTGAATATGTTTGCTCTCCGTTTTTCTTACCAAGGTATAGATCTGCCAATGCCAATTCTAATTTTCTAATGTTTTATGTACAACCTAATTAGACTCATCAGCAATTATAGAATTTGATCATAATCGCCGCTTTGCTTTATTTGTACTTCTTGAGCATTGAATGAATTCAATACGTGTTGCTTGGTAGATCTACGAGCGGCTGCAAGTGTATCTTGGGGTCAGACGGGAACTTGAAGAAGGATTTTCATGGACCCTGCTGCAGTGTTCTAATGTTAGCCAAGATATAACTCTTGGTGCTGATCCACTGAAAGTTGAATGGAATTCGAAATTGGCTGTCGCTTTCTCTATTATGGATGAGTGCTTTGTGCCTATCATTGATGAGAGAAGTGGAATCAATGTTATTCAAAATGTTGTTTATAACTGCGGGTAAGCACTTCAGGAATGCGTTTTACTTGAAGCTTTTTCTACATGGTTGACTATCTAAGCTGAAATCATATAAATTGTTGTATGTATGTATGTTAGTTTGAATTGAGTTTTAGACTTTTGGGGGATGATAATCCTAGTTTTTTGTTTATATTATGATCTATGAATGGTTTAGTTACAACTTGGAATCTTTTTGTTTGTTTATACTCTATCTGCCGTTGTTCACATAGGTATTTCTGATTCTGTTGCATAGGCTCTAGGAACCAATTTTGAGCTTGACTAGATTATTGAACGAGTGAGTTTGAGCTTTATTTGAGCCCCCTTTTTACCAAATATCATGTAAAAGATACATGAGTTGTATATATTCAGAGTGACTACCGAGCTTATTTGATCCGAGCCGGTGGAGCTGGTCTCATTCTATGTTTACACCTCAGGCCTGCAATCATGTTTGAGCCCAATTAGAACCCACACGAACAAGTTGAGCTCAAGCAGGTTTGGCTCTTAAACAATCCTAATTCTGCATAAGGAACTATACAGAGCTGGTAGAAGTTACTATATAAAGCTTTTAACTTATGTTATTCTTTGGGTGCAGCCTGATTCCGTGGAGGCAGTGGATGATAGGAAAACTGCATTGAATCTTGTGAGGAAGCGTAAGCATCTTCATTCATCAGGCTTGAGTGATGATAAAAATCGTTATGTGGTTGGTGAGAAAGCTCTTGAAAGTTGTCGTGTGCATGCTTGATTATGCTTGACAAAGAGAGGAGCGATCCAACGTGTTTACCTTCTTGGTGTCAGGCGGCGTTGTTTGGTTATAGCTAAGTTTTTCATGTCGATATCTAGATCAATCGAAGAGTATGTTGTCTGTGTAACATTGTTTCTGGTAGTCTTAATAGCTAATTGGCTAATATCAGAGTTGTTATGAAGTGGACTGAGATTTTAGCATAAGCTTGTAATCTGTTGCAAGGAGATGGACATGTGGTCTAGTTTCATCTTTTTTAAGTCGCACTGTATGAAGTTACACAATACAAAAGGAATATAGAAGAATCAAGTTTAATCCCATAAATTCTTGTTATCTCCATTGCCCTTTCAGTTTCTTCTTTATCTCGTTTTCATATTGTTAGTTATGTTAAACGTATCATAGCAACGACTCCGACCATTCCCCCCAACGAGTTTATTTTTGAAAAGTTAAATAATTAAGGAATATGGAGGGTAAATAAAAAGGTTACAGATTGTAGGTAAGTTTTGAAATTGAACATCTCAAATTGGGATATAAAATTTACCACCCTAGTCTAATTTTTTTTTTTATAGCAAAATTGCAATTGTAGTCTCTCAAATGATTCCAATCGTACTAAAACCAGGAGCAAGGCAAAACATAATTGGATAACAACCAAATACACTCGTACTGTTAATTTTACAACTCAAATATGTATTTCAAAGACTCAAATTCAATGCCAAATGCATTTCAAGTTCTGATGGCTAATGGTGCATGTTCCTGATGATATAATATACAAATCCATATATGATGAGTACGTTTCACATATATGAATTAACCGAGTGACTAAACGAACAGTAGGGTTTAGAAGAACCAACACCCCCTCAATTGAGCTTTCATGTTCCTCAAATAGAAAATGTAAGAGGATAGTTCTGCTCCTGTTGTTTCACTAGATGACTTGAGACATCAAACTGTTTTCTAAATCACAAATCTATGAACTTTGATCAAAATCTTTCACAAATTCTCAATTAACTGACGATAGAAAAATAAGAAAGTCTAACTCTATTGTTTTTAATTGCAAATAATAAACTCCAATCTCTCTCATGTGTAATACAAATAAAATGATAAACATCAACATGAATGCATTCAACTATAACTAGTCCAAAATCGCAGCCATACGACTAATCTGCGTAAAACGATACAATACCAAAACAACTATAACTAGTCCAAAATCGCTAGTCCCTACATCTAGCTCACTCAATCTTCAGCCTCAGATGTACCATCCCTTTGCCAACTCTCATAGTTCTGTCAAAAAAAAAAAAACTTATGTTAGAGTAGAAAACATGTAACACATACAAGATTTATAACATTGTAAGAAATTAATTTAAGACACCTATTGAGGATGGTCTTTCAGTTGAGCAAAGTAATTCATTTGTTGAGTGAAACTGTAAGGAACTTGTCCTCTTGGATGGTCTAAGAAGGGTTGTGCGAAATTCGGATCCTTTTGAGTAATTTGAGGCTCTGCATTACAATATAGTAAATAAACTAAAAGTTAAGATATATATATATATATACTTGATATGACTTACTACATAGAACATATACTAAAAGAGAAAAGAAAAACAAACATTCAATGGGATGAGATCTAAAATTAAAGACAATACCCCCAAAGTACTTTCTTGAGTTGTTACGTTACATCACGGCTTCCTCTTTCCTAGGACTTGGATAGGTCTATACAAGGGTAAAGTTAGTACAACCTTATAACAATATTTTTATGTAAGCATAACAAGACAAACGTAAAAACATATACTGATTCGGTCTCAACCGAATCAACTTCCAATGCTCCTTCTTTCGATGAACACTGCACCAAAATAAAATTACAATTAATGTTGAGAAAAATAAAATTAATATAGCATTACTAAACACAAAAAGTAGTACAATTTCTTTTACATACCTTATTTCTTTTTTTTTTTGTATTCGCTTCTTTCTCCTTGGAGTCTATCCTTTTTTTTTCTTTTTCCTTGCTTTCTCAACTTCCTTTTCAACCGTAGATTGCATCCTTTTAACCAGGGGGCGCCCTTTTGAACGTATGGCCAATGGAGAAAGAATTTTTTTGCTCTCATTTGATTTCCATTTACCCATCTTTTTGGATTGTTTGGGTCATTCTTAGGAAGATCCTCGCTTTAGATAACTTTTCCTTTAGAGTCGCTATTTCGGCGTTCACCAAATTGCACTTGTATTCAAACTCAAATGCTAAGTCCGCAACTTCAAAAAAGCTTTGCACATCTTATCGTATCGACGTCCTTCTTCGGATGAACTCCATTCACTATAATTTACTCTAACCATGGTATGTCGTCTCTGCACATCCTTCCTCCATCTTCGTAAAATGTATTTAGTTGGAATGGAGTAAATGTTTTCCTTGATAAGCACCGCAATAGCATGCCTACACATATGTCTAAGCAATCAAGGGGAGCTGGTATCTCTTCCTTGTTCACCTTGGTTAAAGCCTTCTTTGTTAAACTATGGTGGCGGTTTCGAAGCGGTCAAAAATCTTTCGTCTGATTTTCTTTGGGCTAGATATTGTTCTCATGGGACTTCCTCTTCCAGTCGTAGTTCTCACATATGGCAACGGCTTCAACGGATTAAACATGTGGCTGATCCTTGCATTGGTTGGATCATTGGTACCGGGTTAGTTTCTATTTGGCATGATCATTGGCTTCTTGAACAGAATCTTTCCAAACCCCAGGATTGTTCTATCGATTTAGTTAAGGATCTTTTCGATGCTAGTGGAAATTTACTTCCTATAGCCCGCTCCATTCTTCCAAATTCTGCTCTTCAGGCTATCACAAACCAGTCCATTTCTATTTCGGACCAGCCTAATCTTCCTTACTGGACCTGTACATCCTCGGGTAAGTTCTCTCTCAGTTCGGCAAAGGATCTTATCTCTCCATCCAGAGTTTCCCTTATGACTTCCAAATTTGTTTGGCACAAGTTCCTCCCAGCTCGGATAAGTATATTCTTATGGCGATTATTCATGGGTCGATTGCCTATTGATGAAGGTGTGGGTCCCAACGGGCACAATAATAAGCTAGAAGGGGGGGGGGTTGAATAGCTTATTAAACACTTAAAAACTTTTTAGTAAGTTCTTTGAAAGGTACTTTCAATCTATTGAAAACATTGAAGTAGCGGAAGTCTTTCAATAAAGCTCAGTTTCAAGTCTGGCCGATAAGGACTACTCTAGAGACCTTAACAAAGTTACTTAAGTTTACCGTAGAAGGGTGAGGTAAATTCAATGATAAGTAGTTTAATAAATAATCAAACATTAAAGGAATTAACACAAGTATTTTGGGATGGTTCACAATATAAAGAGTGCTACGTCCACCACCAAGGCAGTCAACCTTGGATTTAAATAGTGCACTATGTTTTCCACTAGATCTATTACAAAGAATAGTCCCAATGGATCGTGTAAAAAATATTGACTTGTGTTTGGGGTCAAGGAATTAAATATCTGTGTAGACAGGATATTTAATTCGTGTAGAAGAATAGCTGTTGAATGAAAACAACAAGAAGTAAAGCAATAAGTGTTGATGCACAGCTTCTGGTTGTTGACGAGGACTTCTGGATCTGTTGAGGATCTCTTAAATGCACTGAATAATAAGACTTAGAGTTGTTGAATATTTTCAGAGCAATTAGTCAAGTGTCAAAAGTTATTTCTTCAGTCTTTAATGGCAGCATTTATAGCAGGTGCATTCTGGAGATCCGTTGGAGAAGACGAAGACTTAACAGCTCTATTAGGTTGAATGCATTAAATGCACGGGGCTGCCAATCAAGGAATTCATCTTCACAGATATCGAGCAAGGAATGAGTACACAGATCTTCTGAAAGTTGGGCAATCTGGATGTCAGATCTGAGAGAGTTGTTGCAGCATGCAGTGGTGACACCGCTTTCCGCTCTCGCTTCACTGCTTAGGCTGTGAAAAGTCTTCCCCGCTCGCTCTAAAGCTGCTTTTGGCGGGTTTGAGATGTCAAGGAATGTATCAATTTAAATTCAAACTGATAAGGATAAATTTAAATTGATCCATCATGAATTGCTTGACTGGACACGTCATGATCTTGACCGAGTGTAGACAAGGTCCGCTCAAGCCAGTATGTTGTGCAGAAGAAAGTCTTCCTGTGAAGCTTGAAGAGGTCTTCCGCCGAACCTCGTTAATGTCCTATAAACGCTATACTTGGCAAACGTTCTATACACGTTGCCACGCTAATCGATACGCCACCCAATTAGCCATCGATGTATAAAACTTAGTGTAATGTATGAGCAGATATAAATCTAAATACAATAAGTATCAACAATCTCCTCCTATTTATATCTGGTCATCATTACTACAAATGAGAGCTATAGCCGACTATGTGATAGATAATAGCATGTCTAAGAGATTTATCCATTTGAAAATGGAAGACATGCCTCTATCAAACAGTAGAGCATCTCAAGTGTAAAGACTATTCTATGTGCACAAAAAGATAAGGAAATCATAGAACAATACACAGATTAGTAGCAATTAGTTTAAATAAATTTAAACGGAGTGTTTATATTCTAAGCAGATATAGAAGATGGAATAATAAGAACTTAAACACAAGACATTTTTTGAAAGTCAGATAATCTTCTGTATTATAAACAAGATGTTTAATGTTTATAGAGTTTTTCAAAAGATAGGATAAATACAAAGGTTTAAGGGAAAAAATAGATACACATTTTACCACGGTTGTTTCTTTTTTCCTTTGTCTGCAGCATCTTTCTACCTACACTGTCTCTCTAGCTCTTCCATTCTTCGTACGTACTCGCCATTGGCATCCGTGGGAGGTCCGTGGAACGAGAGCGTAGTCGAGTTCTTCACGAAGACGCATCGTTCTCTTCCATCGATTCGTTGATAGATCTCATTTGCTTCTCCTCCGTGATGGCCAAATCACGATCAATGATGAGCATTCATGATATTGTGAGCGCAGTCACGAGCCAAGTTGTTGAGCTCTAGGACAGAGGGCGGCCATTGCCGAGATGCAAGGTGTGATGGCATGGAACAACTCGTAGAAGAGGGATGAGCAGTCTCCACACATTCGTCGACAGAAGCTCGCATTGATCTTGAAGACTGTGAACTCATGTCTCATCTGTCCAAAACGGGTCCATACATCTTCTTGAAATCGCCGTCAAGAAGTGAGCAGTAGTTAGGTCGCTATGCTGCTAGTGTTTGCAAATGGCGCCCAAATTGACACAAACTTCAACATTGGCCTATTTGAGGAGGAAGATGGTTCTCGGCCAATGTGAATATGAGAGCGGTCCACCCCTGGCAGAGAAAGTGGCTTCAGAGACACTAGCCGAAGGGCCGTTGGAGAGGCTGAGTGATGGAGTCGGAAGAAGAAGAGTCTTAGTTTGGAATGGTGTTGGTGGAAGAGGAGATGGTTTGTGGTGTGAGGAGAGGGTTGGTGGAGAGTCTATCTCAATATCGCATCAATTTTCACCGACAATTGAGTGTTCTGTAAAGGGTCGGTGGAGAACCGCAGAGGGGCGGGATAGAAGAGTCTTTTGGTTTATGCGAAGGTTAGTTGAGATTGTGGTTGGTTCGGGGAGAATAGATCTCAGCACGATGGCAGCTCAAAGAGGAACTTGGCACGATGCAGTCTATTGGCTTGGTAGGAGGTAGTTGGGTTGGTTGGCATGGTGTTGATGAAGTGGTTTGGGTAGGTTGAGGTGTGATAGGGGTAGATGGGTTAGAGAGTAGTTGAATGGTGAAGGAGGAGGAGGAGATGGAGTTCGGTAGGCTCCTCCTGCCTATGAGTCTCCTCCCGAGGGATAGACTCCTCAGAGGGTGAATTCTCCGAGTAGATGACTCAAGAGAATAGGTTGGTTTGGTGCGGCGGTAGATGGTTGGTTAAATCTGGTGTGGTTTGGGCGTCGGTAGAGGTTGTGTGGCGGTAGAGGGTTGGTCGGCGTAGAGGATTCTGGTGCCTACAGACCTTTTTTCTTCCTTAGCAACCCGAACTTGAGGTTGCCGCTCATCTAGTAGAGGCTGAGGGTCCGCAGTGGCTGGTCCTCAAAGGTTTTACGTGGTCTCCTACGCTTTTGGTTTAGGAGAGGGTGCAGGAAGTGAGGGTGGTCGCTTGGTTTGTGTAGCCAAGGTCAGAAGAAGAGGTTGGTTGAGCTGAGAGGATGGTTGGGTCGTGAAGATTGGGGAGCATTTTACCGCGCCTGCCAGCCTTGTCCTTTGGCCTTCTTTCATCTCCTTCCTTATCCATTTTGCCTGCTCCTCGGAGGCTACTACTTCTTCCGCCTGGCCTTTGCCTCTTGGCTTTCTCGGTCAGCTTAAAGAGTTTGGGGTCTCCTGTAAGAGCAAGCCTCACGCCCGCATCTTTGGCTTTTTGGTGAAGAGATTGGGCAACTTGTTCGCTGAGTTTAAGCAGCCTTTTTGAGAGTTTGGCTAGCCGCTGGCATATGCTTCTACATTGAAGCCGAGTGACGATTTATGATCGATACGGCTTAGCAACCTTTGTCAATGGAGACGGGGCGAAGACCTCAGCCTCGCTTGTTCTCGTATTCTTTGTACTTGTTGAAGAGCGAAGCGGTCACCGCTTGTCATGGCCACCACTA
>CM028384.1:22255794-22361365 GCA_013146195.2 Codonopsis lanceolata | reverse complement strand
TTGAAGACTTAAAAGGGACTGTGTTGTTATGATTTTGTAATGATTAGATAAAAATATAAGTAAGAGAGAAATGAAGAGAGAAAAAAAATAGCATCAACAAAAGAAAAAGTGAGAATTACGAAGGAGATAAACCACGGGAAAAAAAACTATGAAGACAAATAGAACTTCAAACTTCTTAAACTTTAATCTATTTCGTTCGCCATTTAGGCTAGAGAACTCGTGTGTCTTCAATTAAACTCGGTCGAGGGCATATATGTAAATACTACTCACTTCGTTCTGCCAAAAGCGTCTAAGTTTAAAGGGTCAAATAATTAACAGATATATTAATGTTATTGGAGTTTATTATAATTATAAAAATATTTAAACACAGCCAACATGATTACAAGATAAGTGGAGGGTAAAGATGAAAGATTATAAAAATTGCAAATATAATTTTTTTAAAAATTACTATTTATATGAAATATCTCAAAATAGTAAGGTGATCTATTTGCTTGGAATGGAGGAGTGTAATGCATGCATCTTACGTAATTTGGACGGGGATATTAACTTAAACTAGTTTTTGTAAATGCGTTAAGCGTAAAGACATACATATTTTTAAATTAAACTATATATAAACAAAATGAATAAAAAAACAAAATTAGAAGATGAACAAATATCTTGAAATGAAAATCGATCAACATGCATTATGAAATGAAAATCGAATTATTTTGAATTTTTACAGATCAAAATTGTTTCAAATCTTTCGTGATTTTTCAAGTTTGTTTTAATGTTTGCAATGTCTTGTTGCACCTTATGTATCAATGTTCTTGATATAATGAAAAATAATTAAAATAATATCATGTACTTTGGTACTTGTGAATAATTGTATATCATTTGACATATACATTTACTAAATAATAGGGGTGAGCAAACTCGCCCATCAGCCCATAAGGCCCGCACGGCCCACAATGCCCATGCCCATAATGCTCATGCCCGTAAAGTGTCCATCAGTTCTGGGCTTTAAAGTGAGGAATGCCAATGGGCTCGGGCAAGATTGGGCTCTTATTTTTTTTAATGCCCGTTGTGCCCAGTTCGACCCATCTATTTACAATACTTATTTTTTTAATAATTATATATAATATATAAATATAATACTACTACTTGTGTCTACTTTACTTAACTTAACTATTTACTTAAAGAAATAAAAAGTTAAAAATTTTAGTTCACTTCACAGTACTTCATTAGTTAATTAGTTAAAAAGTTTAAGACCCTACTACTTTAATATATATATATATATATATATATATATATATATATATATATATATAGTAGACAAAGTTGCACTAGCATTCACTAGTTCACTAATCAATTTTGTCTGAGTACTTCGGTGTACAATGTTATTGTTCATCAATTCTTTAGTTCTTTCCTTTTCTCCAAACCTCCAAGGGAAGACGACACAAGGTTTGATAGGTATAAAAATATCGAAACATATAATTTCAATCCATAAGCCCATCAAAGCCCATGCCCATGTAATGCCCATGAAAGCCCATCAATTTTATGCCCGCATGAAGCCCACTATACTGGGCATTGAAAACTGAAGCCCATGGCTAGATGGGCGCATACTGGGCTATGTCAAATCTCGTGTGTTTAGAGCCCATGCACACCCCTACTAAATATGTGCCTTTAAGGGGTGGGCTGTGCGATGGTTTCACAAAGGCATGAGGCCACATGAGGTGTGGTCTCGATTCGATCCTTCACATGCCCCCTTAGGAAGAAAAAAAAAATCTACTAAATAACCAATAAAAGATGTTATTCAATATTACGATGTATGAATATCGTAATAGGATAATTATCTCTTATTTCGCATGTTTAATTTATTAACAAACATGATTTTTATATTATAGTATTATGCAACTATTTTAAGAATTATTTGTCATTTATGTGTATCTATACACACACACACACGAATATGTAATAAGTAATTTTCCAAAAATATGAACTAAATTTACATCATTTGTTTTGGACGTATTTGAACAAAAAAATGAAAATTTGATAAACAAATATGATTAATTAACCTTACCACTATAAACTATTTTTTTTATTTTTACCAAAAATGGTACTAAAATTTGCACCATTTGTGTTTTAAGTACTTCAACCAAAAAATGAAAATTTATAAACAAATATGATGAATTAATTTTACTACCATAAGACGGACAACACATTCATGAATATTTTCATTAATTGTTCTAGTGCCCTCCAATTTTCAAATCGTGCGCCAGTGACCTCCCTCTTTTCAAACTTTACAGTCAAAGTGCCCTTGTGTCCAGAATATTCATATTAGTCCAAAACCAACTTAAACTTTAATTAACTTCATTTTAATGCAAAATGCTACTTTATGATTAAAAGTGACACATTTAACGACAAAAGTGATACAAGAAAAAGTAATCATTTTTATTAAAAATACAAAGTGACACTAGTTCTAGGAATAAAAGTGACACTTTTAATGTTTAAAAATTAACATATTTAATGCTAAAAAGTGATATTTATAAGGCCAGCGATGAAGATTTTTATTAATAATGCAAGGTGACACTTTTTGGGTCAAAAGGGACACATTTAATGCTAAAAAAGTGACACTTCTAATGCTATAAATTATAATGTGTCCAGTTTAATACTAAAAATGAGGATTTTCATTTATAATACAAAATGGTCATTTCAAAGTAAAAGTGACACATATAAGATCAAAAAGGACACTTTTTAAAATAAAATATTGATAATTTTCATTAAAAATACAAAGAATACTTTGAGGGCAAAAATGACACATTTTACCTTAAAAAGTGACTTTAATATTAAAAAATGACACTTCATTTATTAATGTGAGGAGTAACGCTATAATTTCCAAAAGATGAGGGGTTGCATTGAGAGTATTACATGCTAAATTAAACATATACTCCCTCCGTTCCAAATAAAAAGTCTATCATTCTATTTTAGGATATTTATTTAAAGAGTCTACTTTCAAAAATTAAGGCATAAAAGTATCATTTTATTACTCATGAACTACTAAAAATATTAATTTTTTTAAAAAAAATTAACGTTCAAACGAAGACCTTTTGCCTGATCAAACGGAGGGAGTACTAATTAAATTAAACATAGGGAGTATTACATGCTAAATTAAACATAAACATTGATTATTATTTGATAGAAAACCACTCACACCCATAGTAACCGTTTGCTAATTATATTCCATAGTTGTATCCATTAATTAGATAGAAAGAAATGCGACAAGCATTAGCGCCAGTCTTGCCCACAATAATCCATTACAATTTGCATGCCACTTTATTTTATATTTAGATTAAATAGCAATTTGGTCCTTAAACTTACTTTAATTTTGTATAAATAATTCAACTTTTTCACAATGATTAAATTAGATCAAGTGTTTGCTTTAGTTTTCTTTTTTTTATTTTAGTATACTCATGTCTGAAAACCCAAAACTATTAAGGTATTCCCAAGTTGAAGGTGTAGAACTAAAGAAAGTTTTTGAACATATCCTCAGTTCCGAAAGTGCAAGACTAATCTCCTACTCCACAAATAAGTAAATTAATGATCATCCATCCATATGTAATTGTTTTTTCTCTAGTAAATTAAAGATAATAGCCCTCAACTATAGGTTAATTATAAATTGTTTTTGTCAACTACTAGTTTGAAGCAATGTGTCTCCCTTAACTATCATGTTTTTTAATGGTAATTTTGTTTAGGCACGACGGTTTGAGTTAGAGAAAAATATCCACTTGAGACTCACGTGACCACCTTTTATGTTTACTCTATTTAAGTATTAATTTAACCATAATGATCTTTTCGTAAGGTTCTAAAGATCGTTAGGCGCCGCTAAGCGGCACACTAGCGCCTAGCGACTAGAGGACTAGGCGGGGTCTAAAATTAAAACATAATTACCATTTTTTTGATAATTTACATAAAAGATCAAACACATTGTCTACAATTTTTTTTTTTTATGTTTGTTATTTTATCAAACACTTGTATATATTTATAAAATGAACAAAAATATACAAACCTACCATTAATCTCAATTCTCAACAACCTCAAAGCAACAAACCAACTAAGTTTAGAACTAAAAACAAAAAACAAAAAATATTACTCCACCTACCTACTACCCTACTACAACTCATAGTCTAACATATCCCGCTTAATCTCTTCTCATTCTAAATTACGAGTCTCGAGATAGCCCTCTTCTTCTTCTTCTTCTTTTTCTTCTTCTTTTTTTCTATCTATCGGCGGGCCAGGCAATCTTTTTTCTTACTTTCCTTTTTTTTCTTCTCTCTTTCTCTCCGACAGACCGACTCTCCTCATTTTTTCATCCTCCAATCTCTTTCCTCCTAGATCTAACCTTTTAATCTATCCCCTCTCTCATCCCAGAATATCCACAAAATCAAATTTATTTTCTTTCTACCTCTCTCTCTGCCTCACCATTACCACTCCCCCTTACTTCTCCAGTTCGACCCCCCTTCCTTCTCCGGTCACCGTATGCCACAAAATCAAAGCTACAAAAATAAATTAAGGTTGGCGAGGTTTGGCAGGTCTTGACTTGGTCAATTAGGCGACTAAGAAAGTCGCGGCGGTAGGGATGGGCTAGGCTAAGCCTAGACGGGGCCTGGCGAGTTAGGCGGGGAGTTTTAGAACACTGTTTTTTGGTGTCGATAGAGCTATTTGTAATTTACTCATATAGATATATTATGTACTTATGGTAAAGTGTAAGATAGTCAATTAAAATAATAACAAAAATGAAAGATAAAAACTTTATTAAAATGATTTATTGATATTTTTCGTAAGACAATTCTTTTTTATTTGACTCACCTTATGTTAGTGGATTTAGGTGAGAGAGTGAGACTTTGTTTTACAAAATAAGATAAGTAAGATCGTCTTACTTGAGACTTATTTAAAATATAATATTCCCTCCGTTTTCCAAATATTGTCTACTTTGGTCCGGAACACCGTTTAACAAAAAGTAATTGACTGTATTATAAATATTAGTGAAATATGTGGTTTTCTTTAATATCTTTGAGTATGTGGCCATAATTAAAGTAGGTAGAAAAAATAAGGGTAAAGTGATAAAATTAGTTTCTTAAAAGAAAATTTTGAAATAGGACAATTATTTAAAAACGGAAGAAAAAAGAAAGGTAGACGATAATTAGAAAAGCGAAAGAGTACGATAATAAAAAATAGGTCAAATCACAAATTTACCCCCAAAGTATACATTCAATCTCAGATCACTACCCAACATAAGGTTAGTGAGAGAAAAAAAAAACGTTAAGTCTCATGTGCTCTTGCACGTGATGGGTAATTTCTTCATTTTCTTTTGGGTTAAGTCAGTTGGATGGGTATTTTGTCCAATGCACTACAAAACAAGATATGAAAACTGTTGTTTATCATTTATATCTTGATTTGCATTTGTTCATTCATTACTTTAGATTCTATATTTAGTGGCTAAATGGACTGCATACCAGTTACCGTGGCAACTGTGTATAGAACTTTGCCTTAGAATAGTTTTCTAGACTTCACAGGTTCAGCGGAAGACTTTGGCTGAAAGCTTCACCTGGAAGACTTCGGTTGAAGGTTTCACTTGGAAGACTTCAAGCGACCTCAGCACCTTATATGCACTCGGACAGCATGACGTGTCCAAGACTTCCAGACTTCAAAGCTTAAGTGAATTATTTTAATTCATCCTAATTTAGTTTGAATTTGAATTAAATCATCTCCAGATCAGCACTTAACTTCTCAGATATGTCCCTCCACTTTTCCAAAAAACATGAAGACTTTCACCTCTGAAAAGTGACAGAGGTGCATAGATCCGACACACTGATGTACCAACAATTGCAGGTTTGCAACTCGATTATCGCTCACCCTGCTAATTACTGCAACAACTCTTCACCATTCACTGTTCAAGATCACTTAAAGAAGAAGTCAATAAAAAAGCTCCAAGCATTTAATGCATTCAACCTAATAGAGTTGTTACTCTTCTTCTTCTCCAACGATCTCAAGAATGTCCAAGCTATAAATCGCCATTAAAGATTGAAGACAACAATGCTCTGAATCTTCCCAACAACATCAAGCTTTATATACTCGGTGCATTCAAGAGATCATTAATCGATCAACGAAGTCCTCAACAACAACAAGAAGATCGGCATCAACATTTAATCTTTCGCTTCTTATTGTTGTTCTTCTACTATTCTATTCTACACATTGAATATTCTGTTCTTCCAGATATTCAATTTCCCCAACCCCAACACACAAGTCAAATATTTTGTACACGATCCATTGGATATTTCTGTAATAAAACTAGTGGAAAATATAGTGCACATTTAAATCCAAGGTTGACTGCCTTGGTGGTGGACGTAGCACTCATTATAGTGCGAACCATCTCAAAACACATGTGTTAATCCTCTTCTGTTGTTTACTATTTTATATTGTCTTTTATTCCCTTAACTTATTCCTTTAACAACAAACTTTAGTAAACAGCTAAGTCTACTTGGTAGTGCTTCACTGCTTGACTTGAACTCTCTTCCTTTCAAGACTTCCGCTACTTTAATCTTTTTAATAGATTGCAAGTGCTTAATCTAGGAACTATTACGAAAAGTTTTAAGTGTTTAATAAGCTATTCAACCCCCCCCCCCTTTCTAGCTTATTGTTGTGCCCTTTGGGACTAACAAAACCCCTAGTTCGACGTCTTTGCTGAAGTAGATGAAGAAATTAAAAATCAACCTTTAGAAACCCAACCCTATCCTAAGTTGATAAAGAAATTACAAAGAAAAAAACATAGGGAAGGGTAAGCAATTCCAGATAATGATTTAACTCCAAGCGGTGTTTTCCGTCTTCCTGAATTGGGAGAATAGGAATCAGTCTCTTAAAAGAACCCATAAGAGGAGAGAGACAGAGAAAGTCTGGATGTGCTTAGTGATTCTTGCCGACAAAATTCATGTTATAATTCTTGAGTAAACTGCAACGGAAAGGGCCAGGATACATCGTCGGCGACACATGCACGTCTTCTTTGGAAGTGTCAGCGAATCGGATGAGTTTTGCTTTCGTACAACCTGATCTCGTGGAGACGTGACCATCGAGTGACTATGAGAGGTCGATTTGCCGATCGAGAACCGTACGGACAGCGACGAGCTGGAGGCGAGGCCATGTAGATTCATGCACGTTGGAGAAAAAGGTCGGTGTAAATAGCTCGACAACGACAGAGTCGAGTAGGAGTTGGTGCTGAAATGTGTGAACTCCATCGCCAGCCATGGAAAGACATAGAGAAGTCTCTGAGCTTTGTAACATGGCCACACGCTCTGGGAGGGACTCCACTTCTATCCCTCCATGGCCACCAATTTTCCCTTTCCAGCCGAAGCCAGAGCATATAGATATGAATGAGTGAGCAGCATTTTTGTTGCCCTGTTTAGCAGTGCATTCACATTGGGGACAAAATACCCACCCAACTGACTTAACCCAAAAGAAAATGACAAAATTACCTATCACGTGTAAGAGCACCTGAGACTTAATATTTTTTTCACTAACAGACGTTAGACCTATGTAGTTATTTAACATAAATAACAACAACAGGTACCAAATTGACACAAATATTATGTTGGATAATGATCTGGAATTGAGTGTATACTTTAGGGAAAATTTTGTAATATGAACAAAAAAAAAATTAATATGACAAAAGATGCGATTATGAAAAGTGATAGGTGGAGTGGATTGTTTGAATTGATAACGGAAGAGGACAATCGTAATTAAATCATTTCTTTTTAATATTGTAAAGCATTTGAATAACAGTCCTTTCAGGTACGGAGAAGCTTTATTCGCTCTCCATCATCGGGGGAGATTCCAGTTCACGCTCTTATCATAGCGCGTGTTTTTTCTTTCTACTACCAAAAGAACCTTTCGACCGTTGGATCAGTTAGCATCAGACAAAAGTACTTACGGGGGTATGCGCCTTTTCGCAAGGACTCCACTACTTCACTCCTTAGCTTTAGTACGAGTGGGGTTGCGTAATTAAATTATGGCCAAAATATAAAAAACAGCCCACATGAACCACTCAATTTCAAATGTGCCCCAATGTTAAATGTTTTTTCAAGTTTATGTCTGATGTATCTATTTGTCTTAGTTTCTACCCTTGTCGAGACGGTTGTAAGAAAGATAACGAAAATATAATAAAAAGTTACATTTTAAACTTTATATCTGTAGAAATTATATGGTAGAATTATTTTTTTAGTAAATCGAACTAATATATACAAATAATAAAATTTATATTAAAAAAATTATGGCAGAAAAATATATATATATATTAATAAATTAATATTATGAAATTTATAATTTCTAACCCTAACCCTTAGTATAAATAATAAACTTGATTTTTGTGTGCGCTTAATAACACTAATATTAAACTTATATGTATATACCATTATAAAATTGAAAAGATAATTTTTCGTTAATTTTTTGTTATTTTTCTAACAGCCGTCACGATTAGGATGCAAATTGGGACAAATAGATACATTAGGCATGAAATTGGAAAAATTTCAACATTGAAGAGCATTATGGGATTGAGTGGTTACTTTGAGATGTTTTTCATATTTTGGCCTTTAATTATCACAAAAACTTAAGTAATATAGTTAGACAAATATTTATAAATATGACATATTTTCTTAATTTGACTCATCGATATTGATAAGTTGAATTATAAGAGAGCGATAAGATCAGGAAAAGAATGTCACATGAGACTTACTCTTTGATCATTGGTCCAGATCTTGTTTCAATTAACACATAAATTAAAAAAAAAATTACTAGAAGATCTGAAACTTGTCACATTTATTAAAAAGTTCTCGTTCGCAAACTATAAAAAATAGAACTAGATGAGTTTCCTCTTGACCTCATCTAATTGTCATCATTATAATAGAGGGGAAATTATTACCCAAAAGAATGACAATAATTGAGGTAAATGGGCCCTTCAATTCTACTTAATCAAAGTAGATCATCGACTTATACAGTTGCAATCAAGGTTTGTTTTCGGATAAGTACTAGGTACTAATTTTTCACAAGGAGTGAGTTTTCTTTTTTAAGACTGACTTACTGATCGTAATGCTTACGGATTAAATGAAGTATTTATCTTACAAAAAAAAATTCGTAATATCATTTTACCTAAATTTTTACCGCTCATAATAAAAAATAAATAATTTCTCTTTTCTTGTCCTTTCAAAATCTAATAACACCTTAATCCTTTAGGTTCTCATTACACCTTCAAATAAGTTGAGTATTTATTTATAAGGTTAACAATAGACATTAACTAATGAAATAAACCCTACGCATGAAACTCGGTGAGGTGCAGTTTTAAACTGAGCGGACTAGATTTGTAGAGGATGGATTAGGGATTTAATCGGGTAAATTGATACAATGATTTAAGGATAGATTACTAGCACTCCAAGTTGAGTATGTTTTCTATGAGATCGTTTTATAGATCTTAATTCAAAAGACAAAGCCAAACTCACTTACAGTTCAACGCACCAACACGAGCCAAGAAGTTCCGTCTTGCATAAAATAATTATAAAATCGTCTTTTATATGTTTTTTTCCTTTGAATTTATACAAAGTCACTCCAAAGTATAATGTCAAGGGTATCGTGTAGAAATAAAATAAAGCAATATTGGTCTAGTACAAAATTAGTGTATCTATATCTTAACCAAATGATTATTTCCAAAAATGATAATATAATAAAAGCATTATCATAAAAGTTGAAGGTACCATATATTACATGATATCCACTCATGAGTCTCTATTTCTCACTCAACCAACTAGGAAACCCCACTCATCTCTAACTCTTTGGTGCCCTAGCTATGGTGCAGAAGAGAAAAAAAAACTGCCAACATGCCCCCTAGTAGGTAGGATATATTTACATAAAGGTCCCTATACTTACAACTATTAACATATTAGTTAGTGAAACTTTCTTTCAAGTTAGAACCGTCATAGATCATCTGGTCTCCCCACCCCCTGTCATCCATGGATGCCCTGTAATCATCAGAGCAATACACAATCAACTTTCAGCAATTCTATCAGATATTCAATGATAGATTAGAATTTAGATCGAAACAACGAAAATAGAAAATAATGTGCCTCCGAATCTCGTGCTAAAAATATGCCTAAACATATGCTATCAGGTGGATAATATCATAATAGTGATTCCAAAAATTCGACATTGAAGATATCAAAAAGTATATACTCACTGAGAACTTGATCGGCGGAGAATCTTCTGGAAACGTCTTTACAAAGCATCCTACGGAGAAGATCCTTCGCCGCCGGCGATACAGAGTGAAAAACTCGAGCCGGAAACCGTAGATTCGCCCGGAGAACAGTCTCGAAGATCTCCGAAGCTGTATCTCCATAGAAAGGAGGAATTCCAGCCAACATTATGTAGAGAATGACACCGGCGCTCCAAATATCAACTTTCTCGCTATAATCTCTCCCGGCTACAACTTCGGGCGCTACGTAGTACGGCGTCCCTACAATTCCACTCATCAGCTCCCCCTCCCTAAAATAATCCGCCGATCCGAAATCGGCCAACTTCAAACAATCCCACTCATCGAACAGAATGTTATCCGGCTTTATATCGCGATGAGCAACGCCGTTACGGTGACAGTGAGCGATTGCTTCCATGAGTGGGACCATCACACTAACAGCCTCTGATTCGGAGAAGACTCGGCTGGTGATTCGGCTGTAGAGATCGTCGGAGGTACAGAGCTCAAGGATAATATGGAGGTGAGAGTCGTCCTCGTAGACGTTGAAGATTTGGACGACGTTAGGGTTTGGGGAAAGAATTGTCATGGCCTTGGCTTCATTGTAGAGGCATTGACGATCGACGGAGTCTTCGGAGATGAGACGTTTGTCGATGGATTTGACGGCGAAGGATGCGCCGGAGGAGAAAGAATAGCAGCGGAAAACGACGCCGAATCGTCCCCGTCCTATCTCCTCGCAAACTGAGTAGTCCCTGTTTAGTGCCTCGGTCATGAGTTGCTTTTCAGGTCTTTGTTGTTTCTCTCACTCGAAAGCTATGCTCTCAACTTAGGCTTTATAATCGGCTGTTGGGAATCGTTTTGAGAGAATATACCAGTTTATTCGATCGGCCAATAGATACTAACCACGTGTTTGATTAAGCATATCAATAATTTTGAAAATAAATAAAAAACGAATTGCATTACACTTCTGTTTTAATCCGTTATACTCTTCCACTTTGGGTTTGTTTGGTAGTCAGAAATGAATAAACATTATTATTAATTTTCATATTATTAATATCATAACTATTAATCGTGACACAATATAAAAATATAATAAGAGTAATTTTGAAATTAAAAATATTAATCTCTATATTTTTTATAAGGCACCGTTTGGTAGTTAGGATTAAGGTCGAATAGATTAATAAGTTCTTGGATGTTTGACGATAGGTGGTCGGAATAATACGAGTTATCAGGATAAAGTCATTATCCTCACTATTAATACCAGGGGGAGGGTGGTATTATTAGCGCCCTCAATAAAAAAAATTCGGATTAACATTTGTAATCTCAAAATTACCCCTGATATACAAGTGAGTATTAATAGCGAGGGCACTAATAGTACTGTGATTAATAATACTGCTTATCCTTATCCGACTACCAAACAAGCCCTAAGGGTGTTAATAATACCACCATTTTCGTTAGTGTAATTAGCTCAGGGTTAAGAATCTAATCCGAATAACTTAGATTATTAGTCCAAATCGTCTATTTAGTACCAAATACCCACAAATTCGACTTATTAGTCATGTCAGGTTTTAATCTTGGCTATTAAATGGCTCCGAAGAGTTTATATACTTCTTTCGTTTTCAAATTATTATCATCTTTGACTTGACACACTGTTTAATAAAAGTAGTTGATTATATCATAAATATTGGTAAAATGTATATTTTCCTTTAATACCTTTGAGCACGTAATCATAATTAAAGTAAGTCTAAAAAATAAGGGTAAAGTAGTAAAAATATTTTTCTAAAAAAAGTTTTGAAAGATGATAGTTATTTTAGAACGAACGAAAGAAAAAAAAACGGACGATAATTTAAAAACAGAGGAAGTATGATTTAAACAATCTATACACAATTTGAACGTAGTAAATAAAAACAATTTTGACAAAATATGAACAAATATTTTTTAAAATTCTATACCGACAATTATTCTAGGACATAATTTTTTTAGCTAAAACGATCTTATAACTTTGTTGAATACAAAAATTTCATATTAGGTATAAGTTCAATTCTCTCATTCTCGTCCTTTCGTTGCTTCAAAAAAAGTTATACTCCCTCATTTTTTAAATTATTTTCATGTTTAATAGATTAAAAAATAATTGACTTAATTATTTTTAATATTATATATTGTTTTGTCTCCTTTAAAATAATTATGAATTTGGTTCATAATTGAAATAAAAAAATTAAAAGAAAATGGTAAAAATATTTATCATAAAAAGGAAAATACAAAAAAGAAAAAAGATTTTAGATGTAGGAAAAATAAAAGAATAACAATAATTTTCGGAACAAAAGGGGTATACAGCTGGACTCCAGTTTAAAATTGTCTATCAACCCTTTATGGCAAAATTTGTAGCCGCGCTGGATTCAAATATCATGGATTCTTCACCCGATTCGAAGTAGTACGGACGACGAGTATCAGGTGGGTTGTATTCGGACCATTATTTTTGAGTGGTGGGTTTTGCTTTGGGTAGTCCTACTGTTTCTCTACTTTTCTGGCCCATATCATACAATCATGTTCCCCCATCTATATAAGCATGCCCCACATAAACAACTTCTAACGTTAAAATTAAGACAAGTCATTCTCAACGACGATCTAAATTTCAACTACAAGTCAATTTATATATATTTTTCAACTTGTTTGTTGATTTGAGCATAATAATGTGTGTACGTAAATATGTGTAATTTTGAAAGGATATAGAAAGGTGTTTGATTATTTGGAAAATTATTTACAAAAAATGAATTTGTAAGTTGCTTTCCTGAAAAGAAAACTTTATTTTCCGTTGATTCAGAAAAGTTTTTATGTTGACTACATTTTCTAATGGTTACCAAATATTAAAAAATGAGAAAAACATTTTCCGAAAATCATTTTGCGTGAAATAAACGGAGCCTAAGCTCTACCGTTTTACGGATATTAATTCGTAAGATAAAATCTCATTATCTCACAACTCAATCCATCAACACACAGTAGGTAGGATCAAAAGAATTCATCTTACATAAAATATACGTAAAACATTCTTTCCTAAGTTTTTACGTTAAAAGAACTAGTAGTTGTGGCAATCCGTTCGGCACTTGGAATTGCAACAATTAATTTTTATTTTTTTAAAATTATATAGACGAACTTTCTAATTTTAATTTAACCATGGTAATTATGTGTAGCTAATATTGAGTTTCCAAAAGTGTTCCTTAGTGTGGAAGCCAAGACTAATCCTTCAAGTAAAATAGGACTACTAAGTGACGGATAGAAGCTCTTTCAACGAGCATTTAAATACAACTACGCATTTTAAGAATGGATACTTATTTTAATAACAATTATACAAATTAAGATTAGGGTTAGTTTTAGCTTTTGAAAAATATATATAAACATGAGCATTAGTATTGTAAGAACATGTATAATGGGGTAGAAAATGTTGCTCCCCCAAGCTAACCAAATTATTAAAAATAAAAAAAAAAAACATCTTTAAGCTAGTGTAAACTATCAAATAGAAAAACTTCTTTCAGCGGTGCACAAACATCAATAGCTTTACATACTCATTATTTTTATATATTATATATTAATAAATAAATAAATAAATTTTTTATGCAATATAATTTTATATTGCATAAATTATTAAATTCAAAATTAAATTAATTTGTAATAATAATATTTTTCAAAAAATAATATTCTTTATCAAATATTAATACTAAATAAATCGTGTTGATTCAATGTTATTATAGTTAGTTTTATATTACATATATTAATTAGTGATTGTTAATTATGAAATTTATTTATTAAATTAATAAAGTTAACTACTTAACAAATTTTCAAATATTATTTATCTTTTATGTAAAAATCACTACAACAATTCAAACATTAAAAAAATACAACGATTCAAATAGAAAATACGCCAACCATAGAACAAGCATAATAAAAAAATATGGAAAATACAATGGCAATAACAACGATGATTATTCAAACACCAACATACTTGTTACAAAAAAGTCTCATAATATTTTCGTGTTAATATCCAAATACAGCAAACCAAGTCTATATTTATAGATAAAAATATGCATATTTAAAAATTTGCAAAAAAAATTTTTGAGGTGAAAAAAAGGGCTAAAAACGGGATAAAATCAAAAATATGCCGAACCATCCAAATTATGCCACATGCATAGAAAGGTGGTCGGAAGAGTTATCGTCCACCTTATCCACCAAGATGTTTGTGGTGCGGTTTTCCTTCTTTGAGATGTCGTTTTGACGGTTTTTCATTGTTGTTTCCCTTGCCTTCCGGAGCATTTCCAAGCGACTCAATCCCACTTTCATAATTTAGCTACCGATTGATATTGTCATTAGATTGAACAATCAACCTCATGCTTCCCATTGACACTCCATTCGCCCTATTTTAAGTACGTTAACCAATTTATATTACAATAGAGTTCATTCTCAAACATATGTAATTGACTAAAGTTACTTAGAGGTTGAGATTAAATTATCTTTAAAAATTTAATGGCTGTGATTCACTCTCACATTCACATGTATGAGAGTAGTTATCCACTTATAATTCTCTATTTTTTCTCACTCTGTTACAAAGTCACCCCTACAATTAATATTATAAGTAGTCACACCCTGAGATTAATCATCTAAACTATTACCCCTTACAAAACATCAACCTTAGATTAATATAACCTCACAATAAAGTTCAATTGATTGATTGAAACTATCTGATCATGGGGTTGATTCCGCTGCAAAATCAAACAATCATAGGTCAGTTACATATAACTTATTACAAATATCCCCCATCAACTATGGGTCGAGTTCAAATAGCATCCTTCAACTACTACATGAAATAATGTACCCCTCAACTGTAACATTTTTTAAAATCGCACCTTCTATTTAAACGATGATATTTCAATTAATGAAATCAGATATATTAACATCGTACCATAGTCACAGACGCAAATGTCTAGTACATTAATATTGCCGCTCTACATCATGCATTTCATATTCCATACCCATTTTGTCTCAAAAAAGGTCTTGCTCAATTTTTTACATAGATTAAGGAAAATTATTACTTAGATTAAATTTTAAATATTTTTTCTAAATTTTTAAATTAACTATATTACAACTTTAATTTGTTAATCGCACCCAATAAAATAGTAGGTCTCCGGTGAGACCGTCTTACAGATATTACACTCTCACAATTCAACTCAACTAATACATGGTTGGTCGGACAAAGAAATATGTTTTACATAAAATACCGTAAGACCGTCTTTTTTTAAATTTATGCCATAATAAAATAAGGGGAATTGTAAGAATGAAAAAAAATTCATTATTTTAATTTTTTAAAATTGACAATCATTTTGGACAAAAGAGATATAATTTTTTTAGGGGGGAGAGAGTAACTTCTTGTAACACTAATATTACTCTTACGGAGTATAATTTAATCATGCAAATGTATTATTTATTTTGCTGAAATACATGATAATGTCCTAAAATAATTTTAATTTTAATTTTAATTTTTGATTATAAAAATAAATAAATACTCATTTTACAAGAAATCTATAGATTCATAGGTCAAAAACTAGACCCGAGACAAAGAAGGTAAAAGTTTATGTACCAAGTTTGAACGGGAACCGGAGAAGAAAAAGTTAAAAGTCATGTGCACCCAGTTTTTGACTTGTTTGCAGTTCAAGATATTATGGCCATCGGGATTCAGGCCATGGTCGCTGACCCGCTAATATATGAATAAGTAGAACCGATTTACGAATTGGATTGTTTTTTACTTTTACCAAATATAGTAAGGTTTCTGGTTTTGCATCCAATTAAAAATAGTTTGACTTGATCAGTACAGTTTACGGGAAACAATATGCAAGTAATTCATACACGTCATTTCTTTCTTTTATCAAAAAGGTCTTTTCACAGTTTTTTACGAGTTACAGTATATCATTTGTGAGTTGTTACATCAAACTTTTTTCCACGATATTAAGTTTCTTTTGGGGCATCATAATCGTCACATTCCCCCATAAATTCTTAGCTGGTCTCACTACCGAACTATACATTTTCATAATTTCTCTCTTTTAAGAATTTTCTTCTACAATGGTTTTGATTCTTCAACAATTCTTACATGGGTTCCACTACCACATCATTCACTTTATTTACACTACTTTTTTATTTTTATATTTTGCAAATAAATTAATTAATACGTATATGCAATATAAATAAATTAATTCGTTTATAAATTTTATTAATATATTGAATATTCAAATATGTAATATAAACAAATTAATTCGTTTATAATGTTAATTGTACTATTAAATATTACAAATAAATTTTAAAACAAAGGTATTAATATATAATTTTTATTAAAATATTATATAAAAACAATGACCTCATACAAATAACAAATTAGGGGGTTGGATGGTTTGGAAAATTTGGTGGGTATTGGGGAGTTGACGAAAACTGAGAAAATTGAATACGAGAATTTTGGGAATTTTGATTTTCTTCAACATTTGAAGAATTCAATAAATTCCTAAAATAATTACCTTGATTTTCATCCATTTGGGAAAAATGAAATTGTAGAAGTGAGGATATAAAAATTGATGAGATAGAAAAAATAACATTGTAGAGAGAATTATAGGAGAGAAGAGAATGATGAGATAGAAAAAAGAAGTGGAGAAAAATATGAGAAGTTGTTCACTATATATATGAGAATATATGAGTATTCTTCAATTTTTACCAGTTATATTCCAAAAATTTCTTCGCATTTCAAAATTTTCAAAAATTACAATTGCAAATTTTCAATTCAATTTTGTTTTTTCAAAAAAAAGCCATCAGTAGACAATTTTTAAAAAATTCAAAAAAAGAAAGGAAAAAGCCTATCTCAATCTCAAATGGTTACATTTCCAAATTTTCAAAAACACAAAAAAAGGGAAAAGCCACAGCGTGGCTCACGAAGCCAAAGGTCGTCACTTGCCGAATGCCTGCATCTCGTGCACGCGCCCCTTGTTTAACCAGTGGTGGCCTTCACGTGGTTTTTGGGCAGCTCTCTCTCTCTCTCTCTCTTCCCTCCATGGATTATTAATTGGAAATTTTTGGGAGAAATTCTTATTTGGGAATTATCCACAATGGTGAACAATTCTTAAACAATTTGGGAATTGTTTAAGAACTTGCCATTATGGATGCTATTACAACCTTTTGGCTCCACAAATAATAAAATAAAAATGTTAATGTTAGCCTCTTAGGCCCCCATTTCTTTTTTTCTTCCCACTATGAACTGTAGAAATATAATATAATATAATGGGAGTCACAAACTCACAATTGAGAGCACGAAAAGCAAAGGTTCAGGAACTATTCACGAAAGTTGCCGCTAAACTTGACTTTGGCAGTGATCTTGATGAGAGTTGTTAACATGTTTAGAACACATGCACACAAGGAGGAAAATAACCGATGTTAATTGGGTTTGCTGTTACGAAGAAAAAGAATTGGAAGAAGGAAGAAATAACCGGCAGAAGATAGATGAGTGGAGAACAACACACTTAATATTTTAGGACAGAAAATTATATCTCGCTCTCGTTAAAAAAACTCATTAACACACATATTTATAATACATAAATCTATCATTTATCTAATCAGATTTGGGCTAGGTTAAAAAAACTAATACATAAATAAATAATTTATCAAATTGAACTCGGTCCTCTAATTAGACTTGATTTGGGACCCAACATGAATCACTCTTTATTTATAAACCAATCACTTTTTTATAAAGCCTTCACTATAGTAAGGTTTACAGATGATCCGGATTATAGAGTCATGAAGTTCTTATGAACCTTATCATTGAAGATGCTTTTAATTAAAACAGTTTAAAAAGAATTTGGTTTGTCAGTTTTGGTGGTTTTTATAACTAAAATTATCCAAAATCGATAACAATGAGGACTAGATAAAGGATACAAGTCTTATCCAACCGTAGTTAGACACAGAGATAAAATCTGAGATAAGTTTATATTTTTCGTTTTGGGTAAATAATATATTATTTAATTTTGGAATGTTTTACTTAAAAGTTTATTTGTAAAAATCAAGGCATGAAGAGTAGATCTCATGTAAGACCATTTTACGGATCCTAATTCGTAAGACGGAGTCACACTCTCTCACAGCTCAATCCACCAATACACGTTGAGTCGAGTAAAGAGAATCTGTCATACAAAAAATATTAATAAGACCGTTTTACACAAATTTTTGTCATACATAAAATTATTATTTTATTATTAATGTAGTAATGTGCTATTAATAATATGATTTTCTTAAAAATTTTAACTTTTAAACGGAGATTTTTTATACGTTATCAGAGCTTTCTTTTATATGGATAAGGCAGTCGCTCTGTTTGGGTTTTCGTTACTCAAATGGTCAAATGTGGATTATTGGTAATATTAATATCATGCCATTGTTAGAAGTCTTGGTGAAAAAGGAAAAATATTACCGCATAATACTCTAGAAAGTGATGCAAAATCTTTCCCATTTAATTTTAGAAACATGAAAATCTTAACACAAAGTGGGAAAGTGTTTTTGCCCAAATCTCAATATAATTGATCAAACAATAGAATCAATCGTCTCCATTAAGACTATAATTGTTTTATGCACTCATCCACTAAATACTTGAATCAATTAATTCAACCACGAAACCACTTAAAAGTACATAAATAATATTGAAAGTCTTAGTGATCAGTGGCGAATCTAGAAAAATTCTAAAGTCGATTCTGAAAGAAATATACTCTGTGCTCTTCTCATTAATCTTTTAGCAATATATATAAGAGATTCTTTAGCCAACTACACTACCTCATTTACGGGATATACAAGCCTAAGATGGAGGGATACCATCAATTATCTCCTCCTAATTATCCCTATACAAATATACTATATAACTTACCAAATATACAAATATGCTTAGAGCATTCACAGTAGATTCCTTTATTAACATCCTAAAACCTTTTTTAGAGTTTTTTTTTACCACACTTAAGCCCACAGTGGACACCCTATCAATCACCCTATCCCTAAAAAAAGTTAATTCTCCCCCAACTTATTGGGTGAGTTTTAGCCGGCCTCCATTCATCTCTTTCTTCTCTCTCCCCCACATATCTCATTCTCTATTGGTCTTCTTCCTAGTATTCGTTCCCTTTCAAAAATTTTGTTCCAAAATTTAAAGAAGGCGGCAAAAACTGAATTTTTTTTGGCTTGATCAGAGCATCCAGTTTTTGGCTAAAATTTTGATGTATTAGAGTGGAGAGCCTATGAATTAAATAAACAACTCAACTCACATCATCACTTTGATGATGGTATGCTTTCCCATTTTTTTCATTTTCTTTTTCAATTAATTTAGTGTATTTTTTGCAGTATCATTTCCTTTTTTTTTATTATTTATAACTTAAAATTATGGGTATATTGATAATATTAAAAAGTGTGACAAAACTTTATTGAAATAAAAATAATTGATATAATCAAAACATATAATATAATTTTCATAAAATAAAAAAATTAAATGTATAAATATTTTATTTTAATTACGGTAAGAAAATAAAAAATAAAAAATAGAAATATATTGATAGTTAGGTTTGTTAGTTAAGATGTCACCAATTCAAAAGGTTATATAGAGGGTGCTCATTGGAGTTGAAACTTTTTTAAAGGGCCTCTAAAAAGGTTTAGGGGGTTATATAAAGGGTGTTTTAGGGTGCAACTATTGTGGATGCTGTTATTCTAACACTCCCCCACAGTCGAAACGGGAGGAAGACGGACGTTGAGACAGTTCCGAAATTCATCAAATAAAATCAGCGGTAGGCCCTTCGTAAATATGTCGGCTAATTGAAAGCGAGATGGGACATGTAATAACCGAACTTGACCACAAGCCACCTTTTCGCGAACAAAATGGATATTCATCTCTATGTGTTTAGTACGCTGATGTTGAATTGGATTGCCCGAAAGATAAATTGCACTAACATTATCACAATACACTAACGTAGCTTTGTGAATTGGACAATGTAGCTTCAAGAGTAAGTTCCGTAACCAACAAGATTCAGAAACAACATTAGCAACACCACGATACTCGGCTTCTGCACTTGAGCAGGAAAGAGTAGGCTGACGCTTAGAAGGCCAAGAAATCAAATTCTCACCCAAGAAGACACAGTAGCCCGAAGTGGACCGTCGTGTATTCGGACACCCACCCCAATCAGCATCTGTATAAGACAGAAGAGTGGATGTCGAAGATGGAGTAAGATGTAGCCCAAGAGTGAGAGTACCCTGAAGATACCGAATGACCCGTTTCAAGGCATTCATATGAGTAACCATCGGGTTATGCATAAACAGATAGATCTATTGAACGACATATGAAATATCAGGCCGCGTAAACGTGAGATACTGCAATGCACCGGCAAGACTACGATAAAGAAAAGGATCCCCAAACGGTTCTGATGAAGTGGCACTCAACTTAGACTTCGTATCTACCGGAGTGGAAGTTGGTTTGCAGGATGACATTCCAGCTCTACTAATTATCTCTTATGTATACTTGCGTTGGGATAGAAATAGGCCCTTAGATGATCGTACCACAGCTATGCCCAAAAAATAGCTCAAGTGACTCAAATCCTTCATAGCAAACTCAAAACGGAGAAGATACATAATAGACTGCCGTAATGGCTCATAGGAGGCAGTAAGAATAATATCATTTACGTATAGCAGAATATAAGCAGCCTGCCCATTAAGATGACAGATGAAGAGAGAATTGTTGGACCGACTATTGGTAAAACCAATAGAGGAGACAAAATTTGCAAATCTCTTATACCATGCCCTCGGAGCCTGTTTCAAACCATAGAGAGATTTTTTCAACAAGAAAACATGATCTGAAAGACGAAGATCACGATACCCAATAGGTTGATGCATATAAACTGTCTCGCGCAACTCACCATGGAGGAAGGCATTTTTCACATCAAGCTGATGCAATGCCCAATTTTTAGAAAGAGCCAAGCTAAGAACAAGACGGATAGTGGCCAATTTAACCACCGGGCTAAACGTGTCGCCAAAATCGACTACCATTCGTTGTGTATGTCCATCACCTACAATACGGGTTTTGTGCCTCTCAAAAGAACCATCAGAATGAGATTTATGAGAAAATATCCGCATAGATCGAATAATATTAACATTCGGGGGACGAGGTACCAACACCCAAGTATTATTTTTAACAAGAGCAGTAAATTCATCATCCATTGCTAATTTCCAATTGGGGTCACGAAGTGCCGAAATAGGATTAGGGGGAGAGGAGATTTCGAGACACTTGAATGAAAACAATATTTAGGATTGGGCTTGTGAATTCCCGACTGACTACGAGTAGTAGGGCGATGGTTAATTTGGGACGGAGCCAAAATAGTAGGAGCAGATGGGACAGAAAGAGGCTGCCCATTTAAGGAGGAAGTGGGCTGGCCTTGAGAAGGAGTGGCAACTAGGCCAGGCGGACCAGGTGTGGGGCCAAAAGGGAGCTGGCCCACCTCAGGAAGGTTAGACGCAGGCTGGGCCACTGTTTGGGCTGAATTAGGACTGGTAGGAGGGGGCCCAGAAGGGGCAGTCTAGCCAGTATCATTGGACAAGCCCAGATTAGTAGCAAAATGATTTATTACAAATTGAGGGAGTCCAGAATTTAAAAAATCATAAGAGTGAGACAGAGAGTGAGAAAATGATGAGAAAAGAAAACGTGACTCGTCAAAAATAACATGTCGGCTTATAATAATTTTCTTTGTTACCAAATCATAACACAAATACCCTCTGTGGTGTGTAGGGTACCCCAAGAATACACAAGGAGTGGAACAGGGTTGCAACTTGTGTATGGTGATAGAAGGACGAAGAGGATAACAAAGACATCCGAACACCCTAAGATGAGTATATGATGGAACCCGATTATATAAGACTTGCAACGGAGAATCGTATGCTAAGTGCTTTACGGGTAAGAAATTGAGGAGATATGTGGATGTTTGGAGAGCATAATGCCAAAAATTAGGAGGTAAGGAGGAATGAACAAGGAGAGTACGGACAATATTATTTGTGGACCGGATTTTTCGCTCAACTTTGCCATTTTGGGGAGAAGTATATGGACATGCTAACCGAACAGATAACCTATTTGTTGCGCAAAAATCCCAAAAGACTTTAATACCGAATTCCCTCCCATTGTCACATTGTATAATCTTTATACCTCGTTCAAAATGATTTTGAACGAACATTCGAAAATTAAGAATAGTGGTATATTGTGGTGACCCGACCCGGATCCCAAGACGAGACCCCGAGGTCGTGCCGCCTGAAAGGCACATAACATACAAGCACATAGCAAATAATGGGTACGGCCATAACGGCGATACGCCAATAACTTCAACACATGCGGAAGCGTATCATAATTAAACGGTGGCACCCGAGCTATCACGCTCAAACTAACACAACCAAAGAGATAATGAATCTCTCGGTCCAAAAAATTAAAATCACGTGACGCAACATTGGGCAGTATAACAAAACCACCTGTCATGCAATATCAATATTTAACAATTTATATACCAAGTCATCGGTGACGTTACAGCCGAAACCCAACATTAAACTCAGTCTACAACTCTAGTCTAACATACTCAACGGCTAAAAACATGCCGGAGAACAAAGATAATAAATCGACCAATACATGGTTAACATAACTCAAACATGATCATCATAAACACATAAGGCACGACTAACACAAGTCGACTCCCAAAATATTAAGTACTAATTAACATAAGTACAAATATCAAACACATAAGTCTTGCTACCCTTCATTAAGTTTACATAACTTTATGTTCCCATCGTCCTTGCCAAAAGAAAAGATACTAAGGCTATAAGGTAGCAACCTTGCCAAAAGCTTCACCAACGCAACTGATAATCACTTCGATCCGCTAGCACGACTCGGATCTAGGGAAAACAATCAAAACAAATAGGAGTAAGTCATAAAGACTTAGTAAGTTACTAACATAACTTCTTGTCATGACATCATGCTCAACAATAATAATTCATGCTATTGACATAATATGACATTTCATAAATAATCATGTCAAGGAATTCATACTTAACAATCTTGAATATCATGTTATCAACAAGTATAACATTTCACTAAATCATTCAACCATCATATCATATCATATTCACGTGGCACGTTATTCACATATAAGCACTCGTGAATCAATTCATATAAAAGGGATATGATATCATTACCATTTTTCCGCAGTATCGCTCCTGCAAAAACACGTGCAATTCATATGTGTCCTCGATACCCAAATCGTGGTATCGACATTCTCGAAACATTCCCCACTCGAGTTCCATAGTTATCAAAGTCATGTTTCCATACTACAACTAAGATCAACTATTTCCCCACCGTGGCCATTGATGGAGGGGTGCGTGCAACCCGGCGCGGCGATCCATCGAAATCACGAATCCCACAATTTGTGAAGACGATACATCGTCCCGCCAACGACTCAACAAACCGACTCCAGCTGGACTCAAACTCAAGCACAAGTAATACATACTCATATGCTCAATTAAGTAGGCATGTACTCTACGATCATCTAGTCATGCATTTAAATCACAACTAGCACATAAACACATTAGAGATAATATTTAGACTCTAATCATCAAGTGTTCTTCATACACTTTAAAATGCTTGGAGGCTTAACCTCCATCAATACTACCCCAATTTCCGTAGGACTTAGGCATATCATTCCTTAAGGTCATACTAACCCAATGGTTAACTCCGTTGAGTCATTTTCAAACTTTTAAAAAAATTAGGGTATAGAAGCCATTGGCCACAATACCCTCCTATGTTCATACTAACATCAATAAATAGGTTACCAAGGTCATTAAACCCATAAAACCCCAATAAAAACATTTAAGTAGGAAACATAGAATCAAAATCACAATTTAGGCATATATACATTCTAGTCATTTCATCAAATATGCTCCCAATACTTAAACAAACAAGATAGAATAATTTATCATACATCTCTAAACATGAATAACATCATAATCATGGTTTATAACATGTTCATCCAACCAAAATTCATCATTTAGCATATAGCAAAACATGACATCTCTACAAAGCCCTAAGTGCTCTCATTGACCTCAAATAGCAAGATTGTTTTCCCTAGGGTCAATGAGGCAAAAATAAATAGAAAGAGATGTTGTAACTTACCTACAATCAGCCCTACGTGTAAACAAAACGAACATGCAATGGTTGGTATGTGTTCTCCTTGACCTCCTCTTTACTTCTATGGTTGGGATTTGGAAATGGACTCTTCAATATTTGACCACCATGGATGAACACTCAAGAAACTCTCTCAAACCCCCAAGAAGTATTCAGCTCGTTTTTGGAGAAAATGGCTGAAGAAAATAGGCTTAGTGATTGTATTTGGTCTCCCCTAGGTTGAAGAGTGGGGTGGGAAGGTGTGACCAATGCATGTAGGGGTTCTTCCTTACCAAGTGTCATTCAATTCACTCAAAACTCCCAAAAGATGTTTAAGACACATTGGTTGACAGTTATGACGAATTAGAAGTGGTTTAGGATAGGTTTGGGTGGGGTTATGATAGTCAAAATGGAGCAACAAACGAAACAAATCGTATCAGGAAATGAGGACCATGCGGCTGCATGGTATGGCCTAGCATTCGACCGCATGCTATGCAGAAACAAGGCTCCCAATTTCTGTTTATCTTGCGGGGGCAAGTTCCAAACCCCTTTGCGATAGCAAGGTCTCCAGAGCTCAAAAGGTCTTAAATCAATCCAAAACAACCCAAAAGTCAAGGCCAAAGATCCCTAGGCTCAATTCTCACTCAAAAATGATTTAGAACTCAACAGAACACTTCCGAACGACGCTCAAACAAGCCAAACAAACAACAACAACAACTAGAAGTGAGCAGCGATCGAATCGACGATGCAACGAGCGTTCAAACAACATCTAAATCATGTTAAGAATGTTATGAATGACATCTAACACTTATACACATGTTTTCAACATATAAACACAATCAAAGTCCCAACACATCTCATGATACAAAGGATGCATACGAGCATAGAAATCAACGTCAACGAACATGCTATTGAATTCATAGGTCAGTTACATATAACTCATTACAAATAACCCTCCTCAACTATGGGTCGAGTTCGAATAGCACCCCTCAACTACCACATGAAATAATGTACCCCTCAACAGTAACATTTTTTAAAATCGCACCTTCTATTTAGACGTTGGTATTTCAATTAACGAAATCAGATATATTGGCATCGTACCATATTTACGAACACAAATGTCTAGTACATTAATATTGCCGCTCTACATCCTGCATTTCATATTCCATACCCACTGTCTCAAAAAATGTCTTGCTCAATTTTTTACATAGATTAAGGAAAATTATTACTTAGATTAAATTTTAAATATTTTTTCTAAAATTTTCAATTAAATATATTACTTATTTAATTTGTTAATCACACAACAATAAAATAGTAGGTCTCCGATGAAACCGTCTTACGGATATTGCACTCTCTCACAATTCAACAGAACTGATACATGGTTGGTCGAACAAAGGGATATATTTTACATAAAATACCGTAAGACCGTCTTTTTTAAATTTATGTCATAATAAAATAAGGTATTTAATAAGGGGAATCGTAAGAATGAAAAAAATCATTATTTTAATTTTTTAAAATTGACAATCATTTTGGACAAAAGAAAGTATAATTTTTTAGTGGGGAGAGAGTAACTTCTTGTAACACTAATATTACTCTTATAATTTAATCATGCAAATGTATGGAGTATTTATTTTGCTGAAATACATGATAATGTCCTAAAATAATTTTAATTTTAATTTTAATTTTTGATTATAAAAATAAATAAATACTCATTTTACAAGAAATCTATAGATTCATAGGTCAAAAACTAGACCCGAGACAAGACGGTAAAAGTTTATCTACCAAGTTTGAACGGGAACCGGAGAAGAAAAAGTTCAAAGTCATGTGCACCCAGTTTTTGACTTGTTTGCAGTTCAAGATATTATGGCCATCGGGATTCAGGCCATGGTCGCTGACTCGCTAATATATGAATAAGTAGAACCGATTTACGAATTGGATTGTTTTTTACTTTTACCAAATATAGTAAGGTTTCTGGTTTTGCATCCAATTAAAAATAGTTTGACTTGATCAGAACAGTTTGCGGGAAACAATATGCAAGTAATTTCATACACGTCATTTCTTTCTTTTATCAAGAGTTCTACGTCGGGTTCTATTGAACAGACATATCTTTTACGAAGGATATATCTAAACATATGTTCGCTATCAAAATAATATATTTTTCGTTTTCGGTAAATAGTTTATTATTTTATTTTGAAATATTTGACTTAAAATTTTATTTTCAAAAATCAAGGCATGAAGAGTAGGTCTCCTGTAAAACTGTTTTACGGATCTTAATTCATAAGATAGAGTCACACTCTCTCACAACTCAATCTATCAATAAACGATGAGTTGTCTATAGATGATTTGTTTTACATAAAAAAGATCCATAAGACAGTTTTACACAAGTTTTTGCCAGGTATGAAAGTGTTATTTTATTACTAATGTAGTAATATGCTACCAATAGTGTGATTTTCTTTAAAAAATTGACATTTAAACAGTGATTTTTTACCCAAAATAGAGAGGATATGTTACAAGAACTTTCTTTTATATGGATAAGAAAGTCACTCGGTTTAGGTTTTCGTTACTCAAATGGTCAAATGTGGATTATTGGTAATATTAATATCATGCCATTGTTAGAAGTCTTGGTGAAAAAGGAAAAATATTATCGCATAATACTCTAGAAAGTGATGCAAAATCTTTCCTGTTTAGTTTTAGAAACATGAAAATCTTAACACAAAGTGGGAAAGTGTTTTTGCCCAAATCTCAATATGATTGATCAAACAATAGAATCAATCGTCTCCATTAAGACTATAATTGTTTTATGCACTGATCCACTAAATACTTGAATTAATTAATTCAACCACGAAACCACTTAAAAATACATAAATAATATTGAAAGTTTTAGTGATAAGTGACGAATCTAGGAAATTCTAAAGTTGATTCACCAAAATCAACTCACATTAAAAGATGAGTCACTATGTAAAACGACGTCATTTTATAAGGTGAAAATACATAAATAGATTTTGAATGGGTTCACTTGCATTTTATTAGACATACATGCATCCATGTTAGTGATTAAGGAACAATAAAGTTAAAACGGGTCGACCCGTCTTAACTTGAATTTTCTCTATAAAAAAATCCACACATTGATAGAATAAAAACTATAAGGTTAAAATAGGTAATGAATCCGACCCAATTTAACACAATACAACCCGTTAATTTTATTAATTTTTATAAAAATATGTTAACAAGTTTGATTGATTCGAATAATTTTCAGGTAAAACACACGGACTCCCATATTACAATTTTGATATGCCATATCTTCTTGGCGTTGCTTCCAATACCTCCATTGTAAATATATATCCAGCTATTTTATCAAAAGTAAGTTTTCGTAAAATTGTTTTATAGATTTTAATTCGTAAGACAGAGCTTCATTTTCTCATAATTCAATTCACCAATACACGATGGATCGAATAAATAAAATCCATCTTATAAAAAATATCCATAAAATCGTCTTACACAAATTTTTATCTATTATCAATCATACATAATACAAATATTTTTTTTATCTTTCCGTACTTGATTCACCACTCCACTATCCTTAACTTTAATGAAAACAATAATTAAAAAAAAACATTTTCAAGACTAATATGGCTAAAAAAGATTTATGATTGTTTATTTAAGATATTCCTAAATATTCAATGATATTGTCTCCTACTTATCAACTTTTAGGGTAAGTTGAAATTTGGTAGGGCCCATTTTCAAAGATATGGATTCAAAGGTGTAGTGCAACATCAAACATGAAATTGGTTCCAAATTTTCTAATGACTTTTGGACGAAGCAAAGAGGTGTCAGACTGTCAGGAAGGGCAAAAACTTTGAGCATCATTCCAGAGTCCGGACAATAGAAGGTACAAATCAAGGACAATCACACATTAGTGACTCCACAGATTATCACACACACATCCCATAAATATTTATTTATTTATTTATTTATTTAAATACTCTCTCCGTCTCTAAATAATTATCCTGCTTGATCCAGCGCACAATTTAAGAAAAAGTAATTGACTTGATTATTTATATTGGTTTAATGTGTAGTTTCCTTTAATATCTATGTATATGTGGCCCATAATTAAAATAGAGTGAAAAAGTAAGGGTAAAGTGGTAAAAGTGATGTTCTAAAAAGGTAAGTTTCAAAATGGACAATTATTTTGGGACGAACAAAAAAGGAAAGGAGAAAGATAATTTAGGGACGGAGGGAGTATAAAATTGACCAAGTATACCCAATGTATAAGTGTATACCCAGATCCTGTGGTGGACCATATAATTGACCAAGTGGTCTCGGACTTTGGTTGGACTTGGAGCCTTGGAGATGGTCCATGTTGTAGAAATTTTTTTGAAAAATAAGCAAAAAGGATATCATTGGAGTTGTTTATTCATATTTTTTTTTTGGATAATATAATTTTTTGGTCCCTGAACTATCCCAATATTATGAATTTGGTCACAGTACTTTTTTCGAAATGTGTTTGGTCCCTTAATTCGATTTTTTTGGTTAATTCCCCCTTCCTACCGTTACCGTTATTACAAAAATTAACATTGGCTAACTTTTCATAATGTCCAAACTATAAGGGGTTAACGTGTCAATTAAAAAATTAAACACTTAAACTAAGAATTACTGTAGAGGTCAAACGTCTGGGATGCCACATTCGACTAGAATTGCTTGGGTGTCGGTGATAGACCTCATCTGGGTGTAACTAGATCGGGGGCAGAGGAGGAGGCGACGGTGGGCAAGGCCTCGTAAGAGCCAAATTTCATCAGATCCTGAAGGGTATGGGCTTGGATAAAGAAGCTTCCTCAGCAGTAGGCCTCCTTATACGTATTGGATATTTTCCAGTACATGTCAACCTTGATCTGTTAAAGCTGAATGTTCGTACCACTTACCCAGATGAGATTTTATCGATTCTTTGAAAGCCTTTTGGTGGAGTCATCGATTCGGATAAGGTGCACTGCTGTCCCTTATCGCTACGTTCCTTGTACATCCAAAGACTTTGCTAAAGATCTTGAGCTATTTATCTTGCTCTATTTTTGTCCATGTCCGCTTACTTTGTCAATGGTGATATAATGCAATTTTCCGCTTTACTTGTAATAACATTAGATGTCTTTATGGACTTGTTTCATACATGCCACCACAGAAGGGGCTTGGGCTCTAATCCTTTTCTTTAGGTTATCTCTCCTAGTGAACACTTGATGAAGTAATAACCCAGTACTCACTCATCTATCAATTCACCTTCAGAAAAAGTTTGGTGCAGAGCACTAAGACCTTGACCACAATAGTTGGACCTGATCTGATTCAATTCAAGGTTGCGTTTCTCCTAGGTTAAAATTATGGTGGTATGAGTTAGAAAAAGTGGAGAGAGTTGGCATTGACTGAGAAGTGCAGGAACTGGAGGCAGGCGAGGAGGAGGGAGAAAAAAGAAGAGAGAGCAGAGATGCGGGTGGAAACGGAGTCGCACTTGGCTTCGAGGGAGGAGATCTGGAGGGAGGCGGAGGAGGAAGTGACAGAATACTGGAGGAAGAAGATGGTAGAGGCAATGGCAAAGAAGAGATCGGAGGGAAAGTAGAGGGAATCGAAGATGAGGAGGGCAATGAAGAGGAGAAAGAGGAAGAGGAAGAGGATGACGAGGGACTAAAGGGAGGTAAAGAGGTGGACGGGGGTGTGGCCAAAGAGGAGGGGGGTCGGAGTAGGTAGAGATTAGGGTTTGGTGGGACACAGCAATGAGGAGGAAGAGGATGATGAGGTAGAGCTGGATGTTGGTGATGGTAAGCCTTTGATTTTGATTTTGATTTGAGGAAAAGAGAGAAAGGGGATGATAGTCAACTGCATAGTATTGAGATAGTTCAGGGATCAAAAAATTATATTATCCTTTTTTTTTCTCTTGTTCTTATTAGTTGCTCACAACTAATGAAGCATACTGACAAACACGTGGATATGTTGGTACGATTTGCTCAAGCTTAATCAAAGTCTCGAGTTTTAGTCTTATAAAAATGCATCTGTATTTAAATATTTATTTGAAAAGCTTTTATTCACTTAGTGATCTATTCAGTTCATAAGATTAAGTCCTTGCGGGCTTAACTCAGTTGGTTAAGAACTAGTAGATTTGGATATATGATCAATGATTGAGTCTTAGCAACCGCAGTGTGGGGGTTTTATCCTTTTGTAGGGGTGGCTCATTGTAGGTACTAGGCACAGATCCTCATAGCTACTTAATCACTAAGTCATCGTAATTTTCCCTCTCATATTCTCATAGAGCTAGGGTGTGGGGGCTCTCGGGGGAGAGTTTTCCCTTTTTGTATACCGATTGATGAGATTAATCTTTGATTTTCAAGCCTAGACTCCTTTGGAAAACCTAGAAAATAACTAAGGAAACATGACTTTATTAGACCAATTTGGTCCACACTTTAATTGATAGGTAGAACTCTCACATGATTTCATTAAAAATATGTTTTTTTAATATTTATAATTATACAATTATATGTGTCGATAACATAATACTCTTTTAGTAAGCCCGACCACCTATATATATATATATATATATATATATATATATAACATTTCTTTAAAATGGCTATGATTTTATGATAGCTTTTAAAGCATGTACAATAGAGTATCTCCTTTGTTTAGATAGATGTGAGATTTGTGTGTGATTTATAAGGTGATCACACATTATTACTGGAGATCAACATCATCCATGGATTTTTGAGTCGTCTTGTAGTGAGTCTGGTAATTCAAGGTATTGCATGCTTAGTGGGCCATAGACTTTTGAGTCGTCTTGTGATGAGCCTGGTAACTCAAGGTGTTGCATGCTTAGTGGACCAGTTCGTATGCTACACGTAGTAGACCAGACTCGAGTCGTTACAACTCCTCATTTGATATTCAATTCATTATAAATGAATAAAAAATATATGTTTGATAACCACAAGCTACCCAAACAAAAAACTCTTTCAACAGTTTGACACTAACCTCAATAATCTTTCATAATTCACCATCTTTATCTCCAATAACTTCAAAATTTGTAAAAAATTTCACTTGGTGTGGAGTCGAACAAAGTCTACATTTAAAGATAAAAATGTGTATTTTTTTTAATTGAATTGCAGAAAGGCCAAGAATCAAAGAAAAAGAAAAAAATTATCTTGACTTAATAATATTATCTAACGTTCAAAATATTACAAAAATAGTCAACATTTCAATTATCTATAGGTCCGTTGACAATTACAAATTTATAAAAATAATTTAATAATTTAAAATTGATATTTATTATTATTTTTAAAAAACCCAAAATGACATTATTTACGACCAAAATTTAAAAAAAATAAAAAATATATGAAAAAGCAGCAGTTGACCGCCTAGCACGCCTAGCCGATTTTTTTTCGTCGATTTACCAAATTTCTAGGTGTCAGGGTGGCACCTAAACGCTTGCCTAAGTCGATTTTTAGAACATTAATTTGATTTGGTTGTGATTGGCTGTTGCAGAGAACAAATGCATTTGATCTCCATCCAAATCCTTTGTTAAAGAGGCTCTTACATAAACATATACTCCTATGAGTTACATATAACCATGAGTATAATGTTTAACCCGCACACAAATTAATAAAAAATAGCTCACTCTATTATAAATATTATAATAATATGTATTTTTCTAGGATATCCTTGTGAAAGTGAGGTATATCAATTAAAATAAGAATCAAATTACTGATAAAATGGTGAATATAATTTTCAAAAAAGACAAGATTAAAAGTTGACTTTTTTTTCTTCAGAAATAGAAGTAGTTTATTTCCTACTTCCTTTGTTCAACCCAAAAATACACATTTGAAAGTCTAATTGTTAAGAAATATGTGAGTATTATTATTAGAGTTAATCATAATTATAAGATTATTTTAACATAGTCAAGATGCTTATATCATAAGTGGAGGGTAAATTTAAAAAATTATGGAGAGTGTATACGCATAATTTTTAAAGTGAACTTTTTAACTAATGAAACTTTCCAGAATAAAATAGTTTATTCTTTATCAAGAACGAATGAAGTATTTAGTTTGTTCAAAAGTATAATCTTAAATTATTAATTTATTCAAAAACATGATATTTCTAATATGTACTACACAAAAAAAAAAATTGCCACATTAAGGTAAATTATCTTCCCTTAGTTACATAATAAGTGTCACCGTTGACTTTTACATACTTTTAAAATATATTTTTTGACTATATGTAATGTTCCTGTAATACCATGAATGAATAAGTATATTATACAAGGTTTGTTAAAAAAAATCTTTATATATATAAATGAGACACTTAATTGGGAACATATCTATATTATAAAAGAGCTCAGGGTCTAACTGACAGCTCTGATCGAATTGTGCTAAATACAACTGATGGTCTAAATTGATTCATAAGTATATGAGTTACAAATGAACCCTCAGTTATGAGTTATGTTTGAATTACTCATTTACAATTATATATAAAATCTTCAGTTGCGGATTTTGTTTGAATTACCCCCTCAGTTATGAGTTTTTTTTATCCCGACCATTAATTAAACTGATTTCATACTGACATCGTGCATATGGCACGTGCACATATCTATATTATAAAGGAGCTCAGGGTCTAACTGGCAGCCCTGATCAAATTATCCTAAACCCAACTGACGGTTCAGATTGATTCGTAAGTATATGAGTTACAAATAAATCTCCCAGTTATGAGTTATGCTTGAATTGCCCATCTACAATTATATATAAAACCTTAAACTATGGATTTTGTTTGAATTACCCCGTCAGTTATGAGTTTTGTTTATCCTGACTATTTATTGCACTGATCTCATATCGATATCGTGCCTATAACACGTACACGTATACTAATTTAAAATAAAACAGAGAACACCCATTTTGAGAAAAATAAGTACGAAAAAAAAATATTACTAAAAAATTTAACTTGTCCAATAAAACTATGACTCTTTAGCGACAATATAGTACTCGTAAGCTGAGGTACACATTCTAAGTTAGATAAATATTTAGTTAAAACGGTCTTACGGATATTTTGTGTAAGATAAATCTTCATTATCCGATCAATTGTGTGTTAGTTAGTTGAGTTGCAAAAGAGCGAGATTTCGTTTAACAAATTATGATCCGTAAGACCGTCTTATAAATACTTACTCTCCTAGTTATTATACACACGTCAATTTTATATTTTATGTTTGTGGTATTTCGAAGCTTTAGACTTTATAGTGATAATCTTAATGGGGGTATCGAATTCCCTTCGGTTTCAAATTCTTTACGCCTCTCTTTTTATCTCAAAAAAGAAAAAAATAAATTCTATAAAGTCCTTATTCCTGCTGTACTTTTTCAATGGCCTACGCGGATCACGCTGCCTTCAAGAAAAATAAAATAAAATTTGTGTAAGAGCATCTCCATTGTGAGAATTCTTCCCACAAATTCTTAACTGGGTCCCACTGTCACTTACATATTTTTCTCTTTTTCTCTACTTAAAAATTTATCTTTCCATTGTATACGATTCTTAACATATTCTTAATTAGGTCCCACTGCCACCTCATTAACTTTACATTTCATTCTTATTTTTATACTTCTCAACAAATAAATTTATTTCAAGTTATTTTATATATTTCATATTTAAATATTTCGTATAAATAATTAATTTATAAATTAAGACAAAAATTAATTTAAAAATAATAAATTACATTATTATTTTTAAATTTTATAATTTATAATTTATTTAATAGTGAAAACGGTAAGATTCTTGAATTTTTTTAAAAAGGTAAGATTATTGAATTTATTTAAATTAATTTTAAAATATTTTTTTGAATTTTTTTAAGTGATCAAAACGGTAAGATTCTTGTTTTTTTTTTAAAAGTCAAAAACACGTTTTTTTTTTTATTTAATAGTGGAGCAGCCGCCGAGACCCACCCCTTTTCGCCTTGGACGCGCCTTTTGAGCGCGTGTCCTACATGCGCCGTGTTTGGGTGGAAGGTGCACGCCAACCTCTTCGATAGCGGCTGGAATTCTTCTTTTTTGTTTGAGTTCTTTGTGATGAATTTTCCTCTCTCTCTCTCCTCCGAATTCTCTTTCAAGAATTGCACAATGGGAGAATTTTGTGGATTCTTCACCAAAGAATTGGTGAAGAATCACACATTGGAGCTGCTCTAATACAATCTTACCAAAAAAAAGAATATTTACTTTAGAATTGTATTGCAAAATACAAGTCAAGACTTTAAAAATATAATATAAATAAATTCTATTGATATTCTCTATTATAGTGCATTATTTTCCATATCATTCTTTATCATCCATCTATCGGATTCGAAACTTACAAAGTTGAGATTTTTTGATTTTTTTTTTAAATTTATGTCTAAGAGATGTAGTTTACACATTAAGATTCGTTTATTATGTTACGATCAACAGAGATCAAAACTATGTTGTATTCAATCAAAAATAAAAGGCAAAAATAGAGTTTCGTGTGTTGATAAGTTGAGTTATGAGAGAAAGAAGTTTCGTCTTACAGATTAAAACAGTTTTACGAAAGACTTACCTAAAATAAATTTTGTTCATTCGTTTGATAAGCAAACTTTGTGTTGTGTCTTTGTTCTCTATGCATAATGTAGTAACTTTGATTTTCAATTTAGACTTTTTCTCTCTTTATCCCCACCAACTTCTTACTAATCGTTAATTTAAGGAATAAAAATAAGAAAATATAATTAGTCAATCACTAAATTGACCTTTTAGTTTCTTTAATGAATAAATTAAATAAGACCAAAATATGTTTTACCCCCAAAGTATCTACCAATATTCACTTCGACCCCTAAATCCAAAAACGTGACAAAAGCACACTTAATGTTCCATTTCGCCCCACATAACCCACTGCGAATCCGTTATAAGTCCAATGTTAGCTTGCACGTGCCCCTTCACGTGATTGACATTTTAGTTATTGCTCAATTTGGAAAAGACATGGCTTGTACTCCATAATTATATATGTAGTGGAGACCGTGGAGTACAAGGAAAAAACCATATCTAGACCTATTTATATTTTCCATCTCCCTCTCTCTCTCTCTCTCTCTCTCTCTCTCACTCTCTCTCTCTCTCTCTCACACACACACACAAACACAAACCTAAAATTGGAATTATCCATCGTTTTCTCCCTATCCAAACGAAAACTATGTATCTTTGCAGGAAACACGGTGCAAAAATTGATACTGCGAAAGAAAGACCTAGTCCCAAGAAAATTAATTAACAATCAATTCAGTGAAAATGGGATCATAATTGGACAGGAGATCGAGTGTTTTTACTACTTAGTGTTTTAACAATCAATTCAATGAAAATGAAACTGGGGCCATGCCTGAAAATACCCTCCACTGCCCTACTACCACCAACACTCGTCAACATCTCACTCAACTAATCACCATGGCTGTTACCGCCACCACCGCTGCCCACTCTTTCTTCACCCAAAACGACCTCCACCTCCTCCCATCCTAAAGCCTCTCTCTATAATCAAATTTCTCCTCCTTCCTCTCCCTCTCCAAACTCATCTCCCTCCTCCACTACCCCTCGCCTTCGCTCTTCCCCACCCACCACCACCGCCCCCTTATTGGTTCCACCGCTTCCTCAATCTCCAATTTCCATCGAAACCAATTGCTACAAATTTAATTTTTTTTCAAAATTCTTATTTTTCTCATTTTATTAAACATATTGACTACATTTTCTAAATTGGTAAAATAATCTAAAATTAAAAATACGCAAACAAAAAAAATAGAAAAAATTGCGGGCCGGTCCACTTTTTGAAGTTTTTAATCGCTATAGTACCCTCTCTTTTTTTAACCGGAAAAAGCTATTTTTGTGGTAAAATAACTACGATACCCTTAATGAATCGTATGCGCGCTACGGAGGTCATTATTTTTGTGATGCGTCACAATTAAATTAGGCAATTAAACTATTGAATCTCAATGCAAAAATTAATGCAATGAAATTTATGAATCGCAGTTCAAAAATAGACTAGGAAATTAAACTTTGAACCGCGGTGCAAATATTAATACAATGAAATTTATGAATAACGGTGCAAAAATAGAATAGGAAATTAAACTTTGAATCGCGGTGCGAAATTAATGCAATGAAATTTATGAATCGCAGTGCATAAATAGACTAGGAAATTAAACTTTGAATCGCGGTGCAAAAATAGACTAGGAAATTAAACTTTGAACCGCGGTGCAAAATTAATGCAATGAAATTTATTAATTGCGGTGCAAAAATTGGCTAAGAAATTAAACTTTGAACCGCCGTGCAAAAATATTATGTAATTCATTTTTGCATTATGATACAATAGTATAAAAAATCAGTTTACGTCCTCCGCGTTCTTCTTCAATCTCCTCTGTCGTAAGCCTTCTTCTTCCTTACATTTCTCTGTTTTTGTCTTAACTGAAAAATCTTTAACCCAGTACAGATCGATTATACTTTCGTATTTCATAAATTAAAAAATTTGTTTACCTTTCGGGGGCGCCCCCGAAACCCCCACGAAGAGGCGCTGCCCCCTCGAGCCTCACGACCTGACTGGGCAGGTGGATCCCCCGTTTCGTTGATCACAATCGTGATTTTCGAATACAAAGTGTGTTGTCGGAGCTGTTAAAGAAGACAATGAAATTTTGGAATAATATTTCAAAAAGTGGTCTTTTACGATTGAAAAAAAAAAAAGGATAAACTTTTAGGGTTAAAAACATAGATAAAAGGACCTACTAGAATTTTCCAAAAAAAAAAAAATCTTAATCTTAAACAAAAAAATAAAAGCTCATTTTCCAAGCCCACTCTCTCTTTGCGGCCCAGATGGTTATTGGAGAAACCGAAAACCCTTTTACCTCCCACTTATTGCCCCATATTTATACCTTCTACTCTCTCATTTGTAGTTGTTGGTAGGGGTATAAATTGGAACCACCGAATCATCGAATCGAATCGAACCAAACTAAATTAGTCGGTTTGGTTTGATTTTAGTCGAATACAGTTCGGTTTCCGTTTCGGTTTCATAAATTGAAAAACAACGCAGTTCGGTTCGGTTCATGGTTTTTGGTATCGAACCAAACCAAACCAAATCACCTTATATATTTTTATTTATTTATTATATAATATATATTATATTACATTTATTAACTATTTTGAACCTTTGATTTATTCATAATATATATATATAGATACTAAACCAAATAAAATCTTGATTGTTGGAGAACTATTATTTCTTCAATTGTTTGTGTTTATTTTAGAATTTGTATTGTTTTATTTATGATAATTTGTTGTTAGTAGGTTATTTCCTAATTTTGATGTTAATTCCAAAATAAAATCTTATTTTTATTGTTATTTTTAATTCTGGTTAATTTCATTAAAAATACTTTATATAAATCACAAAACCGAACCAAATCGAGTGGTTCGGTTCGGTTCAGTTCCAAGTCTTACTCGGTTCAGTTCGGTTTGAGATTTTTGAAACCACTAAGAGGCGGTTCGGTTTGTGGTTTTGGCATAAACCAAACCAAACCAAACCAAATTAATGTTTAATTTTTGAATCACTTACACCCCTAGTTGTTGGAACATGAATGTTTAAAAATTACTTAAATCAATTAGTTATAGTTTAAAGTCATAAACCAACAACTAATTTATTTAGAAGAAATTATAAGAACTCACCTACTGAATTTAGAATATATCACTTTAATAGATTTATCTAAGTGAAAATAAATATGTTGATTTAATTAATTAAGTCTTGCATAATTATACTAAGTTAAAACATTAGTTAGTTGTAAATTAAAATCTAAATTTTATTAGATTTTAGCAAGTATAAAGGTCATCCTGCTAAACTACAACAAGTAAACTTACAACTATTGATTTATAACCTAAAACAAGATAAAATAAACTTAGATTAAGGCAGATAGCTCACATAAGTCATTTCATCTACGTGTCGCTTCTTAGTCATCAGCAGCTTACTAGCTATTGACCCCTTTACTTCAGGGTCGTTCCTGACATTTCAAAGGCTCGGGGCAAAATAACGAATAAGGGCCCCAAACTCGATTGCTTGTTGGAATGCTGCACCAACAAATTAGAAATAATTTGTAAATTTCTAATCTATTATCTACTTAAACAATTTTTAGACTATGTGATTTTGAAAAGAAATTATGGATCAACAAAAAAAATTAATTTACGAGCCCTAAAAACCTTAAACCAAAAGAAATATGGGTTTGAGCCTTTGAGGGTTTAGGGTCTGAATGTCTGATTCGTCTGAAGTAGAGAAGGGCCTGAAGAGGGGAAAATTTTTGAAAATTGAAATTGAAATAAGGAAAATTAGACGAGTACCTGCATCATCAGTCATTCACCGGTGCTGGTGGCTTTGAGTTCGTGGATGAGGAACGGCAGAGTGACTAAGTGAGTGAGATTGTGAGAGTTTTTTTTGCTTTGAGCCTTTGTAATCGAACTGAAGCAGAGCCTAAAGGTGGAGTGGAACTTAATCCGACGGCCATAGATGCATAGGGAAGACTGAAGAGTGAATCTCGAGGTCGAGGGCCGTCGTTGATCGTTCCATCTCCTTGATCCTTCTGTTCGACTGTCCCGCTGTCCGCCCTTCCATCTAATCAACCTTTCGTCTGCCGGAATCACCGCATCAAGTTTCTACTTCCGTTTCTTGTTTCCAGACAATTTTCCATATTTCCTATTTATATTTATTAATATTATATTTATATATTATATATATACTATACATATAAATAAATTTTGGGCCCCTAATTTTTTTGGGCCCTAGGCGGTCGCCCCTTTGGCCTATGCCCAGGAACGGCCCTGCTTTACTTATATAAACCGTCGATTACTTTACGTTTAAATCTCTATCTGCTAATACATTGTACACAGTTGAAATACTGCTTTGAAAATTTTATTTTAAAGACTTTAATGTCTTCAAGCTTTTATTAAACGAGTTTCCAAAAATAGTATATTTGAAAAACATGTGACCTTCCCTTTCAAGTTATTTAAATCATTATTGGTCAGTACTTTTTTAAAGCTAGAACAATTTATATGAAGACTTTTTATCAGATTCTAAAACTCCCCGCCTAACTCCGCCTAGGCGCTAGGCCCTTCTTTACCGCCGCAACTTTCCAAGTCGCTACCTAATCGACCAAGTCGGCGTTTACGCCAAACCTCGTCGACCTTAATTTATTTTTGTAGCTTTAATTTTGTGGTATGTGGTGACCGGAGAAGGAATGGGGGACGAACTGGAGAAGGAAGGGTGAGTGGTAATGGTGAGGCAGAGAGGGAGGTAATGGGGGGCGAACTGGAGTAATATTTTTTTTTTGTTTTTTGTTCTAAACTTGGCTGGTTTATTGCTTTGAGGTTGTTGAAAATTGAAATTAATGATAGGTTTGTATATTTTTTGTTCATTTTACAAATATAGACAAGTGTTTGATAAAATGATAAACATAAAAAAAATTAAATTTGTATTCAATGTGTTTGATCTTTGATGTAAATTATCAAAAAAAATGGTAATTATGTCTTAATTCTAGGCTCCGCCTAGGCCTCGATTACGCCCCGACTAGTCCCCAAGGCGCTAAGCGCTAGTGTGCCGCCTAGCGGCCGCCTAACGATTTTTAGAACCTTGCTTTTTATATCTTGTTTAAATGTTCTACTAGATTTTGTGCTCGTGTCTATGGCACGTCGCCAGTTTGGGACTTGATCAATATATGAAGCAAACAATGCAATAATGAATCAATATTTACTTAGGATTTTGTATGAGAAAACCCAAATACATAACAAAATAAAACATTTGATTTGAGATTTTGTATGCTACATTACAACGACCTATGTCTCTGCGATCTCCGACTCTCATATCCATCCGACTAATATGGTACATAGCAAGAAAGGATTACCATGTACTTAAACATCTACAATTATATGTGATTGACTGCGTATTCCCTGTTCAATACAGATGTAGCTTCCTTCCCAACTTTATCACTATTGAAACCTTTAATCACTTTACATTCACCTAGTTTCCTCTGTGGCAATATATTTCTGTTGTTTCGCATCTACCTAACAGTAGATCAAATCGAAAATGAAAACAAAAAGGAAAAGAACAGCTTTCTTGTGAAACTAACTTGTACCAATAAGGTCAAACATGTAATTTATGAGAATGAACAACTTGTTCTCATAGGAAATAATCGAGTGTCCTTCAAGTTACATCAGGTTCTCCTCTCCTGGGAGTTGGGTCAAACTGCAGAATGAAATTACATTTTTTTTATTAATGGACTATCTCTAAATAGATCAAACTCATTTTTCCAATTCAGCAATTGGAAGATTATGATGATGTGCATGCATTTAGCAGAAAGTGTACCGACCCCCAAAAAGAACTCTTATAGTTTAGCTAACCTTTTATGATAGAGCATCTAAAATTAGAATAGTCAATATCAATAACTCTAATAGATTGAACAAATCTAAAAAACAAAAATCATGAGCAGTTTCATAACTATATAAAAATACCTTGAAAAAACTCAACATGCCTAAAATTAGAACCAGATGGCAAGCAATGCCAATAACTCAAATATATTGAACAAATCAAAAAATAAAAATCATGAACATCTGCAAACTAAATCATGAAACAACTCCCCAATTTGAGCAGTGATCTAGACCATAACTTAATTTTGCACACTAAATTTGTTTGAGAAACCCAAAATGCCGGGTTTTTTTTTGGGGGGGAACAAAACGAAAAAGGAAAAGTGAAAAAGAAAAAAAAAAGAAAAAGGGAGAAGAAATAGACAAAGAGAAATAGAAATGATTGGAATTACAATGTAAGGAAGCGAATAACAGAACATGCAAATAATTACCTTAAGGGTGAGCATTTTGTGTTCGTTATGGCAAAGAGAGGGATGTCGACGATGAAGCCAACTGCCGAAGCAACCTACGCTGCAGCAAGATATCGATGATCTTCACCGGGACTCTTATCATTTTATTTAGATTTGTCAATTGTCTGTTTCTTGCATGCGCCTCAAGAATAAAGACATGCAAATCAACTTTTTTTTAAAAAAATCCTATTCCAATTAGCCATGGCTTAAAAAAGTCAGCACCCACATACTAAAACTGAAGAGAAAAACTTATCCAGTTTTTTTTTTTTTTTTTGGAAGAGAAATAAATTTAAAAAAGAAAATAGCACTCATAGACTCATTCTAAAAAATATGTATTATTCAAAATTCCACAAACTCAAGCAAGCAAATGTGAAAATCCAAGTGAAGCAGAAAACACAACAATTCATAATTTAAACTTCATAAAATTGAAGTATGCAATCACACACACAACACAGAGAAAAACAATACCAAAACTAAATCACCATCACCATGCACTAATTTTTACGAAGAAATAAAGAAAAATATAATCAAATATAAGAACTACGATTAAGACACGAATTTGATTATTCCAAAATATGATTATAACTTACTTTGAGCTCCGCATGTACGAATGGTGGAGAGGTAGGAATTCTGCAGGAAACGCACTTGGTTGCCGGAGGGGAATCATAATTTGGTTGTGAATGGAGAACTACCGCACAAAACATAACGGTTCATAAATCAAACTTTGTAAAATTGACACCGACAACCACAATCATAAATTAAACTTTGTAAAATTGACACCCACAGCCACACCCACAACCACAATACAGAGAAAAACATATCATGACTAATTTTTCAAAAAAGTAAAGAACAATATAATCAAATATCAAACCATGAGCCAAATGTATTTTGCGTTGCTCAGTTGAAATTTAGAGACAGAAAAAAGAGTTTTACCCTAGGATCAAACTGCATTTGCCAGACTTCGGATGGAGGAGCCTCAAGGGTGGATTCAATAGAAGCGGAGGCAGCAATTTTCCCGGAAGGATGGGCGGCGACGGAGACGACACCGAGGCAGTGGCCGGTGTTAGGTCTTCTGGATTCCATAGACGGACTCCGCTCTATAGCTGGAACCCATGTGCAAGTCCAGATGGAGTCATCAGCGTGCTCTTTCTCTCCCTCTGTTCGATTTCGGCCCCAAGCAGCCCAAACTCGGGTCCGACTGGGTTGTTGATGGGGGGTTTCGTTAGTGAGACCAAGAGGAGATGTAGGAGATCGCCGGTGGGTTATGGCGAGCAGGGAAGGAGATGAAGACGGCTGGCTGGAGAAATTAGAGGAAGAAGGGGCGAAGATGGATGATGAAGCCGGCTGGTTGCAGGGAGAAATGAACGAAGGGGTTGGTGTCGCTGGGGCCAGTTGATTTTTGGAGATGAAGAGAGAGAGAGAGGGAGCAGTTGTATTTTTATGGAATAAAAGGTGGAGAAACTCGTTGGAATTGGAAGACGCGAACTGTCGGAGAAACACTCGGAAAGGAAAGAGGAGTTGGAGTCGTACATGGAGAGGGGGGCGCAGAGGGATAAGGGTTGTGCGGGGAATAAATTACAGCCGTTTGATATAAGTAAAAATAATCAATCTCAGCCGCTCTTTATCCCACTGAGCTCTATTGTATAGTAGATTATATTTATTGTCTCCTAGTTAACCACCCTATTTATTATTTTATGTTAGGAAATATCATAAAAAATCCTTTACAAGATCTCTATGCTTTAAATGATAGATTTTATCATCATTCTTCAAAGTTCATCTCTGCTCCTTTCAAATTGTTATTTTCAAGATCTCCATTGCTTTGTCAAAACGACTATCATTCAAGGATATCTATAACTAACCTTTGAAGCAAGGATTGAAGAGATCAGTGGAAGACATACATATATAGAGGATAAAGTGGTTGAAGCTATCATCATTTGCCTACATAATATTCTTTCTTTAATTTGCTTAAACCCAGGACTGGACACTCAACATATTCTTTCAAGTAATTCTTTCCTTGATGTGTTCCAGTCCTCAAACACTTACTAGATAATCTCTTCATATATTATTCTTTTCTAATTTTTATTTAAACAACCATGATATTTTTCCTTACTTTTTTCAAACCTTAAAAAAATACTTGATTGTTGCATGAGTGTGATTGTTGATCAATCATACTCTTCAAACACTGGTTTTTGTTGTACATAGATCCGTTAGTGATCACTTAAAATTTCAATATATTTAATGCACTTCAAAATCCAAGTTTGACAAACTTGGTAGTGGACGTAGAAGTTTTTACACTGTAAGCCACTTCAAATATAATGTCTTTTATCTTCCAGCTGTTAGAACTGTTTCTCACACTTAAACAACTTTAATCTACTTAAGTGTGAGTCATTTACATTCTTGAATAATTTACTTAGTTGTTTTATACCTTATCATTCAATTTAGTCCTTATATATTAGTGATTAAAAGAAAACCTAACCAAAATGGTTTATGTTCAACAGCTTAACCTGTTGATTTTACATCAGCTGCTGAAGACTCAACTTTTCCGCTGCAACTATTAAAGATTTTCAAAATAACTATTAAAGTTTTTAAAAAGGCTATTCACCCTCACCCTCACCCTCCCTCTATCCTTATTTTGTTTCCTACTGGACTTACAGTTACACTAAGGACTAAGGAAAAAGAGAGCAGGCACATCATCGTATCTAAATCTGAGTTTCCTTCACCCTTTGGGCTTGTTTGGTAGTTGGATAAGGATAAGTAGTATTATTAATCCCAGTATTATTAGTGTCCTCGCTATTAATCCTCACTTGTATATCGGGAGTAGTTTTGAGATTACAAATATTAATCCCAATTTTTTTTAGTGAGGGTGCTAATAATACCACCCTCTCCCTTGGTATTAGTAGTGAGGGGATAATGACTTTATCCGGATAACTCGTGCTATTAGTCCCGATCACCTATTGCGTACCAAACATCATGCAATTCGGCTTATTAATCCTATCTGGCTTTAATCCTGACTACCAAACGACACCTTTGTCTCATATTCTCACTCTCCTCTCTTCATGATTCTTAGTCTCATCTCTTCTCTCTTCGTGATTCTCAATGCTTTATTTGAGACAGTAGTGGGTATCTTCTCTCTTCGTGATTCTCAGTCTCATCTCTTTTCTCTTCGTGATTCTTAGTGATTTGTATGAAACGGTAGTGGGTTGGGCTATGGGGCTATTCCGGTGAGCGACTCCTGCCTTGATCTCAGACGCGCTTGTTCCATACCTTCTTTGAGTCTTGTGGCCGGTTGGTAGTTGGTTCGGTCTCCTCATTTTTTCCTCCCATTTTTCTCGTTTTAGCCTTTTTCCGGTACGCCACCGTAACATCATCTAACAGTTTGTCCAAATCGTAGTTGGCGCCTAGGGCGACTAGTCCCCGATTTTTCTCTAAACGATTTTTTTGGCCGATTTGCAGGAAATCGCGGCATTTGAGTGCCGCCCAATGCCTAGGCCAATTTTTAGAACAATAGTATTGACAGTTTCCCTCTCCAATTGGGAAGGAAGACGTTGAAATCAATTGCCCCATCTAACTGTTCGCTTATTTAAGTATATTTCAGAGTGAGCAATGACTAAAATGCCCATCATGTGAAAGGCATGTACAAAATAACGTTGGACTTGTAACGAGCGTTGGTCCCAGAGGGTTAAGTGGGATGAAATTGAACATTGAGTGTGCTTTTGGCACGTTTTCAGGTTTGGCGGGATAAGTGATTATTGGTGGATACTTTGGGGGTAAAACATATTTTGGCCATTTAATAATATTAAGCTTACAATTATTTCTACAATTATTGATGCAACTAACCTTTGATAACCGATAAATTTGTATTGAAAAAGACAATTTTACCCTTTACTAACACTAAGTTGTAAAAATATGAGATAATTTCACTTTTGGTACTTCAAGTATAACTCAATTTCACATTTGGTACCCTTGATATCGAGGTCATCAATGTTCATCAACAACATTACCCATTTTAATCAGTTTTCATACTTTCCGTCTATTGTCCGTGAAATACTAACGTATAACCTACTATAGCAGGTTGGAAACCGACTAGCGTTTGAGGTAATATCACTTTTGATACCCCAAGTATAACCTAATTTCACATTTGGTACCCCTGTTGTCAACATCAGCCAGTTGCTAACTTGGGATAGCAGGTTAGCCGTTAGACTTTGACAATCAAGTGACGAAAAGTACTAAAAGTGAACATCTGTAGTGAATTTTGATAAGTAAGGTAACATGGGTACCAAATATGAAATTAAGTTTTACTTGGGATATCAAAAGTGAAATTATACATAAAAATAATTATAAACCTATCATTTTTGATTAATTAATATGATCTTTTAAGAATAAAAGTGTTCAAGTATTATAATACCCCTTTAAATATATCACATGAAATGCACGTATGAAGATAATGCTAACTTAAGGGGAAATGTAGACAGAGAGACGGTCATAAAAAATGTACGGAAATAAAAAAAATACTAGTACGATAACATAGTAAAATAAATAGAAATTCTCTGTCCGTTTTCAAATCTTCTTCTTTCACCTTGTATATCCTCTAAGAAAAAGTAATTAATTGTATAAGGTCATAATTAAAGTAAGTAAAAAAAATTAAGAATAAAATAATAAAAATGTTTCCTAAAAAGAAAGTGTTAAAAGATAAAATTATTTTGGAACGAAAAAAAAAAGAATTAGGAACCGACTCAGGGGTGAGCAATTTTTTATAAAACTGGACCGGACCAAAGAACTGGACCAAATCAATTATTTGGTTTGGCTTTAGTCCTGAATTTTCGTAGAACCGAATAATTGGTCTGGTCTCAGTTTTAAGTTTTATAATTCGGTTTTGGAATCAGATCAGACCTATGTACATATATATATATATATATATATATATATATATATATATATATATATATATATATATATATAATTCTGTTTTGTACTGCTATTTTTAGTTACCATTTAGTATATTTTGTTCTCTTTCCACTTTTTAATTTTTAATGTTTTAGTTTTGTTTTCACTGGATCGTTATACTATGAGTCTATATTTCGTCAATTTTAATTGATAAATGTACTATTATTAAATGTTTTTTTAATCTTTTTATGAAGTTTAAGATTTTTTTTTTTTGTATTAAACAGTTAAAAGCCATAGTATTGGTCTCATCCTGATTTTCGTATATCTTCGATTGATTTTGGACCAGACCAAAGTGTTGGTTCCAATACATATTGTATTGGTTTTAATTCTAAATATTTTGAGAATCAGACTATTGGTCTGATTCCATTTTTTTTACTTTTTTTTCTAAAAAATTGAACCGAACCGGAGTGGATTATGTACATTTTATCATATCCATTCTATAAAACAGCTCAGTCAGTTAAAAAAAGTTAATTACCGGCCAGGATTTGTTTTTATCAAGCACAATCACTGGCCAATGTTTAATTTCACGCATCTATAATCGTTTGTATATATAACCGTTTGTATTTATAACAATAGTTATTGTTTTATGGTTTTACAGTTTTACCGTTATTGTTTTACAGTTAATTAATTTCAACATTATCTGCTTCATTTATTGTTATTGTTTTATAGTTATTGTTATCGTAATTAACTTAATCAATTTAATTTTTTTGGCCCGCAATTTCATTTATATAATTAAAAATTTTAAAAAAATAGTAAATTTTGTAATTTGATATTTTTTTCTTTTAACTGTTATCGTAATTAACTTAATCAATTTAATTTTTGTCCGGCGTTTTTTTGTTCGGCCCACAATTTCGTATACAAATTATTAATTAATTCATCTGTTACAGGCAAAGAGACTCTGCTTGAAAGTCAATTTTTGTAAGAAAATAATATTTTTAGTAGTTTATTAATAATAAAATGACCTTTACGGTTTTACAAATATTTAGTTACAATTTCTTAATTGATTGACTTCATAATCAAGTGAATCTCAATTTAATTTATGTTTAAGTTTGGAATATTTGTATTTTAATTTTTTTTATTTTTTATTGTTATTGTACCTAACTTAATCAATTAAATTTTTTTCCGACCCACAATTTCATATACAAATTAAAAAAATAAAATAAATCGTAAATTTTGTAATTTGAAATATTTGTTTTTTTTCTTTTTAACTGTTATTGTAATTAACTTAATCCAGTAGCCGCCTTGTAGATAAAATTTTATTTTCTTATTTTTACAGCAATTACAATTAAAATATTTATTTCTTGGGTTTTTTATGAAATAAATATTAAAAGTAAAATGTTTTATTTTGTTACGTATTTGGGTTTTCTCCCCTTTTGGTTGTGTAGTGTATATATATCCAATCCCTACAAATTATAAGTAAACATTAATTCATTTCTACATTATCTGCTTTATTTATTGAAAAATTCTCAAGCTGGCGCCGTGCCACTGAGCGAATTGTGATAAACACAACTGACGATCCAGATTGATTGTAAGTATGTGAGTTACAAATGAACCCCTCAGTTATAATTATGTTTGAATTACATATCTACAATTACATATACAACCATTAGTTGTGGGTTTTATTTGAATTACCTCGTCAGTTATATACTTTGTTTATCCCGATTATTCATTGAACTGAACTCATACCAATATCGTGTATATGGCACGGGCACACATACTAGTTTTTTTTATAGGGGTGTAAGTGGTTCGGTTTGGTTTAGTTTATGTCAAAACCACAAACCGAACCGCCTCCTAATGGTTCCAAAAATCTCAAACCAAACCGAACCGAACCGAGCAAGACTTGGAAGCGAACCACTCGGTTTGGTTTGGTTTGGTTCGGTTTTGTGGTTTATATAAAATATTTTTAATGAAATTAACCAACATTAAAAATAATAATAAAAACAAGATTTTAATTTAAAATTAACATCAAAATTAGGAAATAACCTACTAACAATAAATTATCATAAATAAAATAATACAAATTCTAAAATAAACACAAACAATGGAAGAAATAATAATTCTCCAACAATCAAGATTTTTTTTGGTTTATCATGCGTCTATATATATATATATATATATATATATATATATATATATATATATATATATGAATAAATCATAGGTTTAAAATAGTTAATAAATGTAATATAATATATACTCCATGCGTTCCTAAATTATCGTCCTCCTTTCCTTTTTTGTCCGTCCCAAAATAATTGTCCACTTTGAAACTTACCTTTTTAGAACATCACTTTTACTACTTTACCCTTATTTTTTCACTCTACTTTAATTATGGGCCACATATATATGGATATTAATGAAAACTACACATTAAACCATTATAAATAATCAAGTCAATTATTTTTTCTTAAACTGTGCGCCGGGTCAAGCAGGACAATTAATTAGGGACGGAGGGAGTATTAGATAATAAATAAATAAATAAAAATATATAGGTTGGTTTGGTTTTATAGCAAAGATCGTGAACCGAACCGAATCGCATGATTTTCTAATTTTTGAAACCGAAATCGAACCATCTTCGACCAAAACCAATCCAAACTAAATAGACTGATTTGGTTCGATTCGATTCGATTATGTGGTTTGATGGTTCTGATTTACCCCTCTAATTTTTTACATTTAAAGTCCTCCCAACCTCTTTAATAAAGACTAAGAGCGGTGTTAAAACTAAAATCCCCAACTCCCAGGCCAGCCTCTACCGCGATTTTCTTAGTCGCCGCCTAATCGACCAAGTCGGCGTCTACGCCAAACCTCGCCGACCTTAATTTATTTTTTATGGCTTTGATTTTGTGGTATGCGGTGACCGGAGAAGGAAGAGGGGAATTGGAGAAGGAAAGGGGAATGGCAATGGTGAGGCAATGAGGGAGGTAATGAGAGGCGAACTGGAGTAATATCTTCTTCTTCTTTTTTTAGTTCTGAACTTAGCTGGTTTATTGCTTTGGGGTTGTTGAGAATTGAGATTAATGGTAGGTTTGTATATTTTTGTTAATTTTACAAATATAGACAAGTGTTTGATAAAATGACAAACATAAAAAATTAAATTTGTATTCAATGTGCTTGATATTTGATGTAAATTATCAAAAAAAATGATAATTATGCCTTAATTCTAGGTCTCGCCTAAGCCCCGATTATACCCAAACTAGTTTCCTAGGTGCTAGGCGCTAGTGTGCCGCCTAGCGGCTGCATAACGATTTTTAGAAACTTGCTAAAGAGAGTCCTTTAAACTTTGAAGTACGGAATAAAAAAGAAAAGCTATTCACTCTCCACTACCAGGGTGATTCCATTCCACGCTCTTTCTTTTTTCCAGAGTCGCGTGCTTTCAACAAACCAAATCGGATTAGTTAACATCAAAAGTCAAAACCAATACATATTACGGAGTATTTATTTGAAAGACAGTGAGCTTCACTCCCCTAGTTCAACCAGCTAACACGTGGCGGTTGGGAGAAAAAAATATGTAATACTCCTTCCGTTCCTAAATTATAGTCCTCCTTTTTTTTTTCGTCCGTCCTAAAATAATTGTCCACTTTAAAACTTACCATTTTCGAACATCATTTTTACCACTTTACCCTTACTTTTCCATCCTACTTTAATTATGAGACGCATACATATGAGCTTTAAAGAAAATTACACATTAAACCAATAAAAATAATCAACTCAATTGTTTTTTCTTAAATTATGCGTCGGGTCAAATAAGACAATTATTTAGGGGCAGAGCGAGTATCATCTTATTCAAATTTTTATCATCACCAAAATTAACATTTAACCAAAAACACAAAACTAGTATTTACAAAACTAAAAATATATTTCCTCTGTCTGAAAATTATTGTTTTACTTTATTTTTTCGTCCATCCCAAAATAATTATTTTGTTTGAAAGTTTCCTTTTTAGGATATCACTTTATTATTTTACCTTACTTTTTTTCTTACTCAAATATTCATAAGTTTTCAAGGAAACCACACACTATTCTAATATTAATAATTAAATTAATTGTTTTTTTTAATTTATGTGTTAAGTCAAACAAAAAAATAATTTTAAAATAAGATATGAATAAAAAGTAAAACACAAAACTATTACGGTAACTAATTTTGAATAAAAATAAACATTTATTTTACGGATTTCGTACTAATGTACTTGAGCTGGCTGTATTCGAGTCATTTGACCATGGTTAGGCGCATTTTAACCAAATGTAGATCTAGTAGAGTAGTAATGGGTTTGGTTTGGTCTTGTTCTTTTCTGTCCCCTCCCCTATGATGAAATGATGTATCCTCACCCAGTAATTAAGCATGGCTCATATGTTTTAACCTTTTATATTTGTATCCAAAAAAGGGAAAATTCTTCCAGGAGAGCCCTACATCCCAGTCTCATGAGAATGTTAGAAGGAAAATCACGGTAATTCAGCGATTAAGTAGCTAGGGGGACCCATATCTAATACCTACAAGGAACCACCCCCACACTGTAGTTGTTAGGACTCGATCCTTGGTCATGTATCCAATTCTATTAGCTCTTAACCAACTGAGCTAAGCCCATAAAGACTAACCTTTTATATTTGGCAATAGCAGTATGGGTGAAAAATGTTGGCATAGGGGCAAGCCCAAAAAACAAATTTTAATACCCATGTACTACTCTCTCTAATAATTAAAGTGAAGGTATTAAAATTAGGCGTGTAACTAGCGGGAGGTATTAAGTTTGATATCTATTCGAGTCTCACTATCATTCCTAATTTTGATATATTTTATTTATATTATATATTAATATATTTATGTCAGATATGAATTAGTAAAATATTGTTATCTCATAATATGTGTTGGATGTTAGTTTTTCAAAATTATTATTATATCAAATTTTGATACCTATGATTATAAATGTTAATTTGGTCAAATGAATAGTGACCAATAAGTGTCAAGATTTGGATTATATACCTCTTTGGTCCCTAAAATTTGTGTTTCATCTTCTTTAGCAGTGCCCAAAAGATCGCTAGGTAGGCACCGGACGCCATGGCCTAAGTAGTGTATAGGCGGGGCCTAGAAAACCTAGTTAACTAGCATTAAACTTTTAAATACATTACGTAGTTTTTTCATCTCAAAATAAATGACATTTTAACAAAAAAAAAAATGTGTCCAAATAAATATCGTTTTAAGATATCTAGACAAATTTAACCACATTTTACTCAAATTGTCCTTATTAATTACTCTCTAATTGAATGTTGAATTTGAGAATGTTTTAATACAATAAAAATATGAAAAGTCTTTTTAAAAAAAGTAAATCAGTCTTTTTATGAGATTCTTTAATATGTGTGCAAATAATCTAAAAAGTTAGTATTTATTTTACAACGGAGGGAACAATAGTGAATATTACCAAATTAGCTTATTTATTGGAGTTTTTTTTTTTTTTTGGCAATGAACTTCAAAAGATTATACTCGAGTTTCTAAATTAAAAGTTGTTACATAATATTGTAAGCTTTTTTTTTCTTGTAAATATTAGGAGAGGGAGACGATGAGGGAAGTGGATTGATACACACAGATAGAGAGAGAGAGAGAGAGGAGAGAGAGAGAGAGAGGAGACAGAGGAGAGAGAGGAGACAGAGGATAGAGAGAGAGAGAGAGAGAGCTATGTAAATGGATAAATAGAAGTTATTTTAATTGCCGAAAAAATACTTCAATTCTTTTTTTTTTTTTAATTTACAATGCACGAATACTTTGAACACTTGACATTCAAATAATCTGATTTTAAGCGAGTGAAGGGTATTGTCTGCAATTTTAATTTAAATTAAATAGATTTTTGTGTTCCCATTCATGCATGAATATTTGGTGCAAGTTCCAAAGATTTGACAATTTCCATTTTTGTGATATATAAAGAATGCATTAAATGATTAGTGTATATATGATTCCATTTTCAAGGACATTTAAAATAGTTTAATCATAATTAATAATTATATATAAATATATATAAAGAGATATGCAATTTTTGGAAAGTTTCCGCCAAAATTCACTTTCTAAAAATGGTAACATTATTATTTTTTTATGAAAAACTAATATTGAACAAATGCATTGAACATTTTACATCTCTTATAATATGAAGGATGTTAAGATTAACTTTAAAATGAGTCCATCGAATATGAAAACACATTTAGTATATTTCGTGATCATGTGTATATTTTATAATTTGAGAATTAAAACATAATGGGTGCATAATTTTGAACACTCAATAGTATATAAAATAATATTTACATCATTAAATAGAATTAAAATAACATAATTTGAATAAGTTTGATAAATTTACCTATTTTTGAAATAAATGCCTAGAGTAATATGATTTATATCATAAGGGCCCAAATGATTCGTGTATCATAGAAATCCGAAATTGACTAATGTATGGTAAAAAATTGCCAAATCTACAAGTATAATAATAAAATTTGACGACTTAAATTGTAATTTGTCACCCTACTTTCACATTTTATTAAATACGCTAATTCTACTAATTTTCTTTTTCAATTTTGGCATTGTATTTGGCTTTATATCGCGCGTTCATCACTCCATCCAAATTTTTGGATGCAAAGTTTTAATTTTTTGTAAAAACCCAAAAATACTCTTTCCTATATCACGTGTTGCTCACGTTATTGTCTCACCTCCACCTTTACCTTTAATGTAAGCTTAAGACATCTGTCTTTAGGCAAGGCGTTGAATGGGATAACTCTGCGACTTCAATCTATTCACATGCACGACATGTTTTGAACACAAAAGGGCATTTATATATTTTTTGCTCGATCATTTCCATCAAACATAACTGACATAAATGACTTTTGGTGACCAAAGTGTGATAAATAGCCAAATACAATGACTAATTCGAAAAAATAATTGTAGAGTTATCTTATTGCAAAAAGTGTGAAAATAGGACGACCAAATTGTGATTTAAGTCAAATTTGCCAACAAAATATTATTCAATAGAATATATACATGTTAAAATACATGAAATGACATATTTGTGAAATATATTCAAATATAATATATATATACATACATACATGCATACATACATACATACATACATACATACATACATACATACATACATACATTTAAGGAAAATATTTCAAGACAATCTCATTAGTTAACCATAAATTAAATATAATTAATAAGTATTGTGAGATGATAAGAATATTTTTTTAGACCGACACATGTTCAAAAATCCAAATCTATATAAATTTTAATATGAAGACTAATGAAAAGAGCAATTTATCTTATAATTTTTTTTCATCTATACATATATAAAAGGAGAGGAGCAAGATTTGGAAAGTTCTCGCCAAAAGTGACTTTTCAAATTTAGAAACACTTCTAATTCATATATAAGTCTCTTTTTACATTGGAAATTAAAAATATAAAATATCATTATTATGGTTGATTGGATAAATGATTTCAAAACATTTTCACATACTTATTTAGTATATTAAGAAAAATATGCATAGTAGAAACATAAGAGATAATAAAACCATGGTTTTTTGTCAATTTCTTTGCATCAATATCCAGGCTAGGAAAAATAAATATAAAATGAAACAACGATTTTGAAACTAAATCATATACACACATTTCGAAGTAAACTAATTCACAGACAATCAATTAATAATAATACCAAGATCTGACAATTTTTTCTCTATTTCATCATAACCAAAGTTATTATTGTAAAAAAAAATCTATAAATCGCGATAAATCCAATTTTTGGAGACAGTTAGCTACATGTAAAATAAATAGAAACCCGATAATTTTTGATGTTTTAGTTACTTATACATATTAAAAATTTCAAATATAAAAAAAATGCTGATGATGAAATTAATCAATATTCAGATCAAATTTATTTGTTAGTTGAACTAAATCACGAATTAAAATTAATAAACGAGTTTTGAAGTTAAACAAAGTTTTTGAAATATTTTGGAAACATGAACATACCAACAAGTTTCCGGTAAGTCGGTGGTCATAGCTTTCGTTGCTGAACTTTCTTTAGATGGTAACCTTGAAGTTCGTCATCGCTGCAAAAAATGCGTAATTTTTTTTTTTGTAATGTGTGGTAAAATTAGGGTAAAAGTATTTTCTTTTCGTTTATATATATCAACTAAAACAACGTGGTTTTATGAGTGTTTACCGGATCGCGGTCCAATAGTTATCCATAGCACGGTTTAAACCAAATTTTCTGATGTCTATCCATCAATCGTTTGAATTTTTGGTTCATTTTCCTTGACTCATCTCCTACATTTTTTTCCTTGGTTATATACTATTTTAATTATTTTTTCTTTATGTCTAATTTTTAAATTGAACCATAATACTTGAATTATTTTGTAAAAATTATCAATTTTGAAAAGTGTAGTTTTTAAGGTTTTATGACAAAACATGTTAGTATATCACAAAAAATTTGTTCTTTGTCTGATATTATATGCACTATCAATTTTTTAAATATTAGTGTAACTTTTATTTATATATATTTATTTGTATATATTTTAATATCATTTTTTATTACGGAAAACACATAAGTGAATTTAAATTTTGTTGAGATTCCAGAGTAGAGAATGAGAGAAAGTGAACCTCAATTCCATTGTTTAGAATTGAAATTGTGGGCTTAAATGTAAATTTTATTGTTTATATCCAGAAAAAATATTAGAATTTGAATTGAACTGAAATTCTTAATATTTTTATTCTATAAATTGATTTTTTTTCCAAAGGTAAAACATTTTTAAACCTAAAGACTATTGATATTATTTTTAAATTATTATCTAATATAAGACTCCATTTGAAAACATGTTTTTGCTTATCATAAGTTGTATGTAACTTTGTCTAGAGTTACTATGCGATATTTATAGTTGCAATAATCTACATGTTGAACGAAAATTATTGTATATAAAAAGTATTCCAAAATTTATATTATTTTTTTTCAAATTTATAGGATTTTCAATATTTAGTTTTACTATTTATTATTTTTTGTTTATTTTGTTATTATTAAAAAAAATTAATTACGTATTATTCAACTTTAATTTAATATATAATTTTATACACATGTATAATCCGTGTAATGCACGGGTGCCTCACTAGTTCTACTTAAAAAGGATAAACAACAAGGTCCTTGACATGATAAATACAAAACTAAACATTAGAAATATGTATCTATTTTTTTAATTTTTAGATCTATTTCATTAGTGTGTTTTTAATTATGATTTGTGCATCGCGATATATGATTTTGATTTGCGATTCATGATTTCAAATTGTGTAATTATCATTTCCATTTCATAATGTGTATTACGATTTCAAATCGATTCATCGCGATTCAAACTGATTTATTTTAATTTCATAGCGATGCATAATGATTCCAAATTCATGTATCGCGAATCTAAATCGATACATCGCGATTCAAACTGGTTTCATTATATGCATTATCGTTTTGTTGCCCCCAACTAGAGCTGTCAATGGACGAGGCCTGGACGGGCCCGCACCAATCCCAACAGACCAACTTCAAAATCCGTTCGGTCTGGGTTAGTCTGAAATTTCTTCGAACCGACTGGAGTAGCCCATGGGCCTATCCATTGGGTGTGCCAATTTTGCTTATTTTCACATATTTTTTTGGCCACGACAAAGCTCACCTGGCCAATCATTAAAAGCTGACCGACCCAAAATTTTATCGGGTCTGTAGAACCTAAAGCCCAGCCTGGATAATATCGGGTGGGCTGGGTTGGCCCATTGGATTGGGCTAAATTTTGACAGCTCTAACCCCAACAATTGAGATTCCAGTCTCATGGCTAATTGGGCATTTCTGGAATATTTTATGAAAGTTCTTTTTAGCGGATAAAAAAAAGATGACACGGGAACGGTTAAAAGTGTCACAATAAGTATCGGACAACAATTTTTCTAATTTTCAACCGTTCTGCACTTCGATTTTTTTTTGAAATCAGATAAAGACATGTAATGCTTCATGATGCACAAAATAATGCATCACAATGCATGCATAAAGTGCCATTTTTCAGTTTCGAAAAATATGGATGCATAAATCAATTGAAAACTTTCCAGAGTGGACTGAGTGCAATTTTCTCCTAATAATATTTGCAGTCCATAACTAATTAGTTAGAATAATTCTGATGAAGTCAATTAAGAATGGTAGGACATGCAGAAATTAGCGTGCGATGTCTATTTTTTAAGTGTTTGTTTTATGTAATTGAGTTGACATTTATAAATAATGCAATTTATGTCTTTTCTTTTGTTTGTGTTTTTATAATGAATAGTGATATGAAATATGAAATATATATGTTGCAAAAAATGTTGATTCCCAACATTTAAGTTTTGGAGGTTCTGTTTAAGAGTGTTATACCCGATTTTAATTCCTCTTTTATTGGATATAACAAACAGTATGATATTCGACCACTTAGTAAAATAATTTTACTTATTTATTTTTATGTGTATGTATTTTCAAAAACCAACATTTTTTAAGATTGAACCATATTGACTATAACTAATCATATTGCGGTGCATTACTAATACGAACTATTTAATAATTCCGATGAAATCAATTGAGAACTTTGGATCATATGAAAATTAGAGTGTGATTAATTTAGTATAACTAATTATATTTGTGGTGCATTATTCAACTTTATTTAAGCATACAATTTTCAAACGATGTATTCGTACAACGCACAGATGAGTTGCTAGTGTGTGTGTATATATATATATATATATATATATATATATATATATATATATATATATATATATATATATATATATAAGTGGCGCAAGTTGCAATTTGTTTTCATAATTGAATGAGGAATCCCATGTTACATACAAAAACGAAGAGATAAACATTAGTGATACTTAAAAAAAATACAATTTTTTTTCATATATAAAAAAATGTAAATTAGCAATTTCACTAAAAAAAAAAAAAAAGGACAGTCATTTTGGAACAATTTTCTTTGTTAAAAAAGGACAATCAATTTGGAAAGAAGTGAATATAATTCACGTGTTTTAAAACGTAAAAAATTACAATTAAACTCTCGTCAATTATTGATCAACAAATTGGTCAAATTCAAATCTTGAATGTTTACTCTTTAATAAACTACAATAAAGTGTAGTTATTTTTAAATTCGTCTTACGAATATTAATTTATATGACTATTTTATCGATGTTAATTTGTAAGACGGAACTTTACTATTTTACAACTAAACTTACTAACACGTAATGAGATAAATAAAAAAGATTCATCTTACAAAAAAAAATATCCGTAAAATAATTTTACACCAGTTTTAACCTTATTTCAAATACGTGGTTGGTAGTTAAAGATATATGAGACCAAAAGTGGTGGAAATTACTTGCTTTTATATTCACAATTCAAAAGATGTGATGATAGTCTTAGGTAGATATTGAACTTTTAGGCAAAGTTGATATCCAAAGAAATCTAGTGGGGCTCCTTTTCCAAGATATGGATTCAAACGTGTAGTGCAGAATCATCATGAAATGAGGGTTCCAATTTTCGAATGACTTTTGGAGGAAGCAAAAGGGTGAAACAGGGGACAAATCTTTAGTTCAAATTGGCATTATTCCAGACAATTGGAGGTACAAAGCAAGAACAGTCACACAATTGTAATACACTGAGTGTGATATATTGTAGCTATGCATGTATAAGGACAGTTTCTTATAAATGTAAAAGGTTTACGTACCCAGATCATGTGGTATAGGCCCTATAGTGACAGTTCTTTAATAATAGAGGCGGCAATTTTTGTCCGGACTCATTTACTTATCCAGTAAAAAATGGATATGGAGTATGGACATACCTAAAATTTTAAATGGATATAAATAGGTATATCTATTTGAGACTGTTAATTATGATAGGCTAAATGAGTGTCCATTTGAGCATCCATACTAAAACTTATTTTCTTACTCTTTCAATTTTGCTCTTTTTGATCTCTCAATTCGTTTTTCGGATATTCGACTGCATATACCATTATCTCCATCTCTCTCCACCATGTTTATCCGTCATCGAAAAAAATACATTAAAAAGTTAACTTGAGCTACTTTACTTTATCCATTATATACATAATCATATAATTATATATATTGATTGCAAATTTATGATGTGTTTTGGATCCCCTCCCCTCCTCCTCACCCGATCTCACGTTTTGTAATTCTCATAGAGAATTGAATGATCCACTTTTACTCCTTTCGAACTCTTATATTTTGGACTAGATTGAAAAATTGATACAAAAAAATTTCGGCATCTTCCTCTTAATAAGTCCTATCTTTAGGATTCTCACGCCCCTTTTTATAAAAAATAAAATAAAAAATATGTCCCAGTTACATTATATAGATTGAAAAATTGATACATGAAAGAGTTCGTTATCTTTCTTTTAATAAGTCCTATCTTTATGTTTCTCACACCCCCTTTTATAAAATAAAAAATAAAAATATGCCCAAGTTACATTATATAGATGGATTCATAGAGATGAACAAAAATAAATATTTATTTTTCCTTTTTTTTTTTGGTGAAATGAATGTTTTTGAAAATTTTGAATATTTTTTTGTTAAAGAATGATTTTTTTTGTAATTATTGTGTTTATTTGATATTTTTGTGTTAGTGAGTAGATGAGCGCCCATGAGCACCCAAATATTATTAAATGAACACTTACTCACCTGCCCATTTGAGTCCATTGCCCATATGGGCGCTGCTTATGCCCGCCTATATCCGCTCGTTTGCCAACTCTACTTAATAAGATCAAGTGGTCTCATGGTCCAGACTTGGAAAAACAATTTGGGTCGGTCTACTTTGGAAAGTTTCCAACTGGTTGCGTCTCGTGTTTTTTCTTAACCGGAAAAATATTCTTTAATATAACTGTTCCTTAAATTCTCAGATTCATCCCATCTACATCGCAAAAATTGTTCCTTAAATATCCAGATCCATCTCCTTCCTTAAATGCATGAACAAATGCTTTGCGCCCACATTTTCTATTCATTTATAGTCATCCTTTCATCATAAATATACATCTTTCTGCTTAAAAAAAGTATTGAAAAGTACAACGGTTGAAAATTATTGACAGGGGACAGTCCGCTTTTGACCCAAAAATAGCAAACAATTAGGGCACGAATATCTGCTTCTAGAGTTGGCAATGGCATGAACCAAGCCCGTCTGACAGATCTTAGAATCGGGAGGCAAAAAAAATTCGACCTTCCAAAACTAAAGCCCGCCCAGCCTAACACTGGGGAGTTCCAACTAACTAGGTTGGCTAATTTGCATTATTTTGTCGTCCCAAGCTGAAGCCTATTGGACCAAGTCTTGAAATCGGCCCGCGCTAGTGCAACCCCAAGGCCTCCAAAACTAAAGCCTAGCCCAGTCTAATATCAGGTCAGGTGACCAATTTGCCAACTCTATCTACGATTCAATGGTAAAACGTCTAAGAACCAATGATAAACATATATAGGTTTGTGGTACTTCACAAATACATAACGCAAGTCTAGAGGATTTGCCTTTCGACCCGATAGAAAAACCGGATGTCTCGAACCTGAGATCTAGGGGTGACGAAATGGGTATTATGGGTAATTATAAGTTAGCCTATCATCCATGGTTATTCATGGATAATAAACTAGCCCATAATTATCCAATAACACTCATTTTACCACCTTTTTTTTTTTTCCCTCCTAAGGGGGCATTTAGGAAGGATCGAACCTCAGAGACCTCGACACTTCATGGCTTACTGAAGCCCCATATACTACCTGGACTTAGGGACTCATTTTACCACCCCTACTGAGACCTATGAATAAGCCAAGCAACCTCTTAATTAGCTCATATATGTTGATAATTCCCTACTAAAAAATCTATTGATGCACCAGACCAAAATCCGACAACGGGGAAAGCACATGCAACCATCATGTGCTAGCCACAAGCTTGGAAAAAATGAGCCTCACGCAAGGGCTAGTTATTCCAAACATAGATAAGCCTCGAGAGATCATCGACCAAAGCTATAGATCACAAGAGTCTCTACGCGGCGTTGAGCTCGCAATCATATCCATTCTCCGATCACAAGTCACCAAGTGATCGTCCTGAGAAACAAGGAAGCAGAACTTGTGGCTCCCTCACAGTGGCGGGACGTGCTCAAGAATCAAGCTAGAATCTCGACCTTTTCGCCCACCATCAAAGTGCAATTAAAGCCAATCACTCTCGAATTAACTCAACGGGGGGCTACAAATACCCCCTCTCAAACCCTAACATGTACACACACTTTAGTATCTATAAACTCTGTCAAATTGCTTTCACCTTAAGCACTTAAGACAAATTTTCACGTCATAGTAGTTTTAACTTGACCAATCTCTACATTCTACTAAGGTTTTCTTTGTGATTTGACATGTTTTGGAAGATTCAACTCATCATAAGCCCAAATATCCTACAAGCACATTCGGACAGCCCAAACTTATTTTTGCTTTATCAACTGTCTTCTCTATAGTAACATTTAGCTATCTTAAACAATTAAATTTAAATATTTTATTAAAATATAAAAAATTACATTATGTGAAAACATTCAAAGAAAAAAATGAACACGTATTTACATGTGCGTTATTTGCTAACAATTTATTAGGTATTTGCTCTTGCTTTGTACTCCATCTGTTCCTAAATAATTATTCTTCTTTTCATTTTGATCTATTCCAAAATAATTGTCCTCTTTTAAAACTTTTCCTATTAGGAAAAATATTTTACCACTTTGCCCTTCTATCTAAATTTTTTTCCCTTCTATCTAATTTAATTATGACTACATGCATAAGAGCTTTAAAACAAAATACACATTACACAAATATTTAAAACACGGTCAATTATTTTTTCTTAAATGGTGTGTCGAGTAAAAAATATTGATTATGTAGGAACGAAAGGAGTATTTGTTGTTGTCTTTATTTATTATAAAGTGAAACTTAAATTTTGATTATGAAGTAACACGTAAATTATTATGTTTTTTTTAATTATAAAATGATACTAAAAAATTATACTGAAAAATTATAATGTTGTGAGTGGATACAACATTGGTATTTTTGATATTTTTGCTATCTTTCGTATAGTTTACTTTTAAATATGTTATTTAGGCTAGAATTATTTTCAAATATTATGTACCCGAGTCTTTAAACATACAAATCACTTGAAACCATCACTACAACAAAAACAGTTATAAATATTCATTTGATATTCAACCCATTAAAAATAAATAAAAAATCTATTTGATACTCATAAGTTACCCAAACAAAAAATAATATCAACACAAACTCTAATAGTTTTATATAACCCACCATCTTTATCTCCAATAACTTTATATACCCCACCATTTTTGGAAAAAAAAAGATTGCTATTCAAATAAGGCAAACCAAATTGTTATTTATAGATAAAAATATTTATTTTTTAAAGTAAAAATAATTAAAAAATATTTTTTTTTTCACGTGCAAACAGACCAAAAACAGAAGAAAAATCAAATACCCATATAACCCTTCGTTGGTCGTGCTCGTAGAACATGTACAATGAGGTTTTTTCCCCAAATCTAACTCAAATATTTCCATTTAATGGAGAATTTTAAAAAAATCATCCCCAAATCAACTAATGATTTTAACAAAAAAAAAAAAAAAAAATCATCTCTTGAACCCCAAAGTCCCTAAATCCTAGGTCCCCTTTCCGAGTGTTATCATTTGAGTAGATAACATTTTATTTTCTTCTATTGCCTTTCTTAATCAATTTTTAGCCAAAAAAATTATATTTTTTAATTTTTTTTCCAGAATTAAAGTACACATTCTTACATATAAATAGAGATTTGGTTTGTTTAATTTGGATATCATAAAAAAATTCTATGATTTTTTCAAGTTTCTGGTAAGTATTAATGGAGATAAAGATGGTGAGGTATGTAAATATGCTGAATTTTGTGTTACCATTAGGAATGTTTTTTGGTTTTGAATCAAATAGGTATTTAATGGATTATTTTATTGATTTTAAATGAATTATATTTGATTTTTGGTTTGATTTGACAAAACCATTGTACATGCTCTTAGGAGGTTAGTTATGTGTCCATTTAGCTAACAAATAAAAAGTATAATTGCGGGTTGGTCAATTTTCCAAAATTTTCAATCACTCCAGTTTCGAATTTTTTTTCCAATCGGAAATGACACTTTTGGGGACAAAAGACTATGATATCCTTTTTGAGCCTAAGGTGTTCGATTTTTCCATCTCGATGAATCAATTTGAATGGAATCAATTTTAATTACAAAATCTAATTTTTGTACTGCGATACATAAATTTTAATAACCTAATCTAATTTGCATGGCGCTGCACCAACTAATTATATGTACTGCAAATGCCTCAATTCAAGCAACCAATTAATGTATCGCGATACAAACTGGGTTCGAATGCATGTCATCAGCCTTCTTCTACCCCCTGCTCCTTTGTCGTAAGTCATATTTTTCATCATCTGCCTTTATCATTACTAAAAATCATCCAACTCAGTCCAGATCCATTACAATATCTTACTTAAAGGTTCAGAAAAATCGTTTACTTTTTTGGAGCGTTGCCCCTAAGCCCCACGAAAGAGCGCTGCCTCCTCGACCCTCATTTCGTTATGCAACAATGGTGCTTTTCGAATTCATTGTGTTTACCAGAGCTGTTGGAGGAGACAAAGGGTCACTAAGATATCTGAATGACTGAGTGCAGAGCACTCGACTCCCTATGATGATCTATGATTGCACAACCAATAACACTTGCAATAAAATACAAGTCTAGATGTATGAAATAGACAACTCTTCATTTTCCTTGGACATCTTTCATGATCTATTTTCAATGAATCTGAAGTGTTTGGCCTCTAGCTTAAGAATGAAATCTTTGAAGCTTTCTTAGAGACTGAGATTTTTTAAGGATGTTGAAGAACTCAAATCAAGAAGTAAGTTCTTGATCAAGACACTGATTCCTGTTTTGTTGTTTTTCTAATCTCTCTCTTCTCATTTTCTCTTTTCTTCCTTGCAATCCACAGAAAGTGTTTTGCTAAGATATGGGTTCTTTCCCAGTGATCTCTTGTGAAGATCTAAGTAGATCATTGTTGAAGAAGATCTCCTTGTGGATCTCACTGCCTTATCGATCTGCTCGATCACGCTTTGATCTCTCTATTTTGAGAAGGGGAGAAAAGGTTTTTTTCTTTTATAGACATGGGCCTTTATATTGTTAAGATATGTTGAGTGATCTTTTATCAGTTGGAATAGTGTTAACGTTGTAGTCTGTTGGATAAAGATTTTGCTCTGAAGATCTTGAATAGTTACCTATCAGACTGAGTTGATGTGTCTCTGAAAAGTAGGTTTGATGGAAAGTATACTCATAAATGGTCTGTCCACTAATGTAGATTCTTTTGACTTTTCAGACCAAATGTAGAGAGAGGATATCTATTAGACAATGTAGAACAATATCCAACTAGATCTTGCAGGTCTTGAGATGTCAGGCCTTTAAAGTCAAATTGACTTTTGAAGCTTGAACACTTTATCGTTTCTGAAGTGCTGCAACATTTTCTCTTTGTCGCACATACATATTAAAGGTCTGTTGGTATGATAATTTTTCTAAAGATTATGTCTTCCAGAAGATAGGACTGTTGGTTGACGTAATTGCGGTATGAACAATCAAACCATAGCATGTATGTTGGTGACGAGTCTTCATGAGATCTTTCATTCTGTAACAGGTCTGCTGTTGCTGGTGTACTAGAATCTCTAGTCTACTGATAATCATATAAGAGTAGGACTAAGACACAGACTTACCTAGTCTAAGACCTATGCGATGTCAAACAAGTTGCCACACTAATCGGTACGCAACTCGTTTAGCCACTTGTTATGACACACAATAATGGGAACAAGTAAATCAAAATGTTCTGAAATATGCAAAGGAATAAGTATTGATTCAGCATGCATATTCCAACACATATGAAGTTTTGAACCAAACCACAATAGTTCGGTTTGGTCTCGTAGTTTGGTTTTGCGGTTTGGCTCGTGGTCCGGTTATGCAGTTTGGATTGATTTTAGAAAGACCTCTAAGCTATCAACTTTAAAGTAACCCAAAATATTTTAATTAAAAAAACTAAAAAAATCCAATAGAAACAAATATTATACAAAGATATAACATTATGGTGTTTTCATATTGTATTCTAAATTTCTTTTTCTCACAATTGTTTTTGGAATAAATAGCTCTACACATAATTTCTCACAATCTACCTATTTCACATTATTATGTTTAAAGTATCACCTCAATTCCTTTAAAATCCACACTACTATACAAGTCGAGTATAAGACGTTCAAATTTAACTCAATTTCTTAAAAATCTTACTCCTAATAGGTCTAACCAGGCAAGTTTTGAGTGACAAATATCCCCATGGGAACTATGCCAAGATAATGAGATGTGGGCTTCATCAATTAACTAATATCCCAAATAAGTAGCCCAATAGAACAGGCTGCAGCCAGCATGTGTGTGGCAGTTCATGCATGCCATACACAGGGCCATATATAAGCCCATTGGGCCATAACCTATATATTAGGAGATATTACGGGCCGATATATTTTATCAAATATTTATTCGCTCTACTCTTTCGTTCTTTTTTTCTACTTCTAAAATTCATTTTCAAAATATTGATCCTATAATACCCAAAATCAGAGAAGGCTGTAAATTTATTATTTTTCTTCCTCGTCGTTGAATTCGTTCGCTCGAAAACATAAAAAAGTATAAATGTGAAAAAGTATAAGGAGTTAGGTGGTGAAGAAAAACGGTGGTTACTACGTAACTGTTTGTTAATCACCCTAACTTCTCACTTTTTTACTTATTCATATCATGACGATGTTCTTTTTCATCATTGCATTTGTGTAATTTAAAATAGATTTACTTATGTTTTATGTTGTCATACATGTAAAGTGATCGAAGAAATGCCTGAAAATATTTTTTCGTTGTTGGACACCTTTTTGAATTTGATGCATTAATTTTAAATCACAATGCATTATTTGAAAATCGTGAGGCATCGATTTGGATTTGGAAAGCAAAAAATATGTATATTAATTTGAATTATTTGTTGATTGTGTACTAAAAAGAAGGTATATGAAAGTCTGGTTGCATAATGATTTGGAGCACGATGCATCAATACTTTAGCTGCGCGATGCATCAATTGAATTAGGTGATTTCAAAAATTTATACATCACAATGCACTATGCACCGAGTAAATGATCTCCCTAGCGCCGCGTAGCGCGCTTTCGATTCATTAACGGTATCGTAATATTTACGCCCCAAAAAATGGTCTTTTTCGGTTTTTTTTTTAAACATATTACGGACACCGTGGAAGTATCTGTTCTAATAGTGAAGAACAAGAAACTTTCTTCATTTTTACATGGGAACAAACAATAACACTGCCTGTTTTAATAAAAGGAAACGAGCATGGCTACACCAGAACACGAATTTCAACAGAAATCATCAAACGCATGAATTGGGTGTTTTATATTTGCACAAAAAGCAAAGTACACTGCAACCGCAAACATGTCGTTGATGATTTACTGCAAATTTCCGATTCACCCAAGCAACTGCCGTTAGGCACTCTTTTAAAAATCCAAATTTAGAAAGATATTACATTGAGATTCTCCGCAGTAACTCTGTCAACTTTCCAATGTCACACTGTCATGAACTTCAATACAGAGAGTTTCTAATCTTGAATTCTGAAGGAATGCTGTAAGACACCAGTTAGCAAACCCTTAATGAAAACCCTTCAAAAGCTTAAGCTCGTGTCGAACATGCATAGCCCAGAACCAGTAAATCACGATGTGACGACGTATTAAAGTGTTGTGCTGTACCAGAAAGTCACGATATTATAGCATTGTGTACTACATCTACCAATGCCTAGTGAGATGACAATACAACAGTTCACAAACTAGAATCTAGCTTAATTTTCTTTTTCGTTTTTGGCTGAGGATTTTAAAATTTCTATATCATGCAGACATGTAGAACATAATGTGTGTTTCTCAGAATTAGACATGTACAATAGGGAGCCAATTTAAAGTCGGATTTTGAGGGGGTTGTGTTCAATGGAAGTATTTACAAGTGATTATGAAATAGAAGAGGAAAATTACAAATTTCCACACTACATTCTAATCTCTAAGTGGAAAACACTAAGTACCCGTGTTCACGATTGTTTTTTCTTTTTTTTGGATTATTTATCTTCAGGTAAAAAGAGAATGCATCAAAGTATAACATACCGAAGCCATCAATCTGTAATATTCTTCTACTAAAATGATCCTTCTTTCTTGACAATAGGACGATTATCGAGCAGCAATTACAGATGTTAACAGGATCAACCTATCTAGCCCCTGCATATATTAACAAACGGAATAAATAGAAAATAAGAAACAGAAGGGGAACAAAAGTTTCGAAGAGACAAATACAACCATATACTTGTATATTAGACTAAATTCCCTTAAAATAATGGTATGAACTTACCCTCTTCACTTAAATTCTGTTCCATGCCAGTCTCTTCTTGCCATGGTCGCTTAAGGTCAGATTCATAAATCTGCACGGGTCTATCCTCTGATTCTGAAGAATAGAATTGCGGAACAGAAAAAGAAGTTCTGCTGCTGGTTGTTTGCTTCTTAGCTGACAAAGATACAGCGGTAGAGCACAAGTCATCGTCCATTTTTGAGACATCGCTGTCATTGTTGCCATTGCACAAATTATCTTCAACAGGTCCTTCCTCTTCAATAGACATTGATCTCTTCCTACTACATGAACCATTCTTGAAGTTTTGCATCGAGGGCACCCTCTGATCATGTGATGAGCTAGAAGGGCAGGGGGGTGTCTTCGCCTTTATTAGAACCTTTGGAATGGCTAGGTTTTCGATGGTGTCAGAGTTGTCAAAAACGACTTCATTTGTCCCATCAGAGTTTTCTCCATTTGCAGCAGCTTCTCTTCCCCGCATGATTAATATTGCTTCATTTAACCGATCCGTTGCCAATTCAAACTCAATAATAGGTTTTGGATAATTTAATCCCAAATCTACCCCTGCTGCTTGGAGCACAGAAGCAGGTGCATCCCAAGGATGATGGATCCATTCGGACGGCATTCTAGCTAGTTCAGGTAGCCAATGCCTCACATATTCACCCTCCGGATCAAATTTGAATCCCTGAACCTGACTCATACATGAAAAAGGAAAAAAGATAAGTTGTGGATTAAAAAAGGGTGTCAAGATCTTGGAAATCTGCATCTTCTAAGAACCAAAATCACCAACTCATCAAGGTTGGTTGGTCACAGTGGTGGCATAAAAATTACCATATCAGACACATCAATATGCTATAATCTTCAGAACGGCTATAGGAAATGAAAATGAGTAATGACACAACTGCTTTTCATGTGATACCCAAATGACTCTTCTTACATTATAATCTTCACATTTCAAAGGATTACAGAGTATATCGTGTTCATACCACATTTTTTTCAAGAACTATGGACATATGGTCTGCTTCTTTATCATGATGTATTATGTTACCCAAGATCCATATTGGTTCAAGTAATGTGTTCAGGTCAGACAAATTACGTGCAATTCCCATTAGATTCAATACAAGTTACGACCTCCAACCCCAAGAGAGTAGTGTTTTGCTATGCTTCTTAAACCAACTCGAACTACAAGTGACTCTTACTATGGAGAACATGAAACACAAAAGCTTTACTAGTTTGAATCATATACCACATGTCATTTCTTAAATTTCACATTTGACCAAAGTGATGAATCATTTGGGCCAAAGGAAGTATTTTTTTCAGTCCTCCCTTGAGGATTGTCCAAATTGCATACTACCCATTCCCACCCCATCTCCCTTCCCTCTCTCTTTCAAAAGAAGGTTCGTAGAGTAAGGAGGGAGGACAAAGAGAAAAGTGCTTATTTGGGAGTATAGAGTATTATAATTTGTTTTATCCATATATCCCCCCATCTTTCAGAAACAAAAACACAATGAAACAAATCTTGAACCATTAAACAAAACCCAGACAACAACAGTAGCGAGAAAAGCTTATCATTGCCACATATTTCTCTCGCCATTGCACCTTCCACACCACTGCTGACTTTATCTTCAGTGCTGCCACTCCTGCTATCACTAGGGGCTAACAAGCTTCGGTTCCTACAACCTGTAAGCATCCAATGCCATACACACCACATACATATAGATTTCCTGGGAAAATAGTACTCCCTCCGTTCCACCCAAAGAGTCACCATTTAAAAAGTCTAATTATTAAGAAGATCTATTAATGTCATTGGAGTTTGTTATAATTACAAAAATAGTTAAAACACAAGCAATGTGCTTACAACACAAGTGGAGGGTAAAGATAAAATGTTTTAAAAATTGTAAGCATAAAATTTTGAAGTGGACACTTAATGTGAAAAATCCCAAAATAGTATGAGGGACTTTTGCCTGGAACGGAGGGAGTATAACTTTATTTCTATATGACTATGTAATAACTAATAACAATGGGGTTTGCAGATTCCATGTATTTTTGGGTCCATGGAACTTCCGTAAAGCACTTTCATGGGCTTTTGCGAATGAGAAATGGTAGGGATCCCAAAACAATGTACGAACTTTGACTCCCAGCCAATGTGTCAAGCATGCGAAATTGTGAATGGTATGACATCACATAACTTTCTTGTGGGGCCACAAAATTACCCATCCTCTGCTTAACATATCTGCTGGGAGTCAAGGTTGGAACATGTTTTTACAGATCCCTAGCGTTTCCCTTTGAAAAATGCCGACGGCCATGCAACTAATTTGGGAATTGTTGCGTCAGTGGCAGCGGTAGCGTGAGATGCTCACTTGCAACAGACAGCAGGATTCACAATAATAGTTAAAAACTAAAGAGCGGAATATTGTTTCGACCTCAACGGTTCGGGGATGGAAGCCTATTGCCCAAATGTCTGTCTCTGAGACAGGGGTGGGCCAGACGCGATAGTTACCCTAGCTTTAGAATGGGCAACAAATAGAAAGTTTCTGTTATCCAAGTGAGAGAAACAGTAGTCAACATAAAATTGTGATAAACTGCAACCTTCCTAGTGCATAATGAGCATAAAAAGTTCACATCACATATTATAATCTGGCTTCACTGTTAAGTTTCTGGCTGTGCATGTAGCACTTATACTCAGATATTTGCTGGTTCAAGTTGCATCACATAATGAATGCATGTTTAGTATCTGGATAGCAAGAATGACTCCATGTGCGTAAAGTGGTGTCAAACATACATGTTAAGAAACAAAAACCTGTGGAGTTATCCAATGCCTAGTGATGCATCATGAACATGGAGGAAATTAATGACACAGAAGAATTGCTGAGTCTTGTACTAAGTATGAGATAGGGGATGGACGAAATACTTGGTTGTGGATTGATAATTGGCCTCCTTGTGGCCCTTGGTTAAGGCTTATGGCACTAGGATGATATATGATGCAAGTAGCCAAGAGGAGGAAAAGGTTGCTAGTAACCACAAGCGTGAGTTCTACCCCAAACACTATCAAATGGACTGCTTGAATGAAGGTTATAACAGAGTGGGATTGCATATATTATACAACAGGATGACAAGGTGATTTGGTTGCTCACAGGTGATAAAAAGTGATCTATCAGCTCAGCATGGCAACAGATTAGGAGAAAAGGTGTAAAGGTAAATTGGCATAAGTTGGTTTGATTCACAAGCAATATTCCAAAACATGCATTCATTATGTGGTTAGTCCAACACAATAGACTAAACACAAAAAGACAGGCTGCTAGACTGGGGAATGGTTGACAATGATAGATGCAATTGTATCGTAAATTTTGGGGGGTTGCATCGAAAATGCAATTTGGATCAAACTGTGTCTTGGCAGGGGATATTGACAACAGCAAAGGGCAGTTTTTAAGATTGCTGGTGCTGCAACTGTTTATCGTATCTGGAAAGTAAGAAACAGGATCGTTTTTTTTATCAAGCTCATGTGAATGTTCAAACTGTTATTCAAGAGTTCAACCAAGCATGCTATGCGTAGGGTAGCCCCTCCTGGAAACAGGTAGATAGGAGTTATAGTGATTGGTTGATTAGTAAAAACTGGGTTATCAAAGAAATGTATTGAAATAGTTGTATTCGGGGTACGCCCCCTTCTTTGAATTTTTTTTTTTTTTTGTTGATAAGTAGCCCCTTCTTTGATTGTTAATAGCCTGTCTTTACTTGCCCTCAAAAAAATAAGTTTGCATAAAGGTTTTGTTTTTTGCAGTTCTAAAACAGAGATACCATGTCTTGTTCTGGAGCCAACATTTTATAAAACATGAAACAACATACCTCTGGGCTATCTAGCCGCTCAAGCTCATGTCCATCAGGCAAGCTCCCTGAGATATATTGCCAACCGAGTATGTCACTTTCTAAATCTGCATCCAGAAGTGTATCCCAGAAATATTTCATCCCCCATTGCCAAGGTAGAAGCAGAAACTTCACAAAGAAACAGGAAACAATAACTCTTATCCTATTGTGCAGCCACCCGGTTGCCCAAAGCTCTCTCATTCCTGCATCAACCAATGGGTAACCAGTTCGGCCCTGTCTCCATGCCTTAAAATAGGCCTGGTCAGCATGCCAAGGGAAAAACTTCAGGTTGCTTAACAACGATCTCTCATGGGTAAACGGGAAGTTAAAACAGATGTAACGGGAATATTCTCTTAGCCCAATAGCTCTAAGGAATGAAGCAACACTCTCTTGTCCATTAGAGTTCCCTTCGTTGGCCCATAGCATCTGCTTCATTCGCACGCTGTGGAAAAGTTTCCTCACACTTAGTTCGCCGAAATGAAGATATGGAGACAGGAGTGATGTAGAGTTCCCTGACACCCTTAGCCTATCCTTTGAGTAGTCAAGAAGATGGTGTTCTACGAATTCAGCTAGAGCTTTATCGGCATTACTCCATCCTGGTGACCACCCTCTTCCTAGTAACGCATTACTAGATTTTTCTGATTCATCTTCAAGACCCAGTTTCTCAATTGGACAATTTTCGATTGGCCCTGCCATGAGCATACAGTAAACAAGAATCAACCATTAGATGTTACTAAAACTAGCTTGGTCAATGATCATATCCGAGTAAGTACCAAATACATACCTGCAGCAGCCATTAATCGCCATGGAGGAAGATGTGAAACAGGTTCGTTTTGCATGTCCAAACATTTGCTCCAATATGCATCGAATGTTGTAAAAGCATACCCTTCGTCATTATAGACTTCCCATGGTTCATACAACAAATCTGCATTAAAAGTTTGCACAGAAATGCCAAGCTCTCCAAGACTTTGTTTGATGTTGTGATCACGAACAAGTGAAACAGGGTCTGAAATAAATTCAACTCAAACTATAATGAAACCTCTAGGAATAACTAAGAAGCAAGATAAGAAGTGGGGCAGGCACAGCTTAGATATACCTTCGATTTGACAAAAAAAAATGAGTATCTAATAAGATAAATGATCAACAATAAGGGTAACACAGAAAAAATATCGTAAGGAAACAATAGGGGTCAAATTATGTATTAATTTGAACTAGTTGCATGGTAAGTATGTAATAATATCATATCTCTTTTGCATTCTGGGCCCCTGTTTAGGGAGTATTTATAAGTGAGGAGCCTAAGTACTCACTTTTGTGGGTCATGTTGCTTATAAGGCAGCCGGAGTTTGGACATGAATTAATAATACACACATGACCGTGCATGCACACGCACAAGCAGAAAGATAATTAACTTATGGTTTGTGCTTGAGATGACCAAACTATACCCAAAAGCAAGCCATGGAAATTTCCTCTATGCAGATAAAATAGCATAAGAAACTGCAGATGTCAGCAAATTAGAGATAAAATCTCTCAAACATTATTAATATGAAAAGAATACACATCTTAAGGTACAAATTTAGTATCCTTCAATATTTGGTGTTCTTCTGAAAGAGCGCTTCAATCACTATTATTTAAGTACACGTGGTAAGACTTCCTCCCCTTCCCCCCCCCCCCCCCCCAAAATCCCCCAATGGAAATGTTCTAGAGTTATTTCAAACTCATAACTGCCATGTAATTCCCGAGTACTATATCAAAGACCATCAAACATATCCTTGAAAACCAAACTTGCATTTATGTACTGAAGATATTCTTTGTCCTCCTCTGTCATTCCAAAATTTTCAAATCCCTTCATCAAGAAAAGGCTTGAAACAGCCTTAGATAGTGATTTTAAGCTTAAATTTTCAAGCTTCCCTCAATTCATGTTCTCTGAATTGCTCTTCCCTTTAAGCTGGTTGTTATATCTTTCACTTCATGAGATTCGTGTTATGATTGCCATTTAGCGGATCTAAACTATAAAAACCAATAATAGATTTGAGTAGGTCTCCTATAAGACGATCTTACGGATCTTAATTTGTAAGAAGGAACCTCACTATCTCACAACTCAACCCACCAATACACGGTGGGTCAGATAAGGAGGATCCGTCCTTAATAAAAATATCCGTAAGTTCGTCTTATCTAAGTTTTTGTCAATAGATTATTAGTTGTGCACCTGAATTGAAACCAGAAACTTAAAGATTGAGAAGGAATTACAATGGAAATAAAATAAATATATTGTATATATACAGGAAAATAACAAGAACATACCATAAAGGTGGTTGTATACAACTTTGGTAGCCTCAAAAGCACTGATGCATTCCAAAAGAGCAGCAAGACTACTCTGAGCTTTCATCAGCAGAAGTTGAACCCCAAGTGATCTCAAGGAATGTTCCAAATGGATCAGAGATTGTTTCAACCACCACCTCGAAACTCGACCTGGGAGGAATTTCCCTTCTTCTTTAGGGCACCATATAAACACAGGGATGACTGACCCATCCCTAGCAGCTGCAGCTAAAGCAGGATTGTCCTCAATTCTCAGATCCCTCCTAAACCAAACTATAGTCTTACATTTGCTACCCATTTCTCTCCAAATTCAAATCTTTCACTTCAAATCACAGTTTCAAATCTCATAATTCCTGCAAAATACTTCAATACACAAGAATTACACACTTCACAACCACTTTACCTCACTAACAACTCAAAGTCAACTCAAATTCTACCCTTATCTACACAAATGTAAAACAAACCCAAATCCCAGTCCATTGAACTACCAATCATAGTCTAATATTCCATCAAAATAACTTCAAACTCACCATAGGATAATTTTAACAAACACCCACAAGGCAAAGTGACAGATATTAGAGGATCAAATTAACCCAGCTGAGAAAATGAATTTCTTGAAACCCTCAATTCTTCAAGAACTGCAAACACACACTAGTGGTGTAATTCTCACCTAGCAAGTATTTCTGATGAGTATGAAGATCTCGATTTCATGCGACCAAGTGCTGTGAATCCAAGAAAAGGTACAGTAGATTGTCACAAGATACTAAACAAAGTTATCCAGGGGGACCACTGGCAAGTAGTAGAGAATTGTGTAGAAAAAGAATAAAGATTTTAGTGCAATAATAATTTTTAAGTGCCCATATTGGATGCTGCATCTATCTGTACACGGAGAGGGAGAAAGTGATACTCAGAATTTTGTAAGGGAGTACAAGTTTTGGATCTGGACTGAGTTTAGGTAGGGGCAAACCACATTTATGAATATGCCAAAATTTTAAGTAAAACGACTTTCTTAAGCATATTTTTTGTAACAAAGATCTTTTTATCCGATTTATAGTGTATTAGTAAGTTGAGTTGTGAGAAAATGAGATTATATTTTAGAAATTAAGATTTGTAAGACATCTTATAAACTAATATCCGTAAAACTGTTTTATATGAGACTTATTCTAAGATTGCTATGTCAAATTGTTGACAAAATAGCGTGTTGTTATAAATTCCAATGCACCATGCCATGCTCAAATCATGACATACTAGTATTTTACAAGACTGTCAAATTTATCAATAAATAAAGCAAATAATGTGAAAATTAATTAATATTTACTTATAATTTGTCTAAGTTAATTATGATAACAGTTAAAAAGAAGAAAAAAAATATTTCAAATTAAAAAACTTATGATTTTTGTTTAAATTTATTTGTATATGAAATTGCGGCCTAGAAAAAATAATTAAAAAGAAAAAAATTAAAATAGAAATATTCAAAACTTAGACATAAATTAAATTGGGATTCAGTTTCAAAAAAGAAATTGATTAAGTTAATTACGATAACAGTTAAAAAGAAAAAAAACAAATATTTCAAATTACAAAACTTACGATTTTTTTTGCATAACATTGATTAATTAATTAAAATATCGAGAAAAAAATAGACGTGGGTTTGGTGGAGAAATGATTAGCGGTCACCAACCGGCAACCGTGAATAGTGGGGGGAGTTGGAGAGAGAGAGAGGGGATAGTTGTTTAACCGCCGTTCATACATGTGAATTCGGGGAGTGATAATAACCGTAGGATCTCAGTAAAAGAATCAATCTCAGCCCCTAAATAGCTTTAGTCAATTACACATGTACGACTATGAGCTATATTGTATTATAGATTTTACATCTATTTACTCGAAAATATTGATGTCATTGCCACATTATACTGTTCACACATACGAACTCGGGGAGTGATAGTAACCGTAGGATCTCAGTAAAGAAATCAATCTCAGCCCCTAAATAGCTTTAGTCAATTGCACATGTGCGACTATGAGCTATATTGTATTATAGATTTTCCATCCATTTACTCGAAAATATTGATGTCATTGCCACATTATACTGAAATCTTTGCACCAAACTACAATGAATAGAGAGAAAAAAAACTCGGAGATGATGAAAACTATCTTCCTCTCTATATTTGATTAACGTGAAATTTTTGAGAAATTTTAATCTTATTTTTGTGTTTGGCACATTTTTATTAAGTGCATAATATAATGAGTAATTCTTTTACAGATCTTAATTCGTAAGACGGAGCTCCACTCCCTCACAACTCAATCCATCAATATACGACAGGTCGAATAGATAGGATCCGCCTTACAAAAAATATTTGTAAGACCGTTTTACACAACTTTTTGCCTAATATGATTTGTGAGAAAGAATTCATTAATGACATTAGTTATGGCTATTGTCAAACTATTTCCCACCAACCTAATCGCTAATGCACATAAAATGTGGAAAAAAGATTATTATTATTTTTTTACATTTTTTTCTACTTTTTTCGTAATTTTCCTAACATTAAAACGTTGCGTCTATAGTTCTACGCTTCATCCTCAAATAATTAATATTAGGGATAAGTGTATCATCAGTCCCTGAACTTTGGCCGAACAAATCATCAGTCCCCCAACTTCAAAAAGTTTCACCACTGACCCAAGTAGGCATTTTTTGCTCATAGGAGGTCCCTAGCCCTAACGTCGTTTGTTTATTTCCGTTAAGTGAACATGTGTCACTCACATGCACAAAGTAATGGGGTTATGTATAATATCATCAAAATAAGGGGGCAAATGGTACACTTACAGCAACAAACAATGCTACCCCATGGCTCTCCTCATCCGGTGATTTTGCATTTGGGTTACAACAAATCCAAGGCAATGACCGAGGTAGAAGGAGAAAGACGCGGTCAGGCATGGTGGAAAGCGTAGCTGGATGCTTGAACGAAGGAGAGGGAGATGGATGGAGGCAGATTGCTGGTGGGGGGCAACGCTGAAGACGACTATGGGGTTAGATTCGCCAGAGAAGAAGGAGCCGACTGTGGATGGAGAGACAGCCTGGGAGATGTTGATGGGCCGGAGAAGGTGAAGGGATCGGCTGAAGACCGGACTGCTGGAGCTTTACTGGCTCTCTTGAGGGGGGATCTTGGCAGACAGACTTAACGTGGATGCGATAGGGCAAGATGGAGATTTCTGCGATTGGGGATGAGGATGGGCACGGACTGAAGAGAGGATGGCTGCTGGGTTGTGGATGAAGAAGCTCGGCCAAACATGGCGGATGATTCGCCAGAGAAGAAGAGAGCGGGTGTCGGGTGATGCTGGGAGCTGGGCAAGGAGATGAGACATGAACAGGGGCCGGTGGCTGAGAAAGAAGGGGGGAGATTGAGAAGGGAGATGGCTATAGATAACCCGATCGCTCGCTGGGGGTTTCTTGTGTCTCAACTTCAAGATACGGCCATCGATCAGGAACTTCCCGAAAGCTTTTCGACTTCAAAACTCTACCTTCAAGTTCTCCGATTGGCTCCTCAGAAATAGTTTCGATCCGGAATTGATTTAACGGAAATATAGCTTGAGTTTCCTCACAATTTTGTGTACTTTTTGTGTTTGATTCGAATATCATCCGCTTGTCCCGATAAACAATCTTCTCGTTCTCGTGATCGGGCGAGCTTCCGATGCCAAATTGATCATTTGTGCGGTGTTAGTTAATAGTTCTTTGTAGAGTTCGGTATCGGCATTGTTGATGTCCTGAGAATATTGACCGAAGAGTTGGCTAGATTTTGCAAGGAGAATGAGGACGATGATGTTGCAGAGTAAGAAAGTGAAGAGAAGAGTAATTGGAAATATGGAACAGAGGGAGTGATTTGCTAGAAGAGAGGTATGAATTGGTTTATATTCACTTTGCCCCCTTATTTTGATGATGTTATACATAACCTGTAACGCCCCGTATTCTTGCATGTGCATTGTATGCTTGTCTTCATACTTTCTTGATTGATTGTGAGCATGTTTACTTAGTATAGATATGTTTTAGAACCATTCATAAGTCATTCATGAAGCCCATAACATGTTTAGAATCATGTAAGCTTGTTTGTTGAATCGCCGGTATGATTGCCTTGTTTTGGTCTTAGCGATTTTCCCCTCGTTGCTCGTTTTGCTTCTATTTCGTCGTGTGAAGTGTTCGTTGAGTTCTTGGCTTTGTATTTAGGTCTTAACCATGTTGAAACAAACCTCTTTCATGTCCAAGTTATCCTAGTTTGATTAGTGTTTGATTGTAGTTTGATTCGTTAACCATTCGTCGCGTGATTTGAGCCTTGTTCTACCTTGTTCCGGTTGTTGTTCGGGTGCGTTTCCGACTTGTTTTGAGTTGGGTTAGACCTTAGAATGGTTGCCCATAAGTTTGGGACCATTTAGGACAAGTTTAGACCAAGTTTTGAAGGTTCGAAGCCAGCGCCCGCTTTGGCACCTTGTGAGGCGCCTAAGTCCGGGAGCAATTACAAAATGAGCGAATCGAGAAGGCAGCTGAGGCGCCCGCCTCAACATCTGGTACATTACGGGATTTTTTCCCCTGTTTTGATATTGAACGACTTATACACCCAAACCCCCTATCTAAACCTATCCTAAACCTCCCTAACCCTCCTCACTTAAGTCCTAACATTCCTAACAAGTTATAATGATGGATTAAGAGAGCTCTAATGATCATTAAGCCACAAAATCAGATTAGAAAAGAGACCACATTGGCTTGACACATGTCCCACTCAACATTTCACCTAGGGGTGAGCTTGGTCCGGTTCGGTCCAGTTTTTTAGAAAAAAAGAGAGAACCGGAACCAAACCAATAGTCCGGTTCTCAAAAAAATTAGAACCGGAACCAACCCAATATGTATGAGAACCAATACATTGGTCCGGTCCAGAACCAATCGAAGATGTACGAGAACCAGGACCGGACCAATACTATGATTTTTTACTTTTTAACTATTTAATACAAATACATAATAAAATCTTAAAAACGTAAACTTCATAAAAATATTAAAAAGCTTTCGATAAAAGTACATTTAACAATTAAAAATGTTAAAGTCATAAACACATAACATAATAAACCGGCAGAAACAAAATAACAAACGAGTACAAACTAAAATTATAAGAATATAGAAAAAATTAACTAAAAAGTGTGCTGGTGCTGAATTTGAGTGCTGGTGCTAAACCTCCCCATCCCCAACCAAACAATGCCTTGCCTGCAAAATAGATTAACAAAAGTAATAAATAACAAAACAATATTGATATCTAAGAAAGTAGGCATACCAAAGTTAATTGAGTTGGACTAATGAACTGAAATGGGTTCAAAGAAAGGTATGTCAAACAATGTCTGCTTTTAGGAAGTCTACCTCAATCCATTTACTTTCTCTAAAATACTAGTTTTCAATCATGTGTTTGTTTGCAACTTAGACTATGAAATAGAAACAGGACAAATGCAACTTAGTCTATCATTTTCCAACTCAATATCTTCTGTGAAAAACTTAATCCCCAAAAAAACTGTTGCATACTTGCATATCCAAAAAAACTGCCACATAAATTCCAGAAAGTTTTAAACTAAAAAGAACAACAAAAACCCACAAAGCAAATTATCAAGAACATCATAGATGAAGATACAAAGCAAATTATCAAGGTATGTGTTTGCAGAACAACTTAATTGTGTCGAGATAAGTTGGAATCAAATAAAAGTAGTATTAATTGTGTTGAGATAAGTTGGAATCAGATAAAGGTATACTACAGGAAAGTGTACAAGAGCTCTCTTTTTTAGTACATTCATCTTCAACAATCTGATATAGGCGAGAAGCCAAGTCTTTCACTAGCATTTTTAACCAAGGTAAGGCCTACACCATGAATTAAGTATTATGTAATTACACCCGCATAAAACATTGACATATAATATATATTAGTATATGTAAATCACAGGTTTTCATGAATGTCTTAAACACAGAAGGCCATCTCTCTTTTAACTTAAATTGGGTAACTTTTTCTGGACTGTCAATTCCATAAAAGTTATGCAATCTGCATAGTGCATACAAAGCAAATTATCAAGAACATCATAGCTAAAGATGCAAAGAATAGGCTATCGCGGCTTGCTTGGTGTAAGATTGCTATGAATTTGGAGCCACAAATATCCAAACACACTCAATGTGCTACAATCAGGGAGAACAAAAAATAAAGGTCACTCAAATGACAAAAAGAAACTACAAACATAGGTATCTGTGAGATAAGACATAACTATTTAGCTTTATGGTTGATTTTGCGTGGTGGAGGTGGGGAGTAATTTGGATGTACCTCAAGTTTTGAATAACCAATTTCCCATCACATTCAGCTTTGTAATGCAAAAAAGGCCAAATCAATGTAGCCAACCCAAAGTATTCATGACAAAACCCATGGAAAGTTAAGGTGTATATACATGCTTTTCAATACCAACATTAAAAATGGAGCAACACTTTGCTGCAATCTATGAATGCAGTAAATATCTTCAAAAAAAATCAAAGCAGATCTACAAAGAAAATCTATGGTTTTACTACATAATGTGTCCTTTTATATGCCTCAGATGGTGGAAAAATAAACCCTAGACAAATGTACCCAAAAAAAAAACATAAGAAAAAATGATGTAAAAAACTGATTCAAAATTACCTCATCTTAAATCGTCAGATAAATTCAAAATATAACCGGGAACAATAGCGAAGCTGAAAAAGGGGCTAAGTAGCTAACCTTCAAGGGAAGTCAAAGCCAAAGCTTGCCGAAGCTCAAACTCGCTGGTCGCTGTCGCTGCTGAAGAGTCTGTGTAGATCGATTGGAGGGTTTCAGTTGAAGGCTTGAAGCCTGAAGGCTGAACTCTGAAGGGACGAAGAATCGACAGATCGATTTGCAATTTCGCATAGAGGTGAGCTTGGCCTCTCAGTGACTCAGTCTCTCTCTCTCTCTAGCTTTGGTCTTGACTATTGAGGTTGAGGTAGGAGACGCGGCAGGAAAATGCAAACACAAGATTTAGCCTTTAGGGTTAGGATATAGGAAAACGAAATAAGGAAATAAGGAATTAATATTTATGTTTATTTATTCGTATATATATATTATACTATATTATATACATATATAATTATATATAATATAATAATAATAAATAATACATTGGTCCGGTTCGGTCCGGTTCTGCGTTTTATTATGCGGAGCAGAGGCCAAGCCCAATGGGTTACGTGAAAATTCGATCGGGACCAATCCAAAGTATTGGTTCGGTCCATTTTTGACTGGTCCGGTCCGGTTCCGAAAAGTTTCTGCACACCCCTAATTTCACCTCTTATAAGCCACAAATCAGCCATTTGACTTCTCATTTGCTAAGAGCATTCCCAAAAACGTGAGAGAGAGTTCTTGAGAGTTCTCCCATGGCTTCTTGAAGCTAATCCCTTGGTCTTCCCTCATCCATTCTCCATTTGCTCAAGACACCTTCATCAAAAGGATAGAGCTCAAAGAGTAGAGCATTTCCATCCGATCAAACTTCTCATTTGCTTTCTTTGGTGTAGATCATGTAAGTTACTCTTCTTCTTCTTCTTTTAGTTCTCATTGACCCTAAGGAAACAAAGCCTATGGTGATTGAGGTCAATGAGGACACTTATATGCTTCCTATGCTATCTTCTTGTATTTTGAAATTATGAGCTTGCTAGGAGCATGAATAGGATGATTTCTTGCCTATGAATGTTTATAATACTCTTTCATCTTGTCTATTTAAGGTTTTGAACATGTTAGAAACATGTAATATATTTGTGATGGAAGTGTTGATATATGTGAATGCCCTAGTTTATGCCTTCATGATATGTTGTGAAGTTGTTATGTGTTCTATCCTCAATATTGGACTCTATGATGAACATGAATCACATTATAATGCCTTTGTGAATTTATAACCTAGATAAGCTTAGAAATGACCTAGGTTGAGTTATGAAGCACATAGCTTCAATTACCCGGAAATTGGGAATTTAGAGAAAAGACTCAACGGAGTCGACTCTAGGGAAGAATTGAACATGTTGAACCCTAATTTCAATCCCTACGAAGTTTGGACACCGTTTGGTCAAGTTTACTCAATTTTAAGTTGAGTTTATTTATGTGCAATTGAACCCGTTATGATTATTTGGTTATGAGCAATTAATTGCATTGACTTGATTTATTGTAGAGATTTATACCCTACTTGGTCGGTCGAGTTCGCTCTTGTCGAATTCGATCATTATTTGGTCTTAACGAGTAAACATCTACTTGTGCATTGCATTAAGTCAGTGGCACTATTTGGTTTGATTTTTTATGTCGGGGTAGGGCGATGTATAGCCTTCACGAATTGAGAGATTCGTGCTCGCTATGGATCGCCGTACACTGGACCTCACACACCCTCCATTGTAGGCGCAATGGGAAGTAGCCCCTGCAGTAACAATACGTGCGGCCTTGGTGCTATTAGCCGGCGGAGTTCGGTATATCGATGCGAAGTCACGAGCATCGTAGTCACGATATTGGGTTAACAAACTATTTTGCGGGGAGCTACGGCCGTGCCTATATCATATCCTACTTGTATGATTTATTTCCTTGCACTTACGTGAATAATGTGCTAAGTGCTATATGATGAACGTGAACTATAATTGTGATAAATGTCATGTTATAACATGATCAGGGCTCGTTTGTTGTGGCTGATGGCTTATGACTTATGGCTGATAGCTTAAGCTGGTAGCTGAATGACTTTTGGCTGATTGCATGATGAAGTTTGTTACAAATTTGTTGAAAAAGTGCTTATGAGTCGTTATAATTATTTGTTAAAAAAAACTTGAAAATTAGTATTCATATTTTTATGTATATTTCATAAAAGGATGAAATGAAGACAATCAAATATTTATTAATGGATAGTTGTCTTCATGTTTAAAAAAAAACCAAAAAAGCTTAAAATTTTGACTTTTTAGCTTTTGGCTTTTCAATGCATAAAGGGTGTTGTACCTTACTTATTGGCTTTTGGCTTATAAGCTGAAACAAACACTTTAAATATGACTTTTCAAAAGCTAAAAGTCAAAAGTCACTCCAAGTAAGTTGCAACAAACGAGCACTCATTCATTTTAGTAACTTACTAAGTCTTTCGACTTACCCTATTTGTTTGTTTTGTTTCCTTAGATCCGAGCCGAGGAGACGGTCCACGTTAGACTCGCTATATCCCGTTTGGTTGTTTGTAATCTCAAGGTTGCTCTTTTGGACTTTTGTTAATTAGTCTTTTATTTTGGCAAGGACGTTGGGAAGCAAGTCATATAGACTTGGCTTGGGGTTTTTGTTGTTGTAGCAACTTAATGATTTGACACTTGTAATCTTTTGTATGCCGACTATATGTCGAGCTTTGTTTATATGTTGTTGGTTCGCGCTACGTTTTCTTCGCTAAAGCTCTTTTAATTATTATTGTTGTTGTTGTCTCCGGCATGTTGTGGCCGTTGAGGTTATTATAAGCATGTGTTAATATTGTAGGAGTAGTTGTTGGGTTCCGGCTGTAACGTCGCCGAAGACTTGTTTATTTTAAGTTGTCTTTCCGGCCAAGTGTAGCTGAGTTGTTATTCGTATGCGATGTTGCGCCACATGAAATTTATAATCCTACTTGTGCATGCTTGTGTATCTTGTCTATTTGGACGGCACGACTTGGGATCTCGCATTGGGGTCCGGGTCGGGTCGTCACATAACCCCCTTATTTTGCGCATGTGAGTGACACATGTTCACTTAAGGGAAATAAACTAACTGCGTTAGGGCTAGAGACTTCCTATGAGCAAAAAAGGCCTACTTGGGTCAGTGGTGAAACTTTTTGAAGTTGGGGGACTGATGATGGCTTCGGCCAAAGTTCAGGGACTAATGGTACACTTATCCCTTAATATTAATAAGTTAAATATATTACGGAGTATAATAATTAATTAATATATTTTTAAGGAAATTAATTCAGTTTCACGGGTAGATATTTAATATTTTTGAAGAAATAGATGTGGGATTATTAAATATTATAGGGAAAATAATATGAAGTATATACACACATCTTTCACGGGTAGAGCTGTCAAGGTGGTTGGTGGGGTGGGGTGGGCCAACCCATGAAATGTGATGGGCCGGGAAATTGCCAACCCAACTCAACCCATCTTGGGTTGTGGGTTAGGCGGGCCAACCCACCAACTTTTTCCAAATTAATCTAAATAATTATAAATAACACAATAAAATGTTACAATTCATTAAAAAAATTATATTTTCTACGATTATATTTTTAATAATGTTTTCTAACAATTTTCTCTAATATTAATAATATAAAATGAGGAAAAAAAATAAAAGTAAGAAACTATTTTATCATTACTTTTTTTGCATGTTCTTATAATCATCTTTCTATAAATATTGCGGTTAATATACCTTATTCTGACATTTTTAGTTGTTATAAGTGCCACTTTTTGAACGAATTCAAAATAATTTACTAATATTTCAGATATAAAAAGAATCTTACATTTTGAGCAAAAATGATTTAAACTAATTATTTCAAACTTATGACTTGGTTATTTAAAACTAGTATATGGCGGGTCAACCCGCCCCGACCCGCCACAACCCACATCAACCCGTTTGACCCACCTCCTAATGGATTCATATTTTCCCAATCCAACCCTTTTTTAAGTAGTAGGACGGGTCAACCCAACGGACCCAACCCATTTTGACATCTCTAATTTTACATATTTATTTATTGTTGATTTTTTAAACAATATCACTAAGTGCTTGTTTGGTGGAGTGTTTAAATCAAAATGTTGTATTTTCTCTTATAAAGTATTTCAATGTAGCGTTTTAAAACGTTCCAATTTGGAACGTTTTAAAAAGGGGGATGCTTAATACAGAACCTGTTAAATACTTAATACATCACTTTTTTGTTATAAAAATACTATATTACCTTTAACAAAAATTTTTTTTTTGTTTCAGGCATTGGGACCGGCCAATCCAAAAAATAAAATAAAAATTGGCATTGGGACTGCTTTGGGACTAGTCCTAAAAAAAATAGGCATTGGGACTGGTTTGGGACCAATCCTAAAAAAAATAAAATTTAAGCATTGGGACTGCTTTTGGGACAAGTCCTAAAAAAAATTCATTTACCTAAAAAATGGCAATGGGCAATTTGGTCTACTTTTTTTTAAAAATGTTGTATTAAGTATTTCATAGGTGCTGTATTAAGTATCAATGTTTAAAAATGTGTTGCGTTTATAACTACTCTATTAATAAAAATATCATTTTGAAATAGTTTTCTCAAACGTGTTTACAAGAAAAAAACTGTGTTTTGAAAGCGCTTCGTTTTAAAAATATTATGTTTTGAAAAAGCAGCGTTTTTAAAACGCTGCACCAAACGAGACCAAATTTCGTTTCAACAATCAATAAAATTAGAGGTTTTCGGTTATAAGTTCTGAAAGAACGTGATAGTACAGATTCTCAATAGATATCAATGTGTATACCAATGTTGCAGTGATTGTTGCAACAATGACAGACACAATGAAAACAGTAAATAATAACAAAACAGTAGCAGCGGAAGATTGTATCAAGAAACACTGGTTCGAACAAATATAAGTAAACAAATTGTAACCAAAAACAGTCTACACGTTTCGTACTTGTAGACCAAGCCTCAAGGTCACACAAATCTTACTAAAACCAATAATGTTTTACACCGAATAACTAGCAAAAATTCTCACAAGACAAAGTATCTTGGAGAATCAGAAATCCCACATAAACAACTTAAACCAAACGTGGGAAGAAAGAACTTCAGTTTCTTCAACCAAAAACAGGAAGAACAAAAACACGAAACAGCCTTTTAGAACTCAATGTAGCTGCTGATGTTGTAACATCAGATGCTACAATCGGTTACTATGGAACTCGGAAAAACTGCTTCAGAACTTCTGCAATATTGCTCTCAGCTTATGGCTTTTTATCTTCTCTCTCAAGCTCTGTACTTCACGAAATCCAGCCTCCATAATATATAGGCCGCATCACCTGTAAACACACGGCACAAGAGACACATTCCTACTAGGAAAGAGATTAGCTATTAAACTTGCAAGATTATCTTTCCTAACAAACCATGATACACGGAATAACTAAATTGCTTGTCGAGATTTAGATACCAAATTTGTATAGCCGAAATCCTTTGAAAGATTTTCCTACCGAAAACAAATCAATCTACCAAAAATAATCTAAACAAAATCTATCACAAAACATTGACTAATTTAAAATCCTTCTTTGACCAAGAAAGGTGAAAACAAGATAAAATAGACATTGCCTATTTTACCCTTACAAGTTCTAACTTCATGTAAATGATCGCTATGTACATAATAGAGTATAGCCGTATTTCATATATTAAACACTAGTATGCGTACTCGTGCTATAAGCACGGTGTCGGTATGTGATCAGTTCAATGAATGGTCGGGATAAACAAAGCTCATAACTGACGGGATAATTCAAACAAAACCCACAACTGAAAGTTGTATATGTAATTGTATAGGGGTAATTCAAACATAGTCATAACTGAGGGGTTCATTTGTAACTCACATACTTACAAATCAATTTAGATCGACAGTTGTGTTTATCACAATTCAATCAGAGCCGGCAGTTAGACCCTGAGCTCTTTTATAATATAGATATTAATATAATATATATCTTCATAAGGAAAGTAAAAAATGGAATTTTTTTTAAATATTTGAAGGTAAAATTTCAGTAATGCAACCGTAATTTCCACATCTATTGCTCAATTTAACGGTAAAAATTTCTTATGTTAATACTTTCATGATTATCTGTTTATGTGTTTTTTGTATAAACAATATTCTTAGGGAAAACTCATTTTATATATTGATAACAGATAAGAATTGAATTCAAATATCCTTTTATTTTTATTTTGGTGTCCAAAATGATGGATTTTTAATGAAGGGCCGTTCTGAGAATCAAACTCAGGACCTCTCACACCCAAAGTAAGAATCATACCACTAGACCAAATGCTCTTGTTTATAACATTTGTAACTCATAACTAAGGGGTTCATTTGTAATTCACATACTTACGAATCAATCTGGACCGTTTATTGTGTTTAGCACAATTCGATCAGGGCCACCAGTTAGACCTTGAACTTTTTTATAATATAGACTAGTATACGTGCTTGTGCCATAGGCACGGTGTCGGTATGAGATTAGTTCAATGAATAGTAAAGATAAACAAACCCATAACTGACGGGATAATTCAAATAAAACTCACAACTGAAGGTTGTATATGCAATTGTAGACGGGTAATTCAAACATAATCATAATTGAGGGGTTCATTTGTAACCCACACACTTACTAATCAATTTGGATCGTCAGTTGTATTTATCAAAATTCGATCAGAGCCTCCAGTTAGACCATGAGCTCTTTTATAATATAGATTAGTTTAAGATAAGTTCACCATTGAAGTAATTATTAAAAGGTAAAAACTTATCTAAGATCGTTTTACGGATCATAAATTTGTAAGACGAAACCCCCCAAAAATGATAAAAGTGAGGCTTCTGGAGCGACAACCCACCAAAGAAGACTTCAAGTTATCCAATTAAAAATAGGGTCAAAATTTGAGAGATAATACGCTGAAAATCGGTCAGAAGGATCAGAAGTTCGCGGGTTAACCCAAACCCATCAACAATAATTGCGGGTTGAGTTGGGCGCTTGAGATGCGTGGCACGCTGTGGTGGTCGCAACACATTAATTAACTTGGCCATCTAATTGCTCTGGTGCCCTCTAAATTTCACATCGTGCTCCGGTGCCCTCCATCTTTCCAAACTTTGATGTCGAAGTCCTTAAGTTACGCAAACTTTACATTTTAGTCATAAATCAACTTAAAACTTTAATTAACTTTATTTTTAATGCAAAATGATACTTTATGATGAAAAATGACACATTTAAGAGTAAAAGTGACACTCTTTAAGTGGAAAAAAGTTGAAAATTTTCATTATAATGCAAAGTGACACTTCAATGACAAAAAGTGAAACTGTTAATGGGTAAAAAGTGACACATTTAATGTTAATAAGCGACACTTTTAAGGCCATCGGTGACAATTTTCATTTATTATGCACAGTGATACTTCTAGGGCCAAAAGTAATACTTTTAAGGTCAAAGTAACATTTTTAACTTATAGTGCAAAAAACACTTTTAATAGAAAAATTAACACATTTAAGACCAAAAGTGACATTTTTTAAGGAAAAAGTGATAATTTAAATTAAAGATGCAAAGTGAATTACTAGAGCCAAAATTGACATATTTTATGCTAAAAAATGACCCGTTTAATACTAAAAATTAACATCCGTAATTTACAAACGTAAGGGGTGATGCTGTAATTTCCAAAAGCTGAGCGGTTGCGTTAAGATTTCTAATTTTTTACCTATTTAACATGAATATATTTATCTTACAGATTAAAATTCGTAAGACCGTCTAATAGTAGACATACTCTTATTAAAAAGGACAACTATATTATTCATTCTTTTTAGGGTAAACTGCATGTGCATCCATATCATATGTCTATGGGCTAACTATCTTCTAAGCATGACTAACTTTATTGTTGTCCAGGAAGTAGGTCCATTTGGGGGCAAATTGGTATTTACACAAAGGCTTTCACCCATGTGTGATACATGCAAGGGGGTATACATGAGCCGAGTTACTCGGGTTGGTCTTATGAAAAAGGGAGCCGACTCAAGCCTTCACAAGCTCGAGTTGGTTTCATGAAAGAGGGAGTCGAGTCGAGCCTTCATAGGCTCGAACCAGGCTTTCAACAAGACCTAAAAGCTTGCAGGTAGTTCACAACCTAGAGCTAACATGCCGAGTAGAGTTAATTTTCAGGTAGGCTTGGTTCACGTTAAGCCCAATCTAGAAATTTCTTTGGAAAAATTGTGAGTCAGTCCATTTTTTAAAATTTTCAGCCGTTTTACATCCCTATATTTTTTCGTAACCTAAAAAAGACACTTCTTGTGTCGCGATGTACCAATTTTACATCGCGATGCATGAAAGACTGAAAGTACAATATTTTGTGCATCATGATACATAACATACCTTTTGTTTCGATTACGAAAAAATACTTATCTATAATGCGATTAAAAATTATCCAGATAAAACCGACCCAAATTCCTTCGAATTTCGTTTGTCTTAGAATGTTAGCAACCCATTGGCCCAAATAAAAAGTATGGCTCAACTCCTCATCCCAAACATTGAAATTAGTAGGCTGTATCTAGAAAGTCTTTTCCATTATCAAACATTTCCCATCATTTCTAAAATTCCGGCAACCACATGCGTGTCTAAGATGGAAACTCAAATAAAACCAATATTCATGTTTGACTATTTAATGGAACAAATGGATATTGATCATATTGTCATTTTCAATATCATCCATCCTCTCCCCCCCCCCCCCCCACCCCCCAACCCACCAAATGTAGTAGTTGATCATGGGGACCGTTGTTACCCCTTAATGGGTAGATGTCTTGTAGTGAAGTAAGATTGTCTTCATCTTACATCATTCAATACACATGATGTGTTTATTTATGTATGTACATATACCAACTCTTTGTGTGGTGGAGTAAATTTTCTTGTATTATGCATGAAATTGAGTAATAGTACTATTTTTTCGCAGTAAGTACATTGAGATATGTGTTTTATGAATTTGAAACAAATAAAAATATATACATATAATGAAAATCCAATAATTTAGTAAATTGATTTAATTTAGGTTTTGTCTTCCTTGGGTAGTTTTTTTTATTTAAATTGTTGAGAATAGAAGGACCCGAATCACCAGACTAAAGGTGTCCTTCGAAATGGAACGAGAAGAGCGAGTGGAGTCCCCCATGGTATGGAGTTTTGCGCTTTACGCATTAGAGTGGTCAAGTTTGGCTTGGCAAGACGACCACGTCAATTGAAGTTGTCCCGTGGATTGGGACAAAGTGGCCACGTCGTATTCCAAAGGAGCCCAAGTACTCAGGGACGGATCTATGTAGCACTACGGTGTTACGTGACACCACTCAACTTCATATATGTACTATTTTGTTATCACTTCTACATAATTTTGTCTTAGGCCTTACTGCGTTTTGGAGGAAAACACTGCTTAAACCGCTCCGTTTTAGCCATCGGAGTGTATCAATGTCGTGGTTATGGAACACGACGTTTTGTAGAACGCTGCGTTTGTGGAACGCCGGAAATTATAGCTTTTTCAAAAACGCCATAAGCAAAACGCTCACCCCCCAGAGCTGGACCCAAAGTACCCCTGCATTTTCCTTCATTTATCTCCTCCCTTACGTTCTTCTTCTTGATTGCGAAATTAACACAGCCTAGAAATATACCCACCTCTTTCTTTCCTCAAGTTGTTACCTTCAAAAGGGAGGAGATGATCGGGGAGGAGGAGATGAGGATGCGAGGGGAAATGGAGGAAGGATTGGATTTGGAGAGAGAGACTAGAGAGGGAGGAGCGCGGAGGTGAGAGAAATAGGGACTGATCTGTTGAGAAAGAAAGAGAGAAATAGGGATTGAATTTGAGGAAATAGGGACTGATCTGTAGAGAAAGAAAGTGAGAGAGAGAAGAGGGACCGAAGGAGGCGACTGGATCTGGAAAAAAAGGGCTCTCTTTGAATGTTAAAGTGGGTTTGGGGAAATGGAAGGGATGAGTGATATTTTGGGTTGGGAAATGCAAAGAAAGGAAAAATATCTACCATTAGGCAATTTATATTTTCAAATTACCCTTTAGCTTTCTCTTTTATTTATTTCTTCCCCTTTTTCTTATTTAAATTTAAATACATAATTTGTAACTTTGACACAAAATTTACTTTTTGATATTCATATTTTCTTGAGATTTACAATTTATATAATGAAATCCAATTGTTAGATTTAAAATTTTAATCTTGTAAATTGTAATTTGATCATAATTTTAATATTTTAGATTATGAGATGATATTTAATATTAATATATATGAATGTTTTTCTCGTATGATTTTCAATCATGTTTATTTTCGATGGATCAAAGGATATAACTATCTTTTTGACAATTATTCAAGTTTATGAAAATAGCGTTTAGAAATTACATACCAAACGTGTTTGTAAAGAAATCGCTGCGTTTTAAAAACGTTGCACCAAACGGACCCTTAGTTGAGTTGGTTTAACAAGTGATGTGCAGGTTCCCCTACTTTAGATGTGAGATCAAATCTCATTGTCAGCATCATTTATCTTCCATTGCCAATACTTGGTGCGGCTCTTTGGAGTGAAGTGACTCAGTCGATGAGGCAATTCGGTTTTTCAATTTCCTTATTTAATTGTACTTAGGGTTTTGTATTGTATCATATATATAACTAGTTAATAATTTAGTATATTATTAACTAAATTGGAAATACAATAATTTAGTAAATTGATTTAATTTAGGTTTTGTCTTTCTTGGGTAGTTTTCATATTTAAATTGTTGAGAATGGAAGGACTCGAATCACCAGGCTAAAGGTCGAGTCCTTCCAAGCGGAACGAGAAGAGCGAGGGGAGTCCCCCTGTGGTACGAACTTTTGCAGTTTACGCATTAGAGTGGTCATGTCTGGCTTGGCAAGGCGACCACGTCAGTTGAAAGTTGTCCCGTGGTTTGGGACGAAGTCGCCACGTCATATTCCGAAGGAGCCCCAGTACTCAGGGACGGATCTATGTAGCACTATGGTGTCATGTGACACCACTCAACTTAATATATGTAGTATTTTTTTATCACTTGTACATAATTCTAATTTCTGCCATTGTCAATACTTGAAGCGACTGGGTCGATGTGGCAATTCGGTTTTTTAGTTTCCTTATATATATATATATATATATATATATATATATATATAGTTAATACCTGTGCGATACACGATTTTAATATAATTTTTTGTTGTTGCAAAAGTTGTTTATAATAAGATGATTTTCTAAACTTGTAATAAATAATTAAAATTTTTAATTAGAATACTTTGAAAAAAAAAACGAAAAATAAGGTAAATATTGAAACTGATCATATGAATGTGTAATTGAAAGATTTGCGTACGAATGTTTTGAAAGAAATGAAGTAATTAATAATTAATATATGTCGATCAATTCATAATTTTCTGTTGAAATTGATCATTTTAACAGAAAGTTGTCACGCGGCTTCTATAAGTAATAATTAATAAATATAGATTACTATATTAATAGAAGAAAAAAATAACATAAAATTTGTATATGAATAACTTGTATAAATCAAATAGTAGCGAAATGAAAATGATAATAATTAAATAGTTTCAATCAAGTTAAACTTGTATAATTTAAATAAATCTTATTTTAAATTAAACTATATTTGACAAAATAAAAAAAAATTTTCTCATTTTACACAAAGTTGACACGTTGTAGCCATTTTACAGAAAGTTGTCATGTGGTTGCAGCGGTTTTTGTTTTATTATTTATTAATAGATTAATAGATAGCTAGTACCCGTGTGATGCACAATTTTAATATATTTTTTTTCAAAAGTTGTTTATAATACAATGATTTTTTAAATTTTTTATAAGTAATTAAAAATATTCATTAGAATACTTTGAACAAAAGTAAAATAAGGTAAATATATAAATTGATCATATGAATGAGTAATTGAAATATTTGTGTATGGTTTTTTTGTAGAAAAAAACCTTAAAAATGAAGTAATTAAGAATTAATAGATATAAATTAATTAGTATTATTTGTTGAAATTGATCATTTTGACAGAAAGATACCACGTGACAACAATGACTTCTTTTAGTACTCCCACGGTCTCAAAATGAATGACATTTTAGAGAGAAAAAAAATTGTTCTAAAATAAATAACGTTATACGATTTCAAGAAAAAATTATCCATATTTTACCAAAATTGTCATATTAATTACTATCTAATTGAATGTTGTATTAAGACGAAAGAGAAAATTAATCATGCACCTTGTCAACAATAAATGCACTTAAATAAGGGCAAATCAGTTTTTTATAAGCTTTCTTAATTTGTATGCAAATTTCTAAAACGTCATTTATTTTACGATGTAGGTAATTAATAATTAATGATTAATAGATATAGATTAAAATATTAACAAAAGAAAAACTTGTAAGAAATGAAAAGAGATAAGAATTGAAAAGTTTCAGTCAAGTCAAATAAGATAAAATCTAATTTTAAATTAAATAATATTTGACAAAAAATATTTATCTTTAACTAACCGATTTTGGGAAAAAAATATGATAAAAACTATCTAAAACTAGTCGATTTTGACAACAACAAAAAACTTTTACCATTTCTCAAGAAGGTGACACATGGAAACACAAAAATCCTTTAAAGCTTTTAGCATTTTACAGAAATTCGTCATGTGTCAGTAGTGGTATTTTTTTAGTAATGTTAATAGATAGATTGTAACTCTAGAACGTGTAAAAAGTTGGTCATAACAAAATTTTGATAGTCCGTTGTGCCCAATTTTTCTCTTCTCCTTTGATTGATCTTGCTCTATTGATTGTTATTGTTTAATTGATTTCGCTGTGCATAACATAAATTAATTTTCATTTTGGAAAGACATATACATGGAGAGTTGTACGGGCAGTGTCCTATATTATACGATTCAGATTGATAATGATAAGATTGATTCAGGGCCGGCCCTGCCACAAGACAAATGAGGCCATGGCCTTGGGCCCCCCAAAAAAACCCAATTTTTTGGGCCCCAAAATCCCAAAAAACCTACCTATGATTAAATTATTATTATTTTATATCACAATTTCACATTTGTTTCTTGATTTCTTCCATTTGACCTAGCTTATAGTTAATAGTTATAGCTTATAGCTTATTAATTAATTATTAATTAGTATTCAGTGATCAGTGAATCATTTGCGGTTTACCCAAATTTTTATGGTTTTTCCGTTTTTGACTTCTTGGTATTTTGATAATTTAATTGAAATTTTTAGTCATTTAAGTGTGTGAATGAGTGACTTGTTGGTAATTGGTGGTATTCTAATTGAAATTTGATTATTTGAACATATACTATAATTTTAAAATAGAGAAATTGAGATTAATAATTAATTTATGTTAATGGAAAATTATAAATTTACTATAATTATATACTAAAAAGGAGAAATTGTACATGAAAAATTGTTTTTGTTTGTTTTTTGAGTGAAATGAAGTGTTTTTTTTTTTAATTGTTTTTTATGTTTGTTTGTTTCTTTAGTTATTCAAAAAACATATTACAAAAATTGTTACAAAGGAAGGGCCCCGTTTGAGATGATCGGCCTTAGGCCCCCGATTTCACAGGACCGGCCCTGGATTGATTCATTGGCATCTAATATATTTGGGAGTTATCTTTTCTTAGTTGACAAGTTTGTGTAGAATTCTTTGAAGCCTATATCCAAAGAGAAGTCTCACAATAAGGATTACACATTTTAATGATTCAAAAAGTTGTCATACAAAAGTTTGAAGAGCACCAAATACTTTAAAAGTCTTGCAAAGTTTAAGGGGAGGTTAAGGCAGATCAATAGAAGATCTGTAAGAAGAATAAAAACAAAGTTTGAGAGGAGGTTAAGACAAATCTATAGAAGATCTGTAAGAAGAATAAAAATAATTGATGGAAGAGATGATTGAATACTATCTTCGGTCTGCCAAAGGATATGCCCTATATAGTAAGGGCATCTTTACTGGAAAGGTGGAATAGGTTGATAAATTTTGAAAAAGTTTTTAGAATAGGTCGGTAGGGATAAAAGGTTTTGATGAAAAGGTTGGTATTATCAACCAGTTGGTCTATACCAACCAGTTGATAATTTTCTTTTTTTTTTTGTCCTTTAGCGTTTTAGTTACCGTTTTGTACTTATATATATATATATATATATATATATATATATATATATATATATATATATATATATATATTATTTATTTATTTATGATTTTTCCTATAAATACATTGTCAACACAAAATTTTCATTACATTCAACCATACATTTTACCTCAAATTCTTTCTCATTTAACTACCTAAAATTCTTCTTTCTTTTCACTTCTTTTAATTATGTACTTTTAATTATGTTCTATTATTTATATACTTTTAATTATGTTCTTTTAATTATGTACTTTTATTTATATACTTTTAATTATGTACTTTTATTTATGTACTTTTAATTATGTGCTATTATCAATATTTATCTACTTGTAATTATGTTTCGTATGATTTTTATAAACTACTAATTGCAAAAACTAGCCGTTATTGAAAGATTTCTATATGTAGACCTATGAGCCTCCATATTTTCTGCAAACACAACCTCTTACTCATATATATACTTTCATATACAACAATCTCCACATTAAAAATGTCTTCCGACTCCGACTCCACTTCCTCTTCTGATTCCTACCTTCTGCCAATCCTACAATTCATATACGATGGTTCAGAAGAAGGTTATGAATGAGTAAGAAGCTATTCCTTCAAATCGTAGAAGTTCTTTCAAATCATTCTGAGTATTTTCAAATGAAGCGTGATGCATGTTGTAGAGATGGACTTTCTCCGCTGCAAAAATGCACTGATGCTATCAGTCAGTTGGCATATGACTCGCCTACTGACCATTGTGACGAGTACGTACAACTTGGCGAAACCACTTGAATCAAAAGCTTAAAGAAATTCTGTCGATGTGTGATTAAGGTATTTGAAAGATTATACTTGAGAAGATCCAATGCTAACGACGAAGATTATACTTGAGAAGATCCAATGCTAACGACGTTCAACGTTTATTTCAACTACATTCTGAGTATCACGACTTTCGTGGTATGTTAGGATGCATTGACTTTATGCATTGGCCATGGAAAAATTGTCCAGTTCCGTGGAAAGGTCAATTTACCGAGGTGATCAAGGGGTTCCAACAATTATGCTAGAAGCGCTTCTCAAGACCTTTGGATATAACATACTTTTTTCGGGGTTGCAGGATCTAACAACGAAATTAATGTGTTCAACCAATCTCTATTGTTCAATGATGTATTGCGAGGATACTCTCCTGAAATTCGGTTACGATAAATGATACACAATACACAAAAATATATTATCTGGTAGATGGTATCTACTTGGAGTGGGCTTCATTTGTTAAAAGTTTTGCATATCCAGAAGACCCTAAACGGATCAAGTTCAAACAAATGCAAGAGGCTGCAAGGAAGGACGTTGAACGAGCATTCGAAGTTCTCCAATCCTGTTGGGTAATAATACGAGGTGCGGCACGATTTTGGAGTAAGGAAGATTTGAAAGATATAATGTACACTTGTATCATATTACATAATATGATTGTAGAGAATGAAGGTAATACAATAAGTAACTGGTCGAATGAAGAAGTAGAGCCACCGATGCACGTATCTCAGGGACATGTTCAAGATTTTCAACAACACATTCAAAGACATGGGGAACTACGTGATCGTGAAGTATATTAAAAACTTCGATCTGATTTGATTGAGCATATTTGAGAACGCTTCAGTGACAATAACAATGAAGATTAAGTTGTTTCAGTTGAATATTTCCTATTAATATTTATGTGATTTTAATTATGTTTCTTATGATTTTATATTCAATTTTGTTTAATAAAATATATATTATTGCATCAATATTATGTTGACATAATATATATTTTTAATTTTTTTTTATGTTTTAAGAATACATATTTATTATTGAAAATAAAATTATTACTTTTAAATAAATATTGTAAAAGAATGTAATTTTAAATGAATGTTGTGAAAGAATAAAATATTTAGTTGTGGGTCCATGCTATAAAGCTTTTTAAAAGTTTATGTGAGCGTAGAGAAAAAGTTTAAAATTAAAATGTTTATAAGCTGATGACGTGACATGCTGGATAAACCTTTTAAAAGATTGATGAGTATGGATAATGGATGGCCTTAACACTGGCGACAACATGCAATATAAATTAGCTTTGAGACTTTGGTGTCGTTTGGTAGGCATGATTAAAGTCAGATAAGATTAATAAGCCGATTTATGTTTGATACGCAATAGGTGTTCTGGACTAATAACACGAGTTACCCATATAAAGTCATTATCTTCTATTCTTCTTATTATTAATACTAAGGGGAGAGTGGTATTATTAGTGCCCTCACTAAAAAAAATTGAGACTAATATTTTTTATTTCAAAATTATCCCTAATATATAAGTGAGGATTAATAAAAATGCACTAAATAACACTAATAATACTCAGATTAATAATACTATTTTTCCATATTCGACAACCAAATGTGTTCTATTTTCATCAATGTTTCTTTGTTAGACCTAAATAGTTTCTATCATTCACCGTTGGATAAGTAATTCTGATTAGTTAACATTTATTTCATATGGGTAGTTGTTGGATATCTATTTGATAATAAATATACTAATCCAGTACGGCAGATAAGAAAAAAAAGGTGGAATTTATCAGGTACGGGCATTTGATCCGTACGATATTTTTTTATGACCTTTGATCAGTTTTAAAAACGGAAGAAATGGAACTGATAAGTATATATTTCAGATTTTAAGTCGATTAAGGTCGATTAATCGACTTTGATCAACTCAATGGTCGAGTTGATTGACTTTGATTGATCGTTAATCGATTCAATGGTCGAGTTGATCGATCTTGAGCACACTATATTAATTTTGAAAGCTAAAAAGTATTATGATAGTTTATCACAAAAAAGGTTATAAAAAAATATTTTTTGAGAATTAAGTTAGTTTTGAGATTGGTATGTTTGAAAATGTTAATAAATATAAGGGTAATTTTAACGTTGCAAGTCGATCAAGCAAACGCAAGAACGGTGGACAGCGGGGACGCAAGAACGGTGGACAGCGGGAACGGTGGATCCCTTTTCTTTCAGCGGGTCTTATTCTTCGAAAGCGTGTCGGTGCCAGACCCATGTTCTTGAGAATCTTTAGGATTTCCATCAAAGCTGTTTACCTGAAATCAAAGCAAAAGGTACTTAAGCTCACTCCATTTTCATCTTCACATACATGCATTTTGTAAGGTTCTTTCTTAATTATTAATTTCTGAATTCGACCCTCTCTTGGTGTCTATCACCTGTTTGATATCTTGTCCAAGAGAAAGCAACCTAGTGGTTTTCCTGTTTTATTTGCTCCTATTACTTTCTTTTTATACATCGTTCGAACTTAAAACTGGAATGTTAATAACAATTTCAATGTTCCTGCAAAATATTAGGCTCACTGCCATGTTTTTTGTATCATGTTGTTGATATGCTTGTGATGGGTGTGTTCAATGCCAAAATTGCATCAAATTTCACTACATGTTGTGGTAGAGTAATGAGAGCAAGTTGTGAGGAGATTTGAAAAGGATTAAGGCGTGTTTATGTTCTGCTTTCAAAAAATAATTTTTAATTTGCATATAATTTCTCTCTGAAAGAAACATTTCACCCTTCTAGAAACATATCATCTCCAAACTGCTATGTGTTTATTTCACATGAAGACGTTGTGGAGGGTCTAATGGGAATGAATTGAAATATCTTTTGTTTCATTAAATGATTCTGGCTTTCCGTTACTTTGAGTATTGGTGTTTAGAATTGGAGGAAGTTAAACAGTTTGTTTCTGCAATGACTCTAGATTTGGGGTGAAGAGGGAGTGGTTTTTGAAGGATTGTTACTCATTGCCAATCGGGGAGTCGGTGGAAAGTGTGGCTTTTTAAGGAGTTTTGATCAACTGTGAGATTCCAGAAAAAGAATATCAGAATAGGTAATTGTCTTTTGAAATGATCCACCATGCAAAATTCAACCAGTTTTGAAATGATTCTCCCTCGGCGTGTCAGGGACGACATGAAAGAAAAAGTCTAGGCGAGGATTGCCACTAGACAAGTAGGTAGAAGAGTCGTTTTCCGTCAATCCCATTGGTGGGTAGGGGGAAGCCAGCGGAGGTTACTGATTTCATTGATTAGCAGGTCCATGGAGATGGCTGAGGTGGTGGTGGTGGTGGTGGAGGTGTTGTTGGTGAGGATGGATGGATCTTAGCTGTCTGCAGCAGCGATCAGTTACTCATTAAGGTGTCTCAAAATAAATATTCATTTTTGTTCAGCGATTACTTGGGGATTACGATCTGCTTACTTTTCTCCTCGAGATTCAAAGTTGTTTTCTTGTATTAGTGAGCAATCTTCTTCTAATTATGTTGACCTAATGTAAATATAATTATTTCAATTAAATTAGAATAATATTTTTCTGTCTGGCTTAGCTATGATGTGATCAAATAATATGTTAACCATTAGTCAGACTAAAATATAATCACTGACATGTGAAATGATTTTCATAGTATGAATTTCTTGTTTGACTCAATATAGTATATTCCACTTTCTGGCTGGCATTGGCAGTTTGGGTGGCTCTCTTGGTGGTGGAATGGAAAAAGAAAAGAAAAATATATACAGATCTTTGAGGGTTCAAGTTAGCAACAATGAAATGAAAAGAAAATATCCATCATTGAGTTCAGATAAAGAAAGTAATACATGATCAAAGATAATGAAACGTAGTTCGTTCCCGAGATAAAAATACATGAAATTGTATATGACGTCAGTCATAAACAACAAGTTTCTGATAGAGTTCACTTGATATAGCAGCCTCCATCGTAGCTTCGGGGTTCAAACCTCCATTGGAAGGTTTTGTATCTGTCAGATCCTCGGGTTTGATCGACCCGCCTTCCTCCAAGAAAAGAGTTAATAGATTCTTCGAAAATCCACTAAGCAGGGCCACCCCTGTTTGTGTGGCAGTCACTGGAGTGGCCAAGGAATCCCTTAGGTTCCAAAACACAATTTCAGGCACTTTCTCATATCCCTTTGCCCTGAATTTCTTCTGTATTACTAGGTAATCCGTCTCCCAAGGGGTAAAAGACGCTTGATCGAATTCCATGTCGCTAAAAACAAACACTCTCTTCAACATTTCCTCTTCTCTAAACTTCCCATTAACCGCAACCTCCAAAATCCGATAAAAAAACCTTTGAAAATCTGTGTTTAAACCTGCGGCCATCTCCTTTATAAACTCTGTTTTCGATCTGAGATCACTCCCTTTAATGAAATGAAACTCGGGGTCTTCGCTAAAAGTGATTACATGACTCTTCCATGGCTCTTCACTAAGTTCAGAAACCAATAAACCAAGTGCAACAGAAACCTCCATGGGTGTCCCATCCATGCTCCCAGAAACATCACAAACAGCTATGCAATTTGTCAATTTACCCTTCCTTAATAAATCATTCACCATTCTTTTCCATTGAAGCTCAGCTACAATGGCCGCACCACTACCACACCTTAACGACTTAATAATGTCGTGAGGAAGCAAAGCTCCAGCAGCAATCTTCGCGTCCCCAACCTTCACCTTCTCGAGATATTCCCTAAACCTCTCTTTGTCATGTGCCAAGAAAATGTCGGTGTAGTTTCTCATTGCCACTGAGGCAACTCTTCCATAGGAAACCGATTTCCATTCCTTGGCACTCATATACACCTCTGGCAATTTCAACGCTCTGTGAAGTGGAACAAGTATTTCTTTCCTTAGCCGATCTCTGGCCCTTCTAACGTAAAGAGCCTCCTCAAGCCCTTCTAAGTTGGAATCGGGTGGAAAAGCTTTTCTAGCTATAGATTCACATATCAAAGTGGCTTTATCATAAGAAGAATCAACAGTAGGACACCATTTCCCAACTAAACTGATCTTGGAGTCACCAGAGTTTAATGACTGAATATCGGATTTCAAGAGATCAGCGAAAGGGATGAGACAAAGACTGATCATGCAAGAACTTGTAATGGTATGATCGGGGCGTGCTGTATTTTAGGTGGTGTGGTTGAGAGAAACTTCTTGGCCTTTTCTTTTGCAAAAGAATTCATTTAGAATCTGCCATCAAGCCCTTTGTTTAGTTGAGTAGGAAGTTTGTTTTAGTTAGGAAATAGTTTCCTTCCAAGCTTTAGAGTTTCCTTCTCAGTTAAAAAATCAATTCAATCTAGTAAGCCTTTTAAGCTCTTCCTTTACTAAGCTTTTTATTTTGCTTCCTTCATTTCAGCCATATTGTCCCGGTCAATCCTCTGTTCTCTAGGCACTAGAGCCTAGACTCAATCTCATTCGGTTTGGGCATAGTTTTTTCTTTGCTTTGTTTTTATCAGATTGGAGGTCTATCAGGAAGAAAATACCTTGTAATTATGATCCTCCTTCGCCTTGCCTTTCCCTTTCACATTTTCTTAATTGATGTTCATCTCTAGCATTTGCTCGAACTTCAATGCCTTCAAGGAGTCGGTAAAGTATCTCCGGCAAGTCCTTGTAGTACCCAAATTCATTAAAAGGGCGAGATTCAAGATAAGTGTTTTGGGGTGGTGCAGATGGAGCCACAGCGCAGCTGTGTAGAAGCTTTCCTTATCAGATTTCCTGGTGCCATGGACGCCTCTCAAGTTGCCAATGAGCTTGAGCGTAGTGAGAGGGTCGTGGCCCAAGATAACTGTAGGTGCAACCTCAGATCCTCTCCGTGGTGTGTCGGGGACGACGTGAAAGAAAAAGTCTAGGCAAGGATTGCCACTAGACATGTAGGTGGCGGAGTCGTTTTCTGTCAATCCCATTGGTTGGCAGCGGGAGGAAGCCATAAGGAGGTTACGGGTATCACTGATTAACCTCAGATCGCGGCTGTCGGTTCCAGCTGATCACTTAAACATTATGTTGTATATTGTCCTTTTAAGGTAGCTTTTCATGAGTCTAGCTAGCTTTATTTGTGGAAAGACATGGGACACCAAGAGTATCTTAATAGGGGTGGATGGAATCGATCACGGGTGCAATCTTGGCACTCATTTGCACTTCAAAATATGAGTACTTATGATGTGCAACGAGAGCAGAGCCCGGTCCGCTACGTGTGTACCAACGCCCACACATCGGTTGTCATCGCCATCTGACCCGCTCCACGGATGATGTTGGGTGCTCAAGTAGCAGCATGACTATCTTATAAATCAACACAAGTTCCACATCTACCCGATGTGGGATTGAGGCATTACAATCTCCCCCCACTCAAATCCTTCGACGCCTCAAGGAATTAATCGCACCTGCGACAGATTCAAGGTGAACTCAGCACTTTGTTCCCACATTCCGTAGGGACCACTCACGATACCATTTGTAACGACAGGCAGTCCTCTACGAGCCCGGCCCGCAATGTAGCTTGTTGACACACATTTGACGGTACTCAGAAACAAGTTCTCCCACCCAAAAAGTCCTGGATGATGCTGGTGTCAAGTAGTGGCATTTACCATCTTGTCATCAACCTTGAAGACATCTATCCGATGTGATTAAAAGTATTACAATGGTATTAAGGACACATTTCTCATTGGTTGGAGTGGTGACCCACAAAATGTCACTAATGAGAATGTGCCACGCCATTAATTCACCACATATTTTGGTGCAAAATGAGAGTGACCCAAGCATTACCCATCGATCACCCTACCTCCTGTTCCATCTTAGATTACTTGGTGACCACGGTCCACGGTGGCGGTTCACGACCCAGTCGGGTTCAGTTGACATTTTCTTCCTCGACATCCGACCATACTTTCTTTAATTATGGTGTGACTTGTGAACAATCTTTTTTTACAATGTTTTCTTTAATTATCTTTATCTCCGTCTATAAAAGTCAAGATTGTTTCCTAAAAATTAATAGATCGACAAAACCAACCTTATATTTAAACTATTTACCATTATAATTGAATTAAGATCAAACAAGTAAATTTGTTATAAATAGAAAATAAACTATTTACCATTAATAAAGGATAAGCAAGTATATTTGCTTGAGATATTCAATTCCATTAACAATGAAATAATAATATGGTCCCTCGACTTATACCTAACTTTAAATAGGTCCTACCTTTTTTAATTTTATTCATTTTATTTCGTTTGTTTGTTATCTTCTCCCCTCTTGTCATTACCATTACAAATGTCATCAAATATTTTTGTTATCCCTCTTGTCATTACATTACAAATGTCATCAAATATTTTTGTTATCCTTACTAAGTTTGAGGACCAAAAATTTATTTAAATTTAAAAAATAATATAGTTTTACCTTTATTTTGGAACAAACAAAAAAGTTATTTAGGAACAGAGGGAGTATGTTTTTAAGTTTTCAAATTTAATAAATCACTCACCAGTAATTAAGACTAAACAAGTAAATATTTTATATGCTAATCAATTTCATGAATAGTTAAATAATTATTTGATCTCTCGACTTGTACCTATTTTAATGGTAGTGTAGACATCCTAATTTCTACGATATAATGTCCTACAACAATTACAACATATAATTTATAAAACAATTGGAAAAACAAACGTTATTTTCCGTTAGAGTTTCATTTGTGATTGGACTTAACGGACGTTAAATATACAAACAAAACAAAACACAACAAAGCAAACAACAAATTCTAGCCTCAAGATAGGTTGAGCTGAATTTGGACAGGGGAATTTAGAAAGAGCCAATGGACACCTATATGTTTTCTTTCTTATATATATATATATATATATATATATATATATATATATATATATATTTATTTGTTTATTTATTTTAACTATTGATATAAGTAACTTTAATTTGTATTCATATATACCCTTCTATGGCAAAGAGTAAATTATTTCATTTTGAGATGTTTAGTTTAAAAAATTAAGGCATAAAAGTGTCATTTTATTACTAATAAACTACTAAAAATGTCATTTTTTTAAAAAAAATTGGCTTTAAACAAAAAAATTGTTTAAAAATTAAAACCATGCATCGCACAACCTACTAAATCAATAAATGAATACTCAATGAAAAATTGAGAAAGTAGCTGCATATAAACATTGACTCAAATAATTGAATCATCAATAATACCCTAACAAATTCTATCCTAAAGATAAGATGAGCTGAATTTGGATAGGGGAATTTAAAATGAGCCCACGGGAATGCACGTAGACTGGAGTCAACGGTATCAATATATACACGTACGTTACTAGGTTATTACTTGTGCGATACATAGTTGACTTAATTTTATTTTTGAAACTTAATTTTATAGATATAATCTGCAAGCTATTTGAATGAATCAACAACATCAAGATGTCTACATAATAAATAAATAAATAACAAAGTGTGAGATCACACTGAATCATCAAACCGAAAATTCATGCGAATTATAAAATCAAACAAATATTCTTAGTGAGTGTGAGACGGAGGGAGGGGAGGGGAAGTACCACGAAGATTCGAAAACAAACTCGTCAAGGAGGTGCTTGATGGAGGGGAAGTATTTCGCAGTGGTTGTTTGTAGTGTTGGTGGAAAACGTTTAATTAAATTGGATAAAATTTATTTTAAATTGACCGAATTTTAGTAAAATAATAAAAATTAAAAAAAAAAATTCTACCATGAGAATTGAGGAGTCCTAATAAAATGAAACTTATCTAAATCAAATGTAATAAAATCTATCTGGTACAAACCGATTTAGCTGCAAAAAAAGGTAAAAAAAAAACTTTTACCATGAGAATTGAAGAGTTTTAATCAATTGAAACACGTCTAAAACAAATATAATAAAATCTATCCGCCAATAAAAACTTTTACCAAGAAAATTTGGAGTTATAATCAAGTGAAACACATTTAAATTAAATGTGATAAAATCTATATGGTATTAACTGATTTTGATAGCAAAAAATGGTAAAAAAATTTTTAAAAAAGTTACCAAGTATAAAGGAGGGACTAGTTATAAAATCTATGAGGTTTTAATAGTATATATATATATATATATATATATATATATATATATATATATATATATATATATATATATATTTATTTATTTACAAAAGTTGTTTATAATAAGATAATTTTCTAAACTTGTAATAAATAATTAAAAATTTTAATTAGAATAATTTGAAAAAACAACAAATAAGGTAAATATTCAAAATTGATCATATGCATATGTAATTGAAAGATTAAAACCTATGAGAATTGATAAAATCTATCTACAAAAAAACAATTTACCATGAAAATTTGGAGTTCTAATCAAATGAAACATGTTTAAATCAAATGTAATAAAATATATTCGGTATTAACTAATTTTGGCAACAAAAAATGGTAAAATAAAAAACTTTTACCATATATAAAGGAGGCATCAGTTTTAAAATCTATCATGTTTTAATTTTTGGCTGCAAATAGTTTTTTTATATATAGTATTGTATGCACTGTCTTAGTAGTTTTTTTTTTTTTTTTGCAAAAGTTGTTTATAATAAGATTATTTTCTAAACTTGTACAATAAATAGTTAAAAATTTAATTAGAAAAATTTGAAAAAACTGAAAAATAAGGTAAATATTCACAATTGATTATATGAATATGTAATTGAAAGATTAAAATATAAGAGAATCGATAAAATCTATTCACCAAAAAAACTTACCATGAAAATTTGGAGTTATAATCAAGTAAAGCGCGTTTAAATCAAATGTGATAAAATATATCCGGTATTAACTGATTTTGGTGAAAATGGTAAAAAAAACTTTTACCATGTATAAAGAGGAGACAGTAGTTTAAAATCTATCCGGTTTAAAATAATAATATATATCTGAGATATAGTATTGTACGATTTTATTAGTTTTTTTTGTGCAAAAGTTGTTTATAATAAGATGATTTTCTAAAATTGTAATAAATAGTTAAAAAATTAATTAAAATAATTTGAAAGAAATAAAAAATAAGGTAGATATTCAAAATTGATCATATGAATATGTAATTGAAAGATTAAAATATATGAGAATTGATAAATATTTTTCGCTAAAAAAATATTTTTACCATGAAAATTTGGATTCATAATCAAGTGAAACACTAAATCAAAATGTGATAAAATCATCTCGTACTAACCGATTTGGTAGAAAATAATAAAAATAATAATAATAATAATAATAAAAATAATAAATAATAATAATAATAATAATAATAATAATAATAATAAAATAATAATAATAATAATAAAATAATAATAATAATAATAATAATAATAATAATAATAATAAAAACAATAAAAACAATAAAAACAATAACAAACAATAACAATAACAATAACAATAACAATAATAAACGTTTACGATATGTAAATGAGACATCGGTTTTAAAGAAAAAAAAATCACAACTTCACGAGAAGGTGACATGTCGAAACATATAATTGCTTTAAAACTTTATGTTTTAAACACAAAGTCGCCATATGTGTGAGTAAATCTACTCTATTTTTTAGTAATAATAGATTAGTACTTAATACCATAATTAATAATTAATAATTTATATATATATATATATATATATATATATATATAATTGTCTTAACAATTTGTATTAATTAAATAATATGAAAATGAAAAGAGATGGTAATTGAAGAGTTTCGTCAAATTAAAATTGTATAAATTAGATGATAAAATCTAGTTTAATTAAGAGATATTTTAAAAAAATAAAAATAAAATCATAAATCTCTATCATAAATTTACTTTGAAAATATATCTTAAATATGTTTTATCTTATCAAATTAGTTTTAAGGATTT